>OY390740.1:0-600000 GCA_959613385.1 Geotrupes spiniger
CCAACCCAACCCAACCCAACCCAACCCAACCCAACCCAACCCAACCCAACCCAACCCAACCCAACCCAACCCAACCCAACCCAACCCAACCCAACCCAACCCAACCCAACCCAACCCAACCCAACCCAACCCAACCCAACCCAACCCAACCCAACCCAACCCAACCCAACCCAACCCAACCCAACCCAACCCAACCCAACCCAACCCAACCCAACCCAACCCAACCCAACCCAACCCAACCCAACCCAACCCAACCCAACCCAACCCAACCCAACCCAACCCAACCCAACCCAACCCAACCCAACCCAACCCAACCCAACCCAACCCAACCCAACCCAACCCAACCCAACCCAACCCAACCCAACCCAACCCAACCCAACCCAACCCAACCCAACCCAACCCAACCCAACCCAACCCAACCCAACCCAACCCAACCCAACCCAACCCAACCCAACCCAACCCAACCCAACCCAACCCAACCCAACCCAACCCAACCCAACCCAACCCAACCCAACCCAACCCAACCCAACCCAACCCAACCCAACCCAACCCAACCCAACCCAACCCAACCCAACCCAACCCAACCCAACCCAACCCAACCCAACCCAACCCAACCCAACCCAACCCAACCCAACCCAACCCAACCCAACCCAACCCAACCCAACCCAACCCAACCCAACCCAACCCAACCCAACCCAACCCAACCCAACCCAAGCGCGGGTAAACGGCGGGTGCGCGGGTAAACGGCGGGTGCGCGGGTGAACGGCGGTGCGCGGGTAAACGGCGGTGCGCGGGTAAACGGCGGATGCGCGGGTAAACGGCGGGTGCGCGGGTAAACGGGGGTGCGCGGGTAAACGGCGGTGGGCGGGTGATATGGGTATGGGTATGGGTATAGTTATGGGTATGGGTATGGGTTGGGTACGGGTATGGGTGTGGGTTAGGTATGGGTATGGATATGGGTATGGGTTTGGGTTGGGTATGGGTATGGGTATGGGTTGGGTTGGGTTGGGTTGGGTTGGGTTGGGTATGGGTATGGGTATGGGTATGGGTATGGGTATGGGTATGGGTATGGGTATGGGTATGGGTGTGGGTGTGGGTATGGGTATGGGTATGGGTATGGGTATGGGTATGGGTATGGGTGTGGGTGTGGGTGTGGGTATGGGTATGGGTATGGGTATGGGTATGGGTATGGGTATGGGTATGGGTATGGGTATGGGTATGGGTATGGGTATGGGTATGGGTATGGGTATGGGTATGGGTATGGGTATGGGTATGGGTATGGGTATGGGTATGGGTATGGGTGTGGGTGTGGGTATGGGTATGGGTATGGGTATGGGTATGGGTATGGGTATGGGTATGGGTGTGGGTATGGGTATGGGTGTGGGTATGGGTGTGGGTATGGGTGTGGGTATGGGTATGGGTATGGGTATGGGTATGGGTATGGGTATGGGTATGGGTATGGGTATGGGTATGGGTATGGGTATGGGTATGGGTATGGGTATGGGTATGGGTATGGGTATGGGTATGGGTATTTTAGGTTGTTTTCAGGTTGTTTACGGGAAGGACGAGCTCGTCATCCTTTCTAAGACATTACCAGTTTCACTCTCACAGGAGCGTGCGGGCATGCGGCGAATGTTTGTCGCAGTAGATGCGTTGTTATCGTGATATTTGTATTAGGGTCATTGGTGCGAACAATGACTAGTATTATTCGTTGGTTATTGAGAGATATTAATGACAACTGCTTGGAGTATGTTACAGTGGCGCGAGTGATTGCCAGTGGAGTTGTGCAGACCGAATGCAGTGGTGTTGCTGTTGCCGTTGTTACGGCCGTTGTTGTTGTTGTTGCGTGATGCAACTGGGTTCCCGGTGAAAAAGGTTATCTATTAGCTAGCTATCTACCTGTGTCATGGCATGCGTAGGTGATGCATTCCTGTCAGCGTTGCGCGGCGGGATCGCACTGGGGCACGTTGACACAATTCCAGGAATTGTTGGTACGCGGGCTGTCTGCTGACGGCCTGTGTGCGCAGGCATTCAAATGCAACTAATCTAGCGGAACTATAGCACGCAGGTAACGGCGTGATCGCTTGACCTGGACGCAAGTTCAGTGGTCCGTTTACCCGCGCACCGCCGCTTACCCGCGCATCCGCCGTTTACCCGCGCATCCGCCGTTTACCCGCGCATCCGCCGTTTACCCGCGCACCCGCCGTTTACCTGCGCACCCGCCGTTTACCCGCGCACCCGCCGTTTACCCGCGCATCCGCCGTTTACCCGCGCACCGCCGTTTACCCGCGCATCCGCCGTTTACCCGCGCATCCGCCGTTTACCCGCGCACCCGCCGTTTACCCGCGCACCCGCCGTTTACCCGCGCATCCGCCGTTTACCCGCGCACCCGCCGTTTACCCGCGCATCCGCCGTTTACCCGCGCATCCGCCGTTTACCCGCGCACCCGCCGTTTACCAGCGCATCCGCCGTTTACCCGCGCATCCGCCGTTTACCCGCGCATCCGCCGTTTACCCGCGCACCCGCCGTTTACCCGCGCACCCGCCGTTTACCCGCGCATCCGCCGTTTACCCGCGCACCCGCCGTTTACCCGCGCATCCGCCGTTTACCCGCGCACCCGCCGTTTACCCGCGCATCCGCCGTTTACCCGCGCATCCGCCGTTTACCCGCGCATCCGCCGTTTACCCGCGCATCCGCCGTTTACCCGCGCATCCGCCGTTTACCCGCGCATCCGCCGTTTACCCGCGCACCCGCCGTTTACCCGCGCATCCGCCGTTTACCCGCGCACCCGCCGTTTACCCGCGCATCCGCCGTTTACCCGCGCACCGGCCGTTTACCCGCGCATCCGCCGTTTACCCGCGCATCCGCCGTTTACCCGCGCACCGCCGTTTACCCGCGCATCCGCCGTTTACCCGCGCACCCGCCGTTTACCCGCGCATCCGCCGTTTACCCGCGCACCCGCCGTTTACCCGCGCACCCGCCGTTTACCCGCGCACCCGCCGTTTACCCGCGCACCCGCCGTTTACCCGCGCACCCGCCGTTTACCCGCGCATCCGCCGTTTACCCGCGCATCCGCCGTTTACCCGCGCACCCGCCGTTTACCCGCGCATCCGCCGTTTACCCGCGCACCGCCGTTTACCCGCGCATCCGCCGTTTACCCGCGCATCCGCCGTTTACCCGCGCACCCGCCGTTTACCCGCGCACCCGCCGTTTACCCGCGCATCCGCCGTTTACCCGCGCACCCGCCGTTTACCCGCGCATCCGCCGTTTACCCGCGCATCCGCCGTTTACCCGCGCACCCGCCGTTTACCAGCGCATCCGCCGTTTACCCGCGCATCCGCCGTTTACCCGCGCATCCGCCGTTTACCCGCGCACCCGCCGTTTACCCGCGCACCCGCCGTTTACCCGCGCATCCGCCGTTTACCCGCGCACCCGCCGTTTACCCGCGCATCCGCCGTTTACCCGCGCACCCGCCGTTTACCCGCGCATCCGCCGTTTACCCGCGCACCCGCCGTTTACCCGCGCATCCGCCGTTTACCCGCGCATCCGCCGTTTACCCGCGCACCCGCCGTTTACCCGCGCACCCGCCGTTTACCCGCGCACCCGCCGTTTACCCGCGCACCCGCCGTTTACCCGCGCATCCGCCGTTTACCCGCGCATCCGCCGTTTACCCGCGCATCCGCCGTTTACCCGCGCGCCGCCGTTTACCCGCGCATCCGCCGTTTACCCGCGCACCGCCGTTTACCCGCGCATCCGCCGTTTACCCGCGCACCCGCCGTTTACACGCGCACCCGCCGTTTACCCGCGCACCCGCCGTTTACCCGCGCACCCGCCGTTTACCCGCGCACCCGCCGTTTACCCGCGCATCCGCCGTTTACCCGCGCATCCGCCGTTTACCCGCGCATCCGCCGTTTACCCGCGCACCCGCCGTTTACCCGCGCACCCGCCGTTTACCCGCGCATCCGCCGTTTACCCGCGCATCCGCCGTTTACCCGCGCATCCGCCGTTTACCCGCGCACCGCCGTTTACCCGCGCATCCGCCGTTTACCCGCGCACCCGCCGTTTACCCGCGCATCCGCCGTTTACCCGCGCACCCGCCGTTTACCCGCGCATCCGCCGTTTACCCGCGCATCCGCCGTTTACCCGCGCATCCGCCGTTTACCCGCGCACCCGCCGTTTACCCGCGCATCCGCCGTTTACCCGCGCACCCGCCGTTTACCCGCGCACCCGCCGTTTAACCGCGCACCCGCCGTTTACCCGCGCACCCGCCGTTTACCCGCGCAGCCGCCGTTTACCCGCGCACCCGCCGTTTACCCGCGCATCCGCCGTTTACCCGCGCACCCGCCGTTTACCCGCGCACCCGCCGTTTACCCGCGCATCCGCCGTTTACCCGCGCACCCGCCGTTTACCCGCGCATCCGCCGTTTACCCGCGCATCCGCCGTTTACCCGCGCATCCGCCGTTTACCCGCGCATCCGCCGTTTACCCGCGCATCCGCCGTTTACCCCGCATCCGCCGTTTACCCGCGCACCCGCCGTTTAGTTTACCCGCGCATCCGCCGTTTACCCGCGCATCCGCCGTTTACCCGCGCATCCGCCGTTTACCCGCGCACCGCCGTTTACCCGCGCACCGCCGTTTACCCGCGCATCCGCCGTTTACCCGCGCACCCGCCGTTTACCCGCGCACCCGCCGTTTACCCGCGCACCGCCGTTTACCCGCGCACCGCCGTTTACCCGCGCACCGCCGTTTACCCGCGCACCGCCGTTTACCCGCGCACCGCCGTTTACCCGCGCACCGCCGTTTACCCGCGCAACCGCCGTTTACCCGCGCATCCGCCGTTTACCCGCGCACCCGCCGTTTACCCGCGCATCCGCCGTTTACCCGCGCATCCGCCGTTTACCCGCGCACCCGCCGTTTACCCGCGCACCCGCCGTTTACCTGCGCACCGCCGTTTATCCGCGCACCCGCCGTTTACCCGCGCACCCGCCGTTTACCCGCGCATCCGCCGTTTACCCGCGCACCGCCGTTCACCCGCGCATCCACCGTTCACCCGCTCACCGCCGTTTACCCGCGCATCGCCCTTTACCCGCGCACCGCCGTTTACCCGCGCACCCGCCGTTTACCCGCGCACACGTCGTATACCCGCGCACCCGCCGTTCAACGCGCACCGCCGTTCACCCGCGCACCAGTCACCCGTCAGGGAAACTTGGTTTCTTTCGAAAAAGAAGCAAACATCAAATATAAAATATAAATCATTTATTTACTTACAGCATACAAATAAAAAAATACAATAATAAATATATTCTCATTTTAAACCGAAAGAAGTGAAAACCTAACAGTATGGTAACTTCCAGAAAGAGGATAACCCCCGTATCCTACAGATGGGACAGATGTTTACTCGATACGGTACATGGCGAGTGCAAAATCTGTAGATTATGTAATCCTTGTCTGCAAACCATTTCTTGATTGTGAAGGTGTGCCGGCCATCGTCCGGTCGATAGTTCACATGTGAAAAAACAATATTGACCTTGACCTTGACCTGGGCCTCGACCCCGACCCCGACCCCGACCTCGACCTCGCCCTCGCCCTCGACCTCGACCTCGACCTCGGCCTGGACCTGGACCTTGACCTTGACCTTGACCTTGACCTTGACCTTGACCTTGACCTTGACCTTGACCTTGACCTTGACCTTGACCTTGACCTTGACCTTGACCTTGACCTTGACCTTGACCTTGACCTTGACCTTGACCTTGACCTTGACCTTGACCTTGACCTTGACCTTGACCTTGACCTTGACCTTGACCTTGACCTTGACCTTGACCTTGACCTTGACCTTGACCTTGACCTTGACCTTGACCTTGACCTTGACCTTGACCTTGACCTTGACCTTGACCTTGACCTTGACCTTGACCTTGACCTTGACCTTGACCTTGACCTTGACCTTGACCTTGACCTTGACCTTGACCTTGACCTTGACCTTGACCTTGACCTTGACCTTGACCTTGACCTTGACCTTGACCTTGACCTTGACCTTGACCTTGACCTTGACCTTGACCTTGACCTTGACCTTGACCTTGACCTTGACCTTGACCTTGACCTTGACCTTGACCTTGACCTTGACCTTGACCTTGACCTTGACCTTGACCTTGACCTTGACCTTGACCTTGACCTTGACCTTGACCTTGACCTTGACCTTGACCTTGACCTTGACCTTGACCTTGACCTTGACCTTGACCTTGACCTTGACCTTGACCTTGACCTTGACCTTGACCTTGACCTTGACCTTGACCTTGACCTTGACCTTGACCTTGACCTTGACCTTGACCTTGACCTTGACCTTGACCTTGACCTTGACCTTGACCTTGACCTTGACCTTGACCTTGACCTTGACCTTGACCTTGACCTTGACCTTGACCTTGACCTTGACCTTGACCTTGACCTTGACCTTGACCTTGACCTTGACCTTGACCTTGACCTTGACCTTGACCTTGACCTTGACCTTGACCTTGACCTTGACCTTGACCTTGACCTTGACCTTGACCTTGACCTTGACCTTGACCTTGACCTTGACCTTGACCTTGACCTTGACCTTGACCTTGACCTTGACCTTGACCTTGACCTTGACCTTGACCTTGACCTTGACCTTGACCTTGACCTTGACCTTGACCTTGACCTTGACCTTGACCTTGACCTTGACCTTGACCTTGACCTTGACCTTGACCTTGACCTTGACCTTGACCTTGACCTTGACCTTGACCTTGACCTTGACCTTGACCTTGACCTTGACCTTGACCTTGACCTTGACCTTGACCTTGACCTTGACCTTGACCTTGACCTTGACCTTGACCTTGACCTTGACCTTGACCTTGACCTTGACCTTGACCTTGACCTTGACCTTGACCTTGACCTTGACCTTGACCTTGACCTTGACCTTGACCTTGACCTTGACCTTGACCTTGACCTTGACCTTGACCTTGACCTTGACCTTGACCTTGACCTTGACCTTGACCTTGACCTTGACCTTGACCTTGACCTTGACCTTGACCTTGACCTTGACCTTGACCTTGACCTTGACCTTGACCTTGACCTTGACCTTGACCTTGACCTTGACCTTGACCTTGACCTTGACCTTGACCTTGACCTTGACCTTGACCTTGACCTTGGCCTTGACCTTGACCTTGGCCTTGGCCTTGGCCTTGACCTTAACCTTGACCTTGGCATTGACCTTGACCTTGACCTCGGCCTGGACATTGACCTTGTCCTTGTCCTTTGCATTGACCTTGACCTTGACCCGCGCATCCGCCGTTTACCCGCGCACCGCCGCTTACCAGTCACCCGTCAGGGAAACTTGGTTTCTTTCGAAAAAGAAGCAAACATCAAATATAAAATATAAATCATTTATTTACTTACAGCATACAAATAAAAAAATACAATAATAAATATATTCTCATTTTAAACCGAAAGAAGTGAAAACCTAACAGTATGGTAACTTCCAGAAAGAGGATAACCCCGTATCCTACAGATGGGACAGATGTTTACTCGATACGGTACATGGCGAGTGCAAAATCTGTAGATTATGTAATCCTTGTCTGCAAACCATTTCTTGATTGTGAAGGTGTGCCGGCCATCGTCCGGTCGATAGTAGTTCACCTGTGAAAAAAACAATATAAATAATTTGTATTCTACTTACTACTTATTATTATATCTGGAACTAACCAAATAGGGTTAGTTCCAGTGGGTTGACCTTGACCTTGGCATTGGCCTTGGCCTCGACCTGGTCTTTTGACCTTGGCCTTTTGGCCTCGGTCTTTGTCTTTTGGCCTTGGTTTTTTGACCTTGGTCTTTTGACCTTGGTCTTTTGGCCTTGGTCTTTTGGCCTTGGTCTTTTGGCCTTGGTCTTTTGACCTTGGTCTTTTGGCCTTGGCCAAAAGACCAAGGCCAAAATACCAAGGCCAAAAGACCAAGGTCAAAAGGCCAAGGCCAATGCCAAGGCCCAAGCCAAAAGGTAAAGGCCAAAAGACCAAGGCCAAGGCCAAAAGGCCAAGCCCAAAAGGCCGAGGATGAAAGGCCAAGGCCAAAAGACCAAGGCCAAAAGGCCAAGGCCAAAAGGCCAAGGCCAAAAGGCCAAGGCCAAAAGGCCAAGGCCAAAAGGCCAAGGCCAAAAGGCCAAGGCCAAAAGGCCAAGGCCAAGGCCAAGGCCAAAGGCCAAGGCATAGTTAACTAGAATTAACTAATGCGTTGCTATGGAATTAAATTATTTGTTTAATGAAATATAGAGTAAAATAAAAATAAAAATGTCTGCTAAACTGCTAAAATTGAAAGCATCCAAATCGACGAAATTGTCGGTGATTCTAAAATTGATAAATGTGAAAATTTTAGACGTTCTGGGCCACGCAGATAAGTAAAATTACTAAACCAACTCAACAGTTGGCGTTCATACTAAACGCAATCGCCTACAAAGCAAATTATTACATTAATTAAAGCCAGGCCCAATCACACGTCTCTATTTACGAAGCAACTGAACCGTTGGTTGGGCAACCGTTTTCATTTCGGGCCAATGAAATGTGTTCGCCGAACGATCCTACAGTTAGCGCCACCTACGTGTCATTATTGATATTGCGTGGCGTGGCTACTGCCTTGTGCGTTTCGCAGTTTATCCGCTAAGGCCATGACGTCACAAAACGTCAAAATGTCTTCAACAAAACGCGTTTTTCTCACTGTTATTTCGCTCAAAATGTTCAACTAACACAACTATCAAGTGAACGGTATTACGTCGAAATTCGCGCAGTTTCCACCACACTCGTTACGCATCACGAATCATCGTATATCACATAATCTTGACGGTAAGTATGCTCGTGGAACACACGCAAATTCATTTTGCCCATGACAGATGATAATTTAAATATTTTCCACAGATAAAATGGAAACCGATGTAAATTCCAACTCTGAAATTTCAAAATCCACAGCTTTGCTCCCAAAGCAACAATCTTGCTACGAATATTCTCCTATTGACGTTGTTCACGATGAAGTAAAATGGCCCTTTACCGTGAAGAAAGAGAATTACCAAGTTTCAAACACTGGAATCGCACCTAATAAGATCAGAATTAAATTGGACCTCGGCGACGACGATTCATCGAACGTGACAAGAGAAGTCGTCAAAGACATCAAATTAAACACCGAAGAAGAAATCAAAAGTGAAATTTTCGACGAAAACGACGTGCGCCCCAACGAAGGAAGTAACTGCAACGTTTGCATTAAGTCATTCACAACCGAAGAAGTTCCACAAAGACAAATCGGCAAAGTTAACTACGAATGCGAAGTTTGCGACAAACGTTACGCAACGAAAAAATGCCTGTCGGGACACATCAAGATACACACCGGCAAGACGAACTACAAGTGCGAACTTTGTGGTAAATACTTCAAAAAATATATATATTTATCGCAACACGTCAAAACGCACAACGAAGAAAAAAATTACACGTGTGAAAAATGTAACAAAAGCTTTGCAAATAAGCGATGTCTAACCAATCACGACAAAACGCACACTGGAGATAGAAATCACAAATGCAAAGCTTGCAGCAAATGTTTTGCATCGAAACGAAGTCTGTTGCGACACGTCGAAAGACACACGGGTGAAAGAAATTATAAATGCGAAACTTGTAATAAACGCTACGCGACGAAACAATGCCTGTCGCAACATGTCAAAACACACACCGGCGATAGAAATCACAAATGCGATTCGTGCGAGCGGAGCTTTGCAACAAGACAAACTTTGTCGCAACACGTCGAAACGCACAGCGAAGAAAAAAATTACAAATGCGAAGTTTGCAAGAAATGCTTCAAAACGAAACAGTGCGTAGCGCAACACATCAAAGCACACGGCGGAGAAAGAATCCACAAATGCGAATTTTGCACGAAACGCTTCGCGACGAAACAACGCCTATCCCGCCACGTCAAAACGCACACCGAAAATAAAAATAATAAATGTGAACTTTGTAACAAACGCTTCACAACCAAACAACGTCTATCGCGACACGTCAAAAACCACACAAGAGATTACAGATGCGACGTTTGCGAAAAATACTTTGGGGCGAAACATCAACTATCACGACACGTCGAAACGCACACCGAGGAAAGAAATTACAAATGCGACGCTTGCACAAAACGCTTCAAAACTAAAGAATGCCTGATGCAACACGTCAAAACGCACGCGGGAGCAAAAAACTACAAATGTGAAATTTGCGACAAATGCTTCAGGGCGAGACGGAGTCTATCGTGGCACGTCAAAACGCACAACGGGGAAAAGAACTATAAATGTGAGGTTTGTGACAAAGGCTTCGTGTCGAAACAATGTTTGTCACGACACGTCATGACGCACGTAGGAGAAAAAAATTATAAATGCGAAGTTTGCGAGAAGTGCTTCGCATCGAAACAATACCTGTCGTTGCATGTCGTGACACACGGCGGAGAAAGAAATTACAAATGTGAAGTTTGTGAGAAACGCTTTACGATTAAACTATATCTGTCAAGACACTCCAAAACGCACTACAGAAAGGTGTCACTGAAACATGAAAGCACACAGTGAAGAAAGCGAGAAAGAGGAGCCTCTTTGTAATTTTCGTGCTTTGTGATTTTTAAATATATCAAAAAGTTTTGTAATTGTCAGCGGTTGTAAATTAATGTTTGATGGTGACTTTAAGAGATTAATTCGAAATGATGGTATTTTTCCGATAATCTACGAGTTATTTAAAATCCATCAAAGTTCAACTTTCTGTTTTTGTGCCCAAGATCTTAAATAACCTTACTCATTTAACGATTCGTTTTAAGTCATTAATATAATCAAAGATATCGAATTACCTGTTAGCCGTATGTTAATTTCTTCGAACGTGGTTTAATTATTCACGAGGTACCCCACGATCTGGTTGTTACTACCACAACAGACGAATCCAAGTTTCATCAATAGATTCTTTAACATTTGTAAAAATTAGTGACGGTTATTTCTTCACCACAAATCTGCATTTGCACATCATTTGTTCATTCTTGCGTCAAGGCATTTTGTTATTTCGTTTCTTTATCTCTCTATCCTACTCCTATTAAAGGGGCCGCGAATGTCGTAGCACAATTTTTGGAAAACAAAAATTATTTATGATTTATACAGAAATATAATAACCTGTGGCGCAGCCGTCAAATTCCGAATACGACACACGACACCAACACACTAACGAATTTACACGCAAGCACTCATAATTAAACACTAAAAAACTACAGAAAGTACACGAAACGTAACGTAAAAATCGAACGAGCAACAAATTAAAACGAAAGGTAGCTAGGCTATCGGCGGTTACAATATCTAGAAATGACGAATTCCAAACAACTTTCTTTAGTCTACACGACTTGCAGCGCGACCAAGCAAACAAGTCCATCGGAAAATATGCCAACTAATTTTAATAATTCGTGGCGGTAAAAGTTTAAGCCAATACCTACCACTCATGCCGGCGTTGTACCTTCCGTGACAAAAGTGAAAGTAGCTGGCAAATTGAGAGGTTATCGCGTTTGTATTTCTTAATTTTATCTGCTTTCGTTCATCTTTCTAAAAAAAATCAGTCTTTTTTAAGACTATTTTTGTTCGTATTATTCGCAATAAGGTAGGCATATAATTTAAAGTATTTTTAAAATGAAACTTTCACATAACCTCAAAATATATATTTTACCTATAACTACTGTAGGTGTTTTGCTATTTATGTATTTATTTATAGGATCCATTTCTTCTAAACGCTTTTATCGCTATGGCAAGTAAAGGGAAAAAACTGTTCATTCCGAAGCCAGAAACATTATTAAAAATGTCGTGGAGTTCTTCGACCAACAAAAAGCTGCCGGGGTGTGGACATTCCCTTTGGAAAGGGCTACAGAACTAGCTGCGGCAGCGACTGGGAAATCAGTAAAATTCATAACAAAAATTATGTAACTATTTCATCGTGAGTGGAAGGAGATTAAGGATTATTATTAATTGGACACAATCAACTCGAATCTTTGTGACAGAAATTTTTTAATTTAACTAACACCGGAATCGTTTTGATTATTTAGGTCGCACAATTGTAAAAATTATTCCACAAGTATCAAATTTATTTCTCCAAGTATATACTACACATAAAACCGACCGATGAAGTACATAAAAGAAAATCCCTAGACACAAAACTTTGCACAATCTTAATGTAATGGACGGGGGACTGAGCATCACAAAATATTTTCGCGTCACCGTCTTAAATTAACTAACACATCGACAATAAAAAAAAATACTTTGTGATGAAACAGTTTAAAAAAAAAAAAAACTATACGCCACAACTCCTTACCGACTAAAACCTACATAAATACATATACATATTTAAGTTTAAAAAAGATATAAAACTGAGCAAATTTTTTTATCCACTTATGCTAAGTAACTACGCCCTAATAAGTATTTATTTATAAATATATATTAGATAACAATACAACAATTTTTTTTACAAATCCACGTTTATGTATTCGAAATGCAACCGCGTTGAGAATTATGTACAGTTAGATAAAAGGCACGTTTAGAAACCAGACGGTTCAATTTGAGCACGACGACTGTTCTTAAAAAACGATTGATGTACGTGAGGCGTTATTGCAAGACATTAAAATGACTGGTTCCGCAGACATGCGGAACTTTGTTCGTTTCGACTCAAATTACGACGATTACGCTCACACAACATAAATCATGTTTGTCAATTTGTCGTAAAACAACTAGTAAAAAAAAGTAAAAACTTGTCGCAATACACCTTGGACGGAATCAGTCGAGGTAATAAAATAATTAATAATTTCGCGTCGAAATGACTTTCGTCAGTGGCGTCAAAGTTCGATTCTGTTGCACTTACGGCGCCTGTTTGGCGTTGGTCGTCGGTATTTCAGGTTTCAGATGCGAGGCCATTCCGAAATGGCACGTGGTCAGTTGGAGCGTGCTCAGACGGTGGGCGCCCCTGATCAGTCGCCATATCGCAATCATGAGCAAGAGCGCCCCCAAGACCACCAGAACTGCCGTTATGACGGTTCTTGCGATCGGCGGGACGGTCGACGCGAGCTTCATTAGATTCGTCACTTCATCGGGGAGCCCTTCGATGCCCTAATAAAATAAAACATTAACGATCCACAGAGGAACAAAAATGGAAACCTGCACCAGGAAGAATGCTTACTGTAGATATAAAAGACAGAAACTAAGTTTCAACGAAGATGAAAGCAGAACAAAAGTGAGTTCCGGTAGGCTTTCCAAAATTGGAAGAAACTGTGTATTGCATTGAAGATAACAACAAAAATAGATTTTAAATCCATACGATCGTACAAATTAAAAAATACATATTACATATGAACAAGAGCTAACAGAATAGCTAGAAGATAAGGCTGAGATTAAAAAAATTTAGAGCAAAGCTGGACTATTCTCAAGAAATAATTAATGTCATCGAGTCTTACCTCTTCGAACCACATGATGGGGAACACGATGTCGGGGAACGAGGCCACCTGTTTGATATCGACGACCTGCGAGACGGCCAAATTTATCTGGAATCTCGCCTTCGCCGCCAAAGCAGCCCCCATCAACTGCAAAACGATCACAATCACTTGTTTACAATTGCGCCGCAGTGTTTGTCAACTTACCGGCTGGACGTCCACGTGAAAACCGTGTTTTTCGGGATCGGACGGTGAGATGCCCTCAAACGCCGTCCTATAACTGTCGTTCGCCAGGTAAAAGTGCGGGAACGACAGCAAAATTGGGGAATCTGCGAGAAAAAGAACGACTTTAATTTTTTCGTACTGAAACTATTAATAAAACGAAATTTAAGTCAACAGACGAAAATCGAAAGCTCCTGCGGTACTTGAGGCCACCGTCTATTATCAACTTTAGCTTTACTCTCATGGTCCTACGGTCACACACTACGACACTCTAAACCAAAATTAGAAATTTAACCCAACCCAATCTGATCACAATTTCAACTCTCTACAATGAATTATCCAGATGATTTTTTAAGCAGTTTTGAAATGTTATGTTCAAACACTTCATTTTGTTAATAGGAATGTTTTTCTTTCTTCAGAGACGTCAAATAATAAGGGGAAATATTCAACATAATCTATCATTGGTGGCCTAATGAGCCCAGACTGATATTCAATTTCAAAAAAATGCGAACCACAAAAATCGTACCATGTTGACACAGAGACACGTTGAAAAATCCAGACGGAGTGCAAGGCGGTCCCTGCGAGCAATAACAGGCATTTTCCGGATTTTCTTCAGGAGTTCCGAAGACGTTGGACGCCGGCGAAAACCTGAACGCTTGGACTTTGTTCGGACCCTCCACTTCCTTGACGTACCTGCGAACCAAAATATTTCAGTTATCGAATGTTTTGATGATGCAACAACACCCCATGTCCATTAATGCAATTAACGACGAGAGGGCACTTACTTGAGCGGCAAAAGCCTGCAAAGATCCTTGTCGTATAGATACAACGTCGTGTTCGGGGTGATGTGAGGCGGAAAGATGGACCCGTCCGAACCCATCCGCGAGTTGCACTGATCGGTGGAATAGTGCGGCAACTTGGCGACGCCGTTGACGTTGTCCACCAGTCCGTATTTCGTTATGTCGAACGCTCCAGTGTACATGGTGACGTTGTCTTCCGACGTTCCGTTTTTCTAGAAAAACAAAAAAAAAAAATGGAAGCACCGACGTAAAATTTGAAGGCGATTTACTTACGTTGTACATGAGTCCAAATTCTTCGTACGGTAGTTTCTGCTCCTTGGGGATGACGTCCTTCGCCAGATTCAACAGGGGATCCTCGTAACCCCAGAGCAACTGCCCGACCGAAACTTCCACGAACGGTTTGATTTTTAAAATATCCATTATGCTCGCCATGGCCAGTCGCAGGAATCTCGCCGCGTTCTTCGACTGAGAAGTTGCGCTCTGAAACAAACATTAATTAATTTTTTGCTTGTCGCAGGTTTGGACTGGATAAGATTGGGATTAACGCAAACTAACCAGCATGGGGATGTTCGGGACGACCACGACGTCATCTTCCAATCCGGCGGATTGTTCTTCGTCGAAGACGTATATCTTCTCTTGATTGAACGTTATGGTTCCGTTGTCGTGAAATCGCAAGTTCTTCTTTTCCCATCTTTCACTGCAATGGCGAAAAATATGTTAGATTTATGTCAGCGTTTTCGTAGCTTCAACGCTCGTTCAGCATAATGAAAAGATTTTTAATAGAGAAGCGGAGAAATTGGTTGCAAACCATAAGTGACCAAAACTTGTATTACTTGTCCTGTCACTGGTGTTTTTTTCAAGCACAAAAAAGGTTTTTGTAATAAACTGAAAAATGTTTTATTCCATGATTGACGATGAATTTTAAAATTATACGAAGTAGATAATCAGAGACACGTAACCCCCGTGCGTACGTAACAGGTTAGTTTGATTAACGTCGTTTTAAAAAAATTGCCATAATTCGATCTGCGTCAAACTTGTCGTCCACCTTGACCGATGGCTGCGATCGCGCAAATAAAACAACTCGACGATCAATTAAAAATTTCATTTACATCAGGATCGTAAAAAAAATGCTAACGATTCGTTGCGTAAGCAATTTCTCGGAACGAGCCGGATGGCAATTTCTTCCGGCGAAGCACTTGCTACACGGCATCGGTGCGGGAAGTGAAACGCAACCGCGCGTGTTACGCAACGCGGACTCTAAAAACGCGCCGTTCCCAAAGCCAACGTACAACACTTACGTTTCCGCGGACGGCGATGCGCCGAAACTTTCTCCGCGATATCGACAGGCACTTTCTTTTTATGCAACTCCGTGTGTATTGACCTTTCCTTGTACGTATAGCATATGCGCGCGTCCGTTTTCAACGAAAGCGGGCGCCCACTTTCACTGTCGATTTCGTAAATCGCGCCGCACGTTAACATTCCGCGTTTCAAAATCAAGTCGTCGGCACAGCTCGATTTAATTCGGAGATATTTCGCAACGTCTTTGGTGATGAGTACGACGATGGAAGAAGAAGTAACGGGAAGGAATAAAGTTCACGTTGACTTACGAAAATCCATTTAGACCTTAAATTAAGCGCTGGAGCACATGAACGAGATGAAAATTTCAATTCGAAGCTGTGCGGTCGGTTAAGAATTATCGTTCCATAAAAAAGTATTCCAAAGACGGCGACTTTGTTATTTTAATTGCAAGGTAAACGCGAAGTGTTAATTACTTACATTTTATATACAAATCGGAAAAATCGTCGCTTTTGACGTGACTGGACGTGTTTTACGACGACGTTCGCCCGTCTCGTGATAATCGGTCGATTCGGCAACTAGTTTTACGAAAAGCTACTTACACGTAGACGTAAGGCCCGATTTCGTCGACGATGGGTTTCGATCCGTTGCTGAGAAACTCGTCGGCGTTCGTCACGTTGAATATGTAAACCTTGTAGACCGGCTGCACTGGAGGTTTCGTCCACAGATCGAACGTCTGTGATCCGGGCCTCAACGTGATCTCCTGAAAATCGAAATTTATTAAAATTTCGATTTTAAAAACAATTCTAGCTAAATTAACTATACTACGTTCTAGATCTACGTTACGTAGAAAGAGATAAAGAGATAAAACCGCAGATGCAGTCAATGAAGATCAAGGGAAACAGAATTGGCAGCGAACAGCAATCGACTGGAAGAGGTGGAAGCAGCCATTAGATAAATATAGTTCCCAATATCCATGTGGTGTTTTTCGTTGCTAAGTTACGACGCAGACACAGAAATGTCAAGTTTGATGTTTGAAATTTTTCGTCAATATTAACCGTCAAATTGACGTTTACGACAAATTTCTTTAAAAGTCATTTGTTAAGAAATTTGTTCACGCATCTAAACTGCCAAACTGACTGTTAAAAATCGTAAAACCAACCCAACCCGACCCGACCCAACCCAACCCAACTCGATACAACCCAACCCAACCCAACCCAACTGTTGATCAAGTTAACTATCAATTAATCGTCAAATCAGTCGGTTAACTATTAACTTACTGTCAATCCTCACACCGACAGATAGTGAGAGATAATCGTCAAATTGCTAGGTACCTAAATGCCCTTTCAAATTTCAATTTGAACGTCAAACTGACGCGTAAACTGTCACTTAATCGACATGCGTCCAAGTGACCGTCATAAACACGTCAAACGTCCAACTGACAGTTATACGTCAAATTGTCTGTTAATCGTCAAACTGACAGATAAACAACGAACTGGGAATAAACGATGAAGTGCGAATTAATCAAAACGTCGAACTGACAGTCAAACGTCAGACGTAAAATTTACAGTTAAACGTCAAACATTGAACTGACAGATAAACGTAAAATTGTCTGTTAATCGTCAAACTGTTATACATATAACATTATATAATTATACTAAAAATTATACTCACGTGATGTAAGACCAGGTTGACCCATTTCAGGAAGAATATCGCGACAAGTATACCAAGTAGAATTATAGCTACCGATATTGCCACAACGAACCCTGAAACGAAAAATTTTTATTCAATTTATTTATCGGCGCGATCATAAAAATCAAATGCAAAAATTAAATATGAACATGTGCCGCACTTTCGTGCGAACGAAAAACGCGCCAATTGGTAATAAGGAAACTGGAAAAAACCTATGTTAACTAATTGCCACTTAATTTCACGCAATTCCCTCATCAAGTCATTTTGGTTCGCTTACAACGCAGACAACTATCATCTTACAATTTTCGAATTTTGTTATTGCGTTCATTTCAAGGTTTAACATAAACGGAGCCGTTGCACGCGATTTTTACGGAAAATACATTGAAAATTTAATTGTTACTATTAAAACCACGCGAGACGAAAATATTTTGCATCATTTGTTATCACCGCAAGGAGTCTGTTGAAAAAGTAGAGTTTAAAAATGAAAACCTTGGGTTGGGTTGGGTTGGTTTTTTTTTTAATTAATAAATTTTTATATTTTCATTATATTTCATACCAATATTTTTATCGTTATATTGGTACTATAATTTAAATAGCTTAATAAAAGAATAATTAGAAAAAAATATTAAACAAAACTTATTTTTGTGTTGAATGGAATATCGGAATTGATTGGTTTAGCCAGCGTAAAATCGCAAAAAGTTGCGAGTGTAACGCCCTCTATATGTCAATATTATAACGTTGTGTGATCGCGTGGGATTGATGTCTAGATGGCGTTACACCGTACACCCCGGCGGAGGTGTCGTTGGTGATCTGACGAGTCCTAAAGTTCTTTAAGTCGCAAAAATTACTTGCTTACGCCGTCGTGGTTCTCTCTGGATTCATATTTCCTGTGCATGAAGTCAACACAATACAATATAAAGTTTGCGTATCATTCGGAACCGTGAGACGATAGCCTGTATTTAATTAAGAGACAAGAATGTATGTTACGCAAACCCATAAAGCGAATTCAACTTTCTATGCAAGTCGTGTGAAAAATGCCCGACACGTTGAAATGTCCGCCGAATCGTACGGAGAGATAATTCCAGCTTTGCTTCGGTTCGTTCCACTTGCATTTCATTTTAATTTTAACTTTTTTCATCGTTCTTTTGGCTGCATTGCGAATTAAATTTGGTAGTTATGACACGTGCGTCGAATATGGGACACTTTTTCGATTCACTTATGTTCCAAGAATATATCTACTGAAGTGGATGTAATCGTGCAAACGTGAGTTACGAAAAGTTTGTGTGAGTGTACTTAACAACTGTACTCTTGCTTTTATGTGACCACTGTACTGTGACACTGTATCAAGCGACGACAGTTGTTTCGTTATGCAGGGCTCATCAGACCACCAACACATGCATTCGCTGGAAGTGCATCAAGTCATCAAAGCATCAAAGGCATCACAGCCAGTACTCTAGAAGCTTTTAAAGTTAAGAACAAGATTTCTTTGAAGTGCAATAAATATATTTGCTTGAAGTTGGTGAAATGATGGGTTGAGTTTGATTGGATTGGATTGGGTTGGGATGTGTTGGGTTGTACTTACTACATATTTCAAGGTTTGTACATCACAGATATCAAATTCTATACCCAATTCACATTTTCTTAAATAAATATTAATTAGATTTTTTTAATCTGCACACATTTTTTGCATATGCGGGATATCCATCCCTCCCCAGCATACGTCGACGCGCCATCTGATTTGTCATTCCGTTCACACAGACGAAAACGTTGCGCAAAATACATTCACGTACGCCAGGTTCGAAATTAAAAAACGTGTACGCGTGAGGTAAACAGCAGCACAATGGGACTCCGGCGAACGAGATCTCGTATCGAAAATGCCCAGACTTTCTCGACTCGACCCGAACAGATGCGGCCGCCCGTTTTTCGCATGTCGCACCCGCCCCCGCGGCTCGAAGGGGGGAACGGAAAACGCTTATTCTCCAGAAACCTACAAAATCGTTTGCGGTTGTGGAGTGAAACCGCTCGATTGTAAATCAGCAAATGATTCATTAGTTCGTTCCAAGATTTTAATTTTCACGTCACTTTCTTTCGTCGCCGTCGTCGCACCAACCATTCCAATTTAAACGAACGGATAAATTTCGTCCTGTTATGCAAGCGTCGAAAACGCACGTTAAATTCCAACAAACAGAACCAACCCGAGTCCGCCGTGCCGCTCGGCGATTAAGAAAACACATGCGCCGCCGCGAATGACCTTAAAGTTTTCGAAACGTTCACCTCGGAAAATAACGTCACATATTAACGACCTTGCGTCCGGCGAAGGTTGGCAAGTTTGAAGAGTCGAAATAAAACGAAACGGACGTATATCCCATGTATGCAAATGTACCGACGGGTTTTTTTTATTATTATTATTATTTGCGACCACATTCCCAATAGCGAAGCAAGAAAAAAAATCGATTAGGAAATTTATATTACACGAATACATGACCAGTTTTTAATATTACAAAATAAAAATAATAAAATTGTAGATGATGCAAAAAATGCACAAGCTTAAACGTTAAACAAGTAACTGACAGATAAACGTCAAATTGTCTGTTAATCGTCAAACTGACAGATAAACAACAAACAGAATAAACGATGAAGTGACAATTAATCAAAACGTCGAACTGACAGTTAAACGTCAAACGTAAAATTTACAGTTAAACGTCGAACATGTAACTGACAGATAAACGTCAAATTGTCTGTTAATCGTCAAACTGACAGATAAACAACAGAATAAACGATGAAGCGATTGATCAAAACGTCGAACTGACAGTTAAACATCACACGTAAAATTGTAACATTTTCTTAAAATGCGTTAATGACAATTTGTAGAAAATTCCTCTATTGCCGAAAAAAATGTGGAGTTTTTAAAAATAACCACACCTTCGGTATAATTAATTGTGAAGACAAAGCCCCGATTTTTGAACAACGAATTACAAAGAAAATAAACGCAAATTGTTGTCAACTGTTATAATTAACTGCCATTGCAAACTGTCATTATTATTCGATTGTCAACTGCCATTCTCAGTAGCAATCAACTTTAATTTTCAATAATGATTGTCTGTGTCTTGTCTGTGTCGTCATTGCCGATCATCATGATTTTTCTTCCATGTTTTCTGTCAATCGGTTTAGTTGCTAATTTCAACTGCTATTTGTTGCCAGTTGTTCCGAAGGGAAAATAAATAATATCTTCAACTGTCGTTATCGTAATTCGCTGTCATTTTCTCTTGTTTTATTCTTAGTGTACGTACATTATCATTAACATCATTACCAACTCTCATCGCTATACCCTTGCGAACAGTCAATTTCATCACCATTGCCATTCTAATTGCCAATTGCAATTCTCAACTGTCATTGTCAACTGTGATTGTCAATGGTGTTGTCAACTTCGCTGTCGCGCTTATAACCACCGATGTAGCTACGAGGTAGAAAGATAAGTCGTCATTTCAACTGTCAATGTCAACCGTGACTGTCAATGGTGTTGCCAACTTCGCTGAATGAATTATAAAATAAAGTAAACACGTGAAAAAATATAAAAAATCCCAACACCGAAAAAATGTTCAACCGACACAGTGAATGGTAAAATTTACGTTCCGACTTCGAAACGACCTTAGCATTAGCAGAAGGTGCGATCCCGTGTTTGACTTCGCAATTAGCAAGTATGCAGTTCACCTTAAAACGATTTTGGCTAAAAAAAAGGTAAACCACAACATGCATAACAACAAAAAACCAAAGAGTTAAAATAAACCTTGGCGAAAATTTTTGATTAATTTGCATCACAAAAGACTTGTGTAACTGGCACGGCGACTAAATAACTCGTTCACACAATCGCCTTCCAGCTACAAGCTGGAATCGGTCGTGTGAACGACTGTCTTTGTTTTGACCGTGTGTGGGAAGTAAATGTGCACTTCGTCGCTTGCACATTCGCCAAACCGATTTCTATTGCGTACGTTCTCAAGATGCGATTTAAGAATATATATCTTGCAGTGTAAGTAAGACCCAAAAAAATCTATGATTCAGCGGCCTTCGACAAAATTATCCGATCATATCGTACAGTACAAAGACGACGTAATGTAATAATCTGCATTTGGTGTAATACGTCCTTGATTTATAATCGAGCAAGAATGTCCACGTAAAATATTCGCATCGAACGAGCAAACTATCGAAGTAACGGTGAACGAGATCGCGTTTCCTTTATTTGTCTAATTATTTATGCGGAAAGTGCCTGTTTTATGCAGCACGTAATTTCTTCCATCGAACCAAATCGCACTTAAGTGCGCAAAATTATCGCAAATTTTACAACGAATTCGCTGAAACTACGAAATCGAATATTTACAATTCCGCGTCAGCCAAGTTCCCATGACAGACCTCTCATTATCACCTCGCATTTCTGAGAGAGTCCGCGGAGAGAACCTCGACGCAAGTCGTAAAAGAATCAATCGCGAAACTGGTTTTACTTGAATAACATTACGACCGCGCGAAATATTCTAATGTGTTTGTTCGGTCTTAAAGGACTCGCGCTGGTATTTCTTTACAGGCAATAACATAAATTATTGTATTAATATGGAATTAAATGACGAGGTACGTTTTGGTGGGTTTCGCTTAAACGCGAGGAATTTCGTTGTTGTCGAGAGCTTATGTAAAAAATCGCAAAGATTTACTTCTCACTTTCTAATTGGATTGGAAAAGAAAAGAAAGATTTAAACGCTTCGTGAGCTGTATCGTCTGGAATGAGAAACGTACGGAAATGACTGAACGAATTTTTGAAATAATAAAGAGACGTGGATGACATACGCACGTGGCTTTCTCTGACGTAACAAAACACTAATTTAAGTCTCCAGCACTGACGCCATTTAGACGTCAATGCCCTCGCACTGCTATGTAATCTCAAAGATCTGCTTCGACCGACTAAGTCGGTACCGTCGAGACTTTTATCAGGCGATGATGAAAATCCAATAAACTTATAATTCATTCCCAAAATATTATCGTCTGGAAAACACATCGTGGGGAGTTAAAATTGTGATCGGGTTGGGTTGGATTGTAATTTGGATTTGACTTTGAAAGAATTGATGAAACTTCGTAAGTTGTGATTGGGTTGGAGTTGGTTTTTCGTTAATATAAAAAAAAATTGATAAAACTAGCTTGTTGTGGGTTCAGTTTTATCGACTGTTATATTTCTTTAAGAATTAGAATTAGAAGATTTTTTTTTAGAGTAACGCAAAACGCTCGTAGCGTCGAGATTGTGAAATTTTTGTAATATTTAAAATGTAAAGAAATGAATCACGCAGAACAAGGCGGAACGTTATGACACATCGATCATTATTTTTCATTTAAATAAATTTCATAAATATCAGTCACCGTGTGCCGTGTAATTTAAAGTAATTAAAAAAAAAAAAAAAACAAACCAGTCGAAATGATAGGACAGCGATTCAACTAACAGCAAACTTGAAAAGGTTTACTTTGGTTGCACCAAAGTAATCGCTTTAAGCTCGGCCCGAGGCTAGAAAAGGACGCAACCTTGCGAAACCGATAAGACGCCAATTAATGCGCAAGTAATTATACATCACACAACGGTACGTCGGTTGCATAGCGAAGACCTCATTACGGGCGAACAATGGCACGGCGTACATGAAAATTTCCCAATCATCCTAGAAATAGCAGCGATTACAGCGACGTCAGTCTATCCGAAGGATCGGAACGACCAGTGCCTTATTCAGGACGCAATTGTAATCGCAACGACCTTCGAGTAAACGTACGAAGCAACTCGACACATCTTTGTTATATGTACAAGGGATGGAATTTTATTTTTGCGCAGTATTTGACTCGTAAAGACTAAAATTTTTACAAGTTAATATTTATGTTAGTGTTTTTTTTTTTTTTTATTGTATACTTACACCACTTTCGCAAGAACGCACTGGACAGTTTCGACCACAATTTCGCCCTTCCACCCCTCATTTTTCAACACTTATCCTTTCTCACTGTCTTCAAAATTGCACACAACACCGATTCAATGGAAAACTCGCCACGCACGTTTTTTTTTATATCACTAGATTTTTACAAAGTCTCGCCCGCGATGTTCGGTCTGAAACGGACGGAACGGTGAAGCGCAAATTTCACAGGAGTATGCACGCCGTCGGCCGTCTCGATTCGAATGTGTCGTTCGCACTTGCGACGAAAGCGAATAAAATTTGAATCATTTGTGAAAAGTCGTGTCGTCGACGAAATCGCGGAAATCGCGTAAGAAAACCGGACGGTATCGATTACGTCCGCGCGAATTGATCGTTTACTTGGCTTTCTCGTCCGCGAGGATACGGAACGGACCCGAGACCGATTTTAAGTAAACAACGACGACACGCATACCATTGAAATTACGCTTCGCGTTAACAACGACTTAAGAATTAAAAATCGACAACGCTCGTGGTTTTGCAAGTGCGCGGCGCGACAGGTTCTCATTGTAACGTTTCGTTGAAATTGGACGTTTCGCGCAAGCTGGCGAATTTCCGCAGTTTCATAATTAAATTAATTTAATTAATTTAATTTGCCATACACTTCGAGTTAATTAAAGAAAGAAACTTGGATTGCAATCGGAATATTTCAATTTTTCATTCGACTTCTTGGCACGTTGGTAAGCCGGGCACGTTCGGCGAGAACGCAAATATGAAAGCAAAACTGTCAACATGATCTGTTACGAAATTCATCGTTATCGCCACAACCAGACGGTGTCGCAATCTTAATGTATGTGAAGCGGTAAGGTCGATGGATATTCAAATCGACAAAACACCTCGCCGCATTAGAAAACAGAAAACGCGTGTGTTAAGGATGCGGCAACATTGACACATTTTAAATTGATCGCGACGTCCGTGAAATCAGTTTGGTGACATTAATTTTTCGTGCAAGCACATGCACTATTGTCAAGACGATTGACGAGGTCATAAAATTCGTTAGTTTCTTAGTAACGAAAAATTAAAAAATGATATTTCATTGAATGACGAATTATGAATTAAAGGTGCAAGGTTATTGACGTCTAGATGTCGTACACTGACACTTTTCGTAACTGACGTTTGCATTGTTACATATTCTTCAGCGAATAAATGGTGATCTGATCAGTCCCGAAGGACGAAATAACGAAATAAATTTTACACTTTTTAACTATTTATGTAAACCGATTCTTTTAGATATTCTGACAATCGTGCGTTTTTTGAAAATCTATAAATGTTGCAATTTTTAAATTTTGTAAAATTACACAAACGATTTATATAATAAAATGCACACAACTTTTAAACAAAAAAGTGACAGTTGCTCAAACGTCAAAATTGTCAAATTGATAAATTAGAAAAAAATTACAAAAAAACCAATCGTCTAATTGTCAAAATTGACCAAATTGTAAAAAATTCGAAATTGACAGTTGTTATTTTAACTGTAGTTGAAATTTTAACATTGCATTTAAGAAAATTTTTTTGTTGAATTTTTTGAAAAAATAACCCTTAACTTTTAAACAAAAAATTGTAATTGTCTAAACATCAAATTTGATAAATCGGTCAAAAAATGTAAATTAAAAACAATGGCCTAATTGTCAAAATTTGCGACATTTTAAAGAAAATCGAAAGTGACGTTAAAATTCCAAATGCGATAAATGGCACAAAAAGTGCAATAGCCCAACCCAGCCCAACTCAATATAATCCAACCCAACCCAACCCAAACGGCACGAACA
This sequence comes from Geotrupes spiniger, assembly GCA_959613385.1. Lineage (NCBI taxonomy): Eukaryota > Metazoa > Arthropoda > Insecta > Coleoptera > Geotrupidae > Geotrupes > Geotrupes spiniger. Next base: position 25,218 of record OY390740.1, read on the forward strand.
TTAAAATAAAAAACAATTGCTTAACTGTCAAAATTGACATTTCAAAGAAAATCTAAAAAAGAAATCGTTTAGAAAATATTAAGTGACAGTTGTCTATGTATCAAAATTGTCGAATACGATAAATGGCACAAAAATTAAAATAAAAAAAATCGCTTAACTGTCAAAATTGACGTTTTAAAGAAAATCGAAAGCGACGACGAAATCGTTTAGAAAATAGCAACTGACAGTTATCTATGTGTCAAAATCGTCAAATACGATACAAGGCACAGCGATTAAAATCAATAAGTTAATTGTCAAAATTGACATTTTAAACAAAATCGAAAGCGACGACGAAATCGTTTAGAAAATAGCAAGTGACAGTTGTATACGTGTCAAAATCGCCAAATACGATAAACGGCACAAAGATTAAAATCAAAAACTTTACTGTCAAAATTGACATTTTAAAGAAAATCGAAAGCGACGACGAAATCGTTAAGAAAATAGCAAGTGACAGTTATCTATGTGTCAAAATTGACAGATATGATAAACGGCACAAAATTAAAATCAAAAACTTAATTGTCAAAATTGACATTTTAAAGAAAATCGAAAGTGACAGTCGTACAAATGTCAAAATTGTAAATTCGAAAACGACAGTTGATTTGATTAGCGCGTCCACGAACGACACAACAGTTGTTAGAAATTGCCATTCATTGCCAACGATTTATAGGAAACTTGTGTTATTAATTTTTCGATTAAATTCAAATGCGCTGTCTGAGATTTGAACCTGCTACCTTACGACTACTAGTCAACGACGTACACAACTAGGCCAGTAAGAGCCACAGTTTAACAAAATTTACACAAAATTAACAAATGAAAAAAAAAAAAAAACGAAAAACTATATAGTTAACGAGAAAGCTAACGTCGATAAAACGTAACCGCACCACACCGGCTATTTATCGAAAACCACGTATTTATTAACCCAGATCCCAAACGGTAATCAAGTTAAAACCGTGAAAGCCAACGAGCCGGTGCTCCGCTTAAACAGCGACTTTCAGCCAACGCTCTAAATGAAAACTGTTATTGTCAACGTGCACTTAAAAAAAAATTTCAATTTGCAACCGTGCGTTACACTAATTCGTATTCGTCGCCGATAAATCGCTTCGACTTTCAAATTGGTCGCGTGACTCGATAATATTCCGCGCCGATGGTAATTCGACTTGGCCGGAAGGGGGGGGGGGGGGCGGTTGAAGAATTTCGGAATCATTAACATTCTAACAGTGCGGACAAGGGATGTACGTCAGCGTTATATAAAAATCGCATTAGTATGCCATTAATGAGACGTTCGACGCAAACCGGTCGAGACTGCGATAATTACATAAGAGTTTCGGAAATACCTGGACGAGACGATACGATAATATCGAATTAACGATACGACGCGCGTCTCGTCTTAAAATTTCGAGAAGATTTGTCGCCGAAATTTAAATAATTGAATTTGCACATCGTCCTTCGATTCAAACGAACCCGATCGTCAAAAATACAACTCGTGTTTTATACGTACAGTCGTCAGTCGTCGATTAATTAAAATTTTAACCCGGTTAATTTTTTGGCCCCACAAACAGCACGTCACTCGAAATTACCATAAAACTCGTTTCTTTTGTAATACGTGTTACATAAATCGTAAAAATTAAAGAAACTGTGTCAAATGTTGACATTTTATTTATGCTTGGGAGAAAATGTTAATGGCTCGTTTGCAATATATTGTGAACGTAACGCGTGCAACGAAATTTACTTCATTCCGCTACGAAGTCGTAAAATAACCCAGATTTTTAACACTTTCTAAACATACTGAACCAAACTTATCCGTCATGCAGAAGTAAACATTTGATTTAGGGGCTGGCAATGTTAAATTTGTTGATGCACTAAAAAACAATTTGTTTTTGTTTCGTTTAATTCCTTCGAATCAAGAAACACTTGAATTGTAATCGCAATGAATTTTCATTATTTACAAACAGAATTCCATCACACGTGCGATTGTAGATATCTCGAAAACGAAGAATTTTGTGACTAATTTCACTGCTTAGTTCTCTTTTGTTATCTATTTTGCATGCTACGGTACATGTAAATCACCCATTTAAATTAACATATTTACTAGTCGTTTCTACAACAAGAACAGATTTTCACCAGCTTCGCGCGATCCGTTTCCACGCAACTTATGCAACGAGAACGCGCTCGCACGTCGAATTTCTCTTCGCCGCGTACCGCACCGCGCATGTCTAGAAATCGCACTGGCAGTCGAACGAAAATTGCCAAATACCTGCCCGAGAGAGAGACGAGCGCGTTCGCCGCACAATGCACGACAAGAACGCGGGACACTCGCGGGCCTTTGCGTTTGCAAAACCACGGACGGGTCCGGTTCGCTCCCGGTCCCCGAAACTCACACGAAAGCTCCCCTTTCCGCACTCGCACTTTAAATCGCCGAACGAAATGTAGGCCAACAGGTGAACCGAAGAAGAAGAAGTTACGACTTGACTAACGGTGCAGTGTAGTGTAGAGTTATCAATACTCTAGTCTCCCCCTTCTGCGTGCCGCCGCCGTCCTCCCCGCCCGTTTCTTGGTTAGCGCGGAGGTCGCCGCTTCCCCACCACTTTTTCGCGACGAAGTCGTCGTCGTCGACGTTCGTGGCTTATTGTCTTCGCTTGCGTCGAACTTTCTTCGCGAAATAAATTTTGATTTTTTTTTTTTTAATGAACCAAAAATTAAACGCAATCCACGCACGCCGAACGAACCGAACGCGCGTTCGTTTGCACGTCATCCGCATTCAGGAAAAGCGGCTTGAATTACAATAATTAATCGCGGAAAAAACTTGATTGCATTTCGATGTTTCATCGGGTGACAAATGTGACCAATTATCGGGAATGACATTGGCGGGTTTTTAAACGCGACACTTGTACCGTAAAAAATTAAATCTGCAGTGGTCGTCCACACTGAACTTTCTTATGCTCAGTTATACTAGGTTTTCTCGAAAAAACTTTTCAAATAAAAGTTGTTTAGAATTTCAATATCTTCAACTTATATAAGAATAATATGTTTGCTTGTCTTCAGTAACTTCAGAAATAACATTTTCAAATTTATTATTGTTATTAATAAAAACGACTGCTCTAACTGCTATTAAAAAAATTGGTTGTTATTGTAACGAAGCCAAAATGTATATTAAAATTATTTGATAATAGATTTCGTAAAATTATAATCATAAAACTTTTATATGCTACATGGCCGTGTCCAACCCAACCCAAAAAACCCAATCCAACCCAACTCGATACAACCAAACCCAACCCAACTCGATACAACCCAACCCAACCCAAAAATATTGGGTTACCAACCCAACCCAAAAATATTGGGTTGGGTTGGGTTGTATCGAGTTGGGTTGGGTTGGTATTTGAAACGAAATGAGGATTGGGTTGGGTTGATTCCCAATTCTCATTTCGTTTCAATCCCATTCATGTCGTATATCGATATTTTGACATTTGACATTTGTCGTTTGTGACGACAACAAAAATCCGATTTTCTAAATGACATTTATTTGCCAAACAATATACGTCGTTGTTATTTTTTAAGTTTGTCGAATCAAACGAAATGAAACTGTTGGCGTACAAAATAATTTGTAATTACATAACTCATGTCATATATCAATATTTTTGCATTTTGATTGAAATTTTGACATTTGACGTTTGACATTCTTGACAGCAAATAAATTTCGTTTTTCTACTAAATGACATTTACGTCGCCTTGCATTTATTCGCCAAACGATACATGCGATTATTATTTTTAAACAACATTCGTATCTACGATAATTAAAAATTTGTTGAATGAAACGAAAAAAAAAAATTGGCATATAAAATAATTTGCAATTACATAATTCATGTCGTATATCGATATTTTTGCATTTTTGATTGAAATTTCATTGAAATTTTTACATTTGACGTTTGACATTCCTGACGGATAAATTTCGTTTTTCTAATTGACATTTACGTCGCCTTGCATTTATTCGCCAAACAGTACATGTGATTATTATTTTTTAATAACATTCGTATATGCGACAAGAAGTTCGTTAAATCAAACGATCGACATACAAAATAATTTGTAATTACATATTTTTATTTTTCTCGTTTCTCGTAATTATGCGCACACGTGTAATATGTTACCGGCTCGTTTAGATATATGCAATGCAACGCAATTTTTATAATTTGTCGCCATTAAAATAATGAAAATTAATCTGTTTACCGTCTCGGCACCGGTCATATCATTTTCACGATTAGTCGGGTAATTATCAACATGCCAACATACCGAACGAAAGATTTAGAAACCGACAACGCAGCCGTTACACACAATAAAAGTTAACAATCCCGACGATGAAATTTCCACTAATTATTGTTGAAACTTTATCGACGCGTTCCATTTTGTTTACGTCGTTGACGCATCTTTATTGTTGAATTTTTCTACGATTAATATCATAGACGCGGCGTAATTAAAATGCCATTATTCGCAGAGCGATTGGAAGAAATTCCAAAACAATACAATGTCGAAACGAGAAATATTTAAAAACATTACAATTCGTGTACGATCGGCCAAATTCGAAAATGATCGTACCAACCAGTCTTCGTACGAACTAAGAACAAGAAGTCTGTCGGACATGGAACGCTGGCCAACGTAATCGTTGAAAATATAATTGACGAAATTTCTCCAACTAGGATCGAGTGAAAGTTTACGATGTCTGTTATTTAATGGGTGGCGTCAAGAACATGCAAAGTAAATGCGAAGTAAATAAAAACTTAATTTTTTCCAAAAACTGGCACGAATGCGGCGATTAAAAAAAAATTAAAAAAGTATCAACTTACAGCAGCACAGTTTTCCTCTCGTCCTTGCATTAATTACGTAAACCATGTTTTCTTTGTTTAATTATTAAAAAAAAAAATGCACTGCGACTTATCGTCCACGTTACGTTTCGTTTGGTAAAGTTCGCTATTTGATTTCCGACGGACGCGTTCGCCACCTTCGACAATTGCGACAATAAAACCAAACTGGCCGACACGATCCGATGTAACGTATACAGCTTACATTTTCACGGTTGTTTGTTTACAAATACCGCGCCGTCCGTCCGCTGGCATGCATCGGCGACGCGTACTTTCAATGCAACAATTTGCCGCACAAGGATTGTTTATTTTTGCGGCCAGTTTTGCAAATTGACGACTTACGAATATCGCGAGTCGGTGCATTTCTACTGCGGCGAAAAAAATCCGAACGATCGAAAATCGGGTTTCGGTAAACTGGTTTCAAATACGGCGACGGTAACTATGGAGTGCAATTAAGCGACGATTTTTGTTTATTGCGTGTGACGTCATCCGTCAAGGTTAATTTTTCACAACAAATATTTAGCTTGATATTGTTTCAAAACGTGTATTCGGAGGACTCGTCACGAACGTAACCGCGGATATGTCAAAACGCCGGTTAAAAAACATTAGTTACGAGTTATAATTTATTCGTAGAATCTTTGTTTGTCATGGTTATTAATATCTCAAATTCATTAATCACCAAGTGTGTCGTCAATAACAATCTTAATCGTAACACACACATTGTTAGGTTAGGTTAGGCGTAAATTTAATAAGACATTTTAATTATCAAAATAAAACGTTACGTACCCCAATACCGGCAATGTTACACTTAACATTTATCTTCACAATTTAACTGTTCTTACAACATCACAACCGAACGAACGAAAAAAGGCAGCAATTTTAAACGACGCTTCGGATAATTTGGAAGTGATGCTCGTCGCTGGATCACCTGATCCACGCAGCCAATGAAAAATGTGATACAACCCAACCCAACCCAATTGTTTCGTACGGAGAGTAAAGATACTATTTATTTGCGCTTCGTTTCCTTTCAACAATAACTTTTTTCAGTCTGGAAAGTAATCGCGAATATTTCAAAACGTGCGTTAAAAATCGCTAAATTAGTTTAAAAAAAAGTTTCGAACTCATCTCCGAAATAACATTTCGCGAACGTAGACTTATTACACCTATTTTTAGGTTATGTTACACGCAAATTTAATAAAAATGTAATAATTAAAATAAAACGTTACGTACCCCAATATCTGCTATATCACAATTAACTATTAATTATTTTCCGAATGCTTTAATTTTTCTCGCTTCGCACTCACAAGTAAAAAAACAATACAGAATGACGCTTCGAATTATTTGGAATATGCGTCGCTGGATCAGGTGATCTACGGTAACCAATGAAAAAGATCTGCAGTCGTTCTTTCTATCTTATGAACACCTACGTATTTATAATTAGTCCCGCATTTAAAACAGTTTACAAATCAAAATCCCTACGCGCGCAGCGACAGGGACGTGCACGTTCGCAACGGCCGATAGGGCGGCGCTGCTTCGCGCTAATGCTGTCATAACCTCCAAAACGACCGTAAACACTCGCACGGCATTTTCGCGAAAACGTCCAACCTCGACCAGTTCGCAATGGTGAGTTGTTCATTTTCCGACGTGAAATCGAAACCGGCTCGTTCACGTCGGCCTTAATTCGTTGCAGGCACACACCATTCTTTTGGTCCAGCCCGGTTCCAATCCCGAAACGCGGACCTATTCCGACTACGAGTCGGTCAACGAGTGCATGGAGGGCGTCTGCAAGATTTACGAGGAGCACCTGAAGAGGCGAAACCCCAACACGCCGACGATCACGTACGACATCTCGCAGCTGTTCGATTTCGTCGATCAGGTACGTGATGAATTTTCGTGCCACGACTCGCTTTATGTCATTCATGTTTGCAGCTGTCGGATTTGAGCTGTTTGGTTTATCAAAAGGGCACAAACACTTACGCCCCGTACAACAAGGACTGGATCAAGGAAAAAATATACATTCTCCTGCGACAGGCGGCGGGACACTCCGAATAGTCGCGTGGTATTTTCATCGATTACTTTAGTATTTAAGCTCAAGATCGATCGTAACTGCAACGTTTGATTATTTTCGGAAAGATCTTAGTGTTTAAGCTCAAGATTGAAAGGTTTGGAAAAACCAATTCACTTTTTCGACACGACTTGAAATTGGGGGACTCTCCTCCAGTTCTGCTGGGACGTGGCGTCACTTATTTATCTAATTTACAAGTCGCGTTCATTTCTCCAATAATTCAGATTTAGCCACCACATCCGGACGCACAAACCTCACCGAACCCGATTTCGGTAAATTCGTTCGCGTCGATATCGCGATAAGTTAGAGTTAATATTTTGTATTTCATAGGTTCTAACATGTAAATTGTTCTATTTGGTTTAAAAATAAATGTAAGTAATAACAAAATGTTTGCTTTATTTCAGTGTTTAATATAATCTGTAGCTTCGTTTAAAAATTCTACGAGAACACAACTGTAAAAGGAACTAAATTGCAACTTGTGAACTCTATTGTGCGTGCTGGCCGTCAATAGTTCTTACACAGGATTAAGAGCCTCGCTGTTAAACTTCCAGTTGCAATTTCTGAGGTGGGACGTGGAAATTTGTTTGGAAAATGGTTGCAAGATTTCGGATGCGACGAAAATTATTGACCTCCTTGTCCACTCGTTGCCGATTGATTTTTATGTTCCTTTGTGTCTTGGTTTGACTACGTGTAACAACTATTTCGGCCCAGGATTTTCCGCACTACACAGAACTACAACAACACCAGGCAGACACCCGACATATCGAATTTTTCGTATTAACAAAAACACTTTTGATTTGATCGATTTGATTATTAAACGAAGTTATTACAATAGGCCACATGTCGAGCCGTTGCATTAAAACTTAAAAAATTTCCGATAAAGTTCATTGAAGCAAAAGCGAATGTACAATATAAAAGATTTCGTACATAGTGTTCCTTGTGATCAGTTTTAAAACATGACGGTTTTCGAGGCTGACTAATATTTACTTTTTAAATCCAACGTTGAAGAACTCCATTGTATCACAAGAATCACAGCGTTTTATTACGCACAACGCATCAGGACCACGAAAATCTCACTAACTATATATACATAAAACTAAAAGTAAGTGTCGTTCGAACAAATTTCATTTCAGTTGAAACGTGACAAAGGAGCATCTATTACCTAATTCTCCTGTAGATTTTTTAACGAGTAAATTTAGAAATATGTACAATTTGTTATCAATAAAGAAAATTAATTAACTTTTTGGTCATTCGCGGTATACGTCAAGATACAACCGCATAAATAAATCCGATCGATCGAACCCACTCCTACGACAGAAATATAAATATCGTTAAATGAACATTTCCTTAAATTTAAAATGTTAGGTTTTCATCTCTCTCTCGGAATATTAAAATACGGGTATTTTGGATCTCAGCACGTGCGATAAGTCGTCGTCCAGCGTCAACAGACACATAAACATGAAGAACATCCCGACGGCGCTCAAAAAGTGCCACACGTCGTGATAGTCGTAGAACCGCATCAGCACGCAGTTTTGATTGAAGGCCCTCGAACCGGCCGGCGTCAGCTAAGGAAACAAAGGTGTAATTCGTGCGCAAAATATCCGCCGTGCGGTTACTCACCGACCACGATATGGTCCTGTGGAAGAAGCAGTACAACGATACGATGGCGCACGATAAAGATATCACTAGGAAAACCAACGACAGCTTGTTTATTTTTTCCTTATGTAAGAGCTGAAACAGAATCGACGTCAAATGTATGAAGTTGATGTCAAATCGGAATTGATTTCATAAGTACGATACTGCGAAATTATTTACCTTCATGATGATGTAAAACGTGAAGTAATAAACAGTGTTCAACATAAACATCCCGAGTAGGTATAGAGCAAAATCATTCTGGTAATAAATTCCAAGCGCCGCCAACGCCCAATTTAAAAAATTGCCTATTATTAACAGTACCATCCGTCCTAAAATAAAATGAAATAAAAAATATGTTAAGATTATCTTTGTTTGATAACAGATAAACTTGATCAACTATTTTATTAGTTTTGACGTCTTATATGAAGTGACGAGGGCCCATCTGTTGCATGTATCAGAATATACGAAATATTTTAATATTTTTTATTACCTTTGTACATAGGCGTAATGACATTTATGGGACCGACCAAACACTCGTAACGCATGATCTGGTAAATCCTTAAAAACGCTCCTTTGTCTGCAAAAAAAAATCGTCACAACCGAAACACCGGCAAGCCGTAAACGTTACCGAATCTGTAACATCCCATGTAGTAGACCTTCACCGTCAAATAAAAGCAAGTCAACACGTGCAGGATGGTGAAACTGATCCAGTAGTACAAGTTCGCCTCGAGTATCCCGATCATACCTGGACAATTTTACAGAAATGCGTAATTTCATTTTTTTTACTTTCGAAGCGATTTAAACGAACCTAACAATATGGCGATCGCGAGGACCCCGAAGGTTGCGTACGCGGTCGCATTGATGTCGGGATGTCTCGTCTGGTAGATTTTGATCATGCACAGGACGGCGGTCACGTACATGAAACTCGTGTCTGAAATCACGGAAGAGGTGCTGTCGCAAGTTCGACGGAAATTTTTACGTTACGTACCGAATTGAAAATTCGCGTGATTGGGACATATGTGGTAGCTTCCGGATAGAACGCCTTCCATTATTAAGGCGACGCCCATGGCGTACAACAAGCCGTAATGTTGTGGGATGCCGTAGTGCTGAAAACATATAATAAATGAATAACTTTATAACTTTTTTTTTAATAATTAAACAACTTTATGAATTCTATATTTTAAATATTGCATCACACAGACACATCCAGTTTCATATTCCGTACAACAAACGCAACTAGGAAATGACGATGGATTTAGTACGGCCATAGCACAAATTTATTCATTTAGGAGATCACCACCGTTGGTCCACGTCTGCTTAGATTAAGCGACTTGACTTGAAATTTTTTACTCACACGCTCAAAGTTGACATCCTGATGCCACTTTTCCCTCCTGTACGTTATCCACAGGAACAGCACGCCGAACAAGACATACCCGACGTTCGAAAAAATGTGGTTGAAATCGCTGAAAAATCCGAGCGGATGGGCACACAAGAAATTGTAGTAGCACAAATCTTGATTGCCGGTGTCGTTGAGGATCTGCAAGGACGAAATTGAGCGCCGATTGAAGGCGGTAAAAAGCAGTCACCTTTTGATACGTGATGACGAGTTGGATGACTGGTAGAAAGTAAAACAGGGCGACGGTCAAGACGTGCCACAGGTAGGAATAAGACGCCTTCACTAAAACGTCGGGGTGTTTCCTGGCCAGGTCCGACAGGAAGATCACCGGCTTGCCCAATATTATGTCACGTTCGTATTCGGTCTCTTGCATCGTGTCGTATTCGCTGTCGTCGATCGACGGATTATCCTCCAACGATGCACCTATGCATTGCACTGTTCTTGTAATAAAATCCTTGTAAGCAATTTAGACTTGAAACAAACGTACCACTCTTACCACACAATATGTATAATGTGTGGTAAGAGTGTGTTTCCTTTTCTCTGCCAAATTTCATCATTTCTAAGTTTCTTAATGACACGAACAACAATATGAACTATTGCTTTGCACACGAGAAGTCGTGAATCATCGCGGTTTGTCATTTTCGCAACAACGTTGAATTAATTCGCATCAAACGACTCACCGATTACCGTCGACGACGGCGTGTTCGCTTCAGACACGTACTCCATCGTCCTAGGCACGTACGTCCGCTTCGTGCACATGAAGAAACTCACCCCGAACAAGAAATAAAACACGCCGATCGACCCGAACGTGAGCAGCACGGCGTTGAAGTAATCGTTGTATGTTATGCTGGGCTGGATCTTAAACGTCAAGGTTTTCGTCCGATTGTTCGCCGCGTTTTCCTCACCGGTACAATCGAAATCATCCCCCTTGGCGACAAACACCAAGAAGAAACCGTGCGGAAACTTCGATTTCTAAATTCAAACGACGTTTACAAACGACCCAAACCAAATCGATCACTCACCGATATGGTTATGCCCCCTTTCTTATTAACGGTCTCCCAGTATCCCTCGAACGTAATGTCGTTATTCAAATCGTATATGGGACACTACAAAACGAAACGAATTATTTGCGATTTATCGACCTCGCGGAACTTACGCTGGAATTTTGCAGGCTGACCGTCATGCAGGTGGAATCGTTGGACGATATCGTTAAAATGACCGTGTCGTCGTTCGCGGGTGAAGTCACGTTCACGGGAAACGAGTAAAAGTAAAACCGGGGATTGCTGGGGGAAATTGCTATGGTGTACTCGTGGGATGGTATCAGAAAAAAGTCGTTTTCCGTCACCAACGTGACCGTTGCAGTTACGTTGATCACCGAAGACGTGGAAATCGAGATGATCGGCTTTTCTTGCAGATACAAATCTGTTGACGTGTTCATGATGCTGGCTGAAATATTTGTGTTCCTTACATGATGCGTCATGTGCTAGTTTCAATACCTGAATACAGTCTCGACAACGAGAAGTCGCCGCCTTTGTTATCGTGGCATAAAGTTCGCCCGCTTGCCATAAACTCTTGACCGCCAGTTTCGCTATCGACGACTAAAGGTAACTGCCACGATAGTATCTCCTTCGTTTGTCTGACGACGACCATAAGCGGGGCATATTCCTTTGCGTTTGTGGACTCGACCAGAACCCTGAGCGGATATTGTGCCTATCGACAATAAAATATAAACACGAAACGTGAAAAATATTTAATTCACCAAACCTGGATTGTGTCATAGTCTATTATGTACTCGATACTTTTATTTACGTCCAAATATATCTTTTCGTTTAATTTCCCAACCAACAGGATCGGCGTAAGTTCGCAGTCACTGTAATTTATGACAATTACGAATATTACAAATAATAACCTCAACATTTTAAGACTTTAGACAGACAAGTTCACAAAAACGCAGTTTTCTTCACGACATGTCAGTGTCAAGGACAATCGAAATTTTAAAATTAACTCATGTGTGTTAATCACCAGTCGCTATTCATGCAATCAGACATGTTTTTATCAACTGGATAATGTTGTGCTTCGATTCGTGTTTAGTAAACACGACGTTTTTATGAAAATATTAATCATTCGATTGACAGTTTGGCGCAAGCGGCATCTATATTTTTTAATATTAGCTGTGTTCTTTTTACTTAAGACTCAGATCATATCAAATCACATATGAGTCGAGTGTATCAGATCAGTTCCAACTTGTAAATAAAACAGTTTTCTTATCTGTCAAATTCTAGATTTCAAATATTACGTTTATATTGAAGAAGAAAAAGAACCACGGAATTTATTTTCATCATATATTGTGAAAATTTATAGATTTATAGCATATATTATAACCATGAGTAACTCTGATAGCGAAGATGTTATTTTGGTAACCTGCGAACGTAAGCCTAGGTTGGATTGTATTATCAATGTTATCATTTGTGATATATTGGTCAGTTTTTCTTAGATTTCGTGTAATGTTGACTATTTTAACTTATAAAACTATAAATTAAAAAAATCCCCTCCTTATACTTGATTTTCGACAAATCTAGATATTTCAACAATTTGGCAATTTTTAATGTTGTTCCTTTTTCGTGACGATTCGAAATTTAGGCATTTTTGTAAATTTTATGTTTGGCAAGTTTTTTTTTTTGTTACATTGTTTTTCATAAATTTACACAATATTTTTTGGTTTTTGATAATATTGTCACAATCTGTTTTTTTTTTTCCAAAAACGCTGCCTATTTTTTTCGTTTAAGACTATTTTGACATTTTTAAAAATCTTGTTTTCTAGTAATTTCGACTATTCTGCTTCTTTAGTCTCTGAATTTTTATAACTTGGATTGGGCTGGGTTGGGTTGGTTTGGATTGTGTTGAGTTCGAAAGAAAAACATTCTTCGAAAACGTTGGCAATATTGCTTTGAAATTTAAACATTTTCCTAAATTAATTATGCAGTACATTAAGAAAATTTTGAGTGTACTTCATTTTTATACATGTCGCGTTTTAAATTAGGTTATGATAAATTATTATTCATTTCGCTCAGTTTTAAGATGTGCACTCTAACAGGATCGAGGCTTTAAATTTAACTTTAACATCCTAGTAGGCTTTACTTTCATATATTATCTGAACGCTACACGTCGGCGGCATTTCTGAATGTGCCAACTTTTCAAGTGAGATTACCGTAGACATCGAGTTAAAAATCCGCGAAGTAACATTGCCGACGCTTACATCCAAGTAAGTCATGGTCTTGATTTCGTTTTGTCTGAATCGCTTGGTGCAAAATTATGCGGAATACATCACACTCAACTTAACCTAACTAATAACGAATTGCTAATTGAAGTTTTTATTGAAGTCTTTAAAATTCTCATATAATGGCTATTTATGTAACAAGTACATAATAGCTGTGTGTATCAGATCAGTTCCAATTTGTAAATAAAACCGTTTTCTCTTCTGTCAAATACTAGATTTCAAATATTAAGTTTATATTGAAGAAGAAAAAGAATCACGGCATTTATTTTCAATATATTTTGTGAGAATTTATAGATTTATACCATATATTATAACTCTAATGTAGAAGATATTATTTCGGTTACCCGCGAACGTAAAATTTGCGATATGCGCGTGTCAATCACATAAACTCACTTCTGCGTTAACATTTAGGGATGTGCTTCATCGGTGCGGAGGGCACTGAAAATATCTACAGAACTCACTAGATGGCGCACATTTGAAATATATTGGGTAATAATTTAAAATGTTAACACGACCATCGTGCGTAGTAAACAGACAGCAAGTTACATAAAATTCTACTTAAAAAAAAATTAAAAAAAAAACCACAAAAAAATATACGTCAAAACTGACTTACTAGCAAAATAATTAATATAAAATTGTTATGATTACACTTCATAAAAAAAAAACTCGTAAACTCGAAAATTGATAAAGGTAAGTACATAGATCTCGTTCACTTTTTGGATGCTGGCTTGAAAATTACAACAGGTATAAGTAGTAAAATCATTAAGTATGTGGTGTTAATTATTTTTCTTTTATGAAAACACAAAAATGTGTTTTATAACAGATACATTTTTTTATAGAGACCAACCCAACCCAACCCAACCCAATCGAACCCAAACCAACCCAACCCAACCCAACCCGATGAAAATGGTTTTGTTTTTTAGAACATTGAGTTTAAGTTTTACCATTACACGCAGACAAAGAGAAATTCAAGAATACATTTTTTATTACCATTACCTACGCAAGCATGTAATACAACGCAATCAACCCGTAAATTTGCAACGACTTCCCGCCGAACGTTTCGGGGGCCTCCCCGACGAACAGCTCCGTGTCGCCGCACAAGCTCCTGTATTTCAAGTTGGTCTTGTTGCCGGGACACGTGGAGGCCGGACCGCCTCTCTTGAAGGCGGCCTCGCCTTTTTTGAGTCCGGGCCCGTAATTGCAGATGATGCGGCACGTCCCGCCGTCGATTTCGGCCCTGGCGCAGCCGACGGTCGTCGACTTGGCCCACACCACCTGCAGGAAGCGCGACACCTGCGGACATTTCCCCGCCTTGTCCACGCACGTCTCGTTCGCCTGATACAAATAAAATTACGAATTTTTCAATTTCGTCAGAATCGACGCCGATTTTTGTTATGTAGGAACGAAATAGTGACCTGTCCCACTTCGCCGTACCACGTGTCCACCGCCCACCTGAACATGTCGATGTCGTCGCACGGCGGCTTCGTGTTGTAGTAAATGTTCTGACCGACCTCCAGGTGCTTGCTGGACCGTCGGCATTTGTCGTGCCCGTACACGCACTTTCGCATCCAGCACATCGCCAGATATTCCAGCTCGAAGTCGTAATGCAGCGCCATGATGTTGGACGCGGACGCGTTGGCGAGTATCGGTTCTCCGCCCGCCGCGAGTCTCTCCCGATACTCGTTGTGCACGTCGAGCGCGTGCTGGCGCTCCGGCTGACCGGGCGGCAGTTCCTTATACGAGACGCGCGAGCAATCCTGCGTGTGGCCGCAGCCGCACGCGGTGTTCACGACGCGGCCGCACTTGAGGGCGCAGTAGTCGATTCCTTCCACCAGACGCAAGTTGGCAACGAACAGATTTATGTTCAGCAGACTGTTAAAGTCGACGGTGGCGTTCGACATGTCGAATTTCACGCTGACGCCAGGTCACTAGAAACGAGATACACATAGTTCACCTTACAAAGTTTAGAGGGGGCGAGTTATATTGCCTACTAAAATTTGCGGAACGTCAAATTAAATTAAATTTTTCGATGCACTGACGTAAATCGAAATCGAAATTAATATCGTTGTTTATTATGACTACAAATTTGCCGTAATAATAAAAAAAAACAACAATGCCAGCAGGCGTATCGCCCTCATGTCGACGAGGTTCGACGAATCGGATCTGACATCTCCGATCGGCTCGCACAGCCCGTTCTCGTGTTTGGTGTAGTTGGGACACTTGGACCCCGTCGGACCCGACTCGAACACCGCCTTGGGCTTGTAAGCCTCCCGCGGTCCGTAGTTGCAGATGATCCTGCACCCGTTGGCCGCCAAGACCACCCGCGCGCACCCTACGTGCGTCGTCTTCGCCCAGATGAGCTGGTTGAACCCGCTCTCCTTGAAGCACTGCCCCCTTTGAATACAATTCGTGTACCACTCCTTGACCGCGTTGAACAAAGTCTCGAAACCTTTGCACTGCCTCTGAGTCGTGTACGAATTCTGACCGACGCCGTCGAACCTCGCCGTTCGCCTGCACTCGTCCTCCCCCGTCCGGCACCTCTTCGCCCAGCACATCGCGACGTGTTCTAACTGTTCGTCGTACCGGAGCGCCATCATGTTGGCCACCGTAACGTGCCACAGAAGAACTTCTTTTCCGCGCGACACCTTCTTCCTGTACTTGTTGTGATTGCCGAGCATGAAGGTGCGCTCGTTGGCGTTGAGGGCCATCGGCTTGAACTCCGACGAGCAGTTTTTTCCCACCGCGCAGTCGCAACCGCTGTTCTTGGACGATACTCCTTTGCAAGGGAGTTTGCAATAATCGGTGGATCTGGCAAATGCGAGACCAGCCGCGCAGCACACGACGAAAAACAGCCGGAAAGATATGCTAACTCGCGTCATTTAATTAATGACAAACGTCAGAATTAAAAACCGCGGTCTAGGTCTCTTTGTTATCCTCCACGTTGTCAAAAACGTTAAATATTCTCATATTTTTCGTTCTTTAAACTGGCGCCATCTCTCGCTCCACACGCTCAACACTTTTTCAAGGCTATACCGATCATAACTCCGCAGCGAGGAAAAAAATCGCATTTTAATTTTTGACGTTGTCACAAATATGACGTGAGTTTGCATAATGAAATTTCGAGTGTTTTTCGTCGTATGTTGCGTGGCGCGCCTCGCAGTGGCCACCCCGACCGATTATTGCAAACTGCCGTGCAAGGGAATCTCGTCCAAGAACAGCGGCTGCGACTGTCTGAAGGGAAAGAACTGCTCGTCCGAGTTCAAGCCGATGGCCCTCAACGACAACGAGCGCACGTTCATGCTCGGCAACCACAACAAGTACCGGAGGAAGGTGGCGCGGGGCAACGAGGCCCTGCTCTGGCACGTCGAGGTGGCCAACATGATGGCGTTCCGGTACGACGAGCAGCTCGAGTACGTCGCGATGTGCTGGGCGATGAGGTGCGAGCCGGGAGAGGACACGTGCAGGCGGACGGAAAAGTTCGAGAGGGTCGGGCAGAACTCGTACACGGTGCGCGGGAGCTGCGACGGCTTCGAGACGCTGCACGACGCCGCCAAGAGCTGGTACGTCAGCTGCGTGGCGAAGGGCGACTGCTTCATGAACACCGAGTTCAACCAGTTCATCTGGGCCAAGACGACGCACATAGGGTGCGCGCGGGTGCAGCTGACTATCAGCCGGTGCAGGATACTGTGCAACTACGGCCCGAGGGAGATCTACAAGCCGAAGGCGGTGTTCCAGGTCGGCGCGGTCGGGTCCAAGTGCCCGAATTTCACGAAGCACGTGGACGGGTTGTGCGAGGTCTCCGGAGAGGCCCTGCGTTCCGATTCGGCGCCCTACGTCAACGCCCCGACGACGCACCTGCTTCTGGTGCTATCGTTGTTCTTCGTGTTGATCTGATAAAATTATGTCGTCGTTGGCCATTATTTATAATAAATTTATTTTCGATTCGCTAATTTTTGAAAATTTTCAAACTCGAGATATTAATTTTTTGTGATTTATTTTCCAATTTCAGGCTTCAAACTTCGATAACTCCAAACGATTTTTTTTCGCACTTGAAATTTATTACTATGGAGAAATTGTTTGCATGTGGTGTTAGCGAGAGACCACTGTGTAATCATTTAAATTGACACACAATTATAATTAGCCATATCCATGATAAAAAAAAAAAAACAAATTTATTATTATTCGCGTCAAACGTAAATCGCATCAAATGACACCGAAGGCCTTCTTGCTCGTCCTCCTGTTGTATCCTTCGATCGACGCCGCGAATTACTGCGCGCTGACGTGCCCGATAGGAGGCGGGAAGAGCAGCGGTTGCGACTGCTCCGACAAGAAGGGATGCAAGGAGCTGAAGCTGAACGGCGAGGAGCAGCTCTACGTGGTCAAGGTGCACAACGAGCTTCGAAACCAGGTGGCGTCTGGCGAGATAAAAGAGCAGGGTCTCAAGACCGCGAGCAACATGATGGTCCTCAGTTACGACGCCAACTTGGAGTACGTGGCGAACTGCTGGGCGAAGAGGTGCTCGAGCGACCACGACGCGTGCAGGCGCACCGAGAAGTTCCCCACGCCCGGCCAGAACTTCTTCAGTCGGCTGGGGAAGACCAACTGCGGGTCGAAAGACGTGCTGAAGGAGGCGGCGCTGATGTGGTTCTCGGAGGTGAGGGACGCCACGCCGGCCTGCATCCAGGCGTCGGGCACTTGCAATAAGATCGTCGGGCATTTCACGCAGATGATTTGGGCGGACACCACCAGCATCGGGTGCGGGAGGGTGAAGTTCGACGACGGGACGTGCAACGTCTTCTGCAATTACGGACCGGGCGGGAATGTTATGCAGATGCCGGTGTATAAGCCGGGAGCGCCGGCGTCCGAGTGCCCCGACAAGGTCGTGAACAGCGAGTTTAAGTCATTGTGCGGGGAGCAGAGCGATGCTTCCGCGAGATCGTCGGGCACTGTGGTCGAATGCGTACAAAAATCAGTTCTGATTGTGTTTACCGTTCTGTTTGTATTTCGTTATATGTGTTGTAACTAACTTAAGAAAATAAGATTGACAAGTTGCGATTTTAACGTCGACTTTCAATCATCTTAGCAACAAGGCGCGAAAAAAACCGCACCAAATATTCACCGAGTTTTACTGTTCAATGTTTACTTTGTTATATTTATAGAAAAAAGTTCAAATTCTAAAAAAGTCAACATCAAAATTGTAGAAATGGCGATTTGCAAACCACATTTCATTGTGATCAAGTCAAAACGTTGCTCGAAGAGGGCGGCGCTTTTTGGAAAATTTCCCGCGCGTTGCGAGAAATCCAATTTCGAAGGCAGCGAGATCATTCGTTAGAATTTAAACGACGGACATCTGTCGTCGAAAACGCGACGATTTCGCACGAACAGCGCAGTTGCGAACCTTCAAGTCGCACGTCACCGGATATCCACCGCGATAAGGACGACGGCGCGGCGGCAACAGATAAAATCCGAGCGGGTCGGGTTGTTCATTTCGCGCAAGCGTCCAACAACCGATCGATTCTGCTACTCTCTGCCGTCCTTCCGAAAGTAAAAACGAAGTTGAAATCGGCGTCGTGACAGGTCGAAATCGATGAGCGGCGAAGAGGGCCGGAACATCAGCGAAATTTTCGAGTCTCGACGTGCGGACGCTTGAAATTCGACGGCCGTGTCACCGCGGTCACCGGAAGCCGGACGATGTTGCTCGGCGCTGGTGAGTAGTTTCGTTATTATTATTCTTACATGTCGTCGGCGCGGAGAAAAATAAATCAACCGGCACGGAAAGCTTTGTGTGGATGTGTGGCAGATTTGAAGCGTTCTAACCGGCAAGTGAGTTGGCCCGGTTTGGGACACAACAGGTGTTATCTTGCGTGCAAATTTTGACGCGTCGTTTAATTGATCGCGTGGGTTGCTATTTGGTTTATTGCGGGATTGGGTTGGGCTGGATTATGTGAGACTTCTCAAATAAAAATGTGGAAATAATCGGCGGAGCATATTGTGCTTGAATACAATCGCAATATATTCGATTCTCGTGGACAGTACAGTCGAATGCAAAAAAAAATTGACAAAAACAGTTTTCCTGTAATTGATTTTCCTCGAATTGTTGTTGTTTAAATGTGGCCTTTTAAAATCCCCTTTTCTTTCAAAACTTAACATCTGTCAAAGTTGACATTCATTTTAAAACGAAGTTTCTTTATTCCAATAAAACTTGAATTTTCTTAGTAAGTTTTCTTAATCCACGTGATATTTGACTTAATTGTGCAGTGACGGTGGTTCGGGGCTCTAGTTAGGAGTACCTACGCCTACGACTCACCACTTCATTAAAATGTCACTGAAATGAAAATACTGACGTGTACATGACATTGCTAATGTCAAGTTTGTTCAAGCAGCCGAAAATTTCGTGTCTACTTTTTTTGCATTCGACTGTACGTGGAATAGTTTTGCGATGAGACAAATGGATGCACTTGTCTTGGCTGTTTTTATTAAGAGCTTTAATTTAACACATTCGTTAGTAACTTTATACGGTAAATATTTCGAAATAAAAAGTTTGCTAGTCTGTAACACATTGATTGTTAAAATATGCAGATTAAATAGAATCGAGGACGACGAAAAGTTGCAGCGAAAAAAAAAATTAAATGAAGGTAAAATAATAGCCGAGCGCGCAAAACAAACTTATGAAAGATCTTAGAAATTATCTCACCAGTAAATTTGCTAATAAATATAATCGATACAGAAATCGATAAATTTATACTTTTCTCGCGTTTCAGAGTCGGATTACAAAACAAAGCTAATCGCGTCAGTAAAAAAAGAAGTCAAACAGGTGATGGAGGAGTCGGTGACGCGAAAGTTCGTGCACGAAGAAAGCGGCTCGGTGACGGCTCTGTGCGGCACCGTCGAGGCCTGCCTGTCGCAAGGTAATTAAAAAATTTGGCTTTGCGATTAAAGTTAATATCGCACCGCGCCCGCAGGTCTAAGAAGAAGGGCGCTGGGTTTGTTCAAGACGTCCTCCACCACGGCTCTGCTCCACAAGATAGCGAAGCACAGTCCGGAAGCCGCGGTGGTCTCGAAGAAGGTCCAAGAGATCGAAAACGCCGACCCCAATCGCCGATCGTCGAGCAGCAGCGACAGCGTCACCAAAGCGACGCTGAAGAAAAACGCGTCCGTGCAGGGAGGAAACCCCCTGCCCAAGTACCTCTGGATCCGGCTGGCGCTGTTCGAGAAGCAGCTGGCGAAGATCATCGACTATTTGGTGTCGAACGCGAACCGCTACTACGAAAAGGACTCGCTGGTCGCCGATCCCGACTGCGGCAGCATCCTGAGCTCGCTGCTGGTCGGGCCGTGCGCCCTCGACTACTCCCGCACGAAAACCCCGGATCATTTTTGGACGGATCCGCCCGCGGACGAGCTGGTGCAGAGGCACCGGATCTCGAGCGCGCACTCGACGCCGCCGCCGGTGCGCCGCCCCATCTTGAACTTCAGGCGTTCGCTTAACACGAGCTCCGAGGACTCGATGACCAACAGGTCCGCCACGCAGCACTTCGCCAAAGATTACGTCGAGAGCCTGCATCAGAACTCGCGCGCGACGCTGCTCTTCGGCAAGAACAACGTGTTGGTGCTTCCGGCCAAAGCCGTCGCGGCGGAGCCGATGCCCGGTTATCTCAGTTTGCACCAATCAGTCAACGGTTTGACCATAAAATGGACGCCGAATCAACTCATGAATGGTTTCACCGAAGAAGTCCAGGATCAGGGGTATTTTTTTTTTGTCGCTAATCTACGTGAATTTATGTCATTGGTTTCGCAGCGTTTATTGGGATTACGCCTTGCACGTGCGCCTGGACGAGATAGTTTACGTCCATTGTCATCAGGAGAGCGAATCCGGCGGAACGATCATCTTAGTTGGTCAGGATGGCGTGCAGCGACCGCCCATACATTTTCCGAAAGGTTCGTAGTGATATTTTCATTTGATTCGGGTTATTTTTTTAAATATTTTTTACCAATTTCAATTGCAGGTGGTCACATGTTGGCCTTTTTGTCTTGCATCGAAACGGGGCTCCTGCCCAGGGGCAGGTTGGACCCCCCGCTTTGGTCGCAGCGATCCGGCGCGATCAATTCGAGCAACAAGAGACGTCGGCCGCTGACGACTTTAGGCGAAGCCGAAGAAACGACAAAGGACTACGTGTTTCGAATAATCGACAACAGCAACCACAAGGACCTAGAGCGTAAATAGGATCGGTGTAATTTTAATTTCACATTGCAATTTTTTATTGCAGTCAAACGTTACCAGCTGATGGACACGCACGTGCAGTTGCCGAGCAAAGTGCGCGTCCAACTGGCCAGCTCCAGCACGAGTTCGGAAAGCTCGACGAAGAGCCTCAGCCTGGACCAGAACGTCCCGGACAGTCCCCCGAGCATTTGCATACGCGCAGTGTGCGATTCGATGAAGCGACAGATCATATCGAGGGCGTTTTACGGCTGGCTGGCGTACTGCAGACACCTGTCGACGGTCAGGACGCACCTGAGCGGGCTCGTTAATTCCACGATCGTGTCGGGCGACGGAGCGAGCGAAGGTGAGTTGAGTTTTGCACGTCAAGTTGATCCCACTCGGGATTTTTTAGATCAGCAGTTGCTCATCAGGATTTAAATCAAAAAAAAAAAAAATTTTACACAAATTTAACAAAATTCCTGTGTGTAATTCATTCTTCGCAATTCTTTCAGCGTATTTTTTTTACTATTAAAATCTTTCGTTGCCACTTTCACAGTGGCGTTAACTTCGCGTCCAACTTGAAACGAATTTTATTTAAATCGTATTTTTGCCTTTCGTGATGCAAATTTCGATTTTGAACTAAAGCCCCTGCTGCCTTATCTCCACTTGTCAGGTTCGTTTCTATTTCTCCATCTTCTCGTCTTCGACCGTAAAAAATTTCTTTTACGCAACTTGCGTTCGTTGTTGACCTCGATAAAAAAAATCGCCTCTAATTCGAATGAAAAATCGTAACTATTATAAAATTTAAAACCTGAGGTACAAAGGCATTAAAGACTAACGATCGCAATAAAATCTCGCAATAATAATGGGAATCAATCGATCGTTTATTCTGTTTGTTGTTTATCTGTCAGTTTGACGTTAACAGACAATTTGACGTTTATCTGTCGGTTAGATGTTTGACGTGTAACTGTCAGTTTGACGTTTTAATTAATTGTTAATCGTGCATTCTGTTTATCTGTCAGTTTGACGTTAACAGGTAATTTGACGTTTATTTGTTAGTTTGACGTTTTAACTGTCAGTTGGGTTGGGTTGGATTTAACGTTGAGTTAAACACAAAAAAAATTGTAACAAAACGTTAATAAAAAATCAATTTAAGTGTAATTTTCTGCAAGGGCTAAAAATGTGATTGCAATTTAAGCAAAACGAAACGAAAAAATATATCCCAAGAGCGACACACAAGTGGGCAGAATTAAAAAACGAACACAACTCAACCCAACCCGATCCCCATAATAATTCCTAGATAAATTCATTCTCGACCTCTCCGATGTATTTTAATTGCGAAACGTATCCAACAGGTTTGACGGTCGCAAAATGGGTGGAGCTGTGCGTGGACGGCGTAGTCAAAGACATCGCCGAAGTCAACAGACTCACTTACTACGGATGCATCGCGCACGAGTTGCGAAAGGAAGTCTGGCCGTATCTGTTGAGGCATTACAAGTTCGAAAGCACCCGAGAAGATCGCACCCGGCTGGACGAAGAAACCAAACAGGCGTAAGTTCCGCCGACTTGGTCGACATTATCTGATCTGGATATCGAATTCTTAGATACGAGAACACGATGTCGGAGTGGCTGGCGGTCGAGGCGATCGTCCGACAAAAGGACAAGGAAACGCAAGCGAACGCTATAGCGAAGTTGAGCAGCGAGAGCATAAGCGGAGATCAGGCCCCGAATCCGATACAGCGCGATTTGAGCAACGAGGTAAGTCGTGTGCGTGCGTTTCGGTTAGTTGCAAATTCTGTCGTAGGTTTTCGAAGACGTCAGTGACTACGACTACGAATCGGACGACGAAAAGGACAACCGGGCTAACAGAATAAGTCGAAAGACGAAGCAGAACACGATCACGTACGAAAGCGACGGCGAAACGATCGATCCGGAAAAATCTGAAGAAACGGACGGAGTTAAAGAGGAAGTGGTGCAACCGGCGCCGAAGGAATTTTCAAGCATGGACACGGAATATTCGAGCCGAGAGACGGAATGTTCGAGCGTCTGCGCGGAAGACATTCCGGTCGGCGGTTGCGGTGACGATGGATTCGTCGACCTCAGCGCCGATATGCGCGACTTCGTCCACAACGTCATCGTGACCAACGCCAGCGTGGACTTGCCGTGCCAGTTGGCCGATTCCACGACGCGGAACAACCTGGACTGCGTAAAGGAGGAGAATTCGTTGGATACGTTGGACTGCGTCGAATCGCACGGGTTGGTCTCACCGGCGAGGAGTCCGTGTGTCTCGCCGGTCAGTTCGAACGGAGGCGTGTACAGCGTAAGCGATTGTATGTTTTCGCCAACCGCGTCCGACTGATTTCAATTTTCAGACGGAACTGTTGGAGTCGTTCGGGTTGAATTTGCATCGGATTGAAAAAGACGTTCAACGATGCGACCGGAATTATTGGTACTTCACCGGTGATAACTTGGACAAGCTGAGAAATGTGATGTGCACGTAAGTGTCTAAATGAGTTGGTTTCATTTTAATTTTTTTTTGTAGTTCTCTTTCAGTTTTTGTTGCTTATCTGTCAGTTTGACGTTAACAGACAATTTGACGTTAGATGTTTGACGTTTAACTGTCAGTTTGACGTTTTAATTAATTGTTAATCGTTTATTCTGTTTGTTAACAGACAATTTGACGTTTATCTGTCAGTTTGACGTTTTAACTGTCAGTTGGAAATGTGACGATAAATTTACCCGTTGACGTTTAAATTGCAATTTGTCACCGTGTTGTACATTGTTTTATTATTATGGCTCTTTTTTGTATTTTTTTTTAGTTACGTATGGGAGCACCTCGACATTGGATACATGCAAGGCATGTGCGACCTCGTCGCGCCTCTTCTAGTCGTCTTCAACGACGAGAGTTTAACCTACGCGTGTTTTTGCCACCTCATGCGAAGGATGGTCGAGAATTTCCCCAACGGCAACGCAATGGACTGCCACTTCGCCAACATGCGTTCGCTGATCCAGATCCTCGACTCTGAGATGTACGAGCTGATGCATTCGCACGGCGACTACACCCACTTCTACTTCTGCTACCGGTGGTTTTTGCTCGACTTCAAGCGCGAGCTGGTGTATCCGGACGTGTTCGGCACGTGGGAGGTCATCTGGGCGGCGCAGAACGTCTCGTCTGGCCACTTTGTTTTGTTCCTGGCGCTGGCGCTGTTGGAAACTTATCGGGACATCATACTCTCCAACAGTATGGATTTTACGGACATAATAAAATTTTTCAACGGTAAGTTTCGTGGCGGTCGCAAATTTTGATTAATTCACTGCGCCAATTAATTTCTTTGCAGAAATGGCGGAAAGGCACAACTCGTGTGCAGTTTTGAGTCTTGCCAGGGACTTGGTTCTGCAACTACAGCTACTGATAGAAAACAAATAAATACCTCAAAAAAAAAATCGTTCGTTGAGGCATCCAATGTCCTAAATTTGTATTACTTATAAGAATAACCAATGGCGTCAAACGTTTTAGTTGAATGAAAAAATGAAATTTTAAAGAACCCAGTTCTTTTCTTTTTATTTGATTATTTCATTGATTTGTTTCTTCACAGGTAGAGCTTTTTTACTTAATTAGGTTTGATTGGCATTTAAATTGGCCTCAAATGTTTAAAGTTGTCGCATTCGACTATCAAAGTGAACACCCATGCTGTAATAGAAAGTTCGATGACCACCTCCAACGAGACAATTGAATTGTTTTCTCGTAATATTTCATAGTTTCATCGCCCAGTTGTAGTGTGTTTAATGTAAAAATTGATTATTTGTCTGGGGTCAATTAGGAATTAAGATGTCGTGCAACGTTACCTCGAAATCTAGATCACAAATAAGGTGCCAAAGCAAACGCATGCGACTCCTCGATACCTGCACAGTGTGATTAACGAAAAAACTAGGTACTAATTTAAATGTTTGTTGTAGAAATTCATAAAAATCCTACCAACAATTCGCATCGCAGACACTACATTGTAATAATTTTTGAAAACCGCTTTAAATCACATTCACTTGTACAAGAAGCGAATATAAAAACTGGTATTGCAATTGATTTTTAAAAAAAATTATCCGGACTAATACTTTTAGGAACCGTCATTTCATGGGTACCTGGGTGACCTTTTCGTAATCGAATGTGATTTAAAGTGGCAGGTCTATCTACATCTACAATTTTATTTTTAAAGATTTAAAAGAAACTGTTACGTCTTAGCCTCTGTTAAGTGATTTGTTCAACACAAGCCAGAAACTTGTACGTGCCTGTCCGAACGCTAAATGTTTCGCGTAATTTCGATTCCCATCGATTATCAATTCTTCCAATTTATTTATTTCTGACCGTTGGATAGGATTACGCCTTTTGTGGTTCCGATCGACATAACACGGCCTCAAATTTCAATCGTTAAATTCTTTCACCCCGTTCGTTGAATTTTAGTACAAAGAAAAGTCGAGTCAATAGCACGGACGCACCATTGCCGCCGATGTCAAACGAACCGCATGTCTACTTAGGAAAATCGAAACTTGAAATATATTTTATGATAGAAGCTGAATAATCGAATGAGTGTACGAACCGTTTTATATATTCGGGAGTTTATTTCTCTGATCGTGTACAACAAACTATACTCATGTTTTAAATATAACGTTGTTAAGGATTTTTCTTTGGGGCAAAATTGCGAAAAATTGCGATTTTCTCGAAAGAAACATCCACTGTTTAATGTCTAAATGTGCCTTTTTATACTATACTTCTTTGCAGTATTTATCGACTATGAAAGTGACAAGGTTTTCTTTTTGAGCAGATCAGCGAGAAATTTGTCATCGATCGTCAAAATTGTAAATAACATATCTTACAGAAAATTTAATCCTTGTTGTGTATAAAAAAGCATATAATAAATTATTATTTAATCGGTGTGGTTTTCTTTTATCGAAATGGATCTCAGAATTAAATTAATTTTTTTTTTAGTTGAAACAATAAATTAAATTAGACTACGTATAACATAGTAATAATAGTGATAATTTTTCGTTGGATATTTATCAAAGTGTAAAAAAGTTCAGTGTGTCGCTCTGTTGATTTTTTCTTCAATCACGAATCACGCATTTCTGCCAACATAAACCAAAGCGAACGAGCGACGCTGTTGCCAATATACTTTTTTCTTAATATTTAAAACTGTCACGTTGACTTTTTAAATCACGTTGGCACACATGATTTACTTGCCTAATTAAATCAGAAACGTCATACACAAACGTCACTTTGAAATGCAAATTTAACATTTACTTTGCTTGTCTCCACAAAACTTGATTTACGTTCTTTTTAAACGCATGGCAACACTCCGATACGTATTTGATAAGATAAGTTCACGACGTCGTATTCACGGTATAGATAAATCTCGTGACGGTGACCGTGAAAATGTATTCGAAATTTTACAGCGCTGGACTTTGACTACTTAATTTATATGGAACTCACTCGGTGAACTTAGTTTACGTTAAACCTCAAAAATGCAGATAAGCGTGGATTTGCCGAACCAAAAATCGCAAACAAAGGAGCAAGGCACGCAAAAATACTGCTACCTGTCGATTCGAAGGTTTGTGGTGCTTCTGTTCCTCTTGTTCCTCATAACGTTGACCTTGTACACGTGCAAGAGGTACATAAAAGCCGTGCTGTACTGGTTGGAGCACCAAGATTCCGTGATAATCTCGACGACCATCGTGATCTTGTTTGTGATCGTGTCGTTCCCGCTGAGCGTTGGATACATAGTCGTCGTCGGCGCGGCCGGTTACTTATTTGGTATTTTAAAAGGATTTTTGTTGTCCGTAATCGGGGCCAACATCGGATTGGCAGTGGCCCACA
Source organism: Geotrupes spiniger (assembly GCA_959613385.1). Lineage (NCBI taxonomy): Eukaryota > Metazoa > Arthropoda > Insecta > Coleoptera > Geotrupidae > Geotrupes > Geotrupes spiniger. The sequence goes on from OY390740.1 coordinate 52,543, forward strand.
ACACCTTGAAACTGATCGGACATCAGGAGAAAGTGCGCAAGCTGATCGAAAACGACACGGCGGCCGCCATCATGAGGGTGATATCGGGGCCGTTGTGCTTCAAGATAGTGTTCTGCGCGAGACTGACGCCGATTCCTTTCGGCCTGCAGAACACGATATTCGCGGTGCGTTTCACAAATTCGATTAACAATTCCATGTTCGAGTTATGCATTTTCAGCTGAGCAACGTGAACACGAAGATTTATCACTTCGCGTCGTGCATCGGACTATTCGCCGGGCAGTTTGTGGGCGTCTACGTAGGTTCCACGTTAAGATCGATGCAAGAGGTGCTCGAAGACAGGCACATCTCGACGGGGACTTACGTTTTCGCCGGTGCACAGGTAAGTAAATTTTACTCGCCGTTGGCGTCGAGTGCACAATAATGGTAAATTATTCTTTTCAGTTGGTGTTGGCCGCCGCGCTGATCGTTTGGTTCGGCGCCAAAGCGCGCAACGAATTGCTGAAAGCTCTCAACGAAGCGGAGGGAAAACTTCCGACGGGAGAGAAGACGATGGGATTCAACTTGGTCTAGGTGTATTTTCGTAAACGACAACGACCAAAGTTTATAATTTTAAGGCTGACATTACTTACGCGTTGATTTACGATTGTTTTTGTGATGAATCGTGATTAATATATTTATTTTTTACTATTTATGACGACCAGGTGTTTAAATTATATAAAAAAAAATTTAAAAAATTATTAAATTATATATTTACATTGCGTTTTATTAGTGGAGTTTGCATTCGTTGACAGCTGTTAAATTGACACTTGCAGGTTTGAAAGTAATAAACGTCAAAAAGACACTTCGTGAAATCGACGTCGAGATTGTCGAAGATATCGTCGAATATTTTCGCGAATTGCGCATTCGTAAGTGACCTAGCCGGCGAATTATTTAGCGTCGATCAATCTCGACTTGAGAGCACCAAACGTGAAATTGGCAGTTACTCAACCTCGACGATGAATCATTCGTCGTAAAGCGGCAGCTGTCAAATTGACACTTAATGTCAATCGATCTTGAGTTGCGTTGGGTTTGGTTGCAAACTTGACATCTGGTTACTTTTCCCCTGGTCGAGTAGATGGCGCTCGAAACGCGTTTATTTAACACGTTGGGCGTCGTCCCTGGTAGGTGGCACCCGACTAGAATTTTAATTTCACCGTTTCGTCATTGCGAGTCCAAGTTAACTTGACGCTTAAGACTGGGGAATCAAAAACTGATCGCCAACTAATCCCTTTAGATGTCGCTGATAGTTTAAAATGTATTATTCAATAGCAGTGAAGTAAATCATGCCAATCGGAAACAATCTGAATGGAAAATATGCCAGTATTTGCCTGGGCAACATTTCGTTCCTTCGCCCAGTGTTACGATACAAAAAATTATTATAAAAACTTACGCCAGCGGTTATCGGTCGATTATACATATCGCAAGATATTTACGAGAGCGCTTTTTATTTTACACGTAATTTTCCATATTTTAATTCATTTTAGTATTAAGTATTTAAAAGTTGTAACCGGCATTTACAAATATACACCATGAACTTTATACTTGCTGTTTAAAGTTTTTAAACTTTTTCTTAAATTTGTTGTATTTATTAAAATTCAAATTCATTTCGTATATATTTAAAATTGCGTATAAGGGATGTACGTTTCCAAAATGTGTACAAAATATATTTCTGCATAGATTATTTTATTAAAATTTACGATGATACATCATAAATACCGACCGTTTGTAAAGTATCACCCTTTCCAAAAGCAGCAACGCAAGAATGAAATTGAAGAAATAGAAAGTATACGAACATACGGTTTCTCTTGCGGCCAGAAAGTTACTGACGGCAAATAAAATCAAAGACTTGCAAAGAACTGCGCAAAAGGCTATATACCATAATCAACACGGAGATATAGGTAAATTGATAGAAGATAGATTTAAAATGTAAAGATTATTATTGCAATTCCGTTGGTGACGTCAGTCGGATCGTTCTAGTAGACCTAAGAAGTATTGGCTTGTATCGACATATAACTGGTATATAATAAATCTAATAATACATAGGATCTGCTGACAAGAGATTTCATTTCTAAACTTCTGTTAGCTGCCATTGGTTTGGTAATCAGAAGAGCGAACCATCTGATAGAGAATGAAACCAACAATAGAGCGGAACTTTTTATGAGCATATTAGCTCGCTTTAATATGGGAAAGCGATTAAATTTAATCCAGCGAGGTTCATTTCAAGGCAGAGCATTTTGGCAAGCCTCAGGTATAACAGGGATAATGAAGCTGTTTTATGATATTCTATGGTTAAATAATAAATAAATTATAAATAGCTTTATTGGATAAACTTGGTAACCACGGTTTCAGCGAATTTGATCCTTTACAAACGGTATCATTACAAATAAAACCTAAACTAATTGCAACCGTTTCTCAATTGCTAAGTTGATCGAAACCGTGACTTCGGTCAATGTCAAAAACAATTTTTTGAAGAGATTTTAATATATGCATTTTATATTTACAAGTTATTTATTTGTATATAGTCCAATTTCTGCTTAAAATATGCATCCTTTGTGCAAACACTGCTTTTGATGATCTTCAATCGTTTTCTTTATAGTGATACAATAATATACTAAAAACACGTTAGATTAAATCATTAAATGTAACAATTGTTAATAACGGTGATAGCCTTCAAAGTTTTGGGAGTGTTGCGAGCTTCAGATTAATATGACTTTTTATAATAATATGCGATGATTTTATGCATTAAAAGGTGCCGGCTGGCATGCGAATCCATGGAAGAAACTAACAAGAACGAGCCCTGGCAAATATTTTAAGAAATATATGGCCTGTGAAATGCATAATTCAACGCACAAAATAGCGAGGCTTCTAAATAATAATCAATGCCCGCCGAGAAAAAGAAAGCGAATAATCACTATTAGAAATTATGACTATGGACCAATGGCAACACAAACATAAATGTCCAATAGGCAGTGCGAAGAAGAATGTCAAAAAATGTTAGAGAGCATGGAAGTAAGTATTTATGGACTTACTTCTCACTTCAATACAATAGATAAGCAACTGTGTTATAATTACAATATGTTCAAAAAAACTTAGAATGTAGTACATGTAAACAACTGTGTAATCAATGTGTAACCGACATGCACGATCAACATGACATAACATTCGGTGGTTTTCACTTGTTAGTATTGCAAATATTTTAAATTTCATAAAATAGTAATCACAGAAATCATAATAATAACGAAGTCATAACACCATCAAAAGTATAGTAATATTACCCTCCGTTTGAATTTTAAAAATTTTTCATTTAGCATGGCTATCTAGACTGCTTGCAGCTTACAAATGAAGAAATTTCGCAATTAGCCGCAGATACTCTCGGACAATTTGATAATGCGAAATATAGGTCTGAAAGAAGCGCAATAAGACGTCGGCCGCACACTTGTCACAGTCTGGTCAAATCTATTTTACATACCGGACCGAAGCAATCGAATATGGGCTCCTCAAGGAATCCGTTGCTATCGCCAAATCTGAGCAAACATGTAAAATAAAGGTAGACCGAAGTGGATTGCATGTGGATACTATACACACTTTTTTGGGTGCTTCACCTGACGGTAACACCGACAATTGTTACAGAAATGACGATTCACATTTAATATTTACAGGTCTAATAGGCCAAACCCGTCTATTGGAAATAAAGTGTTATTTAATTTGTCTAATTTATCCATAAATTTAAATGAAGCAGTTACAAAATTAAAAAACTTTTTTGCCTGGAACTTCATAACGGCAAGCTCAGACTGAAGAGAAATCATAATTATTATTATCAGGTAAACTATTATTTTAATTGGTGAGGGTAAATTTGGAATGATCGAATGTAGTTGTTTGAGAATCTATAGTAGATATTTATAACATAGGCTGTACTTTCGTACTAGCTGCAATTTTTACCAAATATAACACTCCACGTAACGAAAATTACGTAAAATTACGCAAGTGGCAATTATATACTTATTTCCTTGCTTCAATTTTTCATTGATTGTTCCAAGCTTGCTACATAATGTTCTTTATTTATAATTCGGCAAACCATTTTTAGATTCAGGGTCAACTGCATATAACACGAAGGGGTGTTTGTCATTTTGTTTGTTATGTAAATGATGATGTTGACCTGTTTATTGAACAAATTAAAAGAGACGACCACTTATGGGATAATTATATGATGGAAAAGTTAGTTTCATTTTATAAATACTGTATACTCCCAGAAATTGTACACGGCAGAATAAAAAGAGGACTTCGATGTATAGACCCTGAACACATCATAGAGGCGCAACAAAAACAAAAGCAAAAAAGAGAGGCCAGATTACAAATAAAATTGCCAACATATGATAAATGATGATACAACAGGTTAGATTAGTTATTAAATATTAAATTTTATCACTCCTTTTTTTCAGGAAGCATGATTAGGTATTAGGTAACGAACAAAAAGTTAAGGCTAATCGAAAACAGGGAGAATTCTATTGAATTCGAAAAGAGATACTCGTATTTGACACCATTGGTACCCGACGATATTAATTTTAACTTTGGTATTCCCACACAATAAATTACATTTAAATGGAATCTTTGTTGCAATTCGTTAAAAATCTACCGAAGATACGATGGTTTTGAAGGTATGGAAGGCTACTTATTGAAGGCATGAAAAACCACAGGAAGCACTCAAAGTAGATGCTTTCGAAATGACGATTGAAGTGAATACTGCAATGTGTCCTGTGAGCAACGTGGGCCATTCGTGAATGCGTCGTTCAAAATGAACCACCACCAATACAGACCGTGTAACCTACCACAATGTGAACACATGAAGCTTCGACATGAAAACGGATTTGCATTGCTCAGTAAAATTTGTATCACGAACATACGAATGCACAAGTGAAGTAAAAATCGAACCATATAGAGTAGATGTGGACGGTGGGATCAAGTGGAAATAATATTTTATATTTTCAATTTTTCATAATGTGGTAAATAAACAAACTTATTTTATAAGTGCAATTTCCAAATCGGTTTTTGTATAATTATTTTAATAAGCTTGGGCTATGAAACAATGTGAAATTTTAATGCATTGGCACAGGTATCATAAGTGGAATTACTAATTCGCATTGAGAAAGGGTTTTGAAGTAGGTGACTAAGATGGTACATAATCATCCTATTATAATACTATAGTATCATCAGAATGATCGCTGATGCTATTTAGCGACACACCGAAAAGTGCATTCCAGAGAATATATTTTATTGTAACAAAACATTGATATCGCCATAAAACAAACTGCTTATTCTGTATATTACTTTCAAATTAAAGATTGGTTAGATTTGGCAAAAAAATGTAATGTCGTAATAAAATTTATGTAAGTGTGCGCAAATTTCGTACATATGTTATGCAAACAGATATATTTACTGAAAATTAAAAAAAGTTTAAGAAATAGTGTCGCCTTCGCTAAGTTGTGATTAATTTAATTTCTTATCGATCTCCGCAATTGAACAAGTTCGTCACTATCGTCTCTGCATTCATAATCGTCATTGACAAAAGTTTGGACGAGCGTTATCACGAGATTTTTTTTAGAATAGGAAAAAAAAATCCGTGACGAATTGTGGTTACTCATCTTGCGACCGCGAAACGCCATTTATGAATGAGATTTGTTCGACGTGTTTTACGAAACCTACTGTGAATTTTGGTGAACTAAATATCGTCAGCGGCAAATATGAAGATTGAAATTAGCCGCTCGCATACGAAGAAATTTTCGAATTGCCGTGTAGCCGCCTTGTCTAATGATGCAATTCCTTTGTTTTTTTTTTTTTAGCTCGTATACATCAAGTTAAGGATTTTGCATAAAATTATTAGAATCGTGAGATAGCGAAAAAAAAATTGGTTGGGAATGTAATATAAAAAAATGAAACATATAATGGCCTAGATGCTACTTTTTCCAGTTACATGCCAAAATTCTGTTTAGAAATATTAATTAGTTTCCAAGCGGTAACGATTTATTTGCGACCATGGCTGAATCCCCAACTTTAAACAGGAAATTATTTTTCATTGATCGCAATCCGCGATAAATGAAAATCACCATCGCAACCTCGCAGTCAAATTTAATTCGTAACCTGATTTGCTTTCAATGCAGTGCCGTCCGCGACTATTCCTTCGACGTGAAACGAAAGATTTTTCAACTAAAACGCGAGATAAACCCGCGCGTGCGTTTCGCGCGGTCGAATATCGACCAGCTGCTCGCAATACAGAACGCGACGCCGGGCGACTTGCGAAGCGTCCAACGAGCCGAAACAAAATGGAGAAAAACAAACGGATCGGTTTCATGTTCGTCGCCCTGTTGTCTTGCAAACTGTGCGCGGGCCAAGAGTCGAAGCAGCAACCGGAACTCTCGAAATTGTGAGTACGACTACGTCGACAAAAAAATTGTTTTTGTCGAAAATGTTTGTTTGGGAATTTAATTATCGGCGACTTTGTTTACGTGCAATTCTGTCGTAGCGTTTGAGTTTATCTAATGCAAGATGCGTCTAATTAACTTTTCGACATTGCGGCCTAAATTTGATTTGAACGACGATCTACGGTTTTTCAGTTCGTTTTGGAATTTTAAGTGAAAAAAATGTAATTTCCAGGGTGCGAAACTGGGCCGAAAAACTCGGCGGGGAACTGTGGCACTTCGGGGACCTGGTGACCCGACGAAACCAAGTCATGGAGGCAAGTATGAGTTGTGTAGCATCCAATATCTCCACACTCGTTACAAGGCTTTGACCGAATAAATCGGTACGGTCGACACTAATTCGTAGTTACAAATCACAGTACCTCTGTAATTGCGTAGCAGCCTGATGTCTACATGGCATTAATACTCTCGGAAATAAATTTATTACTTAACAGGGGTTTACATAATTCTACGTCACTACACACGATGACCGTCGATTTTATTCGCCTCGTTGGATTTTTTATTTATTTAATTTATATCTACAAAACATGATGACGTAATATGCAAAAAATGATGACATGGTATTGATAATTTGCGTTTCTAATTCACAGAGCTACAAACACATCAACATAATAAAGGAAGACGGGGCCACCGTGTGCAAAGACATAGCCGAAAATATCGAGAAGTTCATGAACAAGAAAGTGGAAGCAGTGCGCGTAAGTGTAATTATGTAATGTGATCCATATCATTAACTCATCGCAGATTAATAGTTCAGGGGGTCAGAGTGAGATTTAAAAAAATCATAATTTATTGTGGTTGGGTTGGGTTGTCAGTTCTCTAATCTAATTGGTTGCAGCCGTCAAAATGACACTGCGAGAAATCAACGTCAAGGTTCTCAAAGGCACAATAACCTCCAAATATTTTCACGAATTTTGTATTCGAAAACATGACAGCTGTCAAGTTACTTAGTATTAAATAGATCAAGACTTGAAAGTACCAAGCGTCAAGTTGGCAGTTACTCAACGCGATAAATGTCAAATTGACAGTTGCGAATTATTCGTCGTAAAGTGATGATTGTCAAATGACTTGGTGTCAAAATTGATCAATGTCGACTTCCAAATCATAAATGTCAAATTGAGACGATTATTTGTTTCAGTCAAATTGACAACTGTCAATGTCAAAATTACAGTCAAGTTAACGAATCATTTGTTGTAAAATGACAGTTGTCAAATTGACAATTTGATTAATTAGAAACGAACAATGCCAATCTGATAATTGGTTGAGGTAGCCATGGTCAATTTGTCACTTATCAGGTAATCGACTTGAATGTAATAAATCTCGAACTTGTTGTTCAACGACAATAAACGTCATATTGTCTTGACAGTGACAGCTGTCACAAATTGACACTCGCAGATTTGAAAGCAGCAAACGCCAAACTGACAGTTTATCGACGTAATAATCGCGAGAAAACGTGACAGCTGTCAAAGTCAAATTGATCGATGTTGACTTGAAATTAACGTCAAATGGGGACTAGTACGGCACGGCAAACGCAAAATTGTCAGGTCGCGAATTGTTTGTTGAAAAGTGACAGCTGTCAAAAAATCTTTGCCCAATTCCTTCGCTCATTCTCGTTTTCGCAGAGAATCGTCGACATCTCCGAAAACCTTTCCGTCGTCCAAAAGGACTACGTGGACCCGTCGTACGACTTCTACAACGCGAAAAACCTGTCCAACTCGGCCAAAAGCGCCAACGCGCCCCAAAATTCGTCGCTGGAAGACCAAAAGGACCAAGAGGTACGACATTAATCTTCGTTATCATTCCGCGCGTTAAACTTTCTTCCTTTCAAGGCCGACGGGGCAGACGAACCGAACAGATTCGCGTCGTCCGAACGTCGCTTCGTCACCGACAACCGCAAGTCGGGCGCCGCGTCCCCCGACGACGACTCCGACTATCAACAAGATCGCGCGCCGCTCAACTTGGAGAAATCGACCGGCGACGACGACAACGACGACGAACACGAAAAGGACGACGACATCTTTGTGGGTATCCGAAATTATTGTATTTTTCCAATTTAATTTGAAATCGTTTAGGTCAGCGATGACGATTTAGGCGCCAGGGCGAGCCAAAAAACGCCGCCGGAATTCAAGAGGACTTTGCTATTGACGCCGAACCCGCATTTTTACAACATACCCGTCAACTTGAATCACAGCGCCGTCCACGTGCCAAGCAACGTTTACGAAAGATGTAAGTAGGCAATTTTGTAACTAAATTGAATTGTAAACGCCGACATTATATGACTCTTTGACTCACTATGCATTAAGGTGCAGCGGGTGATGACGATTTCGTTCTTTCTGGAGATGTATATTCGCTGAAGGCGTAGCGGGTCATGCGGGTCGTGGCTGATACAAAGTTAGTCTGTGAGTGTGACGTCGCGCCCCATGACATCGTTCAGGTATTTTGGGTCGGGGGGCTTACGAATCCATCCCGTTTCGTTAGTCGAAATAAAAGTCCATTGGTTAAACACATAATGGAGCGAATGTTGCAAGGCAATGAGGTGGGTCACTTGATGTAACCTACGATGACTCGACGCAATGCTCGCGCGTTTGTAAGTCCAGTTACAAAGTAAGCGTTCGTTTTAAATACTTAAATACGACGCTGTTGTTGTTGTTGATCCTGACTATTTTTGGAATGACGTCTGTGTGTGTGTGTGACTGTGTGTTTGTATGGCTGTCTGTCTGCCTGTCTGTGTGACTGTGTGCCTGTGGGCGCTGTACGATTAAAGCTAGAGCTCTGAAACTTTAAACTTAACATTTGCATGTAGCAAGGAGGAAAACGTCCTATTTTGAACGCAATCTCTCAACCGGAAGTGGTGGTTAACTCTTATCACCTTTTTCCATATCTCGAAAACGGTACACGTTACGGAAAAATATTCTTACATAAATTATAGATACTGATATATTAAACTTTCATTTGAAAAGTTTTTTCGAAAAATGTAGCATAACTAAGTATAAGTAAGTTTCGTGCGGACTACCGCAGATTTTTTTTCTCATTCAATCGGCCCGAAAGTTGGCATAATATTCGCCATTGATTGTTTTACCCCCTTCTCAAAAAACAGTCGCCATATGTTTCTTTCGGAACGAGACACAAAAACAAAAACGAAAACGTATAAATATAATTATAAAAAAAAATCGTCGCATTAAATAAATAAATAAAATCTCAAGTTTCCTTCGTCTTGTCGTAAACCAGCGACTTGGAGGCAGGGAAAAACGACAACAAATAAATCCAATCGTCCCGTTTCAGAGAAACCAATATGGAGTACATCGAAATTTTGTACGTGTACTCGTGACCGCATCGGTAATAGATCCCCTGATCGAAGCCGAACATGTCGCCCGCCTTGAGCGTAAACTCCACGACTTCCGAGTACATCGTGTCCTCGCTTATCGCCTGGACCTCTCCCTCTTGTATGAAGTACATGCAGTGGTCTATGTCGCCCATGTACACGACGACGTCGCCGGGAAACAACACGAGCGTCTTCAGCTGCGAGGTCATCTGGCGGATGAGGTCGACGTGGCAGTTCTTCATGATCGGGTGCTTGCGGAAGTGGAAACCGAACATGGAATTCAGCAGCGCCTCCTTGAGATAATAAGGAGTCTCCTCGAGCAACGCGGGAAACTGAACGCCCTTGTTGTACGTCCACAGCAATTTCATGTACGAAAACAGGCGTTCCGCGAGCGGCGGCGAAACGTTCTCCGAGTCCATGTACGTCTTGGTGAAGATGATGAACCGCTCGTATATGTACTTGGTGCGGTTGGTGACGAACAATATCGCGCAGCTCTCCGCCATGTAAACGATCGCAATTATCTTGCTGAACAGACCGGCGAAAATGACGAACAACGCCACCGAAGTATTAAACGGGTCGAAGTTGACCATCGTCGATAACTTCGCCGACGTGTTGGTGATTATCTTCACCGAATTCACGAACGACTCGAACGTCGCCGTCGCCCGCGACCTGAAAACCGACGCCACGATTATAATGCAACAGCCCAACGTGACCTGCGAAAGGATCACCCTCAGCACCAAATACAACGTCCTTATCACGAACACGTTGATGTTCAGCCTGTTCGTCATGTCCCTCAGGTACACGATCACGTTCACGATCCTAGCGAGCCGGTTCAACCTGCACATCGCCCAAATCAAATGCAAGTTGCGATCGTTCAAGAAAAAAAATACAGTCAGCTCGAACGGAACGACGGTGAAGGCGTCGAAATAAAACCCCAGTTTGGTCTTCACGAACCTCTTGGCTATCTGACGCCGGTTGGAGACGACGTTGCCGAACTCGTCCTCGTACGACGTGTGAAACGCCAAGTAGATTTTGATGACGTACAGCAAATCGAAGAGATACGAAGTTAGGTAAAAAAAAATGGCGCTCTCTCTAGTCGCGACGTGGTAAATCGCGAATAAGTAACTCCCGCAAGAAACGACGCCCACGACGACGGTCTCCCAAATTTTTATGTATTTGTTGCGAACGTAAATGCGCGGCCTGCAACGCCCCTTTTTCTGCTCGTAGAGGTTCGTGAACGCGACTGAAGATCGGGCCTGCACGGTTATGGTCGTTTCAATTTCTGGTTGCCATTGCGATTCTTCGAGGAAATCAACGTTGAAAATCGTCAACATGCGGAAGTGATTGTTGAGCTTGGGGAATTGTTTGAGGTGGGTGTGGAAAACGGAGCTTGGAACTGCCAATACTTCCACGTGGCCAGACGCCACCATAGTTAACGTGCGACGCCCCATTGGACAATCGTCGAGATTTCCAAAAACACTTCCGACGTGCAGCGTCAACAGGCGGTTCTTATCCGCCCCGATCACCTCCACCTGCCCTTTGAACAAAACGTAAACGATCCCGTTGATATCGTTCACCCTGTACACGACCCCCGTCTTTAAATAAATCTCGTGTTTGACGTCCAACAACAAACTCTTGAAGAACGACTGGTTCGGACTGGGAAAAATCGTCGATTTTTCAAACTTCATCCCGTAGATGTTGTACAGCGCGTCGACCTTGAACGAAGTCTTGAACGGCGCGAACGACTTGTGTATGGACTTCCCGTTGGTTTTATTCCACATGTACTCAAAGTGATTTATCAGCTCAGTCCTCAATCGCTTGTCGATCCGTTTGTACGACATGAAGTCGACCAAATTTTTCATGGCTTCTTGGTACGAAATCAAGTCGTAGTTTATCGCCAGGTTCGACGCGATGGTCTTGGCGACGAGGTAGTTGTAAAAGACGTATCCGCAGACGGCGAAGACCGCGAAAATCAACATGTCTGCGTGATCGGCGACCACGATGAACCCGTAACACGTGCTGATCAGCGCCGACGCGGTGAAGAAAATCGTGAAAACGTACGTTTCGAACGGTCGAGTTTGATTGTGCACGGTGTTAACCCACGTGCCGTTCTTGCACGTCACGTTCCCACCTTTCACGGTGCAGAAATAACGAAAAACGATCGACCCGAACAGATTCGTGAACAGCAACACGTACGGGATGTACTTGATCATCGTGCTGAGACCTTTCGTCGAGATTTTCTGCGAGTGAGTTTGCAGCAGCGCGTGCAACCGGTACAACTGCAACAGGTGGAAAAATTCCACCAACAGCGTCTTCTTTAAAAGATCGAGGCGAAAACTCGCGAGGAAGTCCACCAGAAGTCCGTGTTTCCAGTAATACTTTGCGGTTTTGTACGGGTGCGTCACCTCCAACCCTTTCTTGTTGAAATAAGTGACGTGGTGTCTGAAATAAATGTCGCAGTACGCGGTAACGTCCAGCAACAACCGCGAGTAGTACCAGCCGTCGCGGACGCTTTGGGAAACGCACGACATGTGCACGACGATGCAGGTGGTGAACGCGAAAACGCACCGGGCGATCTCCCAGTAGTACACGAAATTCCCATTGGAGTAAAACGTGTAACGTAAAAGGACGTACTTGAAGACGAACCAGTTGGGGAACCCGTCGTGGTACTCGTTGTACGGTTTCGTACGTTTTTTCAGTCGATACCCAAAAGATCTCACGTTACCCTGGTTGGGTCGCGTGACAACCTGCTCGTTTTTTTCCACCGGCGTCGTATCGATCGCCACGCGATTTTGCGATATCGTCTTTTTCATCTGCTCGTACAGCACGGGGTTTCTCAAAATGATTGCGATTATTTTTTTGTGGTCTATCGAGATTACTTTGCATTGGGTTAGGGTCGTCACCGTGATCAGCGACGGTATCTTCAAAAACGACTCCAAAATCGAGAAGCAATCGCCGGGTTCGAGCGTCGCCGTTTCTCCGCTCCACGTCGCCATCAAACAGCTCCCCTCCATTATGATGTGGATCTCGGAGCAGACCTCCCCGATTCGTTTAAAGACCTCGCGCGGCGGGAACAAATGCACGCTGACGATCGTGCACACCTGCGAGATTATCTTTTCGTCGAGGTCGTGAAACAGCGGGATGTTCCTGACGTACTCGCCCAAATGGATGTTCTTCGATATGACGAACAGATCGTTGGGCAGGTGCTCGAAGATCGCGTGGCCGTCCAAAAATCGAATTCCCGCGTATTCGAATTGCAACCGGACGTACGTCCATATCCGTTGTTGCAGATCCACGTTCAAATTGAAGCACTCCATCGTTATTTTAATGTTGCGCGAGAATTCCTCCATGGCGTGCGCGTCCTGCTTGTTCAGAGTCTCCGCCGCCGATATGTACGATATGAAGTACACGTTGAACACCAACAGTGCGAATTCCAAAAACATCAAAATCGCGTACGACGCGTACGTGTTGAAGAACGGAAAGTCGATGACTTGCAAGTTGTAGGAGAACTGGACGACCGTGAAGAGCGATATCGCCAATTTCTTCAACGGAGTCGACAGGTCGTATTTGTGCACGAATTGTTCGTACAACGCCGTGCATCGATTCGCGCCGGGACAACCCAACAGATACAACATCGCCGCCATGTAATAGTAAATGAAGGCCATGTATATCGCGAACTTGGCGTACTTCAAAACGACGTGGTGGTTGGTGCTCAGCCTCGCTCGTTGAAAAAACTCCTCGATTTTGTACAACTTCAGCAAACGATTGCATCGGCAGATCAGCCTCGTCCGCTCGGTCAATTGACAGTCGATCAAATAAATCACCACCTCCAGAGGAAGCGCCGCCAACAGATCAAAAAGAAACGTCGACCTCGTCAAGTTGTGGAGGACTATGTCGGATAATTTCACGAACGAAACGTATTTCGTCTTGATCGCCGTCGACATCCGCAGGTACAAATCGACGAACCACATGAACGTGATCACCATGTGAAAGATCGCGTACGACAGCGACAGCGTCGGTACGAAAACGGCGAAGTAAGGATACGTCGCCGCCAAAGAAACCACAAGAATCAACACCACCGTGTTCCACATGTTCAACAAGACCGAACGATCCTTAAAAATGAACGGGAACGTGTTTTTTATGAAAACCGAATCGGCGGTCAAATCGACGTCTTCGGCGATCACCAACAGATCTAAATATTTCGTGCAAAAGACGTTCTGCTCCAACTTTTGCAGATAGTGCCTGCTGTACAAATCGCCCAATTTCCTCACGTTGAACAGCAAACTGCGCAGCGTCAATTTCAACCATTTCATCGTTAAAACCGCGATGCGTTCGCGGAAATCTTTCCCGCCGAATTGGTACTCGGCTATCAACTGGTAGTGCTTGGCTTCGGCGCATCTCGCGGTGATTTCCGTCAACGTCCGCCTGTACTTCGCCGGGTACAGATCCGAAACTGACATGAAATCTTTCCTTTCGATCACGGCGACGTTGCACACGTTCTTGCTGACCACGGAACACGTCGAGCGATAATTCAAGAGGAGCGACGCCTCCCCCAAGCAAGTCCCGCTGGACAACGACATGATCGGAGTTTCTCCATCTTCTTCAGATAAAATTTCCGCAATCCCTGAAACGATATACACCATGCTCGTTTTATATTCGTTGCGTTTGTAAATCACCTCGCCCGGGAAAAAAAATTTATGTTTCATCACCGTTGAGAGCAAACGAAGAAAATCGACGTCTTCGTGTCTAAACAAGTGGCTGTGCTTCAACGGCACCCAAGATATATCCAAAATTATCTCCTTGTACATCACGAAAGGGATGACTTGGCCTAAAAACTGCGTCGGTTTGACACCCTTGTTCCTCTCCCAGTAAATATAGTCGTACTCGTCGAATAAATTCTCGATTTTTTTGTGGTAATTTCGCCATTCCGACAGTCGCTTCTTCCATAAATCGATGTTGAGCTTTATCCTCGTGCATATGTTGATATAAACGAATTTCGGTTTAAGAAGGTGGATGACGTCGCACGTGAAGTAACTGATGAAGTACGCGTTTAAAATGAACGAGACGAACGAGAACGTGATGTTTTTCAATATGCTGTCGGTTCCGTCGTAGCCGACGTGGTCGGTCACTCCGACGGCGGTGAAAACCGTCGTGCTCGAGTACCAACTGCTGGCGAGCTCTTGATAATCTTGGAAACTGCACAAAGTGTTCACGGAGTAACATTTGTAAATGTACGAGACGCACCCGATCGTTAAACTTATTATCAGCAGCACTCCAAGATAAACGACCAAGTGAAGTATGTGGCTGCTGACGCCGACGTATTCCTTGCTCAATTTGTACAAGTCGTACAATCGCCCCAGTCGCAACGCGTAACGCAGTCTGAGAAAATAGAACGTTTTCATGTTCGGTTTGGTCATGCTGAGGTAAACTATGTCGATGGGGATGATGCTGAGGAACTCGGCGAAGAGGATGCACCCGTGTCGCGCCTTGTAATTCAACGTCATCGTCGACCACTTGACGTTCTTGAAGATGAGCATGCTGATCAGGTCGATGAAGTAGAACAGATCGAAGGCGTAGATGAGGCCTAAAAATGGGCGCGTGTAAAAAAAATCAGGGCGAACCACCCCGGCTTACTCGTATACTCGCCGCGGTTACCGACGGGGATCTTGTGCAGCGTCGTGCCCGCGGCGAACGCCACTTCCGTCAGCGTGAGAACGTACGAAACGTACAACCCGCATATGACCGCAAGCGAGGTTTGCATTTGAAACTGGAGCAGGAGCAGCGATTTCCACCCGCTGAGCGTGTTGAACTTCAAAAAAGTCTCGTCCTCGTCCAAGTCGCTGGTTTTCGATCGACTTTCGATGTCAGTGGTGGACATCGTGAAATAAATTGACTTGTCGCGAGCGGTCAAATTTGACACTGGCATTAATTCGTTAATTCATCATCGGTGGCTTAGTCCACGAACCACTTAATTGAAACGTTTGCGTTGTTGTAACAACTGGGTCCGTTTGTGCTGGTGGTTGTCCAATGATTTACTTCATTGTTGCATTGCTGTGCAAAATTTCAGCTTGGAAGGTATCTCCAAGTAGAAGTCAAAAATGACAGAAATTTTCGAATTTTCCAACCTCAACCATAACTCGAACCCATACATCGACATTGGGAAAGGAGGGATACGTGCATAAGGGAGTCCCGCAGGGTAGTGTCTTGGGTACAATGTTGTTTTTACTATATGTAAATGATGTTCGTATAAATTTCAATGACTGCTTTTATTGGTCCTGTGCGGATCACTTCGTGATCACCCACAACGAATCGAATTTTAGCAACACGTACGAAAACGATCATAATAAATGTGGTAGGAAAGTCGATCAAGGTAAACCCCAACCTACGTTTAAACGTTTAAATGGCATTGAAGAACTATCACGAACTCTATCATAAAGTGACGTTTACAGAATCCAACATGGTAAGTAAAAAAAAAATCCCTAACATTTAGCTGTTCGCGAAAGCTTTGTCTATTCTCGAGAATAACAAAACTGATTAATTTTAACGGTTAATGAAATTAGCATAGTAGATTTTATATCGGAAGAGCAGCGGTTCGCTCTTGCGGATATAGATTACGCGATTTACCACTAACCTGCGTCATCCTTCTGGGTCCGCCTGAAGCGATGACAGAGATCCTTCTCTTAAGCGTGGGTTCTTCTCAACTGGAACTCTCCATTTTAATCCGGTGCAACGTTCAAAGTTGTCACTTGGTGCAATTTCATTCGGGTAATATTAGAAATGTTAGGTCATTTGATGCGCGACATAAATCCTTTTTTGCATACTTATACAATTTTATCTTTTTATACAGAAGACAGTATAACATGAAACAAAGTCTCTTAAATTGTGTCGCACCTGGACAGGGTAATATTTGATTGGCAAGTTCTGCCTCAATCATTGCAATTTATTACCGTGTGGCACATAATAAGTCGATTAATTCGATTCATAGAGAGAATGAATTGGATCCACTCGTAAAAATTTAAATTGGTCCCATCCACGTATTAAATGGGATACCACTGAGTGCGGCACGAACGATTTACAACTCGCATGATTACGACAGCACAATGATAGTGAGTGTACGGTTTATGAAATGTAAACGAACCCAACCAATCCAAAAGCAAGTGATACCCAAGTTAACCCAACCATGATTTCAATCCAAATCTGATCCAATCGTTGCCTTAAAAGTTTATAATTACTGAAAAATAACTCGATACAACCCAACCCAACCGAACTCGATACAACAACTCAACCCAACCCGACTTGATACAACTCAACCCAACCCAACCCATATCGACTTTTTAAGTGCAACGATGCAATTTTCATTGGCATCCGCAAGTCTTGTAGTCTGATTTTTTATAGCCTGTATAGGTTCGGTTGGGTTGAGTTGGGTTGGTTTGCTTTGGGTTGGTTTTGATTGGTTTGGATTGGTTCGGGTTGGTTTAGATTGTGTTGGGTTGGTTTGAATTCCGGAAATTTCGGCAACTGCAACTGAAGCATTTTTCTAAACCAGTTTTCCTTTTTCAACGCTGACGTCTCGTACGTTTCAGAAAATTTCGACAATCTTGTGAAATTTGAATCTTTTTGATTTTTGACGATATTTAAATTTTTTAACCTTTGCAACTGTAACAATGTCGACATTGACTGTTTATAATTTTTGCCACTTTGTATTTTGTAAAACTTGTCAAACAATACGAATATTACACATTTTAATATTTATTTAACATTTTCTTTTTTTACGCGTTGTATTTTATCCAATTTGACGTTTTTCACAATTTTTCCATTTTTAGCATTTTTTGGAATTTTATTAATTTTAACAAATTGACAATTTTGACTTTTTTGGCAATTTATGCAATTTTTACAATTTATTTTTCTAGCGACTTTTTGCTGCATTTCGAAATTTGGACATACATATTAAAAATATAGTCCACTTCTTTTAAAAGTTTTTGGCAAAACTCTTTTTGCATTTCAGAAAATTATAAAAATTTTCAAAAATTTGTCATTTTTGGCATTTTGTACGATCTTTGAATCAACAATAGACCAAATTTTGTCAATATTAACAATTTTTTTTAATAACATTCTGTAAATTTATGAGACTCTTTGACAATTAATAAAATTCAAAAAACTTGCAATTTTGTCAAACAGTACGAATATTGATATTTTTTCAACATTTTCGACAATGTTTCCCTTTTTACATTTTGTATTTTATTCACATTCACATTTTTCACAATGTTTGCATTTTTGACAGCTTGGGAACTTCGCCAAACTTATTAATTCATATTGTACACAATTGTATTATATCACTCAATCCGCATTCTCACTCGAGTGATCCTTCATTCCATCTTTTGTAGATTCATCTCATCATAATGTCACAATGAAATTAATTTCTTCCATCAACATCAATCAAATTTACCGATAACAACAACAACAGACCCAACAAATCACGACAATTGACTGTTACAAAATTACGATGGCGTTTATCGATCAATGCGAGTGAAACCGAGGGATGTACTCAGAGATACACTCGAGCAATACTCTAGTTGAACGCTGGCATTGATTTCTTTTCAAGACCGTCGGTCACACGCAACTGGACCTTGTTCGACAAATTCAAAAAGTTTTAAACGCTAACTTGTTGGCTCTGTCGAACTCTATCGGCAACAACAATTGATGATATTTTTAGATTCGCGCTGATTAAAAACAATTATCTTCACTTTTGCAAAACTTGTCCCATCCGGTGCCCACCCAGTCTTCGGTCGACCATGATCCGTCGTATTTTATTGCCGTTGCACCCCGCTGCGTTTCAGTCCTAAATTTTTGCGTAATATTTGATTGTATACAAGTTGTCGCGAATAATTTTTATACCTTCGTTATACTGTCAATGTGTATTAAAATGAATAATTGAATAATTTACTTAGTGAAAAAATACGCAAGACATCCACATCCAACTATCTTTAAATGGATTTTTTGAAACGTTCAGTTTTGTAATTAATTTGATTAATTACAATTTGATTAAATTAGTTTGATTAAAAATTCAAATTTAATGGATTGATGCAAATTATCAAATGACCGTTTATTTCGTCGCTTAAAACCTGAAAATGCATGCCAGTTTTTTGTGACATTTTTGTCACTGTCGCTTGTGCTTAATGCGGGGACATGCAACGTTATCAGTGTCGGGGTTGCCAGGCCGTTGAAAATAAAATCGCCAAACCTACCACTACGTCATGCAAGTGTAACGGACAGCACCGGTGAATTCATCGAAATTTAGTCTCAGAAACGACGTGGTTTCATGTGTACGACGCGATATCAAAAATTCGAATGACGAAAAATATGTAATTTTAAATTTTTGCATCGGTGCTTCGTTACTATCTTACGCTATTGCTATCTACTCTTAATTCCTAGTCTTTTACGATTACACGCAATAATTTATTTGCATTTTATCTTCAACGGGAAACGATAGCCCTATTGATAAGTTATCGCCTCAGAGTGGGGATGATCGAGGATAGACGAAAACATTTACGTTATGTTCAGAAACGGGATACGAATCCCATTAAAAATGACAAATTCCCCCCGGCAACCCCGATCAGCATGCAATGATCAAAATGCACTGGCCTTTCAATCGCGGGTGTGCACTCTGGAACGTTTCGGAAACGCGAAGGCTCCACAAACTCGTTACACACGCCGACATCCGTCTCATAAAGGCCTTTCAATCGCCGGTACGCTCAGTCCGGAACGTTTCAGAAACTCGAAGTCGCTGCAAACTCGTCAGACACGCCGACATCTTTAGAGACGCAGTTCCTTCGTTCGATCCAATCCAAGCCGAGCCTACAAAAAAATTAAATATGATTATTTTTGATTTTAAGGGTCAATTTTAAATGAAATCGATTCGAATTAATTCAAAATGTACGTTGGTTTTGTGTTTAAGACAATATTGAAATTGCCGGAAAATATTCGAGAAACACATTACGTTCACGTACATTAATCTGCATTTCTTGCTTCTAATGCTAGTAGTGCCAACGATGTCAGATAATCTCGATGACTTTCTTTTCCACCGCCTTGAAATTGCGACGTTGGTTTTCAGTTGCTATTTGTTGGGGTTTTGCTTCCAGTTCATAGTCACGTGGCGTTCATTTGCTCGAATAATCCGTCAAACAGATTGGATCAGTGAAGTACTTCATCAACACTGGTGAATGTCATCCTGAAAGAAAAACAACTTCTTTAAAAAAATTCAATAAAATCCCAAAGTTGGCAAATTCAATTAGATTACATTAGATTGTAGCCAATTTTTGATAGTTTTTGCAATGGTGGTAATATTTGGCATTTTTAAGACAATTTTTTTAATTTTTTGAAAATTTTAATTGAGTAATTTTTTTAACGTTTCGCAAACATTTCCAAACATTTTACGACGTTTACAATTTTCGACGCATTTTGCAACTCGAGACCTCGACCTTAACCCAAATTTTCAATTTGACATTTTCGTGATTTTATTCGACGTGCGTTAAAAATTACATTTGCTTGCAGTTTTAATTCGATTCGATTCGATTGATCTCGCCCATTAACGCTAGGCAACGCGATCAGCTAATCCGACGACTTTGAAACGGCAACGTTCGTTGCAATCAAAACGATTTCGTCGCAACAACGCCGCGCACTAGATGTATTACGAACTCGAACTATACGTGCAACGGCTTTACCGAGAAAAACATTCGGTGGTCACTCGCGTCGTTATGACGTCATCGACAATATTCGTTTCGATTTACGAATTTTCACACACACACACACACACACACAATCTTTCGACGTAAACCCGAAATGTTAAAAAAATCAAAGAACTAACCTCAAAGTATTCAAATACCCGCTCGCGGAAAGCGAATTTATTCGGAAACTCGGCGAAGCCGCATCTCGTCTCCGGGTGACGCTAACCTTTTTCGAACGCGTACATGGACTTTCGCTG
Source organism: Geotrupes spiniger (assembly GCA_959613385.1). Lineage (NCBI taxonomy): Eukaryota > Metazoa > Arthropoda > Insecta > Coleoptera > Geotrupidae > Geotrupes > Geotrupes spiniger. The sequence goes on from OY390740.1 coordinate 73,355, forward strand.
CCGGAACCGGCGTGAATCTTAACTCCACGATATCTCCACCAACACATCACCATTTACGCAAAAAATCGGCGCGTTTCCATCGAAATATCCACAAAAAAACACATTAAAAAGTAAGAGCGTACACGGCTGCACGCATTCAAAGGACGCACACGAAAACAAATGCGCAGAGCAGCGGTTGTAGCCGTTCGTTAAGAACGGCACACTTGGATTCGATTGTTTTTACACGAGTTATTACATTGTCGTAGATGTAGGTGCCGCGATAGTAGCGATGGCCATATTTTCGGGGAATTGACTGACAGAGGCGGCCGCGATTGATTCGAACGCGAAAAACTTACGTGAGTTAGATAGGGGTTATCTTGCATGATTTACGTTCGCGCGTTTTGAATCTTACGATTGTATAGAACTCGAACCCTTTTTGTTCCGGTTGTTTAAAATTTTTGAAATTTTCGTTGCGGAAATGTGATTGGTTGATTGAATTATTAAACAAGTTAAATGATTGCTTTGATTCTTAAACACACCTACTCAATTGAATCAATTTAATCAAGTTCATAAAACAACTGTCAGCTATCGCTGACATCTAGTACTGTCACTGTCAGTGGACAGGCTGTAACATAATATAGGAACTAACGTGCGTTCAAGAAAAATCCTAATTTAGGAGGGCTGTGAAATTCAATTGCTACTTTGGCCACAACCAAAAGAAACTACAATAATTACAGTATTTAGGTGTGTTCTTTTTACTGCAAATATCAGAATAAATCTGAAACTCTCACCAGCAGCACCGTTTCATTTGCAAGCGTACAAGTGAGTTCTGTAGATATTTTCAGTGCCCTCCGCACCGATGAAGCACATCCCTAAATGTTAACGGAGAAGTGAGTTTCTGTGATTGACATGCGCATATCGCAAATTTTACGTTCGCGGGTAACCGAATTAATATCTTCTACATTAGAGTTACTCATGGTTATAATATATGGAATAAATCTATAAATTCTCACCAAATATATTGAAAATAAATTCAGTGGTTATTTTTCTTCTTCAATAGAAACGTAATATTTGAAATCTAGTATTTGACAGAAGAGAAAACGGTTTTATTTACAAATTGGAACTGATCTGATACACACAGCTATTATGTACTTGTCACATAAATAAATAGCCATTATATGAGCATTTTAAAGACTTCAATAAAAACTTCAATTAGCAATTCGTTATTAGTTAGGTTAAGTTGAGTGTGATGTATTCCGCATAATTTTGCACCAAGCGATTCAGACAAAACGAAATCAAGGCCATGACTTACTTGGATGTAAGCGTCGGCAATGTTACTTCGCGGATTTTTAACTCGATGTCTACGGCAATCTCACTTGAAAAGTTGCCCCATTCAGAAATGTCGCCGACGTGTAGCGTTCAGATAATATATGAAAGCAAAGCCTACTAGGATGTTAAAGTTAAATTTAAAGCATCGATCCTGTTAGAGCGCACATCTTAAAACTGAGCGAAATGACAAATAATTTATCATAACCTAATTTAAAACGCGACATGTATAAATATCAAGTACGCTAAAAATTTTCTTAATGTACTGCATAATTAGTGTAGCACAAAACTGTTATTATTCAAAGCCTTTATCGTTATAGGTAATAAAATTATAATTACTTAATTTTATTTACCATGCATTTCACAACACAACTGTCAATTTTAAAGCAATTGATATTGCGATACAGATCGAACGAGAAAAACGAAGAATTTTCACAAAATAGGGTTTTGCCATAATTCGTCGTTTTTTTTTTTCAATACGATCTAATGATTTTGTAAATCCGTCGTTGGCAACGCGGTTGTATCACACGTGTAATTTTCAGTTCAAAAGAATTAACGGCGAACATTGCGTTAGCGGCACCTCAGTGAAGATCGTGTTCAGTACAATAATAACTTGCAAAAGTTAAAAAAAATTAAATATCATCAAAAGTCAAAAACATACAAATTTCACAAGATTGTCGAAACGTACGGCGTCTAGAATTTGACAGAAAAGAAAACTGTTTTATTTACAAGTTGGAACTCTCCCAATAACTCCACCGACCAACGACGAATAAAACAAAACTGGCGCGTTTCAGCAAAAGAAGTGATCAAGGGCATCAAGTGGTCCGAAGCCCTGGACGACACCTTCCGAAGCAACTACGAGCACGACCCGACCCTGTCATGGCAGTACTTCGGAAGTTCCACCGGTTTCATGAGACAGTTTCCAGGTGACGCCCCCCTCTGCTAAGATCGCTATCGATCGAAATTTCAAGCGCCGATCGAATTGTTTTGCAGCACTGATATGGTCTCAGGAACCGATAGACCTCTTCGACTGCCGAACACGCTCCTGGTACATAGAGGCCGCGTCGTCGCCCAAGGACATCATCATCCTGGTCGATCGGTCCGGCTCCATGACCGGAATGAGACGGGAGATCGCCAGGCATGTCGTCAACAACATACTGGACACGCTCGGGAACAACGACTACGTGAACATCTTCACGTTCAGCAACACGACCGACGCGACGGTTGAGTGTTTCGACAACAGACTCGTCCAGGTAAATAAGAGATCGTTAAAAATCTATCTTTTGCGAAGTCAATTAAAATATTGTTTACCGATCAATTAATTCGCAGGCGAACTTGGCAAACATCCGTGTGCTCAAAGACAGCATGACGACCTTCAAAACCGAACAGATCGCCAATTTCTCCCTGGCGCTGACCACCGCCTTTCAACTCCTCCAAGAATACAGAGAAAATCGAACGGAAGAGGGTAAGTTGCGAATTTCGTAAAGCGACGCAGACGTAACGTCACCTCAAAGGCGCCAGGTGCAACCAGGCCATTATGTTAATAACCGACGGCGTGCAGTACAACTACAAGGAAATCTTCGAGAAGTACAACTGGAAGAACCTGCCGTTCATGCCGGTCAGGGTGTTCACGTACCTCATCGGACGGGAGGTCTCGGACGTCCGAGAAGTGAAATGGATGGCGTGCGCCAATCAGGGTTACTACGTCCACCTCAGCACGTACGCCGAGGTCAGAGAACAGGTGAGTTCGCGCAAACATTAGAACCGCTCTCAGTGATTTTTCTTCGCTCAGGTTCTGCAATACATCCCGGTCATGGCTAGGCCGATGGTGTTGAACCCCAAGCAAAGATCGCACCCGACTTGGTCGCCAGTGTACGCCGACGTCACCGACCCCAAGTTAACGAACTGGCTCTGGATGACTCGTGAAAGAAATAAGCAACGCGATCGCTTCCTCATGTACAGGCGCAACAAGACGCTCTTCAAACCGGAAGATCAGGATAAGAAGTACGTCCACCAGCAGAAATCGGTGAGTGTATGTCGCGATGCCGGCGACCGTGTCAACAAATTACGTTTCAGAAGCAGGATAATTACGGCGAGCTGCAGACCTACCGCCTGATGACTTCGGTTTCTCTTCCGGTGTACGACCTAAGACCCAACATGGTAAGATTCGTTTCGATTCGTCGCGACGCATTACATTTAATGAAAAAACAAAACGTATGAAATTTCGATTATGTCAACAGAATATAACAGAGAATGTTCAGATAAATGAGGCCGTATGGATATTGGTAACACGTGAGGTAAAACGGAACGGTGGGGTCCGAAACGATATGATTTTATTTAGAAACCCAGTTTATGACGTTGGAATCGTAGTTGGAATGGGTGGTTTGGTATGTAAGCGGTGCGCGAAGAAATTACAAATATTCACGACGCAGTTACCGTTTACGTACCACGTACCCCATACTTTAGGCGTTTCCATTAAATGCTAACCACACGCAGGTGTAAATGTTTTAGAATAGGCAACGTGCGATAGCTACCGTTGTATAGCCGTAAGGATAGCTTAGTTGAAATAGAAGCGCTAGATTGGGACGAACGTGGATCGCCGTGAGAATTGAACGAAGGCCGTCTCGGCTCCTCGCGCAATTTCAAAGCGGTCCTCGCGCGTATGCATAGAAACGATGTGTGTTTTGACGTGCGAGTAGGAAACGATAATCGAGCTTAGTCCTCTTGACCATCGACTTAGCGGTAGTGGTAGTGCAGTCGTCGCGAGATTCGATTTCGGTCTTGGCGGTTTTTGACGTCGCTTTTCTTCTAGACTAGGGTCGCCAACTTGCTGGGGGTGGCCGGCACGGACGTGCCCATCGAGTACATACTGGGCCTGATGATGCACCACAGGGTGAGTTTTATTTTGCCCTTTTCAATAAGACCGTTTTCATCCCCGCTATCTCCGATTTTCTTGAACAGCACATGTGTACTATTGATTGACTTGGAAATTTTTTTACCGAGACTTGTCAACACGAATGCTCATAAATTTGCCAAAATACAGGAAATACATTTTTTTAATTTCCTGGGAGGATAGGTTAAGATAAGATAAAATTCTCAAAACCAAATTTAAAATTTTAATTTATTTAAAAAACTACATATTTTAACTCCACTCACATTAGATCTTACGAGTTCTCAAGGACGAAGTAGCTGTCACTTCTTACTTTATTTTCACAGAAAATCACGAAAATGTCGTTGATTAACTTAATTGGTGTTACAGCTGGGCGTCAACGGATACGCGTTCATCGTGACCAACAACGGTTACATCCTCACACATCCAGACCTGCGCCCTGTAGTAAGTCATCGAAGATCACGACCCGGCGTCGATATTTCGATATTCGTTCGTAGTTTCAGGGCATCCTAAAGCCGGCGTACAACAGGGTGGACGTCACCGAAATAGAGGTCATGGACGACGAGTACGAACCGCGCGAGTTCAGCCAAGAAATTCGCGATCTGCGTCACGCGATCATCATGCAGAAGACCGGAAACGTCACCCTGAACGTGAAGAGCCACCTGGACGACATGGTGAGTTACTCGACGGGAGCTTCCTAAATCACCTCGACGATTTTCAGCGTCGAATAATGGTGGGGAAGCGCCACTACTTCTTCACCGGAATCAACAACACGCCGTTCAGTTTGGTGATCGCGTTCCCCGACAGGTACGGCTTTTACCGGACGCAGTACCCGCTGGACGACGACATCCACCGAATGCGCCTCAACAACTACCAGAAGATCGAGACGATATTCCAAGGCTACTGGACGGTGCATCCGGAATGGTGAGTAGACCTAAGAACGTGATCACCAATTGCACGGTTAACCGTAGGACCTACTGCAAGTGCAACAGGACGGCGTTCAAGAGCGCAAAGGACGTCGTCGAAGACGTCATACCGAAGTGGGGCAGCCCTGGCTGGAAGTGGTCCGACTGTGAGAATCCCGAATTATTGAAAAATTGCTTAAAATTGTTTAAAATTTAAACCGTGCGTTTTCAGGCGATCGCAAGCTGGTGAACAAGCTGGTGGCGGACGCGAAAATGACCGACTGGTTCGGTAAAAACATTAGCGCCACAAACAAAGAGGAAAATGGGTGAGTTTTTCATGTACTGCGAGACGCATATGATTTTATGTCGCATCATCTAATCTCTTTTCGTTTTATTCTAAAGGCCAATAGCTATGTTAATGGCTTTGCTACCAAGGTACAGTATAGTGGTTTGCATGCAAGTTGAACAAAAAATCTTAAAATATCGGCCGAGTGCTTGTTTCTGGCAAATGCGGTAATTAATTTATTTACACAAATAAATTAACATAAATCAGATTCACTGCAAAAAATTATGCTATACGACAATTTAATTTTTTCAAATTTCAACCAATTAACAACGACAAAATCTTAATCTTTAGTCTAATGCCAAAATATTGTAAAACAATTAGACCGTCCACTAACATTAATTGAGAAAATTATCAACAATTTCAAAATTTCAACCTACCAACCCAAGATTTAAAAATCCACCTAACCCACCCCAACCGAAATGTAAACGTGTTGAACGTTAAAATACTAGTTTTACAATTTTTTTTTCGTATTTTCGAAAAATACACTGTGAACTTGTATGTGACGAAAGGCGACGTTTTGATTGACGACGACAACAACATTTACTTCTTCAATTTTTTATTCTAGGAATATATATTGTTAACCATTTTTAGGAGCGGATGTACAAAAATAAAAAATTTCTTTCCATGCAATCAAAAGTAGGACCATATTTTTATTTTATCTAGGTAAATGCTGTCAAATTTGTATTTTTAATCAGCGCACATATGGACATGGATTCATCGTTCAATGTATATATTTAACAGCGTTTCTGAAATTCGACTTGAACGTAATTTTTGAAACGTTTTAATAGTTGCATTTATAGCTGTTGGTGATAAAGTGAGATAAAATGAAGATTACAACTATCGTAATGTGAACGTCCTTAATTACGACGACGTACCTTTTTTATTTCCATTTACATAAACTTGTCATTTTAGTTAAAAGCTAGATCTGTATTTGTGTTTGGACACATTCACAAATATGTTTAAAATTAATGTGTACTTATTTTATTAAAAGAAAAATTGTTTTACTTTCTAGTGTGTTCAACGACAAATACAAATGTTTTTAACTAAAGTACATCAAGTAACATCATAATTGTGGATGTAATTGCCGTAAAATAATTGTCACCACACCATTTAACTATTATAACTAACTACGACTTTTCAAACAGAAAATAGATAAGCATCCGCTACATTTCTAGAAATAAATTGAATGCTTTACAGGCACGAATTCATCCGTCGTTTCGGGATAACCGTCGCGTTCCTGGCCACGCCGAGCGGCCTAACCAGATGGCAAGACTTCCCCCAAAACATGGAAGACAGAAGATCCAAGGACGAACCGTAAGTCCACAGTGACAATGTGACAACGTGAAATATTGCTTTAATTTTTTTTTAGGAAATTTCACGAGTTGCACAACCGAGCGACCGACGAGGTGTGGTACCGCCGTGCCGTCGAGCAGCACTACGTAAATCCGAGGAGCTTCGTTTACTCGGTGCCCTTTGACGTCGGTGAGTACCCGTGGGAACGAAAACGCGTTTCGTAACGTCGCGGACGTTGCAGACGAGGAAGAGGAGAACAACACCCTGGTGACGGCCAGCCATGCGATTTTTCGCGAGGACGGTTCGAAGAAAGCGCCGGCCGCCGTCGTCGGGTTCCAGTTTTACTATTCGGCGCTTTACGCGATATTCACGAAGATTACCAGCAACGTAAGGGGCGACACGTCCGCTTTGACACCAGAAACGAAATTGTTTTTGTGTTTGCAGTGTGGTGACATACCTTGTCTGAGGACGTGCACGTCCGAGGAATTATTCTGCGTCGTTTTGGACGACAACGGGTACATAATCGTGAGTTACGAACGTAACCCCAGGCCACGGATCGGGACTTTTTTCGGGGAGTATCGGCCGGATCTGATGGAGCAGCTGGTGGACGAGGGGATTTACAAACCGAATCGAATGTTCGACTATCAAGCTACGTGTTTTCCGCAGATAATAACAGGAAATCCGGCGTCCAGATATTTCACAGTAAGAATCGCAAAGTCGTCGCAGTTCTATGGCACGCATCACGAGGCTAGAATTTTCAGAATTTTTATGAAGCATTTTGTTTATTGTCTCAAAATTTTTATGATGAAAACTCGCTTAAATAGACCAGACAAAAAAATGTATTGAACCCTAAGCTTTTTGATTTTATTTAGTTTTATTATTTCCGTTGATTGCACGCAAGTTGGGTTTGTTTGTTGTTTATTTTATATAAAATTACAAAACGTCGCTTAAATTTTCTAAATTTTCATTAATGACACTTAACTGTCGCCCCAATAGAAATGGTTACAATGGAAATGGAAACATTACTTTCTTTTTTGGATGTCAACTTCATCTTATTCTTATTCTAGCCCTTGAAACACATAACGGATCTCATCCACTGGACGATAGGCACGTTTTTCTACCTGATCCGGACCGTGTGGTCCGACGACTTCGACGAACCCATCGCGCCCGAACACGACGACGAAAACGAAATATCCGGCAACGGGGGTTCGTCGTCGAGATCCAGCGACAAAGAGTTCGACCACAGGCTCCTGATCAACAAGACGAAACCGGAACCGTGCGACACCGAAATGTGGCTGTACACGCTCGTCCATTACACCGAGAAGAACATCTCAAACACCGGCTACAACAAAACAATGACCACAAACTGCTCAAGGTACTTAGTTAGTTATAAGTTAGTAGGTTACAATGTACTTGTGGCTCAAGGTACCATAGCATCGTTTGTTCGTTCAATATCAGGGTATGATGAAAATCCGATTAAACCTGATTTACTGGGGACAGTCACACTCACAGTCGTTATCTTAAATTTTTCTAAAGCCTAAAAATTTTTAATTATTTAAACGAATTAATCAACACTGCAAATAAATCAAATGTGGATAATAATTACGTACTCCACCTATTAATTCCAATTGAAGAAAAAATCCAATTTTTCCAGACCGTATTTGATCCAACCGGTCATGGGAAGCAACATGGTCCTGCTGGTGATAAACATGCTGTGTCCCGAACGAAAATACGTCAGATCGTCGATAGACTTCATGCCCGAGGAGATGGAACCGGAAGAACCGAAAACGCCGAACCCTACGGAGATTTACTACAACATGAGTCTGTCGTGCTACAAAGTTTTGCGGCACAATTTCACCAGACGTCAGTACATGAGCTGCATAAACAGAAGCATACATGTAAGTGAAATATATATAAAATTATTAATTTGCAACTAACCTTTTTTTTACAGGAAGTTGAAATTCAATTGTGCGGCAGAGGTGCCAACTTTTCGACCCCGATCCTCCTAATGTCTCTAGTATTTCTGCTACTCGTGGACTTTTAGCTTGCACAGTGAGGAACATAGCGCCTGTGATATACCCCGTAAACTACCATATCATTTCCACGATTTTTCGTTTAGTCTCGAGTTAAAGATGTGCTCCGTTAGAAATTATACAATTAAATGTCAACGTGGACGGCTCTTCAAAGAAAAGCCGGTGGGAATAACGAACAATTTTCATATATAATACAAGTTCAGCACCTAATTGCAGCTAATTTTTGGCAGAGACGTCCAATCCTAAAGCCTAATCAGATGTTATATATGTATGCTGTTAACAAGTTCATGAATATATAATTTCAGTTGATACGTCGATAAAATTTTATCTTTACCGTTTGAAATTATTAATTGAGATTCCATTTCGTTGAACTTTTATGATAGATGTGTGTAATAAATATGTATTATGTTAAAAAAATTACTTGGAAATAAATTCTTCTGCAAATGGCTCTATTCGATGAAGTCTCGAGGATCAAAACATGTCTGTGTTTTATTGGCGAAAATGCATGCACTACTACATTTTGCTTTGAAAATGTCACAGTATGAAACCCAACAAAAATTTGTAAAAAAAACGTAGAGACAGCAAACTTCATAGGTTTCGCCTCAGACAATAATGGAACATAAACGGTGTAAGAACAAAATTCGTAGGAAATATACCAAATATCTTCATTTTCGTTACATTAAAATAAATATGTGTTATGGATAGAAGATATCACGAGACGTTTGCCTAATTATTTTACGCACAGCAGAAAGAAGCAACTATTGAGCTTATCGATTTTAATCCCACTTTTTTCAGGAAGGTTTGAAACAAAAACCAGCAAAGAATTCATATTTTCATTAACACAAATTTCATAAATTAAACATTCGACGGTTCCAAAACAAAGATGAGATGCCGCAAACTAGGGCAAATTAAAAACTAATACGTAAATTCTAATATAGAATTTTTTTAATCCCCCTCGCGGACCGGAAACGCAAAGAGAAATTCCAATTACAGCAGCCGTCCCTTGCACTCCGCCGAGCCGCAGTAACAGTACATCACTTTTCCGGGCACACTGCCGACGTCGTAATTGTAATTCCACGTCAATTCCGTGCCGGCTCTTATGTAACTCATGGCGAAGAACGACACCCACGGGAATCGAACGTCGTGCGTGTCGACAAACACGTTTTGGACGAATATGTTCGGCGAGCACGAATGCTGAAATTAAATTCAGTTTCAAAGTACGGGACACGACTTAGTTGTCGAAATGTACGTCTAGTGTTAATAAATAATAACCACACAGTATTAAAAACAATAAGTAAGTGAGGTATTTGTTACAATTTATTTGCCAGCCACAGTCTCCAATTTACTATCAAAGTTTTAAGTCACCAAGTTACTAAATTACCTCCAAAACTACAAATTTAAACCGTAACTCACGTTAAGAAATCTGCCAATGTTTCCGGTGTTTTTCGCGTCCATGATGTAAACGGCCTCATCTTCGCCGAACATATCCCGCACGGACTTGTACTTATTCTCAGAGCTGTCATCCAGATTCGAATCGCTCTTCGGGTTAAAACTCGACGGCTCTCTCGGTTCTGAAATGTAAAAAACACGTAGCACGAACAAATCACTGGGTTAAACACAGCCGCACCGTATTCTTCGTCGTCGCTGATCATGACGGTGTCGTCGTCGTCGGGGCCGGTCACAAGGGCGTTAGACGTAGTCGACGCAACTATGGGTTTGAGTTTGTCGTGCCCTTTTCGCACATCCTGCGGCGCCTTTCCGGCCTGATCGCTGTTTCTCTTCCTCAATCTTGATCTAAAATAAATGAAATTAAGTTGACACGCATAAAACGGATAAAAAAAATTCACCTTATCCCCGACGTGTCCACCGAACGATTGGCCATAAAACTGGGGACGAAGTCCCTGTCCAGTCCGTAATCCTTGTCGGTTATGTTATCTTCGTCCTCTTCCATGGTGTCTTCTTCTCCCGATTCTTCGGGCGTTTTAACCCGGACGTCGTCTTCCTGGTACGCCTCCTCCTCGTAATCTTCTTTCGTCCTTTCGGCCGTTTCTATGAAATCCAATTCCGCCAAATATTCATCGCCGTAGGACTTTCCTCCCTATTTATCATGGACACCACATTATTCATTAATATAAACCATACAAAAAAATTAAAATTGTATAAATTACATTTCTATAAATTCTTGAACTCGGAGAAATAAATCAAAATTTTCAAAACGAAAAGTTAAAAATTACAAAAATGTGAGAAGTTGATATCATAAAAATTATGAAAATGATTTTCAGAAAAACGCTTTTGCGCCCACCTGATTTGCCATATCGTCCGTCAGCAAAGCACCCGCGTATATGCACACAAAAGATCCCTGCGGTATGTCGTTCAGACATCGTATTCCCCATCCTCTCGCATCCGTCTTGAAAACTTGAAGCTTGTGCTGCAGGGGATTCTGGACCACCCTATTCAAGCAAGTGGAGGCGCACTTGCATCTGCAAATATAAACGTAGAGCACGTTATGGCGTCGTGCGTAAACGGTACCTGGAGTTGCACTCGTAAATTCCCGAAAATATCTGCTCGGGCAGCCGCCTGTTCTGGTAACCCACGGAATTCGGATCCGTGTCCTTGTCCATGTACTTCAGACAGTTCAACGTGAGTTGCCAACACGAACACTTTGTTCGATCCTGAAAACACGAAAGGTTATAAAAATTTTGAGCAATCACTACACACAAGGAGTAACGTAGACTTTACATGTACAGCAAAGCCACTCAATTTTGAAGTTCTTTTTAAGAAAGAAGCGGAACACGATGAAGAAGAAGTTCTGAAATAATACAATTTAGTATCGATTTGTTCCAATTAATTTTTCTTTGTTTCTTAAAAAATAAAATATAATAAAATTTTGTTCCTTTACTTTGCATTTTTACTACATCTTCGCATAAAATTCATGAAACAGTTCAATAACAAATCGTAATACTCACAATGCAGTCATCGACGCAGTCACACCCGCACAAGAACTCTGGGTCGACGTTCAAATCAACCCCTTCCATGGGTTCCCTCTTCGTCGAGTAATTACAAAAGTCCAATTGGGACGCATCGACGTAATTCACGACCGTTATGGGACACTCTTCCAAACCTATCGAGAAACAACTTTGACATTTGCGCAAAAATACGACGTACGTCGCACCAACCCGCCGACAAATCCTTCACCAAGATATTCTTCTGCTCGACCATGAACTCGGCGAGGCAACGAACAAAGACGTTGAAATCAAACAGGTCCACCGTCAGATCGGACTTCGTGAGCCGCAAGTACAGGTGCACCTCGTTCATGTTCCTCAACGTCCGGCCGCACGGCGACTTGTACACCACCAGCTTCTTATTCCTCGCCTTGCACAGCAAGCGGTAGAAACCGCACAGCAGCGGTTTGGACAGCGGACTGTACCCTTTCAGCCTCGACAGGGCGCAGTACATGAAGTCCTTGCACTTGGCGACGCACGTGTGCGGGTTGAATATGTTCGTTTTCGGCTTCTGTCTCCTGGGCGTGTAATACTGACGAGGAAGACAGGTGAGATTTACGTTTCGGGGACGTTCGTCGCGTACTTACGACGATTTTCGTGGCCGGAACTTCGCGGTTCATGTCGTTGGCGACGTTCGGCAGGAACGAGTTCACGCTCATGTTGTTCGGCGTGGGCCTGGCCGTGCTTTTCCTGGCCACGGATCTCTGCTGCTGCTGCTGTTGATTTTGTTCGCTTTCGGCCAGAACCGAACCGTCCATGTCGGTTCTGGTGTATTGGACGTAAGGAGCCGAACTCTGAAATACGCAAATATGAAACTAAGCTGTCATCTTCAACAGTATAACTCGAAATATACGTCTAGTGTTAACAAAATACCGTGTGGTAAGTTTGTTTCAATTCATTAGCCAGCCACAGTCTCCAATTTCAAATCATAATTACGAATCAAATACCAAACACGTACACTGTTAGCCTTCCTCGTAATCCTCTGCCTGTGCTGCAACCTGCTGGTGGCTGCCTGTTCCTCCTTAAACATGGGATTCAAACGCGTCGAACCCCTGTATATCCACTCGACTCGGCTCGACGCGTCGAAGAACATCTGCACCAACGAACAGTCGACGTTCATGACCGTCGTGACCCACCACTTGCCTGCAAAGGACGAATTTAAACTCCGCGTCGCCGAACCGACTTTGCCTCACCGTTGTATTCCGTCCGGACCGTCTGGTCCTTCAGCAGCTTGACCATCGGCCTGTCCGGATATTTCTCGAGGTATTTCTTGATGAACGTGCGAGAGTTGATGTTCACGTCCTCCCAGACGTCGGCGCTCACCTCGTAGATGAGGTGGACGCAGTTGTGCGCGACGTACTGCGCGTATCCGTCGTCGAAAAATATCAAATATCTGTTAAATTAAATTCATAGTTTATGATTCCATCGCTTTCATTTGCTGACATAAATAAAACCACTGACTACGTTTTTACCACAAGAAACTTGGTCAGTGTTTTTATTTCGTTATTGTAGATATTTACCTGTATTTGTTGGCTGCCTGCAATGGTTCGGCAATAATTCCCGGATAATAGGAGTCCTTTGCCTTTTTTTTCATCTCGCCGGCCGGAAAAATCTCGTGAAACACGGCTATGACCCTGGCGCCGACGTCCAGTTGACTGGAATACGGGGTGGAATATGCTATTTCCTTCCCGGTCAGCACCTTCATGGTGACCATCTTCTGTTTATTCTCGATCGAAACCAAGTACATCGTCTGGTTGTACACCTGACCTTCCCGCTTCGTGCCGGGAGACAGTATCTCCGTCAGTCGCACCTTGACCCAAGCACCTATCATCCCGGAACGATTGGCGTAGTACATTTCGTCTGAAACAAAATACTTCTCTAATGTAGTTGAACATAATTGTTTTATGAATATGTAGGATTTGATTAATAATTTAACATATTTTATGCTCAAAATTTATTGCGTTGGGTTGAAACCAATTTATTGCTTGATTACCACAACATCCAAATTGACACAATTCTCAAAAACTATCAAAAAATGTTGCACATATTTTTTGCACATACCAACTTTCAGCGCAGGCTTCACGACCGGCGTCTTGGGCGGTAAATCGGGCGGTGGTTCGTCCGCCTCGCTCTTGACGATCAAACCCTTCGCCTTCAAGTGCTCCTCGTTGTCGGATTCCTGCAGGACGACCAAATTAGAATCCGCCTCGCTCGAAGCGCTCTTAACGGAATCCTGGGTCGTCGAACTCGACCTGGAGAGCACCTTCGTCCCCGTCGCCTTCCCCACATTCGCTGCAAGTCACAAACGCAATAAAATTTATAGAATTAAATTGAATTAAATTGCAAATGTACGACGAGGAATTATTTTCATCGACTTGCATTTTGCGGGCGTCCTCGTCTTCGTCTGTTGACTCCTGACGATTTGGACTTTGCTGTCGGTGATGTCCAACGCCGGCAGTTCCATATTTTCCGGCCTCAAGACGTCCGACAGCTCGAAAATCATCTTGTCCGTGTCGGACCGTATGCTGCGAAACATCGCCTGCACATCCTCGAAAGATTCTAAAAAAACCAGAATGATATCACAATGCGAATCATAAGAGATTCTGAACACGAATTGAAAAATATCTTAACTTCTTACAAAAATTAACCGGAGAAAACGAAGAAAATACAAAAAAATAAAAAATCTCTCACCTTTGATTTCGTCGGTCTTCTTGTCGAGTATTTCTACGGACTGTTTGATTTGATCGTCGAAATTGTACCGTTCCAAGACGTCCATCATCGTGCTGTCGAAATACTGCTCCAACAGCCCGATCGTGTCCGTGCTGATGTACTTTTCGTTGTTCGCTTCCTCGTCGGAATCGGAATCGTCTATTTCGACGACGTCGTTCCGGAAGGGCATCTCCACCTCGTACAGGGGTTTCTTGTCGACGACGGCCTCGGCCAGCCGGTCGTAGTGCTCGACGGCCGTCTCGTAGCACTCGTAGCAGATCTGCTGCTTCTTGTTCACCTTGTTGCGCACACGGTAGTAGGAGAGGCAGAATCCCGGCGGTTCCAGCATGTTGGTGCCGCCCTTGCACGAGTAATTTATGCACTTGGTGTTGCCGGTCATTTCGTTCCGGACGAGGTCGATCAGCTCGCACACTGGAAGGAACATTTTTATTGTTCACAAATTCGTTTAGAAATCGTGTGGAAAAATAAACTTTTAATGGCCGATAGATTTCGTATTCAATTTTTTAAATTATTCATAATAATAAAAGCAACACTATTTCAATAAAAAAATAACGGCTTGTGCTTGGCCTTAAGCGCCCTGGAAATGATCAAATAAGTTTTTGACAAATTTGAATGTCAAACTTTACATTTTCATCTACGTTTGAGAAAATCGTCAAGCAAAGTTTGACAAAAAATTTGATCGTTTCCAGGGCTCTTTAGACGTTTGTGCGTCACTTTGACGCACACGTACAAAATTCAGAAACGACTGCGATTAATTTCTTCTTCGATCGAATAACGGCAGAGATGAAACTATCAACTAACTAACTAACCTGTGGTTGTTTCATCGTCGTCGAGCACTACGACGTCCGCGACGGTGGACGCGTCGTCTTTTACGGTTTTCGCCGCTTCTCCGTTCAACGGCGACTTCGCCGCGTTCTCGATGTTTTCGATCTCCATCGAAATTTCGGCGAAACGCTGGCAAAATTACGGCGACATGAACTCGAACGTTATACGAAAAACTGCACGAATTGTGGCGATTTTCTTTCAGCACCGGCGACAAAATACAATGTTTCGTTTACTGGTGATTTACGTAGTTTTTAACATGGCAACATTGTATGTCATAAATGCCAACGGAAGGAAAACAAACTATAGGTGCCAACATCAAAAAGTGAAATTCCCTATTTCGTTCTCTGGTGATTTACGTATTTCTTAACATGGCAATGTTGTATGTCATAAATGCCAACTGAAACTAGAACCATAGGTGCCAATGTCAAGAAGAAAAATTCTACAATTCTAGTGACGGGTTTACAAAACATTTCTTAATTACTGACGATATTAATTTAACAGCGCCATTAAAATAATAACAGTTTACACATACAATTTTGACGAAATTTAGCGATGGGCAATTAGTTAATTTGAATAAAAGTGACGTTGGTACCGCGGACCAAACCACAACTATTTTAACGCCTATCTTCACATCGAATTTTCGTTTTTCATTTAATTTCTTAAAGATTTATTGCAAAGATACGGAATGCGACGTGTAGTAATACTACATATCTATTTTTCATCAAATCAGAGAAACCGTCGTCAAAATAATTTTTTAAAAATTAAAAAAAATTTAAGTTTAAAAATGCCGCCATTATAACGCCGGTACGACTTCCGACGTCCCACGTTCCGCTTTCCATTTGTCAATTCGACCGGATCGTTAGTCAGTGTTCTGGAATTAAAGCAATGGCCGCGATAAGTCTACTAAATCCGAAAGCCGAGGTGGCGAGGGCCGCCCAAGCGCTGGCCGTGAACATATCGGCCGCCAAAGGCATCCAGGACGTAATGAAGAGCAACCTGGGACCGAAGGGTACGGTGAAAATGTAAGCACATGACTTTTCTTTCGTCGATTACTCGATGAACCCGCCCGAATTCGCTTCGAAATCGTCACAAATCACATCGCCCCATTGTAAATTTAAGGTTGGTTTCCGGAGCGGGCGACATAAAAATCACCAAAGACGGGAACGTCCTGCTGCACGAGATGCAAATTCAACATCCGACCGCCTCTCTGATCGCGCGGGCCTCCACCGCCCAGGACGACATGACCGGCGACGGCACGACGTCGACCGTTTTAATCATCGGCGAACTTTTAAAACAGGCTGACATTTACATCGCCGACGGGTTGCATCCGAGACTGCTGGCCGAAGGTTTTGACAAGGCGCGGGCCAAGACGTTGGAAGTTCTCGAGAAGATTAAAATCCCCATCGAGATCAACAGGGAGAATTTGCTGGACGTCGCGAAGACTAGCCTAAGGACGAAAGTGAGTTACTCTCGTTGTTTTTATTATATATGTTACTTTTGATTCACGCAGGTGCATCATGTGATTGCCGATAATCTGGGTGATATTTGCGTGGACGCGGTGATGTCGATTAGGACGGAAGGCAAACCGGTTGATCTTCATATGGTGGAGTTGATGGAAATGCAGCATAAAACTGCGACAGACACTCAATTAATAAAAGGTAACTTATTGATTTGCTAATATGTTGTTAAGTAAACTTCAGTGTTTCAAGTGTCAATGTCAATGCCAGTGTCAGTGTCAATGTCATTGTCAATGTAAATGTCAATTTCATTTACTCGATTTATTCGAGATACTCATTTTTATTTTCCTTTTATTTTACACAACTTTACTGATTACATTTTTGTATTTTTGATTTAGAAATTTAGACAACTTTTAGTTTTTTATCTCATTTTGCAATTTTGAAAATCCAATTGCTGGTGCATTGTGTGCGGTTTTTGCGTAGGTTTGGTTTTGGATCACGGCTCGAGGCACCCGGACATGCCGAAGCGTCTCGCCAACGCCTACATCTTGACGTGCAACGTCAGCATGGAGTACGAAAAGAGCGAGGTCAACTCTGGCTTCTTCTACAAGACGGCGGAGGAGCGAGAGAAGCTGGTGTCGGCCGAACGGGAATTCATCGAACAGCGCGTGAAGAAGGTGATCGCGTTGAAAAAGAAGCTGTGTGACGGCACCAATAAGTCGTTTGTCGTCCTCAACCAAAAGGGGATCGACCCGATGAGTCTCGACATGTTGGCCAAAGAAGGTGATGATTTAAAACGCCTTGTCATGAAACTCGTTTGTGTCACTCATTGTCAATTTTTATTGTTAACTTTCTTTATTCAAAAATCTATAACGGCAGCAAAGTGGACACCTGTGTCTTTTTGTAATGTTACTCACAGTAGACACTGGCGTCTGTTTAAAACTTCTTCAATTTTACCTATCACTTAGTAACTAAGTCCGTTGCGCCATGCAGAGTTATGATTAGCTGAATGAATGAGTTTATGCTATCGCTGTACTTAATCAATCTCCCCCGCCCAGTAATGTTTCCAACACAGGGTGTGAAACTAACCATGGCCTTGTGATACAAATTTAAAATATACTGCGATGTGTGTTGACACTTTGTTTAAATGACATTTTGTGAAGAATTGTAGCTTTCATATCTTAGGAACATTGTTAATAAGAAATGGAGCTAAATGAATTGTTAAATCTCACACGCCACCCAAAGAATGGACCGTCAATCTCTTTTAGAGGTTTGGACCCATATCTGATATATTTTTTCCATTGTTCAAAATTGCATCTAAATATTTTTGTATGTTTAGGTATTATTGCCTTACGTCGAGCCAAAAGACGTAACATGGAACGTCTCTCGTTGGCCTGCGGTGGAGTGGCACTGAACCACTTGGACGACATCCAAGAATCTCAGCTCGGCTACGCCGGTTTAGTTTACGAACACGTCCTCGGAGAAAACAAGTACACTTTCGTCGAGGAGTGCAAAATTCCACAGTCGGTTACGATTCTCATGAAAGGCCCCAACAAACACACATTGACGCAAATCAAAGACGCTGTTAGGGATGGTCTCAGGGCGATCAACAACGCCATTGAAGACAGAGCTTTGATTCCAGGTAATTGATGAATTGATGTAATAGTAAAACATCACGACAATGATTAATCAATTAATCAAATTAAACTTAAATCATTTACATGTAGGTGCTGGGGCGTTTGAGATAGCGGCGTACAACGAACTAATGGCATTCAAGGATGCCATCAAGGGAAAGTCCCGATTAGGAATCGCGGCGTACGCCGAGGCCCTCCTCGTAATCCCCAAGGTCTTGGCCATCAATTCCGGATTCGATTCTCAGGTAATTTGTGCGCAAAGGGCGCGAAAGGGGGTTATTTATTGAGATTGATTTCAGGACACCATAGTCAAGTTGCAGGAGGAATCTCGGTTGAATCCCGAGCCGATCGGGTTGGACGTGACATCCGGCGAGGCGATTAATCCGAAAGATCTGGGCATTTACGATAATTACATTGTCAAGAAGCAAATCATCAATTCGTGTTCCGTCATTGCTAGTAATTTACTCCTGGTGGATGAGATTATGCGGGCCGGCATGAGCAGTCTGAAGGGATAAGCGATGGATTGGAATTTTTGCCGTTTTAATCTAAGTTAAGTTCACGCCGCTATGAGTAGAGTTGGATGAAGAACGGTTAATTTTTGCTTGTTTTGATTATGATTTGTAATTTGCTATTAATATTTGTATCCAGTTTTCTAATAAACGATTATTATTTGGCAATTAAATTTGTCTTTTCAGTTTAGTGGTCATTAAATTTTTTCACACCCCATTATACATTTCTACCTCCTATTCAACTAACCTTTATCAGTTGTAATTGGTAAAAACTACAACCTGGGATCAGCTCAAAACATAACTAGAATCGATTAGCAATTCGAGTTTAGGGAAATCATCGAAGTTACAGTGCGATTACATTGTAGTCGGTGCTCTGACGCTTTGTGAAGCATTTGAAATTAAATCGTGAACGTTAAATTCAGTTTGGTGGTTTTCAGTTACGAAAATCAAATACATTTCAGTAATAAAAAAAATCGACGAATAACAAATGCGAACGTTGAAAAATAAAATTAAATTAAATCTCAACCTCAACTAAGGTGAATGTACGTTTCGATCAAACGTGCTCGTGGAAGCGATGCAAGGACAAAAGGGACTGTTACCTCTCGCCTAGCACCTTTTAAAATAAATTTTATTCGTAAGGGCTATTTGAATTTGAAATGAGTTCGTTAAAATACGTTGAGAGCCGGTGGGATGTGGTGTTTATTTTCTATTTGCGACGCGTCGATTGGCCGACGGTTTGGCGGGGTATCGGGGCGACATCACGCGGAACGCTTACGCACTACTATTCTCCTCCAGCTTGTTAGATCGGTAAGTCGATTTATTTATTCTTCTAATAATTAATATAAATTCAGGCAAATTTATTCACCATCGCGTGGTACCTTATTAAAATAATAGTTTTTTCGCTGTATTTTACTGCGTGCGGCTCGACGGGCCAACTCGAACCGTTCAAACGCAATAAATTCATAAGCGTCATTTTATCGAATAGAAACGTGCACATGGCGGCCGATGTTTTCGCTGCTTCGGTCGTCCGGCCGACCGACCACTTCGAAAATTAATTTCTCCGCCGCAACCGGGCCGATTTACGTGCGGATTGCGCCAAATCGAAGCTGATTTTTGCGGCGACGTTTCGGTTGTGCGTGACCCGAGGTAACCTCGCGAACCACTTTGGAAAATATTTGGGTGCATCGGGAATTTCAATGTTGTGTTATTTCAGAAATGGCGCGCAACGATGCCAACCGAGCTTGTCGTTTTTCACGTCGACTTTCGTCAGGCTCCGCGTTTCTTATTGAACGTAACCTCGAAATTTGTGATTTGTGCCTATACATAAGGAAGTAAATCAGGGAAATTTTCAAACTCGGAGTTGTAAGGGAAATGTACGTTTCGACCTTTCCTAAGCCTATTTTCGGAACGATGTGTCTCTCTGTTTTGCCCCCACCCACCCTTTCTCAATCTTAAGGTTTGTACGTAGCGTTAGAAAAAAAACTTCCTATATCTCGAGTCATCGAAAAACGTATTCTTATAAAGATATTGAAATTATAAACGACTTTTATTTGAAAAGTTCTTCGGAAAAACTTATAAGAAAGTTTACCACTGCGGTTTTTAGTTTTGTTGGCTTTTTCGTACGATCGACGTGATTTTCGTACTTTTTATTTACTCACTTTTATTTTCCAGTTGTGCCCCTCGATTCGCAAACAGATTTTAAAAATGAGCGACGACGCGTCTCCCGTCAAACGCGGACGCAAAAACGAAAAGGTGGAGAAAGACGAGACGAAGAGGCGAACGAGCAAAGAGGCGAAACCGGTGGACAGCGCCGGAGACTCCGACGACGGATCCGCACCCGTTAAAAGGGGTCGAGGGCGACCGAAGGGAACCAAAAAGAAGAGGGTGAACGTTGGCCGACCGAAAGGAAAATCAACCACCTGTAAGTTGTAATAAATAAATTTGGCAATTTTTTCTAAAGTGCGTATTTCGCAAGCCGCTCGATAGCGTCGTGTTAAATAGAAATGGTTTTGTGGTGATGATTTGTCTCAGTCCGTGAATTATTGATGAGTAACCGATTGTGTAATCGTTTTGAAATTGTTGACTCGAATGCAGCGGACAACGCCGGTGACTCAGATGACGGATCTTCGCCGGCCAAAAGGGGTCGAGGCAGACCGAAGGGAGCAAAGAAGCCAATTGCGGATCAACCAAAAGCAAAATCGGGCACAGGTAAATAACCGTAATAAATACATGTAGTCTTTGATTCGTAATTCTAAATCGCATGTTTCTCAGTCCCTATATTATTACTCGATAAATAATCAACGCATAATTGTTTTCAAATTGTTGACTTTTGAAGTTATTTGCTCGAATCATTGCTAGTTTTATTTTACAATAATTTATCAACCGATCTATTGCAACGTCAAATTACCACGTGAAAAACGTGCAGGCCGCCGGGGCAGACCGAGGCGAGAAGAACCGAAAGATTCCGGGGAAGATGACGGCAAAGATAACGACGGAAGCGAGGACGACGAAGAGGAGGAGGAGGAGGACGAATAGGAAGTTAAGGATGTACGCAGTGCGGTAACCTTACAAAAAAGAATAAACTTTTATCTACGTTGTTATCGTATTTTCGTATTCGTTATCGATGAACGAGAAAATATAAATAAAGAGAAGAAAATCCTAGTGCCATCGTCGTGATTTGAAATTTTCAGTTCTCTCTTTGTTTTATTCGTTGTCGGTTACCACTGTATTTAGGTTTTAGCTTTAAGTCTATGTGTTGATGACATTATATTTATGGGACCAAAAAACTATTTCGATCTAATCTGGCGAATGTTGTATGTCACTCGAGGTGTTGTTTTTTGGTCGATATTGTCTTTGGAAAGGCACTTGTAATAATAAACTAATTAAATATCGAGGGCGTTTCGTGGACGTGGCCTCGCTTCGCTCCCGTCTTGTTCTGGTCGTTTTTTAAAATTTTCCTGTACATTGCTTAGAACGTTTAAAACTTGTCAATGGCCGTTGAATAAAATTTATGAATATATTTTGGGATTTTTTTTACAATTTTTATTTTGTATTTCGCGCCACATTGCTAATTTAAATAATACACTCGATTTTTTTGCTTTATTTTTAGATACAGATTTTCAAACATACAAATCTGTAATGGTTATCACAATAAAAAATTCTCCACGATTTCAAAATTAAACTTCAGGAGCAACAATTTTAACATTTTGTTGAATTTTATATAACCGTCGGGGAACACTTAACACAAGACATTTTTAATTAAAAAATTTGAAAACGAAGCAAACGTAAAAGAAGTCGATCAGTTAATTACAATACCATAAACCGATAAGTGAACTGCAAATAATTGAAACCTAGAAATTCAGATTGTAATCTCGACAGGAAGAAAACCACGATAACTTCGTTGTCGTCTCCTGAAATCGACGAATAACAAATGCAAACGTTGAAAAATAGAATTGGAGTTAAATCTCAACCTCGACAATCCGTCTGTATTTAACGAAGGTGGGAATGAACGATGTACTATAAATATGGATGAGTCTCGATAGATCGTTGCGGTCGCATTGGAGGAGCGATCAAAGCGTCGCTCTGCAATACTAAACCGAGTTAAAAATTAAACTATTCGAACCTAAGGACGAACGACGACTCATTTTCAAATTAATATTGAAGTCACAAAATAATCGAGAACCAGGGACGAAGAATCATCTCGATATCTCAAACGTTTTATTTCGTACTTTTTTCATTAGAGTTGTTTTGAAAATGTTTATTTATTAGAAAAATAAAAAAATATAGGGGTTTTAACTATGGAATGATGAAGTGGAAAATTTATTTAGGCCCTCGATTCACTCGTGCTCGTGGAAGCCATACGAGAACAAAAGGGACTGTTACCTCGCCTGGCACCTTTTAAAATAAATTTTATTTGTAAGGACTATTTGAATTTGAAATGAATTCGTTAAAATACGTTGAGAGCCGGTGGGGATGTCGTGTTTATTTTCTATTTGCGACGCGTCGATTGGCCGACGGTTTGGCGGGGTATCGGAGCGACATCACGCGGAACGCTTACGCACTAGTACTCTCCTCCAGCTTGCTAGACAGGTAAGTCGATTTATTTATTCTTCTAATAATTAATATAAAATCAGGCAAATTTATTCACCATCGCGTGGTGGCTTATTAAAATAATAGTTTTTTCACTGTATTTTACTGCGTGCGGCTCGACGGGCCAACTCGAACCGTTCAAACGCAATAAATTCATAAGCGTCATTTTATCGAATAGAAACGTGCACATGGCGGCCGATGTTTTCGCTGCTTCGGTCGTCCGACCGATCGACCGATTCGAAAATTAATTTCTCCTCGGTAACGGGGCCGATTTACGTGCGGATTGCGCCAAATCGAAGCTGATTTTCGCGGCGACGTTTCTGTTGTGCGTGACCCGAGGTAACCCCGCGAACCACTTTGGAAAATATTTGGGTGCATCGTGAATTTCAATGTTGCATTATTTCAGAAATGGCGCGCAACGATGCCAACCGAGCTTGTCGTATTTCACGTCGACTCGTCAGGCTCTGCGTGTCTTATTGGACGTAACCTCGAAATTTGCGATTTCGAATCGGCATCGTACTTTTTGTTTATTCGCTTAAAACATTGCACGTCATGGTAATGCGAAATAAGTTTTCGCCTATAACTTAGAACTTGTTCGTATTTGCGAAGCTCATTTTTGTCATCGAGATTTATCGCCGATGTTAGTTCGACGTCATTTGGTTATTTTTTGCTTATACATAAGGAAGTAAATCAGGGAAATTTTCAAACTCGGAGTTGTAAGGGAAATGTACGTTTCGACCTTCCCTAAGCCTATTTTCGGAACGATGTGTCTCTCTGTTTCGCCCCCACCCACCCTTTCTCAATCTTAAGGTTTGTACGTAGCGTTAGAAAAAAATCTTTCTATATCTCAAGTAATCGAAAAACGTATTCTTATAAAGATATTGAAATTATAAACGACTTTCATTTGAAAAGTTCTTCAGAAAAACTTATAAGAAAGTTTACCACTGCGGATTTTTAATTTTCGTTGGCTTTTTCGTACGATCGAGGTGATTTTCGTACTTTTTATTTACTCACTTTTATTTTCCAGTTGTGCCCCTCGATTCGCAAAGAGATTTCGAAAATGAGCGACGACGCATCTCCCGTCAAACGCGGACGCAAAAACGAAAAGGTGGAGAAAGACGAGACGAAGAGGCGAACGAGCAAAGAGGCGAAACCGGCGGACAACGCCGCAGACTCCGACGACGGTTCAGCACCCGTTAAAAGGGGTCGAGGGCGACCGAAGGGAACCAAAAAGAAGAGGGTGAACGTTGGCCGACCGAAAGGAAAATCAACCACCGGTAAGTTGTAATAAATAAATTTCACAATTTCTAAAGTGTCGTGTTAAATAAAAATGGTTTTGTGGCGATGATCTTTCTCAGTCCGTGAATTATTGATGAGTAACCGATGTGTAATCGTTTTGAAATTGTTGACTTGAATGCAGCGGACAACGCCGGTGACTCAGATGACGGATCTTCGCCGGCCAAAAAGGGTCGAGGCAGACCCAAGGGAGCAAAGAAGCCAATTGCAGATCAACCTAAAGCAAAATCGGGCCCAGGTAAATAACCGTAACAAATACACGAAACTTCTAAATGGCATATTTCTAGTCCCTGAATTATTACTTGACAAATAATCATTGCATAATTGTTTTCAAATTCTGACTTTTGAAGTTATTTGCACAAATCATTGCTCGTTTTATTTTTGTGTTATATCGATCGTTCCATTGCAATGTCAAATTATCACGTGAAAAATGTGCAGGTCGCCGGGGCAGACCGAGGCGAGAGGAACCGAAAGATTCGGGCGAAGAGGACGGCGAAGATAACGACGTGAGCGAGGATGAGCAGGAGGAGGAGGAGGATGATTAGAGAATTCAGCGTGGTAACCTTACAAAATAGAATAAAACGCACCTACGTTGTTATCATATTTTCATATTCGTTATCAATGAACAAGAAAGTGTAAAGAGAAGAAAATCATTCCCAGTGCCATCGTCGCGATTCGAAATTTTCAGTTCTGTACTTGTTTTGTCTTTATCCATTACCGCTGTATATAAGTTTAAGTCTATGTGTTAACGATATTTTATTTATAGGACCGAAAAACTATTCTAGCGAATCTCCCTGTTGTACGTCGTTCGATGTGTAGTTTTTTGGTCGATATATTTAGGAATTGTTTTTGGAAAAAACACTTGTAACAATAAACAAATTAAATATTGAGGGGGTTGTTGGTCTCCCGTCCTCGTCTGGTCGTCGATTATTTTTTTTAATTCCTATACGTGGCTTAGAACATTTAACTTTCAATGAATAAAATTCATGAATATATTTTGGGATTTCTTTTACAATTTTTAATTTGAAATTAAAAATGAACTCGGCACGAATAGAAATTGTTATTATGTCATTTTGAAACTCAATTTTAGCAATTTCGCATCTTCGTACTGTTAACAATCATCAAAATTTTAAAAATAATTAAAACTAAGCGAGCAACGAACGAAAAATATCGAACAATTTTTGCATTCATTGCTCGTTTCGTTTTAAAGTGTTCGAATCTTTGATAATTTTAGCAGTTTCGATTTTTTTCCCATTTCATACGATTTGTGCTCGTCCTAAGCTATTTAGTGCGTTTCATTTACAGTTACGGGTTTTAGAAAATGTTACGTAAATTGGTCAGGTTCTTCTTGTTAAATAAATCTTAGTCTTGGCTAAGTTTTAAACTGGCCGATGACCCCCACCCGTCACAACCAAAGCTAACGTCGTTAATTGTTTTTTCGCGAAACCGACGAAGCAAATGCGACTACGAAAAACGTTGTCGGAAGCAGAAGGGCTCAAACTTCAATTGGAAGAAACGCAATCAAAGTGCGGCAGAAACGGACTTGAAATTAAATAGTGTACGTCGTATTATGTAATTGTTAAGCATACTTTTAAATTCAGTTTGGTGGTTTTAAGCTACGAAAATCAAATAGATTTCAGTAATAAAAAAAACTTAACACAAGACATTTTTAATTAAAAAATTTGAAAACTAAGCAAACGTAAAAGAAGTCATCAGTTAATTGTAACACCCGTGAACCGATAAGTGAACTGCAAATAATTGAAACCTAGAAATTCAGATTCTAATCTCCACAGGAAGAAAACCACGATAACTTCGTTGTCGTCTCCTGAAATCGACGAATAACAAATGCGAACGTTGAAAAATAGAATTGGAGTTAAATCTCAACCTCGACAATCCGTCTGCATTTAACGAAGGTGGGAATGAAGGGTGAACTATAAATATGGATGTGTCTCGATAGATCGTTGCGGTCGCATTGGAGGAGCGATCAACGCGTCGCTCTGCAATACTAAAGCGAGTTAAAAATTAAACTATTCGAACCTAAGGACGAACGACGAGTCATTTTCAAATTAAAATTGAACCACTGATGTTCTAAAACTGACTGAAGTAAGAAATACTTGAAAAATAATCTTAATCTAAGTCACAAAATAATCGAGAACAATGGACGAAGAATCACCTCGATATATTTTATTTATTAGAAAAATAATTTTAATAATTTTAATTATGGAGAATGATGAAGTGGAGAATTTATTCAGGTCCCCGATTCACTTTATTTATTTTACCAGCAGTTGTGATATAATACGTTTCGATCAAATCGTGTTTGTGGAAGCGATGCAAGGACAAAAGGGACTGTCACCTCGCCTGGCACCTTTTAAAATAAATTTTATTCGTAAGGGCTATTTGAATTTGAAATGAGTTCGTTAAAATACGTTGAGCGCCGGTGGGGATGTCGTATGTTTGTTTTCTATTTTCGACGTGCCGATTGGACCACAGTTTGGCGGGGTATTGGGGCGACATCACGCGGAACGCTTACGCACTAGTACTCTCCTCCAGCTTGCTAGACAGGTAAGTCGATTTATTTATTCTTCTAAAAATTAATATAAAATCAGGCAAATTTATTCACCATCGCGTGGTGGCTTATTAAAATAATAGTTTTTTCACTGTATTTTACTGCGTGCGGCTCGACGGGCCAACTCGAACCGTTCAAACGCAATAAATTCTTAAGCGTTATTTTATCGAGTAAAATCGTGTACATGGCGGCCGATGTTTTCGCTGCTTCGGTCGCCCGGCCGGCCGACCACTTCGAAAATTAATTTCTCCTCGGTAACGGGGCCGATTTACGTGCGGACTGCGCCAAATCGAAGCTAATTTTCGCGGCGACGTTTTAATTATGCGTGACCCGAGGTAACCTCGCGAACCACTTTGGAAAATATTTGGGTGTATCGGGAATTTTAATATTATATTATTTCAGAAATGGCGCGCATTTATTGAAAACGACGCCAACGAACGTTTGTTTTTTACGTTGATTTACAGGACGATCGGGTCCCGCACGTCTAATTGGACGTAACCTCGAAATTCGAAGTTTTTGTTTATTCGCCTAAATCGTAAATCGCGTCGCGAGAATGCGAATTAAGTTTTTTTTTTTATTCGTGCCCATAAATTAGAACTCGGCGTTTGTTTGGGTGGTTATTGAACGACGTGTTTTCGATGCTGTCGAGATGAATCGCCGATACCAGTACCGAGTCGTTTACTTACTTTTTAGTTTTTGTGCATCAGTGGAAATTCATCTGTTTAAAACTGGATCGCGTACGCGTTTGATTCGCGTTGAACGGATGTCGAGCGTTGCGTCACGTTAAATATTTATAACTTTTTTTCGCGGGCGTGTTCCGATTAAGAGTTGATTGAGAGCGAGTTTTCCTCGTGATTCGAACGAATCTCGTTTAATTTGCGATTCAACGACGAATGGTATTTTAATCGGTTCGTTTAACTTTAAATTAAATGAAATCGCGTCCCAATTTACGAAGTTTTCTTGCCCATACATTTCAAATCTAGTTCCACGTTGTCATGGAAATTGATGGACGCGTCCATATTGGAAATCGTAACAAGCCATTATAAATAGTTCATCGAAAAAATGATTCCCCGTTAAAGAACAAACCGTTACTACTACTATAGCCAATGATTAAAGAAGGCGGAAATGGAGATCACGGTCGAAAACATCGCTGTCGTAATTATTCGTTCGTGAATCTAGACTGGGTTCTCTTGCAATTGCTTCTTTGAATTTTTGACGTTTGTTTACAATTTTAAATTTGCCTTGCAAATTTGAAGGTTATATCAATGGTAATTATGCTTCGTCTATTTTATTTGTTTATTTTTGAACATTATACGATTTTGCCGCCAAGGGGTTCATTTGTCACTTGTTTGTTATTTATTTTTTTTATCTATTTATTTATGAAAATGATACGATTTTGTTGTGAAGGATTGTCACTTATTCGTCGTTTGTTTTCAGTTGCGCCCCTCGATCAGCAAAGACATTTCGAAGATGAGCGACGACGCATCTCCGGTGAAACGCGGACGCAAGGCGGCCGAGAAGATCGACAAGAGCGACAAGACCGAAAAGGCGGAAAAGAACGAGACGAAGAAGCGAACGCGCAAGGAGGTGAAACCGGCGGACAACGCCGCGGACTCAGACGACGGATCCGCGCCCGTCAAAAGGGGCCGAGGCAGACCGAAGGGATCCACGAAAAGGAAGGCGAGCGTCGGCCGACCGAAAGCAAAATCTGCCACAGGTAAATATCATTTCGCGTATTTCGTTTTGAAATCGTTTCGACTTTTAAAGTTGGTCGCACAAGAATCTCAATTATTATTAAAACGTGCAGGACGCCGGGGCAGACCTAGACGAGAGGAACCGAAAGATTCGGGCGAAGAGGACGGCGAAGATAACGACGTGAACGAGGAGGAGGAGGACGATTAATTAGTTTAAGATGTACGCAGTGCGGCGGTAACCTTGCAAAAAGAATCACCTACGTTGTTATATCATATTTTCGTATTCGTTATATATCGACGGACGAGAAAGTATAATAAAGAGAAGAAAATCATTCCCAGTGCCATCGTCATGATTTGAAATTTTCAGTTCCATTTTGTTCGTTGTCGGTTACCACTGTATTTAAGTTTTAGTTTTAAGTCTATGTGTTAACGATATTATATTTAGAGGATAAGAGAAACCGTTTCGATGTATTCTAGCGAATCTCTCGTTCAAGGTATATAGTTTTTTTTTCGGTCGATATTTTTAGGAATTGTCGTCGGAAAACACTTGTAACAATAAACAAATTAAATATTGAGGGTGGTTTCGTAGTGGATCTCGTTCCTGCCCTTGTCCGATCGTTAACTTCATTAGTTCATTTGATTGTACATACTTTTCATTTCTTATTGCAATTCATAACAAACTAAATTACTGTTTGTCAAAAAGAAATAAGTTTAAGATTGGAAAGTGTAACTAAAACGACAAAGAAAAAACAACAGTGGCTGAAAACGCACTTCAATAAAATAATTAAAGATAAAAATAAGCGGAAAAGTACAAGTGGAAGTGGGTACTAATAATACCAATACAATACAACTTGCAAATTAAAAATGGAAAGGTAATTCGAGGCAGCAGGAAAATAAGAATTAAATTATAAAAATAATATATTTAACCTGATTTGTTTGTCCTTTATTCCTTCAATGTCAATGTCTGTTCATCTGTGGCCATTAACATAAAGAAAATTTATTGACTGTTTCAACTCGTATTCTTTGCCGAATTTATTTTTTGTTTCATGAGTACGATGATTGGGCAACAATTTCAATTTCTTAGTGTAACTTTGAAATCTTCATCAATGTTGTGACATCATTTAAAAACAGGTCGGTAAAGATTTCGGGAAAACTGAATTACGTACAGAAAGGGCAAGTAAAGTTGTTTTGGCCTTATGTGCTTCTGAATCGAAGTTCTAAAAAAAAAATATATGAAGGCATGGAAGTTTTAACGGCGAAGAAGACAGAGATGTTGAAAACGGCAATTGGCGGCTGGAAGAGAACGCTTTGATTTCAGTGCAACAAATAATATGGAAAAACAGTAAAGAGTCTTTTACAATTATATTCTTTAGACTTTGACAAATCCAGTGTAACTTAAAACTAACAGACGTTTATCGCACAATCAAGGCATCCTCGGTTTCATGCCCTTCTGGAACCTCTTCGCCAGTTCCTTCTGCATCGTCTGCTGATCTTTCTGACTCGCCTTCGTTATCTCTTCCATGACTACGTGATTGTACGTCGAGTGGAGCATGAGCGCAAGCACGCCGGCTCGCGAAACCATGCTGTGACGAATCTGACGCTCTTTCTCGAGCAATTCGTCCATTTTTAACCACTGCCTCACCCTCTCCAGATCGATCTAAAGAAAGAAATGAAATAATTAATTGAAACGACAAAATTAATACAATTATTATTATGCCACATATGATACTATTTGATAAAATGGAATGAGCTGCATTTACTGTAAGTTTAAGTTTGAAAATGAAATGAGAACTGAGCTTTTAAAATATGGCAATCACCTCAGCTCTACGTAGCTTTTCCCATACGTAATGTTTAACGCAAGTCTTCTTCGACGCTCGACAAAACTCCCCGGTCAAATCGAAAACGTTTGTCACCAAGGGGCACCCGCAGATGTCGTTGTCCCCTATCTTGGGATCCTTGCAGTGCTCCGGACACAACACTCGCAGCCGCTTGCAGTACGTGTGATTGATGGGATTGTAGAAGTCGCAGAACATCACGTTGCCCTCAATGCGGGTCTTGAAGACCGACCCGAACGACGCCTGCGATTCGTACTTGTTGAAGCACTTCTCCATGTGCTTGATGGCGGTCTTCGAGTGTATCTCGTGGCCGCAGGTGATGCAGTACATGGACAGCTCGTATTCCTCGTCGTTTTCGAACTCTGAGCTCGGGTCGATGGTCGAGTGTTTCGCCCGCTCCACCAGCATGTCCAGCTCGCGATGGCGCTTGTCCAGCTCGTGCAGGATGTGCTGGACTTCTATCTGCTGCTTGCGGACCTGATCGAGGGACCGGATGTTCTTCTCTTCGGCGACGCAGGGACTCAGGGCCCATTCTTGGATGCGTTGCGGGAGCACTTGGTAGATACGGTTCGTGGCCAGTTTGTTGCCGCACTCGTCCGAGCAGTACTTGGAACCGTACTTCGCGCTGTTCGTGCAGCCCGGGCCGTAACACTGACGTGCGTAATCTACGAACGAATCGTTAAAAATGACAATCTCAATTCTCTTCCGATTACCTGTTTGAAGATGCGTGTTCGACGGCGTTATCTCGTAGTCGGAATTGGAGTCCTTTCGTTTCCTTCGGGTTCTCGCACCGCCGCCGTAATTGACGCAGACCCTCTGCTTGCAGCGTTCCTTCTGCCGGCTCGATCCGTACCGGTGCTTCCTGGTGCAGACCTCGCACCTGCCGCAGTCCTCCGTGCGGTAACACCCCATGCAATCGCCGCATTTTTTCTGCTTCTTGTCGACTTTGCTCTCGCCCCTCTCTTTGCGTTTCCTCGAGCGGTGCTCCTCTTTCGGGGCGCTCTCGTCGCGTTTCGTCTTCCACCTGGTCTGCAGCGTGGAATCTTCCTCGGTGCAACGGATGCAAAAGTACTGTTTGATCAGTTTCGCCTCTTTCTCGGATATGCTGATGCAATCGCCGTGGTACCTGAAAGGAAAGTTTGAGGCGGCGTCGGGAAAGGCGGCGGCGGCGGCGATCAGCAATTACCATTCCTCGCAGGCGTCGCAGGCTATCATGAAGCGGGAGCTGTCGGACGATCGGCATATGCAGTACGCCTGGCCGTCTTGTTTTAAGAGCGTGTCGATTTTCGACTGCCGCTCGGGCAGCAGAAACTGCTTGGCGATTTCTTCCCTCTAAAAACGTACGATTTAAGTTGCGTCGTGAGTTTTTATCGATACTTACGGATATATCACCCCGTTTCTTCGACATTTCGTCGCTAAATTGTCCAGTGTAAAGAAGAAATGTTCCTGCAAGTTAGAAATTCACTTGACATGAGAATCTGGGGACCCAAAGCAGTGATTTCTCGTTTGATCATTTTTAGTTGGCAATACAAAATAAATCGCCATATTTCGGCTTGTGTCAGACAGGATTTTTAAATTGACAGCCAAATTTTTAATTTTTATTGTCCATCATAACATAATATAATAATAAAATAAATATTATTTACAAACAACATTGAACATCGAAGTTCATGCATGTGAACGGCAACGAGTGACAAGCCGTTAATCTTGTATACAGATCGTGTATAGATTACAAAGCCAAATCAGCGCCGAAGTAAGTCGGTTGTCTTTGAGGGAAAAAATTGGAATAAACATCACCTGATTTTAGCGATTTCTAGCCGCTGATCGTCTTTTCACCTACACCACAAAAAAATTAGGGACTAGGGAATAGGTTTTATTTTTGAAATAAATATTGCATCGCAGAAAGCGTTTTAAATGGGTTAACAGAAATACCTGTCAAATTGTATAATTTTATTTAGTGTTGTGTATTAAATCATTAGTTCAATAATGCCATATATAGTAAAAGGTATTTGTTTCAATTTACTTGCCAATTTACTATGACAAACATGCAGTTCATAGATTTGTTCATTTCTAACAAATATGAACTTCAACCAATTCATGGACAAATCTCATACCGTTACGTAAGTCGTTGTAATTCATTACTCAAAAAGTCAAAACTTTACTTGTCGCAAACCAAATCTTCTTCGTTTTTCCGCTTCGTCGAAACAACCCCGCTAACAGTGAACAACTCCAACGGAACCTCCTTCACCCAATCGTCCAAGTCGTTCCTCGCCGATCGCCGCACCGATCCTTCCCGACTCCACTCGCCAAGGCCGCCCTGACCGTCGATCTCATCTAAAACAACCGTTCAATCATCTCGCAGCGCCGCACGGCATGAAATACGCACTTAATGTGATCGGACGGACGTGATCAAACCGCCCAATCTCCAACACTGAAACATTCCTGGCCACCGACCAATTCAACACGTTTTCCATCGTCGCGTCGTGCCTGTCTGGGTCGGCTCGTTCGGGTTGCGCGTTCCGATTCCCGCGGAACGAACTCGTGCGCAAGCGCTGGCTGTAGATGCCGCCGAAGATCTCTTCGGTGCGACGCGTGAGCGGTATTATGACGGTCTGTTCGACGTTCACATTCGGTTCGTACGCGTGATGGCTGAAGTGCTCCATGGTGCCTGCGCCCGACGTTCCTGAAAAACGGGCATCAACGGTTGTTTGAAAATTGTCGACGGCGAGAAACCTGTCAGCTCCATGACTCCTATTTGCGTCGTGCGGACGTGGTACGGGAAATTTTTGTTCGCGACCGAGGGCATCGTTAGCAACTGAAACGCGGGAGCGTTAGCGTCGTGATATTTGTAAACGATAGGCTCACCAAAAACATGAAGTGCCCACTGAAGGCGATGAATAATAACACGGCGCAAACGATGGATTCACGCACCCACTTGTCGATGTAGGAGTTCGCCGATAGGATGAAAGCCGGTCCCGCCACGAACCACAGCGTCCCACATATGTTGAACGGATAATAGAAGTTCCCCTAGCAAGCAAGTTCAAAGCAGTTACACAATCAAATGTAATTCTAAATTAAATATCTGCAATAAAGAGAATTTGCAAAAATTCAAATCATTACACTGCCGTCGATGTATAATATAACTTTGGGTTATAACTAGGTTTGTAGCTTTTATTTTTTCTAATAAATAACTAAACATAAACATTTAACTAAAGAGTCAATTATTTTCATATCTAAAATTACAACGGCAATCCCGTAATGCAAACAATTTCAATTCATGAAATAATTTCATTATTTCATTACACATACCTTTTCCGGATATCGTTTGAGCGTAACTACAGTCGAATAGATGAATACAACCCACGCGCATATTCTCAAAATGATTAGTCCCAATCCGGCGGGCGACTCGTACAAGTACAAGATTTCTCCTGGATCGAAAACCTACAGACACTTCACATTTAAATGGTACAATGACAAACATCATGTTATACAACTTTTATGACTTAAGGATCCACATTAAAAGTGGTCATTTCATAAACCGCACGATGCATTCATGAATAGAGTCGATCCTTCAATCCTACCTTTGCCTCATAGACGAACAATGCAACATATGTTATGGAGTAGGCGCACATAAAAACTGTTATTTTTACGCTGGTCGTCAAAGATAAACGACCTCTGGTCACCGTATACCCTTTCGCCAACAGAAGCAGCAGCAACAAAAAGCAACCTTCAGAGCAGCCCATGAAAATCCTACCTGCAACAATTCCAATATTAAAACGAAGTAAAAATAAAAATAAAAATCTCACCAATGGTGCGAACTCCGGGCGACCCGATCCCATTAACCGCGTATTTCAAAAACGCCATGCTCACCAGCAGTATCCCGAAGAACTGCACGAAAACCGACAGCAAGAACAACTTGTACGTTGAGTGCAACAGCTGCCGGGATTTTAGCTCGATCGAGCATATGACGATGGCGAGGATCAGGAAAGAATATGCGATGGAAAACGCCATCAAAACCGGCAGGATGTCTAAAACATAAACGTGTTAGAACGAAACGCGCGGGGAACCCTCGTCGCTCACAGAACTCGTCCGCCGAGAACTGCTCGTGCCAATAGTCGCCGGGCAGACCGTTCGTCATCAAAATCTTGTACTTTACGTTGATTCCCTGAAAGCGCACCGTTAAAGATCGATTCGAAGACGGACGCAAAGTCACCTTCGTCCCGTCGCAGTTGCTGATCGCCACGAACCACCAACGTTCCCGCGAGCTCCGAAATCGCCGAGCGTTGTGACACGCGATCGTCCTGCCCTGGTTTGAATGCGCGTTCCTCTTGGGGAGCTTCGTGGGAATGGCTCTTTTACGAATGGGAACCTCAGACGTGGCGGCCTCGTCGGTGTCCTAGCAGTGAATCTTTAGCGAAAAATCTGAAAAAAATTTAAATACTCACGGTGACGTTGTCATCGACGATGTTCTCAAAATCAAAATTGGGGTCGTTCGAGTACGTCTCGGTGCCCATTTGCATCGTAGGGCCGAGGGGCTCGTTGGTCGTAAGTTTCGCGACATTGTGGTTTTTTCGCGGCAACGTCGGCACACTTATTGTGTACTTGGTCTTGGGCGTCGCGCTCACGCTCGTGGAAAACGCGCATCCGGACTGTTCTTTGAGCTGTTGGTGTCTGACCGTCAAGTTGATGACCTGGTTTTGTTCCAATTTTAACACCGACTCCTTATCGACGCACGACTAAAAAAAATTCATCGCACATGAACTTTCGCAATTTGAAACATGTTTACAATATTGTTTGTTTGAGGCAATTTTGACATTTCTGACATCAACAACGGACATGGTTTTTTTTACGTTGGGCACGTTCAGTGGCCACCAATAGTTGAGTCGCTTACTAAATACGACGATTCATTGCACCCATTGGTCCAAACTTAAAGCCTTACGTGTAAGCCAATTAATCACCTCCATTTACTAAGCAAGTCAACAGTTGGATACATTGACACTGACATTGACATTGACACTGTCATTGACATTGTCACTGGCATTAACGCTGACAGTGACAGTGACACTGACAATTTTGACATTTAAGAATTTATGGCGATTTTGATGCACCCGACACCCGAAATAAATGAAACTAAAAATTATAAAAAATATATATTAATTACCTTGGATACTTTGTAAACGGCTGGCCATTGGTCGTCGGCGTCGTAATACAAAAGCAAGTTAGGTTCGCCTTGATCTTCGTCGTATTCCACGTAGTACTCGAACTGACCTTCTTCCGAGAGGAAACAAAACCTCGCCAGAAATGCCCAATTCTAAAACGTCCACAATTACGTTACACTTTCAGCCAGTGTCTTATCGGTCAGCGTCAGTGACAAACTCACGTCGCTCGTTTCTAGTTTCCCTTCGACGTATTTACTGCTAATGCCGTTGACGTGGTGACACAACAGAATTAAACAGTGCAAGAACGGCCTTTTGTAGATCGCTTCGAAACTGCGTTTATGCATTCTAGATTTTTACATAGCGCGAACTGAATACAAACTGCAAAATCAATCGCCGTCGCCATGGAAACGTAAACGTAAACACCAGTTTTTAATTCGTCAATTGACGCGTAACGTGCTAGGTCAATAGCTGTGTTCTTTTTACTTAAGACTCAGATCACATCAAATCACATATGAGTTGAGTGTATCAGATCAGTTCCAACTTGTAAATAAAGTAAAGTTTTCTTTTCTGTCAAATTCTAGACGCCGTACGTTTCGACAATCTTGTGAAATTTGTATGTTTTTGACTTTTGATGATATTTAATTTTTTTTAACTTTTGCAAGTTATTATTGTACTGAACACGATCTTCCCTGAGGTGCCGCTAACGCAATGTTCGCCGTTAATTCTTTTTAACTGAAAATTACACGTGTGATACAACCGCGTTGCCAACGACGAATTTACAAAATCATTAGATCGTATTGAAAAAAAAAAAACGACGAATTATGGCAAAACCCTATTTTGTGAAAATTCTTCGTTTTTCTCGTTCGATCTGTATCGCAATATCAATTGCTTTAAAATTGACAGTTGTGTTGTGAAATGCATGGTAAATAAAATTAAGTAATTATAATTTTATTACCTATAACGATAAAGGCTTTGAATAATAACAGTTTTGTGCTACACTAATTATGCAGTACATTAAGAAAATTTTTAGCGTACTTGATATTTATACATGTCGCGTTTTAAATTAGGTTATGATAAATTATTTGTCATTTCGCTCAGTTTTAAGATGTGCACTCTAACAGGATCGAGGCTTTAAATTTAACTTTAACATCCTAGTAGGCTTTGCTTTCATATATTATCTGAACGCTACACGTCGGCGACATTTCTGAATGGGGCAACTTTTCAAGTGAGATTGCCGTAGACATCGAGTTAAAAATCCGCGAAGTAACATTGCCGACGCTTACATCCAAGTAAGTCATGGCCTTGATTTCGTTTTGTCTGAATCGCTTGGTGCAAAATTATGCGGAATACATCACACTCAACTTAACCTAACTAATAACGAATTGCTAATTGAAGTTTTTATTGAAGTCTTTAAAATGCTCGTATAATGGCTATTTATTTATGTAACAAGTACATAATAGCTGTGTGTATCAGATCAGTTCCAATTTGTAAATAAAACCGTTTTCTCTTCTGTCAAATACTAGATTTCAAATATTACGTTTCTATTGAAGAAGAAAAATAATCACGGAATTTATTTTCAATATATTTGGTGAGAATTTATAGATTTATTCCATATATTATAACCATGAGTAACTCTAATGTAGAAGATATTAATTCGGTTACC
Organism: Geotrupes spiniger; assembly: GCA_959613385.1. Taxonomy (NCBI): domain Eukaryota; kingdom Metazoa; phylum Arthropoda; class Insecta; order Coleoptera; family Geotrupidae; genus Geotrupes; species Geotrupes spiniger. The sequence goes on from OY390740.1 coordinate 110,586, forward strand.
CGCGAACGTAAAATTTGCGATATGCGCATGTCAATCACAGAAACTCACTTCTCCGTTAACATTTAGGGATGTGCTTCATCGGTGCGGAGGGCACTGAAAATATCTACAGAACTCACTTGTACGCTTGCAAATGAAACGGTGCTGCTGGTGAGAGTTTCAGATTTATTCTGATATTTGCAGTAAAAAAAACACACCTAAATGTCGAGCCGGTGTCTTGATCAGATTTCTATTTCAATTGTGGCTTCAAATTAATTTATGATAATAACTTAATTTTTTAATTATAACGTTCGAATCATTAAATTTTCATTAGCTCCGCTCGATGTCAAAGTTGACTAAAACAAAAAACGTGTTCAAAATTGCTTCATGTTACCTACTTATTTCAGCTGTAAAATAGCAATGAACTACAAGTAATGAACTACTAATAGCGATTTTATTAACAGGAAAAACTAAATTAAAGTAATTGTTTGAAATGTCACAATGACTTGACAGATTGAATGATTGTCATAAATGTACGATGGGAACTGCGATAATCATTTTAAAATCCATGACCACCCTTTACCAAATCTATAGTTTTAGAAATGCTTACTTGACATACGAATACGTAAATATCGATTACAACGATTAAGTAGAGCCCTGTACGCGTGAAGAGATCGCCTTTTTCACGTCGCGAAGAAACGCATGTTGCACGCGCGTATTTTTCGCCTCGTTTCGGAAATCGCGACGTCCACGTAACCACGAACCACGGCGGCCCGATTTGCACCCAATTCGCAATCACCTAAACAAATCGATCGTCGTTTGTTGTTTTATCGACGGAGTTTTTAAATCGCGAGGTTCGCGGATCCGCCGCCAGAGCGCGATCAGATTTTAACCTCGCTGTCTCGATATACGTGTTTTTCCGCAAATTTCGACTCGCAACTGGCCACGTTCGCCGACGACGCGAAAAATCGATCGAGCCGGACGCCCGTCGCGCAAAACGTCGGTCGCGGCGATGTGAGGTTCGGGAACGTCGCGTTAAAAATTCAAGAAATCCCGTCCGAGGAGAGTTCGCCATTTTAGTTTGTCGGATCTGTGCTATGTGAGTTTTAAAACGACCGACCGCAGGCAGGGAGAACGTAAACAAATGGTATCTGTTGTGGGATTTTTCTGGATCGCGCGCTGAGATATCCGGTCGTCCGTGTGCGGAATTCGCCCCGATATCTCGTTCGGCACGCGTAGTTCGGTCGGGAGTCGTATTAGGGAGGGTCTGTCCTTATATCGGTAAGAGATTATTGTTTAAGTCGTCGTCTCGTGTGGGTGATTTTGGGCCCCGGCATCGCCGTTGGCGTGAAATCTGACCGCCGCGATTCAACTTGGACGAAATTTCGCCCGAAAACGTCGTCCTTAACGAATTGTGAAGTTCAATGACAAATGATGTGAACGATGTTTCAGAACCAGTCGAATTTTCGCTACGTTCTCGCGTAAATTGTCATCGTCGTCCTCGATCGCGGTACGTGGAGTTTTAATTCGTTTATTTTAAAGGCTTCTCATAAATTAAAGTCGAAAAAAAAATTTTTGGTTACAAAGTGTCAACATAAATCCCAGTGATAAGTCTCCCCCACTGCAATGAATGCAAGTGCATAACTTAATTTAAACATCAAACCATCCTATCGATAACATCCGAGGATTTTAAGACCACATTCGTACGAATGCATCGAGTGCACGAGTCGGAGATCACTCCCAACAAAAATAATAATAATCGAATTTGTAGCTATGTCATGTCTGAAGTGACATTTGTGCATTCTTGTGGTATCTGTTATCAATTACGTCGCCTACGTTGTTACGAACATTTATTTTTTATTACTAAAAAAATTTTCTTTAACCTCGTCTGCAATCGACTGGTTTTACATCGTTCTGTGCTTCCAATGGACAAATTCGTTTCGTCGAATTTCATAACCTAACTTTTTTAAGTAAGGTTAAGAAAAAAAACTTCGCATCGTTCCATTCCGCCTCGTCTTGTCCAAGTCGAATGTAATAGCCGGGCGCGATTTTTTCCTAAGCGAAAATGCACACAAATCGCAGCATTCCAGTTCCTACAAAAATGAAATTAAAACTTCGAATCTAAAAACGTGTGTCGTTTGTAATCAAATCGTTCGATTTTGACATTACGTGCGTCAAGCGTACGTTTGAAAATGAACGGGTGACTGCGATAAATTTCTTTTTGTTTAATGCTCTTTGGGCGCGTTCAGTAAAGGTCGAGCGGTGACGCATTGCCGGTTGCCAGGTTATGTACTTCGATTTGCGTTTTTACGATCACTAAGCAAAGCAAATGTCGACGCGTCGCGGCGGGGAATTTTTGGGTTGTTAAGTTGATCATTGCAAGTCCCATACTTCGAAGCGATTATATTACGTATGGGTGACGTGACGTCGCGATTTATTAAGCAAATCAGAGTTGGCGTCGTCCGCACTGAACGTATCAGTTAACAAGGAAAACGCGATTAACGTAAATGTGTCAAACTTGCTCGTCCAAAGTTACTACGCGCGTGCGCGCGTCTGACAGCGAACGACAAAATGGCCGCTCGTGTTTACAAGTTTAAAACGCGTACGAAAAAAGTTAGTGCAATTAGTCGTGAACTTCTGGGGGAACGAGAGATAAGCAACACCGGCCTAATAAATACATTTAGTAACTAAATTTTGCATCGACAATTTGAAATCGAATTACTGTGTGCGTGTTCGCGGAACGGCTATTAGACGCATCTGCGTATTTCGAATTGTGAAAAATTGTAACATTGAACTTTTGACAGTTTTATAATTTTGACAGTCGGACTGTCAAAATTATTTCGTAATTTACGCCCTCTATTAGTTGAAAATCTAAGAAAAATTTACCGAAACTATTAAAATTTAAGCGCGAGAACTTTAATTCAAAAACTGTAATTCGTAGCTGCTCATATATTTCGTAAATGGTGAACCAATGTGATTTAAGTCTCCATAGATTTTATTTCGATAAATAGCAATTATGAACAATTATAAATGTCGGGTTTGTGGTGCAGTGATCTAGATCACGACATAGTAATCGTGAGGTAGCTGGTTCAAATCCTAAATGTGTCGTTTGAGTTTTCTTTCACGTTTAGTTCCACAGTGCGTTTTTAGAGCTTTGATTTATGTTGAACTAGACTTGTGAAAAAAAATATAATTATTATTTATGTATAAAACGTAGAAGTGAAGTCCTGTCAGATTTTGACGTTAGTAATACGATTTCGTCCGGACCTCATGTTTGTATGACCTTATGCAGTTTAGCGAATCCTAAAGGACCAAACAACTGTTAACTCGTTGTTGATGTATTCTCATAATCAGTAACGATTCTAGTAAATGATGATGTTAAGGTGACAAAAATTACGTTTCAGTGAAATGTCAGCGTAGCAGTAAGCGAAAAGAGCATGGCTCCTGTGCCTAGGCCAGGTAGTCTCAAAGATCCCGAAATTGCCGACCTCTTTTACAAACACGACCCGGAGAAGATTTTCGAGGACCTCAGGGAGATCGGCCATGGTTCGTTCGGGGCGGTCTACTACGCGAGATGTTCGCTCACGAAGGAGATCGTCGCCATCAAGAAGATGTCCTACATGGGGAAGCAGAGCCTGGAGAAGTGGCAGGACATCCTGAAGGAGATTCGGTTCCTCAAGCAGCTGAAACATCCCAACACCATCGAATACAAGGGGTGCTACCTGCGCGATCACATAGCGTGGTTGGTGATGGAGTACTGCTTGGGCTCCGCGTCCGACATCATCGAGGTGCACAAGGAACCGCTGAAAGAGGACGAAATTTCCGCCATCTGCGACGGCGTGCTGCAGGGGCTGAGCTACCTGCACAGCCTCGGACGGATACATAGGTGCGTCGGGATTTTTTCCCCCTTTTAGCGAAATATTCACGTGCGGCGTTGCAGGGACGTGAAGGCGGGGAACATACTTCTGACTGAAAATGGTACTGTGAAGTTGGCCGATTTCGGGAGCGCGTCAATTAAGTGTCCGGCCAATTCGTTCGTTGGTACTCCGTATTGGATGGCGCCTGAGGTTATTTTAGCCATGGACGAGGGACAATACGACGGGAAAGTGGACGTCTGGTCCTTAGGTAAGACGTCCAATGAGATCTTATCCAGTCACTGGGGATCAATAATGTGATACTTGTACACTAGATTGGCATCGATATTTTTTCATTGCAGGTATAACTTGTATAGAATTGGCGGAGAGGAAGCCGCCATATTTCAATATGAACGCCATGTCAGCATTATACCACATTGCTCAAAACGATACTCCATCACTCCAGTCTTCCGAATGGTCCGAGGCTTTCAAGCATTTCGTCGAAGCCTGCCTTCAGGTTGTTGACACGATCGCGTTCCCCGCCGCCGAAATCACTAACTGTTTGTGTTTCTCTCGCAGAAATCGCCGGCCGAACGTCCATCCTCGTCTAAGCTACTTACACATCAGCTTGTCACCAGGCACCGCTCGCCGAACGTTCTAATAGATTTAATACAACGTACTAAAGCCGCCGTTCGCGAACTAGATAATCTTAACTATAGGAAAATGAAGAAAATACTCATGGCGGACAGCTGCGAGACCGAAAGTACAATAGGTAATTGCGCGGCGACGATTCTCTTTTTTCTTTGGGTTTCACTTCTATGAAACAGACTTGGCGTTTTGCAGACGTCGACGACACGCCAGACGAGCACGCGGGTGGCGACAGCTCCAAGAGCAACTCGGTCACGTCCGAGCACAGCGTGCGTTCCGTCGGAGTTTCGGCAAGTAGTCAGTCGAGTAGCACCAATAGTTTGCCAGTTGGTAAATTGCTTTCAGACGCGTGCGATATGTAACTCTAGATTTGTTACTTGCAGTCTTTCAAGGCGCCGAGGACGGGACGTCCAGGAGGCACCGTGCGTCCATCAATAACGCGGCGGCCGTCGTCGCCGATCACGGCACCAACAACTTTGCGACGATCAGGACGACCAGCATCGTCACCAAACAGCAAAAGGAACACATGCAGGTAAAGGGCGGGCGGACGGGGTTTAATTTCTTCGAGGAGTTAACGTCGGTCGCGGTGAATTTTTTTCAGGAGGAGATGCACGAGCAGATGTCCGGGTATAAGAGGATGCGACGCGAACATCAAAGCGCTCTGGTTAAGCTCGAGGAAAGATGCAAAATGGAAATGGAAAATCACAAAACACAGTTGGACAAGGAGTACGAGTCGTTATTGCAACAGTTCAGCAGGGATCTAGAAAAATTGCAGGTAATAGACTTATTTGTCGAAAATATCAAAACCCAACCCCAAACTCGTCAAACACCAAGCAATTGACAATTTAAATTAGTTTTTGTCGGTTTTTTTAAATGCATTACAATTACATTTTTGGATTTTTTTTTTGTTTATAGGCCAAACATATGCAAGAAGTTGAGAGAAAATCCAAACAGACGGTGATCTGGGAAAAGAAGCTCATCAAAGACATAATATCCAGGCAGGAGGGGGACAAGAAGGCCTTCGACACCCACCGCAAAAAAGAATACAAAGCCAACAAGGAACGCTGGAAAAGGGAGCTGTCGCAGGACGACTCGACGTCGAAGAAGCAGAAAGACGCGACGTTGCAGTGCGTCCGGTAAATTCCGATCGGTCGGTTCGATCGCTGATTCGCTTCTGCTTTCAGGGTGCACAAGGACAACCTGAAGCTGGTGGATGCCCAGGAGGAACAAAGGCTGATACGCGGCCAGAAAGAGTACCTCGATCTCGAGGTGAGGAAGTTCAAGAGGAAGAAGATGCTGCACTTTCACAATTTCGAACAGGAGCTGCTCAGAGAGGTGCGTCGGGTTGTGGTCGACGATCGCGTTATTTTTAATTTTGGTTGAGTTGCAGGAGCTGACCAAACGGCAGAATCAACTCGATCAGGCTCATGAGATGCTGCTGAGACACCACGAGAAGACGCAAGAATTGGAATACAGGCAACAAAAAGCTGTGCATACCCTTAGAGAAGAGCAGGTAGTGTATTATTGTGACATTGTAACTTATGTGTGTGGGTTGTGTTAGGTCGGGTCGGGTCGGGTCGGGTTGGGTTGAGTTGGGTTGGGTTGTATCGAGTTGGGTTGATATTTCGGTAATGTAAGCTATTCATTATTTACAATTTTAAAGTCATATATTGTATATGAAAGCTCTAAATTGCATTTGGGATTCAATTAGTTCGGCATTTTAGCATAGCCATCGTGTAGATGCAATCTCTGTTTATAATTAAATAAACAAATCTACTCATACGTCACTATCTTTAACCATACAATACAATAAAACTTGAAATTGTCCTCAACGTCATAAACAAAATTTTGTTAGATAAAAATTTCTAAATAAATTTCATGAAGTTAACGACCGAATAATACTGTAGACGATGAAAATTTTACTTTTAAAACTAAAAAACAATAAATCTGCAATCGAGCGATACATCAACGCTTCGATCGAAACGATTTGCGAGATATTTGCGGATAAATTCCCACTGATCGTCGCGTCTTTAGGTCAAAAGTCAGCACGATACCGAGCTGAGCAACCAGGAGGAGTACATGAAGAGGGCGGAACGGGAGCTGCGCAAGAAGCACGCCTTGGAAATCAAGCAGCAACCGAAATCGCTGAAGGTAGTAAAGCAGTGACGATTTGCGCCCGCTTATTCACTCTCGCGTTTCAGCAAAAGGAAATGATGGTGCGCAAGCAGTTCAGGGAGACGTGCAAGGTCCAGACGAAGCAGTACAAGGCGCTCAAGGCCCAGATATTGTCTACGACCCCGAAGGAGCAGATGAAAATGGTAATAAAGAAACTGAAGGAGGAGCAGCGACGCAAATTGGCCCTTCTGGGCGATCAGTACGAACAGAGCATCGTCGAGATGCTACAGAAGCAGTGTCTGCGATTGGATGAGAGTCAAGAGGTAAGAATGTTTTTATAAAGTTGATGTTTTTTTTTAAATAAAAAAATTGTCCATCTACATTGTAATTTCGTGTAACTCTTGATTAATGATACGAACGTGGAAGTTATTAAGTGTGGAAATTTCATCGATGTCATTTCAGTCTGAGCAACAAAAGCAACGTGAACGATTAAATTACGAGCTGGAAATTCTAATAGCCTACCAGAGCAAGAATAAGATTCACGCGCAAGCGCAGCGCGATCGAGAACGCAACGAGTTGGAGGAGCGGGTGACCGTTAGGAAATCTCTGCTGGAAATGAAGGTGCGTTTTGTCGTTTTAATCGTTTCGGCGAATTTTACGGTTCGCTTTGCAGATGAAGAACGAAACTGACCGGTTTCTCGATGAAAGATCCGAGAGGATCAGGTTGTTGCACGATCGGCAGCAGAGAGAAGTGGAACTTTTCGACGAGGAATCGAATCGATTAGGGTTCAGGTGAGGAGACGAGTGAATCAATTCTATTTTTTCCTGCCTATCGTAATTTTGCATCAATCCATTTCTCCATTTCATTTAATAACGATGTTGCGTGTCGTTTATTAAATTAATTCAAATTGTGGAGCATGTGTTGTTATCACTAGTTATCACCACATAATTAATAATTTTTCTGACTGTTGTAATTTCGCATCGATCCATTTCTTTAATAATAATAATAATGTTGTTTATTAAATGAATTCAAATTATGGAGCGTGTCTTGTTATCACTAGTTATCGCCGCATGCAATTTTGATAATAATTTTAATGATTGGTTTCAGTGCGTTAGCTATTGCCGAGGGCACCAGAGAAAATTACCACGATGATGACCGGAGTCTGTCGGGATCCATGTTAAGTCTTGCTCACTCAAACAGCTCTTCTAGTTTTCCACCAAGTCCGTTATAAAATGAATTTAATTGAAATTTAGTCACACGTTTGACTTGCGTTTATCACTGTACAAAAAGAAAATCAACAAAAAAAAATTACAAGAACAAAATAAACACGTGAAAGTCGATCGTTCCTCGTATTAGTAACAAATTAATTACTTTCTATTATTAACTATTTATTATTTATTATAGCAGAAATTAACGTACGCGTGCGAATAATCGGATGGCTTCATTGTGCTCGCGCCGAACGGACGTCTCTCGCAGATTATTGCGATGGTATGTCGGTGCCGTGGTCGTGTAGTTCAGCAATATATATAGTTTTTCTTTAATGTAAATTTTAGATCGTCTTTGTGTGTAAATTAGCGTCGCACTTTGCCGCTCAATCGGCTTGTGTTTGACGAACGAGAAATCGCCGGGAATTACGTGCATGATTAATTTCTGATGGGGCGTTTGCGAGAGACGTTCGTGGCTTAGTCGAATGTCGGGGAAGAAAAAGACAATTTAATCGAAGAGAAAGTGAAACTCTTGGGTAACGAGCGATTTCGAATTAACGATAGTGTAGAAATGTATATATACTATATATATGCAGAAAAAGTAGTTATAATAATACGTTTGATGATGAAGTAAGTTAGTTTAAATTAAATTAAATTGTAAAATATCGAGAAATGTTCACGCTACGCCCCCATCCCCTCTACCGGTTTACTTGTGCATACATTCTTAGTTTTAATTTTTTATGTGTATATATGTTTTATATACGAATATGTTTTATATGAAAAGATGATTGTGTATTATAGAGGAGCCTGCGTTGCGTCGCGTTCGCGACGTCTCGCCGTCAGTTGCGGTTTGTTTTTCGATCGGGAACGGAATATCGTGTGTGGGTCAGACGCTTTCGTTCGAATGTATAAATTTACGTGTAATACAGGATTTTTAAACTTAAATCAGCGATGTTTTTTTTTTTACTAAACAACCCCCTGTACGCGTTCCTTATGTCCAGTAAATTGTTTAGATGCTTAAAAAACGGCACACGTGGGTCTCTTGGTCTAACGGAACAAAATTGTCGATACGTTTGATTTGAAACAGGAAACAGGGGGAAAACATCGACACTCTATGATTTATCGCCCCGTCGTCCGATGAACCGGTCAACTCAAAAGTGGCCAATTCGCGTTTTATTTCACGCGGCGGAACCTGTCATTTAGTAAAATTTATAGTGCAATTTGTGATTATTTCTTTTCCGTATTTTAACCTCGGACTCGATGAACCAAGATTTACGATTTACTAAAATCGCTTGTGAGGATCGAAACGTTTTTCGGGTCCGCCCTTTCGAAAAACGTTCCGTTCCGGTTGTGTACACACGCCGTATGTTTTCGCCTGAGTTAGCGGTGTCTTGCGCTGAGTCGGCTAAATTAAATGTTTGTACCTTCGGAGCCGTGCGGAACGAGTGCGACGATGTCGAGGAGGGCCCCGTGAAAAAACCCGACGTTTCCCTGATTATTTATGTATTAATTCGTTTCTGCTGTAATATTTTTAATGTTATACATATGTATTTTATACGTATAAATAAAACATTGCTTTAGTTACGTGGTTTTTCGCAATTGTCGGGGGCATTATTTGAATCAATGTGATCAATACCTTGTAAAAGAATTAAAAACTCGCTTCGCTATCAATGAGTTTGTAAATTACCGTCCGTTCTAATCTTGTCGCCATATTTGCTTTCAATAAAAAATTAAATCTTCACCGCCTCGTTCTCGCATATCCAATCGCGTTTCCAATTATGGAAACTGCAACTATTTAGTTAAAACTCATTTCACCCCCAACATTATCACCTGGTAATTCCGATAATTAAATAAATAAAAAAAGCGCAAGAAAAGTACAACAATTTATTAAATTACTCTACATTTGAAACAATAAATATTAATCAACTATTACATTAATAATACATTAAAAACATAATTTACCTAAAAACGAAAGGTTCCACGAGTGCATGAAGCTGCCTAATTTGTTAAGAAAAACAAAAAGAAAACAATTCAAAACCAAATTTAAGTATTTTCGCTGATGGACGTAGCCGACCTTCCTCCACTTCTGGTCACGAAGAGGAAGAATCACGACGACTGAAATGAAACGCTGGCCTAACTTACGCGCGACTTTGACGTGGAAAACAGTACAAATCGGGGAACGTTCATCAATCCGTGCGTTAGATCGGACAGAGTGGAACATCGCGACGCGATAAAAAAATACAAATCAGAGGAATGTTTAATACGTACGAAATGTTAATTGATATGTATAGAATTTGAGTGGAAAATGGTTGTGAGATCTCGATAGATGGACGCCGGCAAGTGGGGGCCTCACTCAACTTGTTTCTAATTTGATATTTCGAAATTTTTCAATTTTGAAAGTTTATTAGATTAGAATTGAGCTCCAAATTATTTATACGACCCGGCACTAAATTTTCGAAGCCCCATCAAATAAAAAATTACTGCAATACAACTAGAAATTATTCAAAGAGTTTGTAACAAATTATTGTAAGTAATTAAAGTATTAAATTTTTTACGATGTTCATAAATGAATTGAAACAAACTTACCCTTACTGTGTGTGTTTGTTTCAATTTTGTTTCAATGTTTGTCTCAATTTATTTGCCAACCACAGTTCCCAATTTCTTATTATACCTTCATAAATGAACATCATAAACAATTTCTTCCTCATTTTTTATGACTACACATCCTCGAAAATTAACCATTAAAAGAACATCAACGGGGTTCTATAAACACTCGCACACAGCTATTTAAAAAAAAAACACCACATCCAAACAATTTAAGAAGTACACGATAATTCGATGATTGCATAAACGGCCAAATAAACAAACCATTTGATTTAGTTGTATACCCAAGAGGACTATTAAGTTGTTAATAAAATTGGGTTCACTAAAATGGGAGGTCATTTATGCAACATCGACAGTTTACACACTTAGGCCCCAAAGGTTACCGTTACATTTAACACGATAAGTGCCACATTATCAAAGAATGCGATTCATCCAATTTGTTCCCTATTTCAACCAAACGATATATGACAAATAAAATATTTTTTTGTATGCTCTCGAAATTTGTATTTTGTTGAGTGCATTGTTTTTTGTGGTTACTTTACTACACCAGGTATTTTTTTTGCCCAACACCATTGCCTATTTTATTCATGTACAATCTTTTTATAAATAGTTGACAAATCTATTTATTACAGCAAAAAAAAATACCTGGGACACATGGTAATTTTAATGGTATCGTTGAACGACTCGGGCGGCAGCCAGGGACCCCGAAAACGATACAATTCAATCACTTTAACGTCAAGAATCACAACTCCGGTCACAAGTTTTTTGAAGACATTTTCGGTGAATTCATCGCAAAATTTCACAAACATACGACACACCCAAACTCAAACGACCAACGACACATACTCCGTATGCACAATCTTAATTAACGCAAGTCACCTACGAAACCGACCCGTCGGATCTGAAGCTTAAGGCTGAAACATACGAGATGCGGCCACACTTTTTCTTTCTCCTTCTTCTTCTTCAGACGACGATTGAAGAACAAGTCGCGCACGAAAATCGAAATAAAACCGGAAATAAAAACTGAATCGCTTTAATTTACTCTATGTACAGGAGACAGGACGTCGAGTACACGCTGCCGAACGTGAACAGCATAGGTACTTCTATGCAGACGGTGGGCGGACCGCAGCTGAACTCGTGGACGTCCCTCGACTTACGTATTTTATTGACAATCTTGCTTTTGATCAGCAGGCGTCGGTCGGATTTCGTTAAGAATTGTGGCTTGGTCATGTGGTTAATTTCGAACGCGTTCAAGAGTTCTGGACGTCATAAATCGGGAAACCTGGAAACGAAAGTCGCTTATTAAAAACTTGGGAATTGAACAGAACCTTGGCAACGAAATAAAAACACTGACTGCGTTTTTACACACGACTTAAGTTTCGATTTTTAGGGTCGCTGTCAAGTAATCGTCAATGACCCTAAAAAGTTGAAACTTAAGTCGTGTGTTGTTATATAATTTTTAGTAATGTTATACTAACAAAATTTTTTTTTGGTAAAAACGCAGTCAGTGTTTTTATTTCGTTATTAACATGGATTGGTAATGGTCTCAACCATCCTTTACGTTAGCAGTTTTTCGTTGTACAGTTCTTGTTGAACATCTCGAAAAAATAATACCAAGGGAAGAAATTTGAAACCATTAACACGTAAACAACTCACCTGGTGGGATCTTCCGTGTAATCCTTCGGTCGAGCGAACAGATCCTTCGAGATGTCTTTCCTGAACTCGAACTGCTGGAACGTTATCTTCGCGGTGACCGTTGGCAGGATGGGAATCTCCACCTTCACGGGAAAGCCGGTCGGCAGCTTGAACGTGATGAAGTCGCGCAGCTTCGAGAAGTGCTTGAACGGGGCGATCACCTCGAGCACGTTGAGCAGCATCTCCACCGACAGGGGAAAGTCGGCGCTCTGAAACGAGATTCACGAGATTATCGCTTGACGTCACCGCGAGACGACGATGGCCGACGTACCATCGCTATCGTCGCTTTGAACGACTTGGACGACTCCTTGTACACCAGTTCCCGGCCCAGGCGGGGGTAGTTGTTCACATCCGCGTTCAGGTAGTGCTCCCACGTGACGTTCTTGTCGGGCGGGGGACTCAGACTCGTCCGTCTGACGGGCTAAATTACCGAGCGTGGTTTATTGCGGTTTTGTGAAATTCGATGGGCGAGGTAAGAGGTACGAAATAAAGTAAATTGCAAATTAACCGAACAAACGTCAAAACGAAAATCTTTTGACATAAAAAAATAACACAGATGAAATACAATTAGAGCACACAGTACTTTTACAGTAAAAGTCAGTTTTACAGCATACCCTCACTTATAACGAAACGTCTTTATGACAAAGAAAACGCAAAGCATTTTGCAGGGAAAAGCAGAAGAATGTGGACAGGCGTTTGGGAAAGAATGTTCAGAAAATTTCATTAGGATTTCTGGCTGGGAAACCAGATCTTAACCAGAGACCACTTACTATTCCATTCTGGTCGAAATTTTGCAAATTTCCTCCTTTTGTAAAACTTTCGAGCAGCGCCTTATTTTTCTGCAAGTCGTCGGTGGACAGATGTTCGCGTCGCTTTCGACTCTCGAGCACCAGCCCGTGCACCGTGTACAGCTCGCTCTCGTACTGCCCGGCGACGAGTTCCTTCCTATCTTCCCTGAATATCCAACCGCTCTGCGCCCTCGCGAACGAAATGCTCTTCGTCGATATCTGTGCGGCCAAAATATCCGTCGACATCAACAGGTCCACCTCGTCCTCGATCTCCATCTCGCTCTCCTGCAACAAACGGTTCGAACAGATCTAAATTTCCAAGACCTACCCCCTCCCCTACCTCGTATTTGACGTTCTGGTAAACTTTCAGCACGTTGTCGAGCACCGTCAGGCTCTGATTGGGCGGCGCGTTCCCGTTGAAGATGAACGAGATGTCCCCCCGTTCCCACCGCATATCGGAGAAGTCGACGAGCGTCGTGTCCAGCCGTATGTTGGCGCCGCACTTGTATATTTTGCAAATGTCCGACGGTAATATCCTCGACACTAAAGGAACTGAAACGAATTGTGAATATTTGTTCGGGTCGTCTCGTGACGTAGTTACCCCACGACTGAAAATCCCATTTCAGCTCCATGTAAAAATCGTTTATCCTGTTCAAGGCCTCGACTAAATTCGGTCGTCGTTCCTCCATCTGTTCCCGGGATTGCTGTCGAAATTTACGCACCAACGACGATACTGAAAAAAGTTAATTTCGAGTGACCAATCCAACCGATCGTTGAAACTTACTCGTCGGTCTGTTCCCGTAGCTGACGGCCTCCGCCAACACGGTCCATCCCAGACAATTTTTAACTTTAACCGGCGCGTCGTGTTTCAAGAGCAACTGGACGCATTCTAAAAAACTAAAAGTTGTTACGACCACGACGTATAACGGTTCGGTTGAAATTTACCTTTCCGTCCCAACATGACGGCCAGGTGCAGGGCGGTATTTCCTAGAAATGCAAACGATCAAAACAATGTTTATAACCTATGCTATGATTTAAATTGCGATTTGGAGCCGGATTTTGAACGCGGCGCACCTACCGTGCTTGTCTTTGGTTCCGACGTCGTGTTTCCTCAACAGTCGCGAAAGAGTTTTCAAATCGTTTTCGAAAACCGCTTTGTGCAGAGGATAACTGTCATTTTCGTTGGCCATCTTTAAAATTCTTAATCTAATCATCTCGAAAACCGTTTGTATCTAAAAGCTGTCGTCAAGATAAGTTAAAAATAGACCGGGGGCGCCTCCGCTGCGACGACAACATTGATTTCGACGAAAATTTCAATTTAAAATACCGAGCGGAGCGTTTCGGTTTTGTTGTGAACGTGGCGGGGTTTTGCGCCGCGCGTGAACGTGGCTTTAGCGAAACGTCAAAGTAAACATAATCGCAATAAATTCGCTGATCAATTCGTCCCGATAGGTAATTTCGGAACGAACGGTAGATCGGATCGGAGGCGACGGTGAGTGATTTCGTCCGTTCGCGCTAATTAAACGAATTAGCGTCCGATTTCGTTCGTCTGAAATACGTCGCGATCGCGTTGACAACTTTTTCGAGGTGTACTTACTGCGATTTGAGAGTTAAAAGTTACTGATTTAATTTTGAGGTTATTTAATTGTCAAATTCGATTTTCAGATGGACAAGTACACGGTCGACTTGGATAAGGTCTTGAACGACTTCGAGTACAGCGAACTGACGGATAATTTTGCCGCGAATTATGCGCCGCAGTCGGGGTCCACGTACGCCTCGAGTTCGAAATCAAAAACTGGCGATGCCAAGCACTCGATTACGAACGTTTTCCACAGCTTGAACGAATATCTAAACACGGACATATCGGTCAAGCAAAACGTCAATTACGACGATAAGGTTACATCGTCGCCGAACGAAGACGCTTTAACCTGCGACAATAACGATTCCGATTCGAGTTTTCGCAATGGGGACGATTCGCCGAACGCGGAGCCCGATTTCGAGATCGCAAACAAGTACGCGAATCCGCCCGTGGGGGAATTAATCCGCGTAAATAATTCCGCCGACGACGCGGCAAATGCAAACGAGGACGACCGATTGATCGAGTCGAAGAATGTAATCGAAAACGTCGATTTAATGGGCGATGATGTGATCGATTTGCGCGCGAACGTCGCGGTGGATCCAAACGAAGACAGCATTTGCGATAATTCGGTCGACTCAAACGAAAATAACGCACAAAATTCGGATTTGGGTATTAAAACGAACGACGTCGTGGCGATCGAGCAGGACGTAGATGAAAATTCGTCGAGGGAGGCCGTCGAGGAAGCGGCTAAAGTCAAGGTGGTCGGGTTCGATGACGTCGAGCTGAACGACTCCGAGCTGAACAGGTACCTCGACGACCTCGAACACGAAATGGAATCTCGGTCGGCGGTCGGCCACGTTGAACAAGTCGAGAACGTAAGGGAAATGTCGGCATCGAATGTGTCGCCGTTTACGGTCGAATTGGATTTAGCGCCGTGCGAGGAGATCCAAGTTCGCGTCGAAGACGCGGATTCCGTCGAGAGACCCACGTCGTTGGAGCTAAACGGCGAATGTGCGGAAGTGCCTTTGAAGCGAGAGATTAATCTGATTGGTGAGTGTCGTGTAATAAACTGCGAAACTTGCAATCGTTGTTAACAAATAATTCTTGCAATTATTTTCATACCAAACTACAAGATCTAGTTGATGACAGTACGTGCGAATGTGTTGTTAAGTCAAATCAAAATAATTTCACATTTACCGGAATTTTTCTATTCAATTTCATGCAGGAAATCCCGGATCGACCCCCTTCAACAACGTGTACATCTCAGAACAGTTGGATCGAGAAATTGAAGAGAGCAGCAACGACGTCACCGACTCGAGCGCTTCCCCTACTTTTTCAGAAATCTCGACCGATGCCGTCACAGACTCCACGGACACGGAAAGCGAACACGGACGAGATAAATCGGAAAACTACGAGAACGAATCGAACAATAACAAAGTTCTGCGAGATAAAGAAACTGGAACGGAAGGAAATGACGGCGACTTGGCCAATAGCGATGCGGAAGCGTTGGACGCGGTCGGTGTAACGGACGCATGCGATCGAGGGGAAGCGACGACGGCCGACGCACAAGGCGCCGAGGACAATAATTTAGTCGACGTCGAGAGTTCCGATCGAGCTCCTCAGACAAACACAAACGACACCTGTGCCCCCATTGAAAGTCTCGTCGAATCCGATCGAGACATTGGTCAGTAAGATTGGTCTTAGTCTGTATTTTTAATTGAATAAATTCTTGTGAATGAAACTTAAGCAATTATTATTAGTTAAAATCGTTACAATGGCACTGCCAGTGATTATTAATATTAGTTAAAAATTAATGTGCATCTGTTCGAAGGGAAACACAGACATCAGTTTTCGACTAAAGGATCGATGGCAGTCTGAACATAAGTAATGAAAAGTGCATAGTCCGAAGGGCCGGTTGAATTTTCATCAGGCAATTCTACATCGCTTAAAATTTAGATTTCAGAAAAAAAAAAATTAATAATGAACCCAAGCATTTTTTGTTATTTTCGAAATAAACATTTATTTATGTTTTATTCGTACACACATTGTAGCATCATAGACACTCTTAATGTATTAATATGTAAAAAAAATTTTAGTTGCTTTTACTTGAATTTTATGTATTGTGTTTCGTTTATGTAATAGATGGGTTTATTGTAGCTTTTTGGTTGGGAAAGCAAGCGCCCCTGTGGATACCCGATTCCGAAGCACTGAGCTGCTTACACTGTGATATGCGATTTACTGTAATCAAAAGGCGGCATCATTGCAGAGCATGTGGATTGGTAACTATAGCCTTTTAATTAATTAATTAATTACAATACTTAAGCATTTTTCACAATTCGAGTTAAATGTTTCAAAAGTTCAAAACTTAGTTACTAGTCTGTATCATGGACTTGCATTTACACAATGAAATTTACTATTTTTACTGCAAACTTTGCTAGTGATTAATTAAATTTCAATGTGCCGCTGACACTTCACGCAGACGATTCGCTTCCCTTCCCATGTCGTCATCACGACGTGTTTTAAATGAAAATTTTCAAGGTGCTCTGCTCGAAATGCTGCAATTTAAAGTACAAGCTGGAGTACTTGGACTCCGAGGCGAGGGTCTGCTCCAAGTGCTACCTGATACTGAACAGGGAGACCAACAGCAGTTCCGGAAGCGAGGTGTCTCCGCTTCCGGGAAATTCGCCGAGTCACGGCGTCAACCAGCCAAACCCCAACAATCCGATGGAGTACTGTTCGGTCGTGCCGCCGCTGCAGCAGGTGGCGAGCGGCACGTCGCAAAATCCGCCGACCGTTATGGTACCAGTCGGCGTGTTAAAGAGGAAAGGTACATAAATAATAATTCAACGTCGGTATAATCGCGACCGAAAGCAATGATTTTATATGAAATGTTTCATAATTTCAATTTGGTATATCCTAGTATGGATTTCAAGAAAGAAATTTTACAAAATCTTAATAAGAACAAATATTCGACACAGTTGATAAAACTTCGTAAATTTTTAATGGACAATCGTATTTTCGTTTGCAGGTTCCAACAAAGCCAAGTCCAATAAAAGTGTGATGTTCTGTGACGGGATACGGCCGGGCAGCGACCTAACGACCCTCGACACCGACTTCGACTACAGCACGTTGAAGCCGATCGCCACGAATTCCAACACGAAGAAACTGGCGGCGCAGGCCGCGCCCGGCGCCAACCGAAACTTGCCCGTCGTCGATCCGACGACGAAGAGCTTCATACCGAACGACGAGAACGGCCTGCCTCCGACCGTCACCGTGTTCAAGTCGGGTAATGCGAAAATAAACGCGGCTCGCCTTCGACGATTTAACGTCGTCTCTAATCGCAGATATTACGTACGCCGACTGCTCGAACGGGGAGGACATCGTCGAGACGATGAGGAAAGAAAAAGTGACGTTTGCGCTGCAACGGAACCTCCACGTCCATGTGAAGATCGTCAATAGTGAGTGGTTGGGTTGTATCCAGTTGGGTTGGGATCGTCAATAGAGAGTGACGAATTATTTTTATTTGGCGTTTGGCGGATGTAAGTTTTGAATGGGTTTTTCGTCGGTTTCAGTGGATTGCTGCATTAACAAGCGGGCGTGGTGTTTTTCGACCGAGGGGCTCATATCCGTCGGACAAGACGAAGTTGTTTATCTGATCGAGACTGTCGACGGTGAGAAATGCGTGCCGGTCGATGTGTTTCATCACATTAATGCCGTTTACAATGACGCTGTTAAAGGTAAGGCGTTGAAAAGTTGACCGTTAATAATCATTGCTAGTTCTGGCTAATTTTTTAATTCTATTTGGTTGATGATTGGATACAGTTCCCGGTTCCTGGTCAATAAATTAAATTTATTTGCATTTATTAATTGAAAAATCATTACTATGAAAATCTATAATAAAATATGAAATAATAGTCTGGGGACGGTCCTATAACAACACATTATAACAATTATTGCATTATTGCATACGATTATCAACTAGGTGCATCATGTAGTTGGATATGAAAATTAAGAATTATTCATTACCAATGATTGCAAGATATCGTCGGTTTAAAGGTACTGAATTTTTCATGTACGTCAAAGTATTGTCACTAAGTGATGATTAACTAAATTTTCATCAAACCTGTACTTAGTGACTTTTACCTTTAAACCGACGATGTGAAAACGACAATAAAAATCATTTATGTAATTTCTCGTACGTACACAGGCACGACAGTCACCGAGCTGGGCATATCGCTGCACAGTTCGTCGAACTTTCTCGATTTCAAAAACCACGCCGGTTTCCTGTACATACGCCCGACGTTCCAATGTCTGCAAAATATAATCCGACCGACGGAGCCATTTCTAATAGGCATATTAATACACAGGTGAGGATAATTCAATCAATCGCATAGAATCGTCGAGTTACGTCAAAACGAACATTTCCAGGTGGGAAACGCCCTGGGCGAAGATATTCCCTCTACGCTTGGTGTTGAGACTCGGCGCCGAGTACAGGTACTACCCCAGTCCGATCATATCCACCAGACACCGAGACAGCGTGTTCGTGGAGATAGGTCACACGATAATCAATCTGTTGGCCGTGAGTACTTCGATGTTACGTCAAAGTCTTTGTATTTTAAAAAATTTAATTGGTGAAACATTTCTAATGAATTAAATTAAATTAAATTTAAATTGATTCTTTGTGTTTTGATCTCGATCGTAGGACTTTAGGAATTTTTCGTACAGTTTGCCGAGCATCAGGGGACTCACGATACATATGGAGGATAAAAATACGACCGTAACTATACCGGTCAATAGGTACGATCAGGTATGTTAACGTTAATGTTTCTTATGAAATGTTTTATATCTCCTGTACCTGCCACAAGTATTTTAATTCCACTTTTACTTTACTTTACTTTAATTAATAATTTTATCATCATTATCCGCAGGTCATGAAGTCGTTGAACAATTCGAGTGACCACATCCTCGCGTTCGGAGGTAACTTCAGCACGAACGCCGACTCCCACCTCGTGTGCATCCAGGACACCCAGGGCAACAACGAGAACGCCTACACGACCCACGCGATCAACATCAACAACAAGCCGAGGAAAGGTCGGTGTCGATCGAGATTCGCGTAACTCGAACTGTGTCAGACTGTTTTCAGTGACGGGAGCCAGCTTCATCGTCTTCAACGGGGCCTTGAAATCGACGAGCGGTTTGACGGCCAAGAGCAGCATCGTCGAGGACGGTCTGATGATACAGATCCCGGCCGAGCACATGCTCCAGGTGAGGGAGAGCCTGAAGAACATGAAAGACCACACCATACAGTGCGGGTGTGTGAACGCCCCGTCCGACGAGACCGTGAACGTCGTCTGGGGTGAGCCCGACTCAAATTTCAACATGGGGTAAGTGTGCAGGTCTTGTTAAAAAGCACCGCTTACTAAAACTGATTTTAGCGTTACGTCGCCGATAGATAACCAAACGCTCAGTGGGGTTCCGTCGATACGCGTGCATAACGGCAAAGATTTCATTTGCAACAGCGGAAACAGGCTCATCAGGTGGACGGAGGTGTTCATACTGCAGAACACCGACGAAACTTCAAAATCGCAAGATCCCGTCGACATATCAAAGATAGCGCAGAGCATTTCCAAAGCCACTTGTCAAGCGCTGGTCAAGTACTTGGATTTGTTGACGAGCAACAATTTCTACAAGATCAGCATACGAACCACTTTGCACGTTGAAAATGTAAGTACGAACGTTCTTAAGTTCGGCTGCATGAAACGTAAATTTTTCATCTCATTTTGTTCCAAAGGTTTCATACAGCGCCGGCAGCAACAACGTGAAACTACCGCCGATCTACATGAAAAACTTGGATAACGAATTAATACCCGTGCTGCACAGGATCACCTCTAACAACCTGGGAGACAACGCTATAGTATTAGAATTAATATTTCGTATTTTAAATACGTAAGGACGGCGTGGATCAATCGGAGCCTGGGCTTTTAAGGTTTTTTCTCATCGGATTTTACTTGTTCGTTTCGTTCCGTACGGTGGGTTTTCGTCCGTCAAATCCGTGTCGTAATCGTAATCATTCGACTCGGACGATTTCGCACGAAATCGTAGATCTGGGTGCTCGCATCTGAACTTCTTTACCGCGAAAAGTGATATCGATGTTTTTAAATTTATTGTTTTGTGTGAACGTGCGCAAACTTGGCCGCAGTAAGTTTCGTCGTGTAATATTTTGCATCATATTCTGCACTCTGTAATGTTTTATTTTTTAAAAAATTCCAAGTGTACGAGACTATTTAAGGATAAAGCGGTTTGTGAACGTTTTGCGTTGATAATTCATTTATGTATTATATTTATCTTGTTAAAATTATTTTTATTTCCACTATGTATAGATTTTAAAATTGAAAATATATATTTATATTAAATAAAATCGTTGTTTGCCGTTAGTTAAAGTCAAGTTTGTTCTCGTTATCTTTTAGTGTTTCGTTTTCTTTCATACGTGTCGTATATTTTGCGTTCAAGTACATCGTTACTTACTTCTCTTTTATTTACACTTAAGTTTCTCTGGTGTTATTTAATTTCTTTTTGCAAGCGTCGTTATTTTTACAATCATATTTTAAAGAATGGAGGGTTGGGTTAGAAACCACGAAAAGTTCGAAGAGAATTACATTTTCAAACCATCCTACAAAGTCGTAATTTAATGACATTTTTCTTAACTGCTATAAATTACGTTTGATATCATACGATTCCAGGCTACAACTGAAAATCTTGCATTACATTACAAATCAAAACCGTAAACTAGACACCGTCCAATTTTATAAAATCTAGGACTCTAAAACGAGAATTTACGTCACTTCAACTTCACCTCTGTCTGGTATTTCATAAATCCACACCGTGTCCACGCCCACACCGAACGTTTTAACAGGTCGAAAGTTCGGCAAAGGAAACCGACAAGCTACCACGTTACAATTCTCCTTGCACTCCTTCAAAATCTTCCGTTCCAAATCCGCCATCTGCGTCACGAAAAAAAAATTACGAAAGCAAACAACGGAAACTTCGAACCACCCACCATTTGTTCGACGCCGAAAATCACCACGTTATCGTACCGCGAGATATCAAACTTCCACAGGTCCTTGCGAAAAAACTTGGTGCGACCGCGATGGCCTTTGATCAACGCGTCGGTCTTCGCGTACAGAACCAACCACGGGTTTAACTCGACGCCGTGGGATACAAAGTTCCGCTTGGCCGCCTCTAAAAACATTAATGATTACTACAATCTCGTGACTTTTGACGCGACCAACCTAACACTATTCTGCCATCACCGGAGCCCAAGTCCACGAGAGTCCCGCTTCGTCCTTTCAACGCGTCGAAGGTGTTTTTAAGCTGAGCTGTAGTCGCCGGGATGTATGGCAGGCATATTTTGCGTAACGCGGGGCTCACGAACGGCACGCATATAACCGTGAGACCTACGGCGAAGCCCCCTGAAATTACGTTTGTAGTTTTTATCTGTCGAGCTTGTAATTTACCTGTTAGTCCTATCAGTAGTTTTCCCGCCAACGACGCGGGCTCCGATTTTCGGTCGTTAGACGCGAAAATATCTAATTTTTCTATTGACATAGCACATGCGAATTGAAAGGGAGCGTTAAAAGTAAGGTTATGTGGGTAGATTTCTACTTGTACTTAACATTTATTTGAAATTAAGTTAAAGTAATCCATTGTAGTCGAATTAAATTTCAATAATTTTTATATTTTGACAATTAAATCGAATGAACGCGTTTAAGAATTTAGAAATAAATCTAAAGACGTCCAAATGAATCCTAAGAAAGGTACTGGGGATTTGTGTGTAAGAAACGACCGCATCCACCAAGATTTGAAGATGGAGACTGTGGAGCAGATAATTGCCAGATATACCAGCAGTCATGAACAACATCAACTTCAACACATTAACGTCGACGCCATCCTATTCCTCGACAGCACAGATACAGAAAAAATTACGAGGACAATACCTTCGAGTTAATGTAAAAAGTGACAAGTGTAAATGTTACTGCAAGTCAGAACGTACAGAAACTTTAGCAGTTTAAGTTAGAAAAATATTTTTTTACTAAAATTATTTTTACTTTCAAAATATGTTCGATAATTGTATTTTCATTGCATTTGTTCTTCAAATGCAATGAAAACTACATTCTTGTAACCACTACGAGAAAGGTGTAGCAGATTGCACGCTTGTTATTGTAAAATTAAAAAAACACAAATATTGATCTTATGTAAAATGAAGTCAGACGTTTGTATAAAAATACAGGATATCTAATCAAATTATCAACACAATTTCTATGTAAACGACACATAATGTAATTCTGATGAAAGATATTGATTTTAGTTTTATTTGCAATCATATAAAAATATAATTTAGGACAATTGACGAGACGCTACATATTCATTAATGAAGAAATTAATAAGCAAGACAATTCGTAATTCGTAAAAAAATGCACTAAACCAATGGTGTATGAAATCGTGCATGCATACAACTTGGTCCAAGGTTTCTCGAATTTTCGATTAAAACCACACAATGCACTCTATATTTTATTGTAAATAATATCCATAATATACAGATTCATACATAATAAGGAATCCGCGCGATTAAAATTTTCACCTGAGAAAAGATTAATCGCACAGATGTCTATACACATACTAACATAAATTATATTTCCTACTACAAAAATTGGCTACGGTTAGTCTTAATGTATTCATATATGTTTACCACGATTAATGATATCCTACCTTACTCGGTTAAAAGATTAAAATTAATTAAAAATTCATGATGCACGAAGCGAAATCAAACTCGCGTGTGAATTTTTAAGTAACTCCAACGGAACACCGCGCCAAACAAAACTTTTCCAACGGATCGCAAAACCTAAGGCGAGGCGACGGCGCGAAACATTTATATGTACAAATTAAATATGGGAGTAATTCAACTATCGACGATTATTACACGAATTGAAACAAAAAAAAAAAACATCGACGGGAAAGAACAAACAAGCGGGGCACAATTTTCATTATAAATTACAAGAAAGCACGTTAAAATCTCGGCCGTCTATTTACAAATCTAACAAAAAAAAAAAAATCGACGAGACGTAAATTCCACCGCAAAGAAGCGAAAATTCCTTTATTTCAGTTTTTTCACATTATCTCTCTCATATAAAAATTAACATTTCTAGATCTCTGAAATAAGCAACTCGACGTGAATGGTGGTGGGGGGAACATGGGAGAAGCGGAGAAATTCCTAGCACATGCAAGAATCCCCGTTGCTGTTGTTCTTGGACGTGTTTGTGAGTTTGATCTGGTCGGGGAACTCGTTGTAGACGTCGACGGATTGGTTCTGCTGGCTGAGGGCGTTCCTCGCGATGCTCTTGAAAGCCTGCTCGACGTTGAGGGCCTCTTTTGCCGACGTCTCAAAATACGGAATGCCGTTCTTCGACTGGCACCACTGCTGCGCCTTTTTGGACGAAATCGCACGCGGCTCCAAGTCGACCTTGTTGCCGAGCAGGACGAACGGGAAGTTCTCCGGCTCGCGGGGCGACGCCTGGATCAGGAACTCGTCCCGCCAGCTGTCCAACGACTTGAAAGTGTTCGGCGCGGTCACGTCGAACACTACGAAATTGCGTCGTGTTCACGAATTGAAGACGAATTAAAAACAGAAAACTTACCCAACACGCAGCAATCGGCGCCTCGGTAGAAAGCAACGCCCAACGACTGAAACCGCTCCTGTCCGGCCGTGTCCCAAATCTGCATCGTGACAGTCCTGTCGTCGACTTGAACCTCCTTCGTCAAAAAATCCGCCCCGATCGTCGCCTTGTATTGATTCGAGAATTTCTTATTGACGTACTGGTTCATCAGGGACGTCTTTCCGACGCCCGAATCCCCCAGTATGATCACCTTCAACAGCACCTTTTTACGCGAAGCCATCTGCAAAAATACGTTCCTCAAAAAAGAAAAAAAACGTTCAACTCGATCAACTGTGAAACACAAAGTTTCTTATTGTGTCAATGCAGTCGTGTGAAATCTCGGCGACTTAAACACTGAGTCATCAAATACGACACAAATATTTGTCATTAGATACAAAGAAATAAGAGACCTTTCAGATAAGCGAAATCGCTGCGACGGTTTTGCGTGCCATCGTAAACGCTCGTCGCCTTCGCGATCGGAAAATTACGCGATTTTCGCCAATTTCGGATAACGGACGTAACGTACCTTTCGTGAAGTTAAAAACCACTTGTTAAATTTTGCTGCGGATAATGACAATAAGGAATATGGCGTCGAAGGCCACCGTTGAAAAACACTGGTCGCGTTCCGCTATCATCGGGCGGATACGTTCGTTGTTTGCGAATTTGACAAACAAGTAAAGTTTCAGACGCACTATTTACTTAAATAATTGTATACAGTAAAGCCGATTTGCACTTTGTTCTCGCATCGAACTAGCAAATAGGACAATGTTCGCATTTGGAACCATAATCGTAAAATTAACGAAATGACGTTTGGGCAATTTTGTCATTGTCAAGCTACATCAGCTGACATCTGACATCATCAATAACTCACAAATGCGTTTCCTACTTATTTCACCTGTAAAATAGCAATGAACTACTACAAGTAATGAATTACCAATAGCGTTTTTATTAACAAGAAAAACTAAGTTACAGTAATTGTTGGAAATGTCAGATTTTGACACTCAAAAAATGATTGACATAAGTGTACGATGGGTGTTGCGAAAATGACTTTAAAATCCATGACCACCCTTGACCAAGGTAATTTTTGATATCCAAAAGTAAAGCCTACTAGGATGCTCAAGTTAAATTTAAAGCATCGATTCTGTTAAAACTAGTACGTTAGATTTCACATCTTAAAATTTAACGAAATGACAAATAATTTATCATAACCTAATTTAAAACGCGACATGCATAAATATCAAGTACATTCAAAATTTTCTTAATGTACTGCATAATTAGTGTAGCACAAAACTGTTATTATTCAAAGCCATTATCGTTACAGGTAATAAAATTATAATTACCTAATTTTATTTGCGCGGCATTTCAAAACACAACTGTAAATTTTAAAGCAATTGACATTGCGATTCGCATCGAACGGATTGAATAGGAACGAGATTTGAAGGTCGCGCGATTACAGCGCCGCCTGTTAGTCGAATTTAAACTTTACGTTGCGGCGATGTTTCATGCGATCGGTTTTTATTCGTAGCGAGCTGTTTTGTTGGGGTGCGCGGCGATGTCGGCGATCCGCGCGACCCGTCGCACGATAAACAAACCGGGGCGAGTTGTCAGAGCCGTCGCGCACCGCGTTCGCGCACCACAAGTCCAAATTGTTGCTCGTGGTGGGGGCAGGCGCTTCACGTGACAATTAGAAAACAATCGATGTGAACGGACGCTCCGGGTCCGTTTGGCGTGCGTAACGTGCAGTAAAATCGCGAACTCTGATCGCAGGTCGCCGACGCGAGCCGTCCTGGCGTCCCGATGGCCGCCGCGACCGTCTCGTAACACGTTTTCGGCTTGGGTGTGATTTCGGTGACGTCACTAGCGCATTGCTAGAAAGCGCAGTTTCATTGGTCGATATACCACGACACACGTGATGTATCTTGAATGTTATGACCTGGTGAAAAGTTTTCGGGGCGTCAGTTGGCTCTGAGGCGAGTGTTTTTTTTTCCGCCGCCGCCGCCGCCGTGTGTGTCGATGGCCCCGTGTCGCCAGTGAACGCGAATCGACGACGAGCAGCGACGACGAAACAGGTGAGTTTTTCGGACGGCGTTTCGCGACGACGGGGTGACGTATCGCGGTCCGCCGGGGCGTCCGCGGCCCCCCGGTCGCGTCAACGTGCGTATTCGCGATTGGTTCCGCGTTCGGGTCGCTTTTCGGACCGGTTTGCGTATCGGCGACGATTTACACGTACTATTACGAGCTCGTGTAACCGTGCCCGGTTGTCAAGTGTACGACATATGCGTCGGTGCGGGTCCGATTCGGGGGGCGATTTTCGGGCGGACGGTGTCGCAGGGCGCGTTCGTCGACGTCGACGGAGGTTTCGTCCGCGTCGTGATCGATAAATCGGCCGATTTCCTTTGTCCGGTTCGATAGTAACGGTGTTTCGACGGGGAGGCGGCAACGTCGCATCCTCGCGGTCAATCCAGCAAGGTGGCTGGGTACACGCGCTCGTCGATACGCGATTGTGGTGCTTACGCGAGCGGGGCTTAGGGACGACGCGATCGCGCATAGTCAGCGACGGCGAACGAATGGTAACACGTGCTTCTGAAGTTTGTCCACGGCGAAGTGCCACGTGTTGTTTTTCCTAGGGGCGTATTTGTGTGTCACGGAACCGTTCCGCGTGTATACGGCGCGGCCGCAAAGTTCGAACGCCGAACGTAACCGAGTTGATTAAGCGCGAATCGCTCAGACTTTCCGTTTGCGAAAAAAAAGTACGTGTTTATGTTTATGTATGTTTAAGGTAAACAAACAACATCGCGACGTGCTATTATTATACTGATTAGGTTCGTCGTCTCATTATGCGTGCACAGTCAAATGAAACGAATAACACGCACGAAAGTAATAATAACGGAAACGTAAATCGTACAAGACGTACAGAAACAAGCGACGACTTGAACTAAAACACACCCAACGAACGGGTGGGGGCGTGCGGACGAAAAGTACTTCCACGGTCGCCTTGATTGAACGAAATCCATAACAAATGGCACCGTTTCAATCAACTAGTTAAATTTGGATTCCCGAGTCAAGGTCAAATGAATGCAAGACACTTTGACTCTTCGTCACCAACGACCAAACAGTTTAACGTTTCTAGACGAAATTATATTTTGCATTGGACGGCATTTATTTAGTTTTACAACGCACCAATATTAACCGATTGCCAAATAAATTTCAAGCCCTGGTTCATAGTCATCAACACTAATTAATAATTAAAGTCACTGGCAAACTAACCACATTTGACCGCGATATCAAAAATTACCTTGGTCAGGGGCGGTCGTGGATTTTAAGATGATTGTCGCAGCTTCCATCGTACATTTACGTCAATCATTTTTTGAGTGTCAAAATCTGTCAAGTCATTGTGACATTTCCAACAATTACTGTAATTTAGTTTTTCTTGTTAATAAAAACGCTATTAGTATTTCATTGTTACTTGTAGTTCATTGCTATTTTACAGCGGAAATAAGTAGGCAACACATTTGTAACTTATTGATTATGTCAGATGTCAGTGATGTAGCTTGACAATTGCAGAATTATTTCAAAAGGATGATTTAAGCTAAGACGATCGTTTTACATTCCATGGCAAGCTTTGACCAAGATAATTTTTGATATCACGGTATTTTTTATTCATCATGTTTGATCGTCAATTTTTTTCCATTCTACTGATCGTTTCGTTGCGTCGTAGACAGCAATGAACGTTGACACTCTGTTGGAAGCCGCCAAATACATCGAGCTACAGGAGGAAAAACAGCGACAAGAACGGGAGAACCACCAGCCCGCCGAAGCAATACAACTCAGACCGATCCCGAACCACCAAAACAACGTGGTACCCACGCAACAGCCCGCGCAGCCGGTCGTCAAGACGAGAACAGGTAAATACAATTAAGTACGTAACTGAATTATACCCGTCATTTAATCAATTTATGCTGCGAGTTTTTTTTTGTTTCAAAACTAACCGTCGTCGCTGATTAAGAACGTCTATGATCAGTCCTGTGTGTTTATTTGATCGTTTTTTTTTTTATTCGTGATTTTTAAACCGCGTGTGGGGTGTTTTACAAGCGTCGTTTGCAGAGCTGCCGCTGACCGTGACGGTGACGACGACGACGACGCCGCCGCCCCCGCCGCCGCCGCCGCCGACGGCGAGGATAATAAACAACAGCTTTGACATCATCAACCGGCTGGTGATCGACGAGTCCGGCGAGCAGAAGCGGAAGCAGCCGCCGCTGGTGTTCAGGTCGGGGACGCGGGAGGTGCACAACAAGTTGGAGAAGCACCGGCGCGCCCACCTCAAGGAATGCTTCGATCTGCTGAAGAAGCAGCTGCCGCGGACGCAGGACGAGCGAAAGTCGTCCAACCTGAACATCTTGCACTCCGCGCTGCGCTACATCCAGTGTTTGAAGCGGAAGGAGCGCGAGCTGGAGCACGAGATGGAGAAGTTGGCGCGCGAGAAGATCACGCACCAGCAGAGGCTGGCCGTGCTGAAGAAGGACGTGGTGTCCATCTGCGACGGGGTCGATTTTTCGACGCTGCTGCCCGACGTCGCTTCGCCGGTTTCCGCGATGCCGTCGGGCGCGCGCGACTTCGTCGAGAACGTCGCCGAGACGAAAAACGGCGTCGAGAACAACGTCGAGCAGAAATTCGTGAAAAGTCCACCCGTGCAGCAAAGATCTGTCGTTCCGACGTCGCAGATCAACGGCGTTAAAGAGGTAAGTTTTTTTGTTTCTACTAGGTGATTCCAACTGTTCCGTTTCCATTTAGTACTAAAAGCAGGACACTGTCATAATTTGAATTGAATTTTTTTTGGTACATATTCAATTTTTCAAAATTAAATTTTTACGGCATATTTTAAATCTGTCACATGATCACATAACATTTTCCCCAGGGCTCCCAGTTGCAGACGACGGCGCTGTCCGTGCTTCCAATGGGGTACCCGATGAGCCAGGGCCTCGTCCTGCAGAAGGTGGCGCTCATGCCGAAAGGTCTCACCGACCTGTCGCCGCTCGTCTCCAACGGCCCGACGGTGGCCCACTTCATAACCCCCCAGCAGCTGAGCGGCAAAGTGGTGCCGATCGTGAACGCTCAATACGTGGTGAAACCCGTCGTGGTAGTCAGCACACCGTCTAGACCTAGTTAATGTCCGCAACAAGCAATCTGTACAGTCGTCCTAGGTGTCAGGCGTTACTACTGTTACTGTGTCCGTCGTCGTCGTCGCCGCCGCGAAATTGTCCAACAATCAAAACGAGTGCGATCTGATCGCAGGCATTTACCGAACGAACGCGGCGTTTCCGTTCGTCCGCGCGATCGCAGGAGTTAAACGAGACATTGACGATCGGAACGGACGTCTTAGTTTAAGCGAAAAACAAAAATTTTATTTATTTAATCGACAAAGCATATTTTATTTATATTATTTTTAAAATTGTCGTCGGCTTTTGACGCGAGCACGGCGCGATTTGTTTTTAGTATTCTTTCGAACTACGAACTCGTCCTTGGAGTCGACGATTGGAGCGCGCGCGCAGTGTGTGTGTGAGTGTGTGTGTGTGTGTCCAAGGAGCGGCTATTTTTTTGTGATAGCTGTCTTATTACTGTATACAGATTTTACGTCTGTATAGATCTCTAGTATTTGTATCATAGTAAATGTATATATTAACGATATACAATCATAATTAATTAAGTGTACAACTTAACTGTAAAATAAATTATTAAATATCGTTGTAGTTTAATATATTTTTTTTGTGTGCAATTTACAATCAAACCCAATGTTTCTAAAAAAATTCTCCAATTTAACATTCGCGCCATCTAACGTCGATGCAACCAATTCTGACGGCACATTACAATTTTTCGTTGTAGATGGCGCGACCGCAATGTAAACAATCGCTGCGAATGTAACGTGGTAATGAACGCGGTCGGAGACGGTCAACTGGTTTTTAATGTTATTAGTGTACTCGGCTATTTATTTGTACTTACCGCGATTACTCAACGTAATGTCTGTCGTTCGTGCAGGCGAGTTGAAAATCGGCGATCTGCATGAATTGCAATTGTGGATTCGAATTTCGTGGTTATATCTTGAAATGCGGCCGAAGGTCTTCGGAAATACAACAAAGGCCGCCGGAACCAAATGTCACCGCTGGCCACTAACAGTTGATTTAATTTAACGAAGAGTATCCGACGTCACAACCCGGATTTACATCAAGGTACGTCGCACGCTAGCTTAAGTGCCTTTTCACTTACAGCCGGTGCCGGGCAGTCGGTACCGACTGTCCGGTGGCAAGTGTATTGAGTCTTATGAGACCTTTCACACGTAGTAATTTTGCTGACTACCCGGTTTACGACATTTCGGTCCCGGAGAGCAGCCGGATGCCTCCACTGCAATCACAGTCGCCGGAGACCGGCTAGTCGGCGGCCGAGCTCGTAGTGGTGCATTGATTTAAATTGACGCTTTCACACACGCCGGACATTGCCACCCGGTTTCATTCATTTGAGCTGTGTTTTTATACTGCATTCTGACTATTTGCCAAATTCTACGTACGTACGTAGTATTGCTTTCGTTCATCACATATACAACCGGATGTAAACCGGCTTAGTGTGAAAGGCTCAAATAAATCCGGCTAGTCGGTACCGACTACCCGGCCTCGGTTCCAATCCGGCACGTGTGAAAAGGCACTTACGCAAGTCGTTCTTATCAAAATGGAATAGCTTCGTTTTTAATTTAATGCAAAACTGTTATGCAGAAGGCTTTGACGTTTTATTCGACACCAACAAAACGAAACAAAAATTTTCAATAAATTTAATCTGAATAGTAAATATGTAGTAGATCAACTTAACAATAAAATTCTATAGATACAATCAACATTAACCAACGATAAATAACAAAACGCACTACTTTTTTAATGCGTCTAGGGGATCATACAGAAGTTCGGCATTATCCAACTTTTTCGGAACAGTCGCCTTCGGTTTCCTATCCGCCACTTTAACATCTGTCAAAAAAAAAATTACATATAACGATTATTTCCATCACTATAGCAACACAGACAATGATCCAATGAGAATTTGACTTTTGAACCAATCATTTTTGTTTATCGCGGATAAAAATTCGCTTTCTCTCCTTAGCCATTAAAATTTTTCTTTCCTCTCATCACATTTGACAGTTCATTTTATAATTTAATGAAAATGAATTCTTCGTCGAGATTCGCAAGTTCTGGAAATAATCTCAACTCGACCTTGTTTTTTTTTGTGTTTGTGTTTTTCTTCGAAGATTAATCAGAACAAAAATGTCCAATTCAAATTCGTAAATTTATCACCAAAAATTTTCTGCGAAATAAAAAAAAATTTCCGATTAAAAAACAAGGTCTTATTATTATTATTATTGAAAAAATACGAATTCATTTTACCGGATCGCTTGGTGGTGATTTTCGCGACGGACGTCGCCGAACTCGTCCAGAACATCTCGTCGTCTTCGTCGTCGAACATGTTCCTGTTCAAGAAATCGGACTTGGGCGGCAACCGCTTCGCGCTGAATATGTCCTTGTCGTCGTCGTCCTCGTCGAACAGGTCCTGCTTCAGGTCGGGCGTTTCGAAATTGTCGGTTTTGACGAAGGAGGTCCTGCGGGCGCCGTCGAATTTCGCGTCGTCCGCGGACAACAAGTCGGGCTTTTTGACGTCCGCGTCCGCCTTGGCGATTTCCATTTTGTGTTTGGGCTTCACGCTCGCGAACAAGTCGTCATCGTCGTCCGATTCGCCGAAGAGATTCGTCGACTTGATCTCGGCGTTTTCCGCGTCGACGTCGGGTTTTTCTTCGGGTGCTGTTGTCGGGCTCGTGAGCTCGGAAATCGGCGGCGTTTTGTCTCCGTCGATAGGATCGACTCGCGCTTCGCCGGTCGTTTCTTCTCTGGTCGGATCGAACGTCAAATCGATGCAGGATTTTCTGATGGCTTCGCGGCCTTTTCTCGTCGACGGTCGCCTTTTAACCGCTATCCGGGCCCTGTCCTGTTAAAACGTCACGGTTTGGCTTAAGTTGAAATACAAATCGTTGAGGATTGTTGTTTCAGGACGGTAACTTAAAATCAGTGTTAAGTCTTTTGAAATCAACGAGTACACGAAATCGTTTATAGTCGTAGATGACTTTGATTTGGAAACTCAAAACGAATTAATCATTAACTTCGAGTTGTTCGAGTTTGAAGCTCGCCGATAACTTAACCCAACCCAACCGATATAATCAAACAGAAAAAATAAAATAAAAAAAGTAAAAAAAAATATTTTAATTATGTAAAAACGATAAGATCGTTTTTTTTTAGGTTACGAAGAGTATGCCATTTGAATAAAAATCCATCAAATTCACCTTGGTCACGCTTTGTAAAACTTCCACGGATTTCGTCGCATCTTTCGCGTCGCTCGCTTCGTCAGATTCCTCGATTCGCTCGGTGGAGGCTTCGGGCGTCGCGACAGCCTCCCGCTGGGCCAGGTCTAAGCTCTGCGACTTGGCCAAAACCGGCCTTCGAGGTGGCGCAGCTCCAGGCAGCAGAGCCTTCACGTTTATGTTTAAGTTGTGCTTGAGTTTCCCGGGCGATCCTGTCGATGAGAAAAAAAAAAATAACAAACAAAGCGACAAACGCACCCGAAAAATCCACGCACTTATCATTTCCCTGTCGCGACTTTCACGCCGAGAAACTACGCGAACAGACGCGTGCACTAGTCCAGCGATAACAAACGAATATATCGAAGAGATACGCGATTAAAAAAATGCTAGGCTTCGATTGAAAAAGTTGAAAACTGAAAAATTCGCACCACCGCCAGATTGCAGCGACGAACAGTATGATTAATGTACCGCCGCTATTTGCCCGTGTGTCGCGATAAGATATCTTGCCAATCAAGGATTTAGAGCCACAATCGTAAAAGTAAATTCGTCCAGGTATTTTAAGCGAGAATTAATCTGATAACTTGAGGACGGCGTTGGTTGCATCGGGCAGTTTTAAAAGTACTGATTTTTTTACGATAGTTATATTTAGGGCGTTTGTCGTTTTTAGATTACGTCAAATAAAAAATACGCGATCAAACCGAACACAATTGTAATAATTACAGATAAAATTTTAAAAATGATCGGAAAGATTTCAGTGCCAACATAAATTTACAATTGACACATATCAATGGCCAAAATATTCAAATTCGAACGTCGCGCAATGCCAGGGGTGACGTCCGGACATGAACGCGAATGCAATTGGCGAGCAAAAAAATCGCATTGAAGTTAGGTGCGTCAAAGACGACACAATGACAGGACCAAAAACGACGACGGTTAAGGAACTCGAACGACGCGAAAATTTTTTGCAAAGCTCAAAAAAATCCAATAAATGTAAACTTTCAAAAATTCAAGCGAAAAATAAACGAATGTGATAAAAACAAGAAAAAATGTAAAAAAGCAAGAAACGAATAGAGGTAACATCGATTAAATGCAAATGAAATTTAAACAGAAGACGAGAAGAAATAAAAAGATTGCATTTAGTACGTTTAAAAAATCAAAGCAAAACTACCTACCTCACCCAACGGCACGCAGGCGGAGACTCGACGTACCTCACGCCGAAAATTCTGAACCTAACGGGAAAAAAACGCCGGATTTTCAAGGCCGCGCGAATCGATGCCGCCGTGCACGGATTACGCACGCACTCGATCGTTTTCTGCAATCCGCTGTAGTGTTGAACACGATGGCCGCGATAAGATAATACAATTAAATGCGGGGTACGAAAAACAGATGCACGCGTTTATTAAAAAGTAAAAATTGCGACCTTGGCTTTGATATCGCGTCGCGGTGACGCTGAAATCGAGAGGGCCATGTCGACGCGTTTATTAAAACCTAAATGCGTCGCACGTAACGTCGACGCAAACGATTTTTTTCTCAAAGTCGTCAGCTTCTCTTTTGGTGATTTGGTGATATTTAAGAGTTGGGTTGGAATATGAAAACTTACCGGTTGCGTTTTCATCGACGTCGTTCGGTCGCACCTCTCGTCCCTTTTCGTCTTCTTTTCGTGAAATTTGCGCCGCTTTCGGTTTCTCGCCAATCTTCGGCTTGGCCGGCGACGAATCGGTTTTTTTCTCGAACGACGTCCGATCCTTTGACGCGCCGTCGCATTTTTTCGCGGGCTCGACTTCACCGACAGTTTCCGAACACAAAGACACGGCGCCGTCTTCCTTCAAATCGGCCGCCTCCGGAACGTCGCCGGAAATCTCGTCGTTGCGTTCTGCGGAGAAGCGACACGACGACGACGCGTACGGATCGAAGGACGAGTCGTCGGTTTCGACCCTAACGAGAAAGTTCGGAAATGCAAAAATATTCAAGAGTCCGAAGAAGATATTCAAACTCGAACTTTGCGCAATGACATGTATGACGCAGGTACATGGAATTGCGAATGCAATTGACGAACAAAACAAATGGCGTCGACGTTAGGTGCGTCAAAAACGACTCAATGACACGACAAAAACGACGACATTTGAGGAACTCGAACGATGCGAAGGCAATTGGCGAGCAAACAAAATCGTATTGAAGTTAGATGCGTCGAAGAAGACACAATGACAATTGGCGAGCAAAAAAAATCGCGTTGAAGTTAGGTGCGTCAAAGACAACGCGAATGCAATTGGCGAGCAAAAAAAAAATCGCATTGAAGTTAGGTACGTCAAAGACTAATTACAAAATTAGTCCAAAATTTCATCATAAAATCGCACAAAATCCTAAAATAATCAAAAATCGATAACTAGTTAAAAATCATAATCGTAAAAATAGGCAAAAATCACATAAAACGAAAACGAAATAATCGGCAAAATTTAAAAGAAAAAACATGAAAATTCTAAAAATAATCAATAATTGCAACAATCATAAAATACCCAAGTCTTCAAAAATTACAAAAACACTATACCTGGTCACCTGATCGCCGACAATTCCGCTCAATTCGTTGTACAGCAAGGATGGGGGCTCGTTGTCGAAAATGCTCGATCGGTGCGTCGCGACATCCTCGACGTTCTCAAACAAGAACTGGTCGTCGTCGAACAGGTTGTTTTCGGAGCGCGTGTCCCAATCGTCCAAGTCGGGCGGCGGCACCGTATCAAACAGACTGATGTTCGCAACCTTCACGTCTCCAGGCCCCAGGAAGCTGTCACTCGCCGACTTAGTTTTCTTCTTCTCGTCGCCGAACGTGAACAAATCGTCATCATTCAAGAACAGCCCGTCTCTGTTGAATGAATCGCCACTCGAAGTAGGTTTCGTCGAAAACAAATCTTCGAACGAGTCTCGCGGTCTTGTTGGACTGGCGAATAGATCGGGGAGATTTCCGTCGAGCGAATGGGGTGAGTCGCGTCCTCGTTTGGAGGATTGCTTCGTAGCCATGTTTTCGTCCCATTTTGACGCTTTTTCTCGTCTCTCCCTGGCTTCTGAGCCCTGTTTGTCATCCAAATAACATTTTTCTTCTTCAGTTACTTCAACTAAATCTGGTTTGACAACAACATCTGAATCTCCCACCCGTTCAACCCCCAATTCTTTCTCCACAACTACGGTTGATGCAAACGAATCATTCGGTCCCTTCCCGGCATTTTTCAAATTCTCCTTTTCATCGAACAAATTCGTCGATCCCCCCTGAAATTCATCTTGCGCGTATTCTCCGTTTGGCGAAAACAAATCTGCAAATAGCCCCTCGCTTAAAAGTTTACTCGACGAGGACTCGGCCGGTTTAGAATTTGCCTTGTGTTTCGTTCCAGATGCGAACAAATCTTCGTCATCGTCGTCGTCGAAGAGACCTTTTGGTTCCTTAGTCATGTTTGTGACCTTGCTAAAATTGACATCGGAAAATAAATTGCCTTTGTCGACCTTTGAACCAAAAAGATCAGATTCGTCGTTAACTTGAAGGTGATCGTCGAACAACGTCGAGGCGTATTCTTTCGGCGCGTCGGTGAAAAAATCACCAAATAAGTCTTCGGCTAACGCCACTTTATCTTTAGATGGTTTTGGGTTGGGTGCCCCGAAAAGATCGTCTGACGCAGTTTGCGGCTTGGTTTCATTAGAGGGCGCTTTATCGACGGATCTCAGGTTGTCCCTTTCGTTATTTTGATTGCCGGTGTCGTCGGGCGAAAGTCGTCGCCTATTTTTCAACGCTCCTTCTAAACGGTGACCCGTGAGTAGATTGACGTCGCCGAAGGGTAATTTTCCGCCGATTGGTGCCTGAAACGATCGGTTAAATCGACGGAAATTTGCTGTGGAAAAACTCACTTTAGGCTGTGGACTCAGATCGTCCGAATTCGGCGTGCCAATTTTGTTGCGATTTACAGATCGTTGGACTCCAGTGAACAATTCATCATCGCCGTCGTCGTCGTCGAAAAGGTCTTCAATTTTCTAAAATAAATAATGTTCACGAATTGTCGTTTCGACAGAAACAAAGCCATTTAAATCATAAACAAATTTGCCTACAAATTTTCATACCTTAGTTTCGACTTTTCCACCACTTCCTTTACTTTGCAGTTGACTTTTACCGACGACCTTCGAGGGAACAACGTCCCCGATTTCATCGTCGTCAAACAAATTGGGTACAATCTTATCGTCGTTGGTGTTAGGATAATCAACGGTTTTTTCTCCCCAGAATGATTCGTCGTCGTCGAGGTTATCGAAGAGGCCATCGCCGCCGGAGAACAGACCCCCGATCTTCGGCCGCGCTTCATCAACAACGTCGAGAGGCGGCGGTTCATTCGAAAATAAGTCTGCGACAAATCAAGTTATATTAATTTAATTGTAATAATCACTATGTCGATTCATAGAGCTTGCAGCGCCAGATTAGTCTTGGCATTCAAAGTTATCGCGCAGTGGTGCAATGGGAACAAACCCCACAATACACAATACAATAGATTTGTATACAAGTTGTAATTATTTTCATTAAATTTACAACGCATTCGGTTACACATATTGAGAATTGATTGTTAATTGCGAATTTGCTATCTAAATAATTAAATACTCCACATATACCGTAATTGTAGTTTGACGGTTTCTGTATGGGTTTCTTGTTAATTTCCGGCTCTGCCGAATTATTCTTCCCAATGACGCTGTCCAATTTCGCGGCCAACTGCACGGCGAAGTTATTCTGCGAAATCAGCGTCTACAAACATAACTGTCAAAAACCACGGACAAAAAACTACGTCAAACGAACCCTCTGAGCGGCCGAATCAAAATCATCGCCGCCGGTCGTCGTTTTGGTGCCGTCGAACGTCGAGTTCGCAACCGGTTGCCGAATGCCATCACCGAGATCCTCAGATCCGCTCTCTGACGGCGTCTTCACCTATCAATTTCAATTAACAAGTCGCTGACGCGCATGACTAGTAATTTCACCTGGGATCTGTTTGTCGTCGGCAAATCCGACTCCAAATCCGAGTCGCTGTACTTCTCGGACGCCTTTTCGTCTTCGCTTTCGTCCGAAGACTCGGCCAGGCCGACGTGCAGCTTCGCGTGCCACTTCTCCGAACCGATCACGTATGGCAACGGTCGGTTTATGTAGGGGTCTTTGGGCTGCAGCACGAAGCACGGGAAATCGGCATCGTCTTCGCTGTCGCTGGCCACGACTTCGACCTTGTCGAAGTACTTGTCGACGACGTCTAATCCACGCAACACGGCGGTTTTCATCTCGTTGATGCGTTCATCTTCCGTTTGTCGCTTTTCAATCAGCTAAAAGTCACACGTCCGTTAATAACGACAATCACTCAACTTGTAACTTACTTCGGGTTTTTCGACGATCGGCAGAGTCTCGTCGTCATCATAAACGCGCTTTTCGATGAACTGGACGTTGCTTAAACTCATGAAGGTGTTCCTGGCAATGTCCAGCGACAACGACGCGTTCTCCAAGTTGTCGAGTAGATTGTCCAAGTTGTCGTTCGTGTCACTTGCGTCTTTTAGTAATTTCTGCAATGCGTTCGTCTTGAATTGTGTGATTTGAGATGAGTGATTTTACTACCTCTGAGAATTGCTCCAGGTATTTTAACAACCCGACGTCGTGAGCCAGGGTCCAATCGGCGGCGTTGTCGACGATTTCTTGCGGCGATAAAGGTTTGTCCTGGGACATTTTTAAATCTTCGAGTTGTGCGTTGCTTAATATTATTATTATTATTATTAATTACTTCGCAATTTAAATCTTAAATCTACATATGTAATTTCAAACGCAATCACACGCTTCACCTATTAAATTACGTCAAATGACGTTTATAATATAAACAAAAAGGTTGAAGGTTATGATTGAGTCGGTAGCGCCACCACGAATAGTGTCAGTAAAATTCCCCTAGCACACGTTGAAAATAAATACAACTAAAAATAATTATAAATAAATAGGGTGTACATTCCATCATATTATCATAATACTATTTTATCTAATTTGCTCTACTAATTCTTGAAATTTCTCTACTTTAGACTGTGAACTTTCACGTAGGTTGGGTACACTGATATTGAGACAGAAATTTTAGGTTGGCGTGTGACATGACACGAACATAACCAAACTAAAAGTTACCAAAAGTAGTTTAATAACACGACTCTTTATTAAACTGTTTTCGATGTAATAAATGATCGATGAAATTATAAAGCTTAAAAATAATATTTTTTTATGTGTCGCATTAGAATAAATTGGCGAAACCAAACTACAATTTTACGTACTTATTTTTGCTTTTATATCAGAATTACAGGTAAGCAAGGAGATGTTAGAAGTATTTGCAGCAAAATATTTCCTATTCAAATTAATTTTATAACATCTGGAATTGATGTATTTTTCGCTCCCCGTGGAAAATTGGTAATCAAAAATTTATTGATGGACAAAAGCGCCATCTGTGTTCGAGTAGTCAAAATTGCAACTAGTGCGGCTAGTACAGGTTCCTTTAATGCCATTACTTTATTGGTTAAGCTACTTACCTTACTTTGTTGGCAACAATATCTTGCATTGTTGCAAACCATTGAGCATTTACATGCTCTTATGTTTTTAAATTGACGCAGCGTATATGCACACGTGCATGTCAACCTACAATCATTTTTCGTGCCGTGTCAGATATGACTTTCAGAAATTATGTTTCTCCCAAAGTGTTCTGCGCCATTCAAAACGTAAACATCGTCCACCTCGCGAAATGTACGGAGGAGGAAATACGACCGATCTTGCCGTGCCTGGTCCGCATGAGCTTGATTTCGCCCCTGGACACGTCGAGGAAATGCTGCAAGCAAAAAATGGACATACTGACCATCATATCCGGCATCGAGTTGGTCAATTCGATCGTGGCGTTGCTCTCCATAGACTTCCACGTGCTGGAAGCCGACGTGAAAAAAGAACAGCAACTGCGGCAGAAGGCGGGCACGAATTTAAGCGACTCCGTCCTGATCGGAAACTTGCCCAACGGACTGGCCCTGGAATACGAGCGCTCCGACATGACCAGACGTTTACGCCTTGTGCTGAGCGAGCTGCTCTTCATACAGTCGCAGATACAAGAGGGCGAAAACCACTCGGAACAAGATTTCTACATCAAAAACTCCGAGCTGTTCGACAATGACATTTACATCGAGGAAATTTCCGATGTCATATGCATCGCTTTGGCTGAACTTCCCACGCTCCTGAACGTCATCAACATCACCGAAATTCTGCTGCACGTCTTGAACGGACCGGCAATCATTTGTCGGGTCGTCGCTAATTTTCCCGACTCGTTCAGAGAAGGTTTGCACATGTGCCCGATAAAAACTTTTTGTCTATCGTCGTAATTTCCAGTGTGCACGTGTCTGATACAAAGAGGCGAAAAACAGGAGGAGAATTTATCGAGCTCCATACGGGGCGCCGCAATCTCGATGCTGTGCAAAATGAATCCTTCACAAGCGCTGGCCGTACGAAGCAAGTGCGTGGAATTGTGCCGAATGCCCGCGTTGGCGATTTCATTGTCGTTGGACCGCAACGTACAAAATCCAATGGAATCCGACGGGGACATGGTAGCCTTCGTGTCAGGATTGTTGCTCGGAAATGATCAAACGATAAGGTCGGCGTTTTTCATGAGGTTATCATACGACGTTCATGATTTTTTTTCCGCAGGAACTGGTTCGCTTTGTTCATTCGCACCGGCCAGAAAAGGAAGGGCGAATTATCAAGCACGGCCTTGCAGCAGCTGCGTGACGAGTTGCAAAGACGACTGCAGATCATAATAGACGACTCGCAGAATGGCCAACTGCCCAACAACTTGGTGGTGCAAGCGTCTGCCCTGTTGCGATTGTACTGCGCCTTGCGTGGAATCGCGGGCATTAAATTTCAAGACGACGAAGTTAACTTGATCGTGCAGCTCCTTATATCGCACCCAAACCCGACGCCAGCCGGCGTTCGATTCGTCTCGATAGGACTGTGCATGTTGATCGCTTGTCCGTCGTTGGTTCTGTCGGCCGATCACGAAAGGAAAAGCATCGAATGGGTGTGCATCTCATTTTTATTTATTTAATTCAAAGATAGAACAGGTCGATTTTAGCAAAAATGCATTTTTTGGCGTTCCCTAAGGCCCCCGCAGACTATCTTAGGCATATCTGCGCCTGTGTGTATACGTCTCACTCACAAGATCTCGCAAAAAATTGTTTTATTAAATTTGAATTGATCTAAAAAAATATATTTAAACATTTTCTTAATTTGTAATTCATTTCACTTCTTTCATAAATATTGTTTTGTTGCATTTGTATTATTTAAAATATGTAACCAATAATATAATATTAATAGAACAGAAATATTTAATAATGACATAAACATTAAAATGAAATTAATCCGTAAATCTGCAGGTACAATGGTTGGTTAAAGAAGAGGCTTATTTCGAATCGGCGAGCGGCGTAACCGCATCGTTCGGAGAAATGCTCCTCCTCATGGCAATCCACTTCCACAGCAACCAATTGAGCGCAATCTGCGATCTCGTCTGCGCCACGCTCGGCATGAAGATCCCAATTCGACACAACAACATGACTCGCATGAAACAAGTTTTCACACAGGAGATATTCACCGAACAGGTGGTGACGGCCCACGCGGTTAAGGTACCCGTCACCGACAACCTAAACGCAAACATGATCGGCTTCCTCCCGATACACTGCATCCATCAGCTCCTGAAATCGCGCGCGTTCGCGAAACACAACGTCAACATAAAAAACTGGATTTACAAGCAGATCTGCGTCAGCGTGAACCCGTTGCATCCGGTCCTGCCTCTGCTGGTCGACGTCTACGTCAACAGCATCATCTTGCCCAACGTGAAGCACGCGGAGCAGGTGAACAAGCCGCTCACCGAGAACGAAATACGCCGGGTCTTCCAGAGCTCGATCTTCGGGCCGTATTTCAACGAGCGTCGGTCGTTCTTCAACATGGAGTTCGAAATGGCCGAAAATCACGACGTCGCCATCTCCGAAA
This sequence comes from Geotrupes spiniger, assembly GCA_959613385.1. Taxonomy (NCBI): domain Eukaryota; kingdom Metazoa; phylum Arthropoda; class Insecta; order Coleoptera; family Geotrupidae; genus Geotrupes; species Geotrupes spiniger. The sequence goes on from OY390740.1 coordinate 152,193, forward strand.
CGAGCCTAACCCCGCAGTTGCTGCTCCTGTATTACTTGTTGCTGTACGAGGACTGTCGGTTGAACAATGCGCATAATTTGGCGTCGTCCGGCCGCCGCATAAAAACGTACAGTCCCGAGTTTTTGTCCGAACTGCCCATCAAATATCTTTTACATCACGCCCAGAAAGACCAAGCGTCATACTCGACGCTCTTCGGGCCGCTGTTGAAACTGCTCGCGACTCATTTTCCGCACTTGACGCTCGTGGAAGACTGGCTAGATGACATGGCGATCAAAAACGCGCACAAAACCACGTTTGTGAGTGAGTTCACGCTCATCGAGTCGTTCTACGAGCTGGAGAAGACCCCGTCGAAATGCGCAAAGATCCTGCAGTTGCTTTTGAAAAAGGAAGCGATCGACATTTGGCCGTTTGCCGAGGTTTTCGCCCAGTTCTCCAAGAACATCCTCGGCGATAAAGTTCCGCGCTACCTTCAGGATCTGTACAAAGACGTCTGGTTGAAGTTGAACACGGTATTGCCGCGTCGGCTGTGGGTTTTAACGGTGAAGAACTTGGTGGGCAATTTCAGCGGGTTGACGAGGATAGACGTTGCTGAAGACCCTTTACAAGCATGTTTGATTCATTTAGTTTTCAAATGAGTATTTTGATGTTTTTTTTTTTTTAGATTATGCGGTGTGACGAAAGGGCATTTCGTTGCGCCCCCATCTACACCATTGTGTTGAGAGTTTTGAGGGCGAGCTTGGCTTCGTCACGGAGTCAATTGCATCAGCACTTGCAGTCCAATCCGCGTTTGGATCCCAGCGGACAAATTGTAAATGACACAGAACGTGAGGAAATGTGCAGGGCTCTTATTGCGGCACAGGTAACGACAGCTAAAAACACCTTTCTAATGGCGACTGAATTACGATTAAAAATAATCGGTGCTACAGAGAATTATAAATTATTATTTAAAAGTCCTCGCAACATGATTTATGATTGGACATATTTCAGTTAAATTAATCTTAATACTTGATCACAATGGACAAAGCATAAGAATTGCAAAATACTTGCCTAAGGATAAGACTTAAACATTAACAATGACTATTGTTTCAACTCAATTGAAGTGATAATAAATTAATGTAGTATATCGAAACAAACGGCACAAACATTCACTTGCATTTACTCAATTTCATGCATTCCTTCTAAACTAAACAAGTCTTCTTGTGCTTTAAAATCTCAACCGGCGTCAGCATCAAATTATTCTTGCACTTCTCACACTCAAACAATCTAGAATTGGGCTTGACGGCCTCCACCGTGGGTGCATTTTCCGTTTTCTTAGTTTCTCTTTTATCGCAAAACGTCTCGTGCTGAAACATCCTGAAAAACGACAGACCCAACAAAACGTTGCGACAGTGCGGGCATTGGAATTCCAAGGCGCAGATCTCCTGCTCCAGGTTAGAATCCCACTCCTCTTGCAGGATACAATTGTAGACGACATTCTCGGTGACTTGCACTCCTCCAAATTTCCCGCATTCTGTCATGGGGAATGACGAATCGAAAGGATTTTTAACGTTTTTCAACGTGTCGTCGTCGAATATCCCAACGTTGTAGTTGTAAATGACTTTCAAGTCGGCCGGGAGGAGCCGCTTGATGTTGTAACTTATCTCGGTTTTCATGAAATTGACTAAATCTTCGACGAACTCGTCTTCGGAATCGGCGAACGACGGCGACTTGAGCTTAGTTTCTAGTTTGTCGGCCCATTTTTTGCGTAAGGCGAGGGCCCGCGTCAACAAGACTTTTCCTTGTCCGACGTATGGGACGTCGATAGATAGGAACTCGTCGAAAACGAACCTCGTTAACGTCGCGTTCGTCGCCACGGTTTTACTCAAGAGAAGCAACGTTTGCAGCGCGGGCATTCGCATGACGTTAACCAAGTAAATCTTCTTCGTTTTTAAAATCGATTGGTACACGAGAATCTGGTGCCTTCGACTGATCGGCCGACGGCTGAAGTATCCGGGCGGCGGGATTTCGATGTCGTCGTTGTGCAGCTCTAAAATGTCCGGGTTCGCAGCGAAAACGCTCATCGGCCGTAAAAACACGTAATTTCTCGACTTGGAGTGGTACAGCTTTTCCGAGACGTTCTTCGACGAATTGAACTCATCCTCGACGGCGATTTGCGGGTGTAATCCGCTGCTCAGCACGATTTTCAGCATCGTTAGGTCCCTGAAGCTGTCGGCGGAGCTTTCACGCAGCAACTTTTCGATCCGTTTGAAATCGTTGTTGATTTTGAACTCGACGTCACGCAGATCCATCGTTTCTGTTTCGTCCGCGTCGAACATTTCAAACTTGAGCTGCCTTCGATGGGTGGATTTCGCCTCATTTTTCAATTCGTTTCGCATCGCCTTCAACCGTTTGAGTTCGCCGTGGCGTATGGAACGCTCGGCGCTCGTCAGGTCCACATCGGATATTTTGGGTAGTAGATCGGCGTCGACGAGGATTTCGCGGAATTGCTCGAGAAGTTTTGTCACCTGTATGAAGACGTCATTTTTAATTTTTAAATTCAATTGAAATTAAAATTTCTCAAAAAGCTTTGCGAGTTAATGGCGATACTTATCAAAGAAACATTTTGCATAAGCGATGGAAGACTTTGCAGACTTCTAGCATAATATTTCTTCGACTTTTAACATTTCCGAAACTATGATAACAATTTTTCAACATTGACCAAATTTAACCGAATAAGCAAGAACCCAACTCTGCACCAGTTGAACGAGATCACAACACTATTCCCGACTGGATACTTATTACTCACCTCGTAGAATCTCTGCTCTTCGAGGCCTCGTTTCCTCGCCCACGTTTTCGAATTTTCTCGTTTATTTTCCACGGAACTTCGTTGCTTCACGTGCAGCCACTCTTTGTACAGATTCAACAGAGTTATGGGATCGCCGTGGTTGGATTCGAATTTTCTGCGCAGCTCGGCCGCCTCCGTGTTTCTAAATGCGGCCTGCGTGAAAGGATTCTGCACGCTTAGAAGTGAGGCCAGCGCCAGGACGGAGTTGACGTTCCCGAAAACGGTCGATAAAATCAGCATTTTGCCAATCGATAGGTCGACGGGTAACCGCGATAGTTTTTCTCCCAACGACGTCAGGACCAAACAGTCATCGTCCGAGGCCAATGCACCGGTGTATTTCAACCGTTCCAGGCTCTCTTCGATGTTTTGATCGCTCGGTTTCTCCAAAAATGGGAAGTTCGATATGTCGCTCAGCCCCAACGACACCATGTGCAGCAGCAGGGATTCCAGCGGCACCAAATGTATTTCGGCCGGCGTGTACGCGTCGAAATTTCTGTAATCTTCTTCCGAGTACAGGCGAAATGAAACGCCGGGCCCCGTTCGGCCAGCGCGACCCGATCGTTGGCGGGCGCTGTCTTGCGAAATACTGCACTCGGCCAATCTATTTACGCCGCCTTCCGACAGGTAACTCATCCGGTTGACCTTTCCCGAGTCGATGACGAAACGCACCCCGTCGATGGTGACCGACGTTTCCGCTATGTTCGTCGAAATGATGCACTTGCGAACGCCGTCCGGTGGGTAATCGAAAACCTTGTCCTGTTCTTCCAAAGACAGCGAACTGTGCAACTGCAACACGATCCAGTTGTTTTTGCACGAGCTGTAATCTTTGACGGCGTCCGACAACGTCGAAATTTCCGAAAAGCCGTTCAGAAACACCAACAAATCTCCTTTTTGATTGGGCGGGTATTTCTCATCGATCATTTGTATTATCTGCAGGTACGGGGTGCAGTCGAACCGATCGGTTTTCTTCTCGTATGGGTCTTTGATCACCGGGCGATAGTGGACGTCGATGGGGTACAAACGACCAGGTACTTGGATGACTTCGACTCCCTCGTCCTCGAAATATTTACTGAACAAACTCAAATTTATGGTCGCCGACATCAAAATGAGCTTAAAATCTTCGCGTTTATGCAGCAGACATTTCATAATACCGGCCAAGAAATCGCCATGCAAGTGCCTCTCGTGGACCTCGTCCAAAATAATAACATCGTACGAATTCAACGTGTCTTCCTCGGACGCCTGTCGTAATAAAAGGCCCTCGGTCATGAATATAACGTTGGTGTCTTTGCGTTTCGATTTTTCGAATCGTATCTGATAGCCGATGGTGTTCTTGAAGTCGGTGAGGGTTTCGTAAGCGACCCGTTTGGCCAAAGACACGCAAGCAATTCGCCGCGGCTGCGTGCAAACGATTTTGTTGTAACCCGCCTCTAAAACATACTGGGGGATTTGCGTCGATTTACCGCAGCCCGTGTCCCCGGCTATTAACATGACGCGCGAGTTTTCCAACTTTCCCAGGATCTCCTCTTTGTATCGAGCGATGGGGAGTTCGTTTTGGGCGTCGCGCAGTTTTTTCAACCTGGAAAATTTGGTTTTTTGTTGGAAGTCTTGGTAAACTTTGACGGTTCGCAGGAACTCTTCCAAGTCCCTTTTGGGAATTCGCAACCGCTCGCCTTCTCTGTCCAAAATTGGTAATTTTTCAAACAGCTCGTCGGCGGTCGAGTCGAAGGTCATATTCAGTAATTTAGTTTTGTCGAAGACGGGAGGTTTCGACGACCGGATCGCTTTGTATTTGTCGTGAAATCGCCAGAAATCCGATTGTTTGGTTACGTTGCATTGCTCGTCCAGGAACCTGGAGAGTTCGTGTTTGTACGAGTCGATGGGTTTTTCTTTTGCGCAATGTTTTTTACTGTTGTTCGTGCGTCGATGGTCGCTTGAACGTTTGTTTGAGTGTTTTGGATTATTGTAGTGCGATTTGCTCATTATTTCGGCGTATTTATCGCGAGCGTCAGCGGTGTCGTTTATAGGTTACGTCGATGTGCAGAAAACCTACTGGTTATTGTTTATACATGGCAAGTTTTTCATAGGTTATGTCAACGTGCAGAAAACCTACTGGTAATTGTTTATACATGTCACATTCTCTATAGGTTATGTCAATGGGCAGAAAACCTACCGGTTATTGTTTATACATGACAAATTCTTTATATTCACTTTGTTGAAAAACCTTACAGTAAATGTTTTCTTTTACTGCACTTTGCACCTGTAATATTGTGTTCTTTTCCTGTATTGCGATTCATCAAGGTTTGAAATCATAAAAATTTGAAAATCAAAATAATCATACCCTACAATTATTACAATTAATTAAAAACATATGACACCACTTTAGTAGTAAACTCCTCAAATATACATCAAATTAGTATATAGTTTCAAGAATCAAAAACTACGATATTTATTGGACTCATTTATTTTTAGGATAGCGCCGCTGTACAAATGCTCCTCGAGACTTGCTTAGAAACCGAAGATGATCGCAAAATCCATGGAAAACAACTAGCACTGCAAGAAGTTCGTTCATTGGTTTGTTGTTACCTACACCAGGTTTTCATCGCCGACACAACGTTAGCCAAATTAGTACACTTCCAGGTAAAACAGAACCGTTTTCTTTACATGCTCATCCAGATCGTAATCTACAGGGTTACCCCAACGAACTGATCGAGGTGACCGTGAAAGGCGTCCCGTCCATGCACATTTGCTTGGATTTCCTGCTCGAACTGATGCAACAACCGAGCTTGAACAAGCAAATCTTTGCGATACAGCTCCTCTCGCACTTATCGTTGCAGTACGCGCTTCCCAAGAGCTTAAATTTGTGCGTCACGACGTTGAACTTGTTATACGCCTTGTTAGGAAGTAAGTCTTTCGTTGTTTTCAGTGTCGTGTCTGTACGTTCGAATTTCAGGTGTGTCCAGCACTCAACGGGTCATCCTCTTCAGGTCGGTGCTGCCGGCTTTGGTTCGTTTCAGCGAGGCTTTTCCGCCACTGATCGACGATATTACCCAATTGCTCCTGCAACTAGCTAGGGTCTGTCAATCGCAGGCCGCGTTGGCATCGCACTTCGACACGCATCTAGGCAAAGGGGACGAAATATTATCGCAGGAGAGCAAAACGTTGTGCGAGCTGGCGCAAAGCACGTTCGCCCAAATCCTAACGAAAGCCGTTTTAAAAATGGACGTTTATAGTTAACCGTTTAATAAAGTAATTTGTTTGTGTTACGCAGTTTTTTCAACATGCACCAATTGTCCGTTTCGATCCTTACGATACTTGAATATTTCGGCTTTGCTACGACCAGACCAATGCGCAACGTCTTTTTTATTTAACACACTTTCACCGCTAACGGCGGCCATTTTGGCCTTGACGTTCTCGTCGATGGTTTCATCGTCGATTGTTCGCCGTTTAATCTCGAACTTTCCCTTCATGAAGATCTCATCCTTGTCGAGTCTTAAAAAATGCTTCGAGTCGCTGAATAACCTAACCCCTCTCTTTTTACGTTTGCTCCCTTGGACGTATTCGTGAGTGACTGTAGACTTTTCCAATCGGCGATCTAACAATTTGCCGAGTTGGCGGGCGACGTAGGCTTGGAACTCGGGTGTGACGTTCAACAAATTGAACTGGTCATCTTCGCGCACCGGTCGTAAAGACGGCCGTTTCTCCGCCACATCAATGGGTTTTTCATCTAAAAAAGTAATACGTTGCAATCGGATAACAACGGGGTGAGAACTAACCTTTGCTCGAGTCTGAAAACATCGCGTCGTTGATGAATTCTGCGTCGGCGGCTTCGAGCAGCAATTCGACGTTTTCGTCCTCCGAACTGCCCGACGACATGCTTGGCTTTGGTCGGCGAATTCGTTTAATGCCTTTGTAAATCACGGCACCGCAAAAACTTTGATCATTTGCCAAACGATTCCAACCTCTCCGGCAATTTTTAAAAAAAATGTCTAATTACCTTTTTAACGGCTTAGGTTGGCAGAGCTGCATTTAATATCGCGCCATCTGGCGACCGATGTATCAAACTACGCCGAATGACCGGACGCAACAATTAATTTCAACCGTTGAGGTTCTTCGATTTAGTTTGATTATATTTAAATGTAAACTCGTATCAAACAGATAACAAATTGAGTTTAAGGGAAAAAGATTTTTGGTTGTGTTGACTGACCGTTTGCTTACAGCGACCTGTAATCGTACTGTCAAACGTCAAATCTGACGTCAATGTACGTCACGATATCTGAAAATTATCCGAAAAATTTGCAGTAGAGGTCACGAGATCAGCGCATCCACAAGTGATTTATTACTTTCGGATACTTCCAGTAAAAATCCCGGCGAGGAAATGTTTTCGCGTGTGCTTAAACAATCATCGATAGCGGCTCTGCAGAGCGGCGCACGAAACTTCAACACTACCGGCCAGGTGAACAAATTTTTACATTTTTATGCACTTGCGCCTTTATTCTATTGTGGGAGACAATTTTGGTCACTCCGAACCAATTAATGGTCAATTTAGGCTATTTTTAGAGAGAGCGATCTAAAAATACGTTTTTTTTTTGCATTTTCGAACTTTGTTGTTTGACGACGACGTGACGACGCGACGCGTTACGCAATTTTTATCCGTCTCTTGTCGCAAAACGCATCACATTGTAAATTTCGCAATTACAGAACAATGTCAAAGTCGGCGTTGTGGGTGCCGCAGGGGGCATTGGTCAGCCGCTTTCGATGCTCTTGAAACAGAACGTCTCAATTACGGAACTGAATTTGTACGACATTGTCAAGCACACCCCCGGCGTCGCCGCCGACATTTCGCACATGGATTACCCGGCCAAAGTCAAGGGGTAAGTCCCATTCACTTATAATTAAAAAATCAACATTTCAGTAATCCCATTTATATATACATTTTTTTTTATCATAATCCGAGTAAACTCTATTAAATCTCGGCATTGATTTAGATTATATTGGACTTAATCGAATTATATCGATTTATGCTTCGATTTTTAGTTTCACTGGCCCCGAGGAAATCAAAGATGCACTAAGAGGCGTCGATATTGTTGTCATGCCCGCCGGGGTCCCCAGAAAACCAGGTAAACGTCTTTACCGAAGCTAAAGGTGACGCGTTAGCCATTCCGATCGAAATTAACGCATTTTTGTTCTCTTTTGCAAGGAATATTGCACAAGCTGTTTTTGCAGTCGCCTTTGCCCACGATAAAGCTTCCCCCCCGGTAATCGCACTTCAACGCAACCGACCGACGAACCGCAATTTCGATTATTGACCGTGTCGCTTTTGCAGGAATGACCAGAGACGATTTGTTCAACACGAACGCCTCGCTCGTTCGTAACGTGGCCACCATCGTCGCCGAAGTGTGCCCGAAGGCTCTGGTTGCCATCATCACGAATCCCGTCAACTCGTGCATACCCATCTTTTGCGAAACGATGAAGAAGGTCGTTGGTTATTACGTCGTGGAAGTGCGATAATCTGAACGTTTGTTTGTTAGGAGGGGAAATTGGATCCTCGTCGGGTGTTTGGCGTTTCGACGTTGGATTTGGTGAGGTCGAGTGCTTTCGTTGGCGCGGCCAAAGGCCTGGACCCGACGAAGGTCAAAGTGCCGGTGATCGGAGGCCATTCTGGAGTCACGATCATTCCGCTCATTTCTCAGTGCCATCCGACTGTGCAGTTCAGCCCCGAGGAACTGGCGAAGATTTCAAAACGCATTCAAGAAGCCGGCACGGAGGTTTGTTGAAGGAAAATACAACTAAATGAAACTATAATCAAAGAACAAAGCTCACAGCATCCATTGATAATAGAAGTCGGGTGTAGTACGATTACATCTGTAAATGAAATGAGTTTAGACCACTCGACGTCATGCTTGTGCATGGACTGTAATAATTGTCAATTATTTCAAGTATTAATTATTTCTAATTTTGAAATAATTTCTGTTACTTTTTTTTCTGTGAATGTGGGCATTGTCACACACAAATTGAAATCATTTACTTAAAGAAATTATAAACTTAATTCGATGACTTGTCACAGAATGACAACTTAAAACAATTATCGTACAGGTCGTGCAAGCGAAAGCCGGTGCAGGTTCCGCTACTCTCTCGATGGGCTACGCCGGCTCCAAGTTCGTAAGCAGCCTCATCAGGGGACTGAAAGGCGAGCCCAACGTCATCGAGTGTTCTTACGTCATGTCCGACGTAGCGGACACAAAATATTTCGCGACGCCGTTGCTCTTGGGCAAGAACGGCCAGGAGAAGAACTTGGGCATGGGAACGCTCAGCGATTTCGAGAAGGAACTCCTGAAGGCGGCCATACCAGAGCTCAAGAAGAACGTCGAAACTGGAGAAAAATTCGTACAATAAGCATTTAAAACTTGAGCCAATAAACGTCCAAGACTTATCATTTATCTTTTTAATGCATTCAATGGAATTTATTATCTGTTCGATGTGTGTCTTTATTTGTAAGTATCGAGTGCTGTGCGTAAAATAAAAATAAATCGATAAAATCAAGTTTATAGTTACAATCATTTACTTCCATCTTAAATAAATAGTTGTGAGCCACGATAGATCCTTGCGATCGCAGTGGAAGGGTGATTAAGCGCCCCACTCATTATAATTAACTAACTAACTACTTCTGTCTTTGGGTTCTTTGAACGGATAACCGATGCAATCAAAGATGTCCCTCTCTGAAGTTATTTCAACCGGTTCGCCTGGAACCCCTTTAAATATAGATGTAACTACTCGCACGATTTACACGTACGTTGCGTACCTGTGCTTCCGACTGGGCGCAAAGTGTACTCGTTCAGCGTAAAACCGACGTCCAGGGCGTGCGCTCGCATTTCTTTGTTAAACATGTCCGAACCGGTGAAATACAGAACGCTGCAGTAATATTGATCGTGCGGCGTCAATCGTATGTCTAATCTGCGCGTCTTGCCCTCATCGTTCAATTTACAGGCCCCCTAAAACAACCACCCTACGAAAATTGCACAAAAACCAATCCGACTGTACCATAAACTTAGTTTCCCCCAGTGACATCGTCTCCGTAACAATACCACCATTCTCCAAACACGACACCACCCGTTTCAAAAGCTCCTTGCGTTGTTTCTCGTCAACGCTCGTGTACGAAGGATGTGTTATCAACGTGTCGATGTCGCCGCTTTCTCGTTTGCCTCTTCTAAAAATTAAAACTACAACGACTCGTCGAAACGATGATCCCACCAAAACCTGTAACTCCCGCAAATCGTGATCTTAAACTTTTCGTCCAGTTTCCCGACTTCAGTTCTGATTTTCCACTCGATTTTTTCAATTTCGCCTCTCGGTATTTTCTTCTCGAAATCTTCGAAATGCCTGCAAATTAAACGCGTTCGTGCATACGACTGACGATTAAGCGTCTACGACCTCAGTCCGACGAGCTGGTGGTGGGTCAACTTGTCGGTGCGTCGACGCAGATCGTCGATGGTTTTTATCCCATCGGCGACGAGACTTCGGGCTTTCGCGGGACCGACGCCAGAGATTCTCGCCAACGTGGTGATGGCGGTGCTGTCGTCGTCGTTGTGTATCTGGAATCGAATTCGTCAATCTCAGTTCGGTAGGACGACGTGAATCGTACGTTTTCCAACTTTTGCAACTTCCCGGTGGTCAAAAACTCGTCGATTTTTTTCGCGATCTTGTTGCCGACGCCGTTTAATTTCTTGGCTGCCTGGCCAGACGTTATTCGCGTCGGATGCGCAGATAAAACGGTGGCGGCTTTGCGGTATGCGTTGTACTTATGCACGTTTCGGTTCACATTCTTTTCGTAATCGGCCAGCTCTTAAAATGCAAGGTTGATTATTGTTTATAGTTGCGAGGCCTCGTTACCTGTTAAGAAGTCGCAGAAATCGTGGTTCGGGTTGTTCTCGCTCGACGGAGCTTTGCGTTTACTCATCGCTCGACTCTTATTGGAAATGTTCGCCCTTCGCCTAAAATTCTCGCCAAATGGAAATTCAGATCTCGAGGTATATACTCTCCCATTCAACAGATTTTATGGTCGCTTTATATTACCAGACATCATTTTTGAAAAACAAGAATGAGAATAAAACGCATTGTTTATACTATTGTCACCAGCCGCCAGGTTAGGTTAAGATCGAAACAGTGTTGCCAAGTCGAACATTTATTTCGCAGCTCGAATCCAAGGATTTTTTAAATTTTTTAATACATTTCAAAATAGCGACACAAATTACCGCACATTAACATTTAGTTTTTTCACTAACAAACTAGGAAAAACTGTTAACTGTTAAAAAAACGAGTCGTTAGAACTATTTCATGAGCATGAGAAGTACTACAACTTCACGCCTAAAATTAGTTCGCAAGCCTTCCGCGACTGTCAAATCAAACCGTTGACAAAATGCGAATATTTTACGCGTTATTCAGACGAAAGCACATGCCGAACGGGCACATTCACCGCGGAAAACAGCGCCTGACGAAACCGGTGACGTTCGAAGACCTGCAGTCGATGAAAAATCAATTTAGGATCGAGGAGCAAAACATGTTTTATCTGCGACATCCCTACCTGACGGAAGTGAGTAATCGCGATTCCGCGCGAGATCGGTTTGAAAGTGTGCGCATTTTCCACAGGAACAGTCGCACGGTCACGCGAGAGCCCTCGGCAAGCCCGAGAAACGACTGCACGACTTGATCACCACGAAAAAACAATTCAAAGAAAACGTGACGGTGGAATCGCGATTGGGGCACCTACGCTACAAAGAATCCTGGGATTGATGTCGAAATCGACGGTTCGTAGTCTTAGTTTGAAATGTTTGTGTTCTATTTAATTTTTCATCGAATCACAATAAAACAACCGTAGTTAGTCGATTATAATTCGTAGAGTTACTCGTTAGAGTGGGGCGTTCAATCGCCCCTTCACTGCACTGTTAGAGTGCACATGTTAAATCAACCGTAATAAAACAATAATTTTATTAGAATATAACACGACGTAAAAATATATTGAAACATGATTATTCATCGGCCACATCAATGTAATTTTTAATTAAAATTAGTCCTGATGAATTAATACATAGTTTTATAAATAAAAGATTTTAAATGCGAAAATGTTGTACTAAAATGTGTTTAAAACACGACATAATACTGAGTCAACCGAATTAAAACCTCGCAATTATTTAGCCCAATCTAGTAAGTCATCACCGGTCAAATCCTTCCGTAGGAGCTTCCGGCCTTGCGCTAAAATCTCGGCGTATTTAGAGACGTAAGGGTCCATTTGGCAGCTCGAGACGGCCACCACTTCGTCGCCGCGTAAGTAATACCCGACGAACTTGAGGCCCGGCACGTCGCCGGAGAGGACGATCTCGTCGTAGCTCCCGTGGCCGGCGAACCTTATCCCCTTGCCGAACAGCATCGTCCAGAAGTAGGGCACCGCTCGCAGGGACGTCTGCTTGCCGAGCATGTTCATGGCGGCTATGTGCCCGTGCATGTGGGCCAGGGGGTAGTGGCCGATGACGGACTTTGCGTTGTTGTTGGACCACACGGGGGCGTATACTATGTCGCCGCCGGCAAACACGTTTGGGACGTGCGTCCGCATGAACTCGTCCACTTCGATCGAGCCGTCTGGTCGAATCTCAAGTCCGGAACCCTGGAGGAACTCGGAGTATATCGTGGACCCCACTCCCATGATGCACAGGTCGGCTTTGAGGATCTCGCCCGTGACCAGTTCCACTGATTCGATTTCGCCGCTCGCGTTGCCTATGCAACGTTTCAGGCCGGAGTTCATGCAGAAAATTATACCTGCATATACGAAAATTGAATTGCATGAAAATGTGTAACAAACTAAAAATACAAAGAAAATGTACTTTAATTTCGTTACATCTTTTTTCTTTTTAAGAAACGAAAGACAAATTAATAGTTTGCATGCCTTGTAGGATTTCTGTAAAATATAATAAAATATAAAAACCTTTATCCTCAAAGAATTTCATAAAAGCCGCGCCAATTTCACTCCCCAAGAGTTGCTTGAACGGCACCGGACCTCTCGCGACGACCGTCACCTTCTTGACCTTGTTGACGCTGTAGCTCGCAGCCTCCAGCGCTATGAAACTGGACCCGAGAACGACGACTTCTTTCTCCGGGGTCAACTGCGACTGCACGTAAATTGCATGTTCAAAGTCCCTCAAGACCTCTATGTTCCTCAGGTCGGCGCCAGGAATGTCGGCTTTGGACGCCTTCAGTCCGGTTCCCAAGAACAACTTGTCGTACATCAACACCGTCCCGTCGCTCAGGTTCACCGTGTTCCTCTGCACGTCGACGGCCGTCGCCTCGACGCCCCTCAACACCTCGATGTCGTTCTGGCGGTAGAAGCCGTCCGATCGAAACTGGATCTTTTCGATTTCCAAGTCCATCGCCTTGCTGACCTTGACGCGATCGTAGGGCAGCGCGTTTTCCTTGGAGACGAGGACTATCCTGCCCACGTAGCCTTCTTGGCGGAGGGTCTCTACGCAGGTGGCGCCGGCCGGGCCGGCTCCTACGGCGACGAAAGTCGACGCGTCGCGGGCGTTCCGTTTGGCCATGAACTTGACGCGCTTGTTGGTTTCCAGGTCGGTCCTCCTCGCCCGCACTTTGACTTCGCAGTTTTCCACTTTTACTTCGTAGCACGGGAGAGAATCGAGACCTGCGAAACGGTGTTATTATTACTATTACAATTTTAAGATGTTCACCTTGCGTATTATAAAACAACAAGAAATTCAATCATAAGAGTTCATTAAAATTGACTTTTTCGTCCAAAATTTTAAAGGATCGTCGATGAAACTAAATCGATTGGTTTTTACCTGGATAATCTTCGATGTCGCCGTTGACGATGTTAAAACAGGCCCCGTGCCAGGGGCACCTGACGCGCCCATCTCCCAAGGCGCCGGTCACCAGCGGGGCCCCGTAATGCGTGCATTTAGCGCCGACCGCGCTCAACTTCCCGTTCTGCTTAACCAACAGCACTTTCCCGGCGTCCTCCAAGTCGAACGATTTCATTTCGTTGTCTCCGATGTCGGTCGTCCGACAGATGACGCCCTCCACATATTCGTCGTCGTCGTCGTCGTCCTTCTTCACTGCAAACGACAACAACGTTTTCAACGCGTACAACATCGTAACGCACATGATTTTCGACCCGCGCGTACGTACGCCGCACGTCAACCCGACCCTACGAGTAATTGACGAAAAATCGATATTTCACCCATCGCGAGGAAATTAAATTTTTTACGACTTACTCACCCGCAGCACAAACACTCATTTAATGCAATTGCGACCGTAATTTCTCGTATTCACAAAATTAATTCGTTTAAAGGTAAGGTTATGTTGGGAACGCGCCGTCGCCATGGTTACCGATTTCTTCGAAATCAATCGACGACGTTTGTGACTCGTAAGTAACATCGGTCGAATGCAAACGCTCAGAAATGTCGTCAAATTAAATCGTAATTATTGTCGCTGCGTCGAGTCTTCGAGGTTAATTTTAATTTCAAACCGTCGATGGAACGATTTAAGGCGAGTTATTTTAAAAGTCGTTTCATACCGATCTTCGATGTGGAGCACCCCATCGCTGGACGAAATAGGACGCGGTCGCGGCGTCCGGTCACGTACTGGATTTTTACGGCGCGACTTTCTATCGGCGCAAAGAGGGAAAGGAATTTCCTCATGATTGCGAAATCGGTGACGCGAGAGTCGCGTCGACGCGCGATTTTGACGCTTATTCCGTGCGCACGGAGCGCTTAAGTTCGATATCGGAGATTTATTTTCAATTTCCGTCGCCGTCGGTCGTAAGCGGGTGTAGATTTCCAGGCGCGATTAACGGGCTCACGTAGCGAGATTAACGCCTATTTTCGTTTCGCGATGATTGATAGGAACGACGTGAAGGTTAACGTAGATTGCGACCCGGGCGGGTGATTAACGCGCATTTTTATTTATTTCCATAACTTGCGCGATCGCCGGTAACCTTGACACGGTTTGCATGGGCATCCTTGAAAAATTAAATAATTGAATTTCAACCATGGCGATAATTAGACGTTTTAATGGAAATATAAAAATTAATAATTGTGGTACGCCTGGTTTTTGTTAACTGGAAATCGGCGATTTATGCGTCAGCGGTTACGTTGGCAGGCATGATTTTATTATCTTAAGTTGGGTGGGAAATGGAAATGGTCGTCGTAACGCACGAATGTACGTAATTTTCCTGAAATTGTGGCTTATGAGAAATTAGCTAATTTTAAGCTTACTAGGACTTGGATAACTTATAAGTGAGTATTAAAATGTGTGACAGATAAATGCACGTGATAAAGGCGTCGTAGCAAACCAATAATTTTCGTCTTTAATTGTGATGTTTTCGACGCCGACAAATCACTTGTTCATTTACAGGCGAAATGAGTCTGTCAACTATACTACCCGCGCCGGTTCAGTCGGTGTGGGATAGGGAGGACGAAAGACGGCTGCGGGACCAGGACAAAGGGACTTCGGTGATCGTAGCGCAGCCGATAGCTCCGCCGTACGGTCAACGACGGGGATGGGTCCCCCGGAGGCACTCCGATTACGGAGACGGGGGCGCGTTTCCCGAAATACACGTCGCCCAGTACCCCCTCGACATGGGGCTCAAAAGCAAAGAGTCCTCGTCGAACGCGGTGGCGGTGCAATTAGACGCCGAGGGCAAAGTGAAATACGACGTCATCGCCCGCCAAGGTCACGCCAAAGACAAGATCGTCTACTCGAAGCTCTCCGACCTGCTGCCCGTGGAGGTGATGGCCGAGTGCGACCCGAGCTTGGACAAGCCGAATGAGGAAGAGGTCGAGGATCTTACGGAGAAGACCCGGCAGGCGTTGATGAAGATAACCAACTCAAAAATAGCCGCCGCCATGCCGGTGCGTTGCGCGGAAAAACAGGCCCCCTCGCAGTTCATACGGTACGCACGTAGTAATAGCAATAATTAGACGATGTAGAGTGTAGATGTTTCGCGTTTTCCTTGTGATATATAGAGATTATATAGATTATAGAGTTGGGTGTTTAAGAATACCGTTACTGTTTATAATTTTGTATATAAAAAAAACAAATCTTCACATCTTTATATTTATTTTTGTTAATCGAATTTTATTGACTTATTTTTTCATTAAAGTTTTTTTTTTTCAATACAACGAACATTTTAAAATCAGTGCAAAACAAGTTGGGCTCTAAGTTGGTTACTAGAGCTGTCTTCACTAGAGCTGTTACCACTGCTTTGTGTGAAGCAAAAAAATTTTATAATTGAGTTCAAATGAACAGTCAATAGAATTTCTTTTTGTAGATACACTCCGTCGCAACAGGGCGCAGCTTTCAATTCAGGAGCGAAGCAGCGAGTCATCCGGCTGGTCGAAGCGCAAGTCGATCCCATGGAACCGCCGCGCTTCCGAATCAACAAGAAAATCCCACGGGGTCCCCCGTCGCCACCCGCTCCCGTCTTGCACAGCCCCACGAGACGCGTCACCGTAAAAGAACAACGCGAGTGGAAAATCCCGCCGTGCATCTCCAACTGGAAGAACGCGAAAGGCTACACCGTCCCGTTGGACAAGCGACTGGCCGCAGACGGCCGCGGCCTCCAGCAGCTGCACATCAACGAGAACTTTGCGAAACTGGCGGAGGCCCTGTACATAGCCGATCGGAAGGCCCGCGAGGCCGTGGAGACCCGAGCGCAGCTGGAAAAGAAACTGGCGCAGAAGGAGAAAGAGCAGAAGGAAGAGCACCTGCGGTTGTTGGCGCAAAAGGCGAGGCACGAACGTGCCGGGATCAAAACCACCGGCGATCCGAATATTTCCAACGAGGAGGAGCGCGAACGTGAGATGCTCAGGCAGGATCGGCACAAGGAACGGGCCAGGGAGCGTAACTTGGCGAGGGCCGCGCCGGATAAACGATCCAAGTTGCAGAGGGATCGCGATAGGGATATATCCGAGCAGATTGCTTTGGGGATGCCGGCGAGAAGCGTCGTTACTGGGGAGACTCAGTTTGACCAGAGGCTCTTCGGGCAAGCGCAAGGTAATTAACAGAGAGATTTTATGGTATGTCACGTCAAGTCTTCATTTCAGTGCTACAACGCGCACGATTGTTCTAGGAACGAGTAAAATTTTTTTTTCCCGCAGGTATTGGACAAGGTTACGGCGACGACGAGAGCTACAACGTATACGACAAACCATGGAGGGACGGCGGTTCAATGGCGAATCACATCTACAGGCCGAGTAAAAACGTCGACAAGGATCTCTACGGCGAGGACCTGAACAAACTAATCAAAACTAATCGTTTTGTGCCGGACAAGGAGTTTACGGGCACGGACAGAAACGCCGGCCGTTCGGGGCCGGTGCAGTTCGAAAAGGAGGAGGATCCGTTTGGTCTGGATCAGTTCTTGAGTCAGGCGAAAAGGGCCAGCAAACGGAAAGAACCGGAACGGAGCGATCGCGATAAGAAGAAGAGGAGAGATTAGGTCGTTGGGTTGGTCGCTAGCGCTGTTAATTTACTGCACTTGGGAATTTTTGAATAAAACAAGAATGTTTACGTTTTTATTTAATGCTGATCCACCACACATGTAAACGTTAAAATTGTAGTTTGAGTCAAATGTGTTTATCTATCTTTAATTGTTTTATTAGGCACATCAAAGTTTTCTAAAGACGACCAAATGTTAGAGCAACTTGAACAACCAGTTGCAGCTTTAGAAAATTTGATTACAGTGTAAACTAAAGCCCACATTAAACTCGCAACCTACAATTTGTATATTAGGATTTGTTTAATAAAACAAGAAAAAATATCCGACTTGTGACATTTCAGGTAAACTATCGTTTAAAATAACATTGAGATTTACAAACAGCACGGGTCGATTTTCATAGACTCGACCTGGACACCGTGCACTTTCATGTGCTGCTTCAGGCTGTAGCTCTGCCGACAGGCGTATGGACACTGATCACATCTGTATGGCTTGTTACCCAAGTGTATGTGGATATGACCGTTGAGCGAAGATCTTTGCCGAAAGGCCCGCTCGCAATACGGGCACTTGTGCGGTCTCTCCCCACTGTGTATCCTCAAATGAGTGACCAGGTGACTCTTCTGCACGAAAGCCTGCCCGCACTCCGTGCAAAGATACGGCTTCTCACCTAAACAGAATTTAGATTTAGATCATAATGAATATAATGCGTAGCGTGCAAATTCTAATGCAACAAATACGACAATGACAAGTAATTAGTTAAGTATTTTGTATTGTTAAAATTATTTATAAGTAAATCAAGTAACTGTAACAAAGTCTCGTCATGTCGAGAAAAATGGCTAAAATTTTATGCTCCACTTCCAAGCCATTTAGAATATTCTTCTTTGACAACCAAATTATCAGGCACTTTGAAAAACAAACTTGAGTAACCATTTTGCTTATGGAAAATGTAAAGAAAGAAAAATAAAGCAAAAATTCCCCTTACAACCACAGCTCCAATTTACTATTACGTTTTCCAACTTAAAATGTAATTTATTCAAAAATTGTACATAGTACTTGGGTTAAAACTGTTCAGTGTTTTAATTTTTAACAAGACTACGAATATCACACATGGTTACCACATCGCATTATAAATTACGCACCTGTGTGACGTCGCATGTGCAATTTGAGCTCCGCCGGCCTGCAGAACCTCTGCCCACAGATCGCGCACACTTCCGGACGTCCCGTATGCAGCTTCATGTGGGTGTTCAGGACGCTCGATTGCGAAAAAGCCTTTCGAGAAAATTAAATCGTTCGACGAGCGGACGCATACTTACTTTCTTGCAGACGAAGCAGACGTGCGGACGTTCGCCGGTGTGCGTCCTCTCGTGCACCACCAGGTGATTCCTCGTGTAGTGTTTCTTGTCGCAGTACCTGCACGAATACGGGGCCTCGCCCGTGTGGATCCTCATGTGCACCTTCAGTTTGGAACTAGTCCTAAATTCAACGCAATTTCAGAAAAGACGCGTCGTGACAAGCCATCAGGCTCACCACGTACTTAAATTTTTTACCGCACACCGTGCACAGCTTAGCGTCGGGAACGACGTCGTGTCGCTCTTTGGCATGGAACCTCCGCTTGTGTTCGTCCAAACTCCTCACCTTTCGATCGCACAGCGAACAGAAATTCTGCGGTTCTCTTAAACTGAATTTCGTTGGAAACGACGACACCAACGCAACCTCATCGACTTACATGCTCTCTTCCTCGTCGAGTTGTGGTTGTACCGACCCGTCGCAACGATGCTCTTTCAATCGGTGCTTGTCCGGAAGGGTGTCGCCGCAAACGTTAACGCCGTCCGCACATTGCGGATGTTTCTTTTCGTGGATCTTGAACGAGTTCAATTGCGAAAACGATCTGGGGCAGAAGTGGCACTTGTACGGCTTGATCTTCGAATGCGTCCTGTGGTGGATTTTCAGGTGCCTCGTCGAAATGAAGCACTTGTCGCAAACGTCGCATTTGAAGGGTCTTATGCCTAACAAAGCCAGCGTTAAATATTATTCATCTTTATGGAAACTTAATTGTGATTATCTATGATGTGCTTCGTTATTTTCGAGTGAATATTGTTTTTATCGCTCTCATTATATTTTCTACTGTTCCTTCTGGATGGTGTCTAAATGTCCATCACCGTGTCACATAAAACAACCAAGATATCTTCAACACGGAACACAGCACAAAAGAAATCGAATAATTGGAATCTTATTTAGTTGCAAACTTACTAGTGTGGCCCATTAAATGTTCGGTCAGGTGTCCCTTCACGGTGAAAATTTTGCCGCAAAATTGGCACTTCAAGTCATCGATGTGACCGTGGGTCTTTACGTGTTCGTTGAGATCGTCGAATTCGTCGTTGCAGGTCGAACACCATCGGTCTTTCAGCTCCCTGAAAACAAACGGATAAGACGACGCCTCGCCAACAAGCATCAAGTACTTGTGCACATGCGATATGTGGATAGAGAGGGCCCTCGCGTTGCTCCCACGAAACGGACACTTCGTGCAATTCCTCCCGTCGAAGAATTTCCTGCGCAGTCTGTCGATGGCCTTGTTGACCTCGTGGTGCGAGTACTGCTTCAGTCGCATCGTTTGCTTCCTCATTTTGGTTTTCTCGACCTTGACGATCACGTCGGCGGAGACGTCTTCGCGGTTGGATTCGTACACGACCTCTTGGATCGGGTTGTCCATGTCCCATTTTTCGTCCTAGTTTAAAGTTTATCTGCACGTGACAACAACGAGCGTTTTGTGGCCTTACGAAATCGTCGGAGATGTACTTTTGGAGCAGCTGCTGGGTCGCGTGGCACCGGCTCTTGAATTCGCACATCATGTTCAGTTTTTCCTCGCAGTCGCCGCACACGTAGTTGGGCAGGACGTCGCTCTTCTCGATCTGAAATCGGGACATAAATTCGCGTGATGGACGAAAACATGACATAACCTCGAATTGCGTTATCCTGATCAGCATCTGGAAAACGTCGGCGTTTACGTTTTCGAACAGGTTCTTCATGTTGTCGGCGTGCGAGAGGCAAGTTCGGCACAAATTGTTCAAATTGTATAACTGAATCGTTTCCATTGTCTACTTTTCGACAAAAAATGATTGTTAAATGATTAAAATCGATGATCTAGGGTATTTTTTATTTCCATATTGGCAATTCGGATGCAACGGTCAGTTTTTGGGCAAAAAAAGCGATTATGCAGTCAGCTATGACTAACAATTGCAACTCGTTGCTCGTTGTTAATCGGTCGAGGCCAGGTTTCGGACGTTTCGCGTTAAACTAAAATGTAATTTATATTGCAATTAAATTTAATAATATCTGAGTAGGGAATTAAATGAAATAAGGCGGGGCCATACGACAGTTGGCATTATTCGCATTTACCACAACTTGCATTGGACACAAAAACGTCGACTTAGATTGACGAGATGTCATAACTTTGTTTGCGAATTTATCACCGAAGCAGACGTTTCCGAAAAATAATTTTCGTACCGCTGGACTTGTAACGACTCCTACAACATAATACAACAGGTATTTAGCTGTTCCGTGACGATTTTTTGGCCATAAGTGTCAATCTTCCGGGGGCCGTAATTCGCCCACCCCGTGCCGACCAACAAAAAATTTCAACGGTTCTCATTTCTACACCTTTAATTACCCGCCAAACAAAAAATCATCAAAATTCGTGACTACACACACACCGTACTCGCTAATCCAGACGTAATAATTGTCGCAACAGTTTCGATGATTGTGAATATCTGGCCTTGTATTTCAAACTATTATAACCTGCAGTTGGCAGCGCTACATTGACTGACACCAGTATTAATTAAACGAACCAGAATACAATAGTGCGTAAATTTTTTGCACTCATATCAAAGTATTAACGTGTTTTGTGCTTATCTCGTTTTCTTGTAGGATAAAACGTTTGTTTATGCAGATAAAATGGAGACTGATGTGTACGATTCTAAGCGCTCGGTCGTCGCAATTAAATCGGAATCGATTGAATGTCAAATCTTGCACCCAAAACTGGAGCATTGTTACGATTATTCTCATCAAGAATGTGTCATCATAAAAGGGGAATGTGAAGTCACTGCCGTGCCAGTTACCCTCAATAACGTTGGGGCACAAAATGTTCCAAATCCGGATATTGCAACCGATGATCTCAAAATTAAATTGGATTTCAGCGGCGACGACATCGACAAGGGGCCACTCGAGCAAGGTGATGCAAACGAAAGTCGCCTTGAAACGGCAATCAATGCGACCCTAATGTCAACTGTGAAGCATAAGAATGTTAGGAAGTATTCGATAATACAACACAATGGAGGTTACGAGTGCAAAATCTGTTTCAAACGCTTCAAGACGAGGAAAATCACATTGAAACACGTAAAATCGCACGGCGAAGAAAACGTTTGTGCCAAACGTAAGAGCTACAAATGCGATGCTTGCGACAAATCCTTCGCGGCAAAACGAAACATGCTGGATCACCTGAAAACGCACACCGGCGAGAAGAACCACGAATGCGGAATTTGCGCCAAGCGATTCGTGACGAAGCAGTACCTGTTGAGACACGTCAAGACGCACTCCGGCGAACGAAATTACAAATGCGAAGCTTGCGGCAAGCGATTCACGACGAAACATTACATGCTGCAGCATTTTAAGGCTCACGACGACGGACGACGGCACAAGTGCGAAATCTGCGACAAATCCTTCATGATAAGGCGGAGTTTGTTGCAGCACCTGAAAGCGCACGCCTGCAAGGTCAATTACGAGTGCGAAATTTGCAAGAGATGCTTCGCGACGAAGCATTACATGCTGGAACACGCGAAGGTGCACGACGACGAGAAAAAGCCCAGGTGCAAGATCTGCGACAAGTCGTTCATGATGAAGCGGAGTCTCCTGAAGCATCTGGAGGCGCACGCCGGCAGACGGAACTACAAGTGCGACGTTTGCGACAAGTCGTTCTCGACTAAGCATTACATGCTGGAGCACTCGAAGACGCACGACGACGAGCGAAAATACAGATGCGAAATCTGCGACAAATCGTATGCGACGAAGCACTACATGCTGCAGCACGTCAAGGTGCACGACGACCGGCAAAAGTGCAAGTGCAAATTCTGCGACAAGTCATACACGACGAAGCAACGCATGCTCGAACACGTGGAGGTGCACACGAAAAGCGACCACAGATGTCGCATCTGCGACAAGTCGTTTGCGATAAAACGAAACATGCTGCGACACGTGAAAACACACGCCGGGGAAAGAAACTACAAGTGCGAGATCTGCTCGAAATGTTTCACTGCGAAACGGACCATGTTGCAACACGCGAGCGTGCACACCGGCGAGAAGAACCACAAGTGCAAGATCTGCGGCAAATCGTACTCGACGAAGCAGTATATGTTGCAACACGAGAAGACGCACGGCGGCGACCGCGCCAACAAATGCGAATTTTGTGGTAAATCGTACACGACGAGGCAACGAATGTTGCAGCACGTGAAAACACACACCGGTGAAGGCGATCACAAATGCGAGACTTGCGATAGATCGTTCGCGTCACAGCGAAACATGCTGCAACACGTCAAGATGCACACGGGCGAGAGGAACCATAAATGTGAAATTTGCGACAAATCCTACACCACCAGGCAATACATGCTGCAGCACGTCAAAGTGCACACTCGCGGCAAGAAGTACAAGTGCGAGATCTGCGAGAAATCGTTCACGACGAACCGAAACATGTTACAGCACTCGAAGGCGCACGCCGGCACCAAGAATTACAAGTGCGAGATTTGCTGCAAGTCGTTCGCGACGAAATATTACGTCCTGCAGCACATGGCGATACACACCGGCGAGAGGAAATTTAAATGTGAAATTTGCGACAAATCCTTCACGACGAAACAGTACATGTTGCAACACCTTGCGGTACATACCGTTGGGAAAAAATATAAGTGTGAAATTTGCGGCAGGTGCTTCGCGAGAAAGGCACGTTTGTCGAAGCACGTTGAAATCCACGGCAGGGAGGGCGAAAATTGCAGAACGTCGACACACGTTGAAGAAAGTGATGAGATTAGTAAACCTTTGATTAAAGACGAGACAATTGGTGAGTATTAAATAAATAAATAATTCCACTGTACTAGATAGTGCAGAACACGCAAATGTACGTGAGAGAACATGTTAAGGGAAAGTTTAGTAAAATAATTCAATGCAATACAAATGACGCATTGAGCAGTTGCGTGATTGTGAAAATGTAAGATTTCATTTTTGTAAAAAACTCTGAATTAATAAACACATACTAATTGGAATGTAAGTAAAACACCGAAGGCTGAGCTGTCTGCGCTATGCCTCCCTATAAATATTAAACTTTAAATAATATTTACTTCTGCTAATTTTAAAATATTAACTAAAATGATTTCGTTTTTGCTTCACAGATGTTTTTAAAGGAAGACTGTCGACGGCAACGAATGACACTTGCGTTCAACCTACCGTTAAGGAGGAAAAACCCAAACCGACGGAATATTTAGATTTATGGCAAACGCTCAACAAAGAACTTTTAATCAAGCAAGAACATGTGTAATCGATACGTGCGCACTTCCAAACCGACAGTAGTTAATGTAAAACGAAGTGGAAATGTATCTGTGTTTGTACGAAACGATTGTTCCCTTATAAAAAAAAAACACATAAGCTGATTTTTTTTTTAATTCCGCAAAATAATTATCGCCACACCGGAATTTTTTGAGTCTACGACCATTTAAACATACTGATTTCTATCTTCGGTGAAAAAAACTTACCCTTGCCGCACACTAGACGTACATTTCGACAACCAAGATGACAAATCTTCAATGGCATACGAAAATTACATTCTCTGCCACTCGACTTGTATTTCACGGCTAATTGAAAAAGGATCGTTGAAATGTCTCATTGTGCGAAACGAAAATGGATTAATTTAGAAATAAAATATCAGTCCAGTAGTAGACGATGAATCGGAGGTTTACAAACTGCATTAAAAATTAGTAAATAATTTAAACGAATTTGAGTTTCAACAGTGGTGGAAATTAACAATCTTAAATTTACAGAAAAAATTTAAATGAAAAGTTTGGGCAATTGTGTCCGAAATGACATTTTCCGGAAAAAAGTTTGTGTTGCGATAATTGCCATGACCACACTCGTCCCAATATACAAAGAGAAGGCGTAATTTTAGTGGATGGTTTTAGGCAGTTTTAGTTCGGTTCAGTTAAGCCGACGACCAGTTACGTATCGATCCACGGTGAGCGAATGCTTTTATTGTACGCCGTCGTACATTCAAACTGTGCGATGCGACGCTCACGACCCAGTGTGACGTAACGTAAGAATTTTATTGCATTTTTTACGTCGCGAATTATTCCACTTGATGTTTCTTTTTCATGATTTTAACGTTCAAATGAATTCTAAAGCCTAAACTCCATAGATGTGTGCGATCTATTAATGAACATTCATAATACGTATTTAAACTAGTGATTTTAATCTTCCCGCAAATTTGCTATAATTGCCAGCAACCTAGTAATACAAAAGATCACTAACAAAATTACGCCACCTACAATTTGTGTTATTATTCGTATTGAAAGGTTCTAGAAAACTCATGTGCATGTGTTTTACGTAATTTACTTCTAAATGCGTTGTTATTGGATGGTTGTAGAACCGTGCACATAATAAAGTGTGCCTTGAACGTCCACTGAGTACGCCATTTTGTGTTTCATCTTGCTCATGAAATATGCCGATGACGTCTTCTAATATACAAATTTTATCTTTGATGCAAATATAATAGTGCGAGAAGTGAAATATGTGACACGTTTTAAATACGTCACGTTATTGTACTCATCTCCAGGTTATGATATGTAACAAAAATACATTTACGTGAGCGGTTTCCATGTTGTCAAATCTTGTTTTAAATTTTTTACGCAGACGAAATGGAGATTAATATGAATGATTGCAGCGTGGGAGTAAAACCTGAAGCAATAGAATGCCCAACGTTGTACATAAAATCGGAGTTTTGCTACGGATACGAAGAATTGTGCGTGAAGAAGGAGGAATACCTGCCGATCACCGACGACGTTTCAAGCGCCTTAGTTGCATCGAATATCGAAGTTAAGTCGGATCCCGGCGGTGTAGACTCGTCGAAAGCCCACAAATGCGAAATTTGCGACAGGTGTTTCGCAACCGAACAGCTGCTCTCGAAGCACGTCAAGATGCACGTCGGCAAAGGCGACTTCAAATGCGAAATTTGCAATAAACGCTTCACGACGAAGCACTACATGCTGCGACACGTGAAGGCGCACACAGAGAAGACGAATTACAAATGCGAAATTTGCGGCAAGTGTTTCACGACGAAACAGTACATGACGCAGCACGTGAGAGCGCACTCCGGGGAACGTAACTTCAAATGCGAGATTTGTTACAAGTGCTTCACGTCCAAGCAAAATATGTTGCTGCACAGGAAAGTGCACACCGGCGAGAGGAATTTTAAGTGTGGAATTTGCGACAAGCGTTTTACATCGAAACAAAATATGCTGCTGCACATGGAAGCGCACGCGTCGAAAGGCGAGATCTTCGACAAATCCACGACGAAGGTGCACGGCTGCTGCGAGCAAAACTACGAATGCGAGATTTGCGGCAAGCGGTTCAAGACCAAGGCGCACTTATCGAGACACGTCGAGACGCACACCGCCGAGAAGAAATTCAAATGCGACGTCTGCAACAAGTGCTTCGCGACGAAGCGCTACATCCTGGAGCACGTGAAGACGCACGCCGTCGAGCAGAACTACCCGTGTGGAATTTGCAACAAATGCTTCAAGACGAAACAGCACCTGTCGAGGCACGTCAAGCGACACGCCGGCGAACGAAACTACAAATGCGAAATTTGCGGCAAGCGGTTCACGGCACGCGAGTGCATGCTGGCGCACGTCAAGGCGCACACCGGCGAACGGAACTACCACTGCGAGATCTGCGGCAAGCGCTTTGCGACGAAACACCGGATGCTGCTGCACGTGGAGCGGCACACCAACGAACGCAACTACCAGTGCGACGTCTGCGACAAGCGCTTCACAACGAAGACGAACCTCTCGGCGCACGTCAAGCGGCACACCGGCGACAGGAAGTACGAGTGCGCGACGTGCCGTAAGTTTTTTGCAACGCGATACACGCTGATGCTGCACGCGAAGAGCCACACCGGCGAGCGCAACTACAAATGCGAGTTTTGCGGCAAGCGCTTCGTCACGAAGAAGTGCATCATCGCTCACACCAAGATACACACCGATAAGCGCGACCACGAGTGCGAAGTGTGCAAGAAGCGCTTCACGTCCGAGCATTACATGTTGAAGCACGTGAAAGCACACACCGGTAAAACGAACCACGTGTGTGAAATTTGCGACAAATGTTGTGCGACCAAGTCGCATCTGTTGTCGCACGTCAAGACGCACGCCGGGGGAAAGTATTTCAAGTGCAAGGTTTGCGTTAAGTATTTCAGGACGAAGGAGAACCTGTTGAATCATTTGAAACTTCACGGGCGCAGGAAGAACTCGACGAAACAGAATTTGCTGCAGCATTTGAAAACCCGCAATGCACAAGGAAAATTTTCTTTGGCCACACCGGCGGCAACGGAAGAAATTGGCGAGATTGGTGAATCGTTAGTTAAGGAAGAGATCGGTGTGTTGCTGAAGAAGGACGATTGGCAGATCACCAATGGTAAGAATTACACAATACAATATAGTAATGAATCTATATCTATATATTAAATAATAAAAACATTCTTGAATATCAAATTTACTAAAAATTACTAAAATTGCCAAAACTCAACATTAACTAAATTATAATCATATTTGTAATTGATTTACAGACATCACGGAAAGGAATCCACCAACGGCTGCAAATGAAAGTCTTTGTGCCGCAATTAAGGACGAAAAACTCAAATCGACGGAAAATTTAGGATCATGGCTGATGCTCAACAACGAAATTGTAATCAAGGAAGAGAACATGCTGAATAACTAGCAATTGGGTTTTAGGTTTTTGTCTTTTTATTTGGGACGTTTACAGAAGTTTGATATAAATTTGATTCAGAAGAAAATGTGATTTTTCACACATTTGATTTAATTTTTGCAATAATGCAATGGTTTCAATTAATAAGTAAATTTTACGACAATTTTTTACGTATACAGTATAACTGAGTTTGCATAATGTGCTTGACCATTCGTCATTTTAGTTAAAAAAATTTATTGTCATAAAATCTTTTTCATTGCCACTATTTTCCGCAAATGTAATTGTGTTTCGATTGGGTTTAAAGAATTCTTCGGTAACTGTCATTTTCCGGGGGGGGGATTGTAAGCAGGTAATTTCGATTTTGGGTTTGACGACGTTTGCAAGTTACGACGAGTCGGGCTGGGGTCATAGGTTTCCACCCTAAATGTAAAATTTTTAAATAATTGAAAAAATAAAATTTGAACAGATTCGTAAGATCGTGAAAATTGTAACAATGTAAAATCTAAAATTGGAAAAAATATTAAATTTGAAAAAGAAAAATAGTAGAACCGCAACAATTGTGTCGAGTTGAGGCCACCCCTCTCTTCCAGTATCGAACATAGTCAAAATCGATTCAGGGGCCCTCAAAACGGGTATATCCGTTGAAATCTCGAGGTCGAAAATTTTCATTACTGTACTTTCTTATAACTAAAGTGTCTGAAAGTAAAATCTGCAGTGGTCCGCACTAAACTTCCTTATGCTTGGTTACACTACATTCTTCGAAAAAAATAATAAAGGATTTAAAGAAATAAAAGTACATTATTAAGAAAAAGAGGTGTTTGAAAAAAAAACCAGAGGTCGGGAACATTACATTTATGAATTACAAGTAACCCTGCAATTTTGCCGCCCAAAATAAATGTATTAATTATAATATCGTCAATGTGTAATTTCGTTTACGTAGAACCATAACGGCAACTCATCGTTGTCATGCAGTTTAGCTTTCATTTTTCGGCACATGACGTTGTTCTTCTTGAGCGAACCCTGTGCTACACGTTGAAGTCGCATTTGAATGCTCTTATATAAGAATTTCTCATCATGACTCTGAAATAAATGTGAAGGTAAAAAATTTATATATAATTTTAATACTCGATAAATTTTAACATCGCCTACATGTTTTTAACCGTTACGGTTGAGAATTATTAAAATAAAATAAATTAGAAATTTGGTCGTCACGTTTGCTATTTTTAAAAGTTCGCTTACCAGACATGAATCTACAGGACAATTGTACGTATAAGTACCCAATGTTGCAAACATTTCATTAAAAAACTTCCAGTCCTCGTCTCTTTCCAAGCCTAAAAGTAGCCGTAACAGATTTGTCGATTTGCTTATCATTAACGATTCTCCAACTACGTCGGTCATGTAAAATCTGCAAAATGATGCCATTGAAAAATCGACCAGAGTGCAACAAACTCGAATCAAATGCTTACGATTACTCACTTTATTGTTACAGACAGTTGCATTTCTGAAATTTGACAATTGCATGGCAACAACTCATCGCACGTGCTACAACGATAGTGCATCCGCAAGGATTGCAGATTAAATTGTAATATTGTTCCTTTGATCAGAACCGACTTGGGCACCAGATCGCCCAAGCCGAAGAAGCTGATTTTATCGGATTTATTACGGCCGCACCTGAAACCACCTCGATGACACAACACTGCTCGGTAAAATTTATTTAACTCACAAATTGGCAGAATTCAACTTAACGCGCGTTTCGCATCGCACGATTTGAAACGTTGTCAACATGCCGCATTTCAAATAGCGATTCTTCTGCGGCACCGC
Organism: Geotrupes spiniger; assembly: GCA_959613385.1. Classification (NCBI taxonomy): domain Eukaryota; kingdom Metazoa; phylum Arthropoda; class Insecta; order Coleoptera; family Geotrupidae; genus Geotrupes; species Geotrupes spiniger. The sequence continues at coordinate 181,343 of OY390740.1, forward strand.
GTTTCGAACGAGCACCCTCATGTTCGGCAATAGTCCGAAAGGTGTTTGCGAATTTTCCAAATCGTTCAGGTACAACACCAAATTGTCGCCGTTGACGCACTTGAAATTCAGCACGTGCGTCATAACACCTTTGAAAAAATAACAATGATAATATCCAACCCAATAGACATATATATTTAAAGTATAAGAAAGTGAAATGTTCTAATCACTTTCTTATTCTTTATGTATAAGAAACTTCGGTAATCATGAAAATTTTCGAACTCGATATTTTAACGGAAATACACGTTTTGAGGTCCCCTGAATCGATTCTGCATATTTTCGAAATGACGTGTGTGTGTGTGTGTAGATGGCCTACCGCCCAAACGATGGAAGCTAGAACTACGGAACTGACTGTTCACTCTTATCACCGTTTTCATTATCTCGATAGATTGAAAACAAATGTTAAACAACTATCATAAAAGTTTTTTTCGAAAAATGCAGTACAACTAAATGTACGAAAGTTCAATGCGAACCACCGCTGATTTTTAAAAATTGCAGTACCGGGCGTGCCGAAGAACTCGGAATCCGATTTCTTCGTTTTGGAATAAAACGGAGGCACAAATGTTTTTTCAACGATGACTCCCTCAAACGAACACGTCCGACCTGACGTTCTCATGTGCTTCATTGCACCGTCCACGTCTAGGACTTGCCCTTCTTTCGCGGCCCCGTCCGGATTTCCCCCGACGTGTCGCACAGTGGCGTTTCTTTCGCTAATAAGATAAGTTGGGATACTCCCTGCTCCTTGATCCTCAAACCTTTTACAAAGTAATGTGCTAAAACGGGTCGATCAGAAACATTTAGTTTAAGTGGAACGAGTATGCTTACAGGCGTTGTTGATGGTAAATCTCGTACACCTGGTTCAATTCGAAACGTGGATATAATTGCAGGTAGTTGTCGTTCATAACTATGAATGTGATGGTGTTGCTTTCTATCGATTTAATTTTTAACCAGTACTCGTATGTGTTTCGGGGATTCATTAGGACCTAAAATACAAACTTCATGTTGCATTAACAATTTTTCATCTTTTACTTTACGTCTTCCGAACACCGTTTAATTATATTTATTTAAAGGAGCCAAGTGTGGTTTTAAAATACGTGAGACTCTCCTTTTCTCGTCATTAGCATTTAATATTTTTTTCACTTCATTTGTCATATTAATGTTTATTGCTTGACAGGGGTTTCCAAAACATGTTATTGCAAAAAAGGGTGTCTTTAATGTTGTTAAAAGTGTTTCATTCCCCGACTGACTGCTCACATCACAAAAATACAAAAAAAACACGTGTCTACTTACATCGAAAGAATTCAATGTTCAAAGTTGTCTCCCATATTATTAAATAAATTTAACTCACCGTACTTTTATCCAGAACCAAAAATTTTAAGTTGTACTTGAATTTTAAATTCCCTGGTGCGGGTGTGAGCATTGTCATTGTCACGTTGTTCGGCGGATTTAACTCAAACAGGTCGTCCGCGTCGACGACCACATATTCCATCGGAGAAACGCGTTGCTGATTATAGATCTCGGTGTAAATTGTGTAGTTTCTCACTGCGACCAATCCATCAGAAAGATCTTTCCAAGTTCCCGATGTTATCACGAAACACGGCCATCGTACGTTCGCATCTTTGATGAAGCGCAACCCGAGCTCCTTGTCGACGTACAAGTAACCAATTAAAACCTCCCGATGCTCCGCCGAGTGCATCCCAAAGCTGTACTGCGGAAACTGTTTGTACGAATCGTTTGTGTTGTTAACATACGTAATATCGGTTGGCGTTTTGACCACGACTTTTGATAGTTTCTCGCTCAAACAATTTAATTTATGCGTCGGACGTTCTTGTAAGCAAATTTTACCCAACGCGTCGAAAATGGAAACTACCGTGTCTTCCGGTGAGCATTGCACCAATGGTTGTATAAATTTTCGAGTTAGTAGTAAATATTCGTCCATTTGTATGGTGTCCGGAATTCCTAGACGATAGCGGCCAATTACGCTCAAAAATTTAGTCGCACGTTGCGTTTGGGAAAACTGTGAACATTGGACGACACTTTCGTTACATAGTGCATATTTTCTGGTATACCTGTTGAGTTCGTCGTGGTGATCGTTTGTTACGGTTACTCGCGAGTTTACTGCCGGTAAAAGACGAAATGTGCCGCACGCCCAATTTGCTGCGTAAAACGTTACTTTGTCTTCAATTTCGAAAGTCCAAAGCGTTTCATTAGTCGATACGACGACACCCTACAAACAAAGCAAAGTTATTGATAAATAACGAATGGGTAAAATAAGATTACATACTTCGAACTGCATTGCGTTGTAATCTGGATATTGTAGGCACACAATGTGACAGATGTCAAGATGTCTTGTGCGTTGTGCCGCCAAAACCGCTCCGTTAATTTTTTGACAACCAAAATATATACATTTCACTTCACTTCAATCGCGTTTAAAATTAGGTTATGATAAATTATTTGTCATTTCGCTAAATTTTAAGATGTGCAATCTAACGTACTAATTTTAACAGAATCAAGGCTTTAAATTTAACTTGAACATCCTAGTAGGCTTTACTTTTATATATTATCTGAACGCTACACGTCGGCGACATTTCTGAACGGTGCAACTTTTCAAGTGAGATTACCGTAGAAATCGAATTTTAAAATCCGCGAAGTAATATTGCCGACGCTTACATCCAAGTAGGTCACGGCCTCAATTTCGTTTTCTCTGGATCGCACTTAACCTAACTAATAATGAATTGTTAATTGAAGTCTTTAAAATCATTAGTATGTTAAATACATTTTATATGAAATAAAATGTATATTTAGAAATAATTTAAATTTAATTTTCTTCTTCATACACAGATATGTGTATCTGCAATGAACATAACCGAAAGTAATCGGATATTCCTCGATGTGAAAGTAGAGCCAACCAAAATCAAGTCCTATTCCGGAGGTGCGTATAGAGCAGAACCATCGTCCGGAAATATCACCGCAGTAAAAGAGGAAAATTCGTCGTCTGTCGCTGCGGTGGAAAATTCTACCGACCGCAGCTCCGTTTCAAATGTAAACGTTGAGAATTTTATTTCCGCACTTTCAACCAGCTAATCCTCCCACATTAAACTCCTAAACAAATTACTAAAATCATTTGTTTATATCGTGATATGAATTTGCATGCTCAGACGTAAATAAAATGAAAGTGCGTAATTATTGGAACTGCTCCAAACGAAATTTAGATTTAAGCTACGAAATATAAGGTTTGTCTTTTTTGTTCATTTCTTTGTTACAAGTGTTTGTCGTCCGTCCATATAATAATTTGACATTTCAATACGCTGCACTCAATTACTGAATTTTTTCAAAGTAAATTTTAATTAAAACAGCAAATGCTAAACTAACATAAATCAATATTTGACCAGAAACTTCTTCTCGGCTTCACTGCCGTCGGGCAAAATTAAAAACGAAGGAATGCCACCCCGCAGAAAGAACCTGCAACAATTCAATCACCAACACGATAACACGAATTAAAAATCATCTCACGTCTTTTCCTGCAACACATCCCTCAACTTCGAAAGAACGTTCACCCTAACCACTTTATTTTTCTGCTCATTCTCGTAGTACACGTTCAGATTATCCAAAGCGTATTTGCCGTCTGCGTCCCACGCGGGCCTATCAGCAAACACGGTAATCAAGTAATTCATGATCCTAAAAGCGCCGCATGTAATTTAAAACATCTCGTCCGAGCAACCTACTCACGGGTCGACCTCGCAAAATCTTTGTATGAAATCCATCACTCCGTATTCGGGATACATGAAAACAACTGGCCACACTAGGTTGCAGTCTGCATCAAAGCTGACCCGGTGATCGGCCAGTTCAGCAAAATGTGGATTGAAATGCTCAATTTTCAACGACGCTGAAATTGTTAAGAGTTGAATTTATTACATTTTAATTATCGTTTCGATAATTTGTAACGTCAGGCGTTAACAGACCTTTTGGGCAGTCGACGTTGATGTTTCTGCTCAAAATTTCTTTTAGAATGCGATCGTCTTCTTTCGATTTTTTTTTTAAGGCGACCTCTCGTTTTCGTGAATCCCGTTCGCTGCACTTGCGATCGTCGACGCATCTTTGTCTCAGGGCGAGGATTTCGTTGTGTTCCGGCCGTGCTTCTAATATTTTATCGCAGTAGTCCAAACATCGCTGGTGTTGCGCCGTGGCGAAGCAGCAATTCGCGGCCCTGACGATGGCCTTTTCGTAATTTGGTTTAAGTTTCAAGGCAAGTTCACAATCGCAGAGACTAGAACTGTTCGAAAATACCAAATAACATTGAGCTGCGTTTGAATTGCATTAGTGTGGATTTGTTTATATTAAATTCCGATGAAATTTCATCCAGTTACCCTTCAAAAAAGGTGACAATCATACTAACCGATAATTCTTTAAGAAGTAATGGGCGGCAGATCGATTGTTGAGCAGGGTCGCTTCGATGTCGAGGTTCCCGCATTTAATCTTAATGCCTTCGGTGTAAGCCAGCACGGCTAACCTGTAATTTTTGTGCTTAAAGTTAAAATTGCCATCCTCTTTGTACGACAAGGCTAATTCTAGAAAAAAGTAAAGAACATAGATGGAATTTTTTGGTTGACCAAAGTTACCTTCGGGGGTGTTCTCATCGGGATCATATTTCAACTGCTGAAGGCCTTCGTAAAGCGGATGCTTAACCTCGCCGGGTTCCGGCGCCTTTTTCATGAAAAACGGGTGTTTCGCCATCTCCTGTGGAAAAAAACGCAAATTTACAAATATCGACAGTAAGTTAACCTCACTTCCTCCCATCGATCTTTCGGCCATCCCTCCGTGTACGGTTTCTTCTCCAAGCCGTTAATGAAATCGTCTAGTTCCTTATCTAGTTTCGTTGCTAAGTTTAAACGTTTTTCGTCCGTTAGTTTACTTTTTTCTGTCTTTTCTTCCATTGTGTGACTGCCTCTCATATTGACATGTACGCATGCTTGACGTTACAAATTGATTACGTTGTGTTGCCATATACAGTGCCATGTCAGGACATACAAAAGCCACGGAAAATATGTGAACTAATTTCGTAAACAAACGATGGGCAATTTTTTAATGCACCAACGTTGGCAGCACTGGGTGCAATATGTCAAATGTTTCTAGCAGGTAGAGTTTATCAGAAGTATTATTTCAAATCAAATACAATAGTAAGTAGGTTATTGCACTGATTTGCAGAAAGTAAATTTTAATTCACATGTCCACGATTTCAAGGGAACGCTGTTTGTTTATGTGTTTTATAATTGTAATTATTGTTTTATAACAGGATATGTAGTTATTAAATTTGTTTTTCAGACAAAATGGACATTGAAAGAAGTGATTCCAGAAGTACGATCAGTGGAGTCAAATTAGAATCAATAGAATGGCCAATCTTGTTCCCAAAACGTCAGCCTTACTACGAATGTTCCGATGTTGAAATGTACCATGAAACAAAATCTGTTAATATAAAGAAAGGGGAACGTGAAGCATCAGTGTCTGCAATAACACTCGATGACATTGGTGTAGCACAGTGCGTTTCAACCACTGGAATTGCTCCTAATGACGTCACAATTAAGTTGGATCTTTGTGATGACAATCGCACTTTGCAAACTGGAAACTACAAGTGCGAAACGTGCAACAAATGCTTCACAATGAAAAAATATCTATCACAACATACCAAAACGCACGTCGGAAAAAGAAACTACAAATGCGAAACTTGCAACAAATGCTTCACAACAAAACATTTTCTATCGAGACACGTCGAAAGGCACAGCGGGGAAAGAAATCACAAATGTGAAATTTGTTTCAAGTCCTTCACAACAAAGGAAGATCTATCGAAACACGTCAAAATACACACCGGACAAAGAGCCCGTAAGTGCGAAATTTGCGAAAAATCCTTCGCCACGACACAAAATCTATCGCAACACGTCAAAACGCACGCCACAGAAAGAAATTACAAATGCGAAATTTGCGATAAACATTTCGTAATAAAAAAATATCTACTGGAACACGTCAAAATACACACCGCACGGAGGAATTGTAAATGCGAAATTTGCAACAAGTGCTTCTCGACGAAAGAACGCCTATCGCGACACATCAAAACGCACAGCGAAGAAAGAAATTGCGAGTGCGAAATTTGCAACAAGCGCTTTACGACGAAAGAACGTCTGTCGCGACACGTGAAGACGCACGAAGAAGAAAGAAACTGCAAATGCGAAATTTGCGATAAGAGCTTCGCGACGAGAGACCGCTTGTTGAAACACGTCAAGACGCACGCCGGTCAGAGAAATTACAAATGTGATGTTTGCGACAAGCGATTCACGACGAAACAAAACCTGTCGCGGCACGTCAAGTCGCACACTGGAGAAAAAAATTATAAATGCGACGTTTGCCATAAACGGTTCACGACGAAAAGAACTCTATCTGATCACGTCGAAGGGCACACCGGAGAAAAAGATCATAAATGTGAACTGTGCAAGAAGCACTTCTCGACGAGGCATCTTTTATTGCGACACGTCGAACGACACGGCGCAGAAAAAAATCACGAGTGCGGCATCTGCGGCAAAAGGTTCACAATGAAAAAAGATCTATCGGAACACGTCAAGATACACAGCGGGCGAAGAAATTATATATGTCAAGTTTGCAAGAAACGCTTCTCGACGAAACAAAATCTAACGCGGCATCTCAAGACGCACGCCGGAAATTGTAAATGTGAAGTTTGTAATGAATGCTTCACGACCGGACGAATTCTACCGGAACACACGGAACGATGTACGCGGAAGACAAATTATAAATGTGAGTTTTTCAACTGGGACTATAGAAAAGGAACAAGGCTGTCGGATCGTGTGAAAACACACTCTGAAGAAAGCGGCGATGTGAAGTCTCTTCCAAATTTTCCACCCATCGTACCGACAACAACGGAGGAAATTAACGACACTGTTGAAATGTTCATTAAGAAAGAGAGTGGGATATTCCTGAAGGAAGACAATTCGGAGAATAACGATGGTAAGAATAACTATTAAATCTTCTCACCTGTTATATTCCAAGCATGATCCATTAATCCTAAAAGTATTGTGCTTTAGGTCTGTTGATTTTAGACGGTGGTATTAATGCATTAACTTTCCAATGACGATCAAAGAAGTGCAAAATTAACGTCGTCAACAGCCAACCACCTTGGTAATTACCTGTTTTACATTAGGCAAATGCAAGCAAAACATTAAGGTTATTTCAATGGAACGTAAATCTTTATGGAACAATGGCGGTGAAAGCTTACATTCGATTATTTTTATAACTTTAGTAGCGTTGCCCGTTACATTGCGTCATTACATGTTCCCTTGCACCTTGTATCATTCTGTGATTATCATAATTATTGTCAGATGGACTCGATTTTTATTCAAACTATATTTGACTAGAGTGGTACAACAGCGTTTGTTCAATTATGAACTTTATTCGGTTTAAGGCTTAAATATTTTCACTATACACTCAAACATGAATATAACAATAATAGTTTTATTTGATGTCAAATTTCATCGAAACATTGCCGTCGTCGATAATACGAAACGCATATTTTCCTGTACAGTTGCTGCTGAACGAAAATCATCAGCGGCTACAAATGAAAGGAATATTGACACTGCCATTGAGGAAGGAGACACCAAATCAACGACAACTTTAAATTTATGGCAGACGCTCCACAACGAGATTGTAATCAAGGAAGAACATGTAATGGACACGTCCTTATTGATGGATATGCCATTTTAAATAGTTTCTCTAAAACAGGATGTGACAAACATTTACAGATGATGAGAAGAAGAAAAAAGAAAAACAAAATATAAAGCATATTTACAGTAATTTAGATTTCAATGCCGATAAAGGTTGTTGCTATTGTTACTTCTTGTATTTTTGGATAATTATTTCATTATAGCTACATACACTAAACGACAAAAATGAAACACCTAGTATTTTTCTCACACCTTATTTCCCATACATATTTTAATAAAAAGTATTAACAATTTCTTTAATTGGTGGATTTTTATCTCGGTTCTCTCTAGCGTGCGTCTTGATATGTCACGATAGATGTACTTTTGTTGCAAACATCACATTTGTAATTTCTTTCTCCGCGGTGTGTTTCTCTTTCTCCGATGTGTATTAACGTGTTGTGCTAAATTTCGTTTTCTTGCAAAGCATTTGTTGCAGAGTTCAACTGTGTATTTCGACGTGTTGTCCTAAAATTTTTCTTGTTGTGAAACGTTTGTTTGTTGGCGTATTCATATTTTAATACACATGTTGTATATTCAGTGAAATATATCATTTAAACCATCCGACTTTGCCACCTCGTGCCTTCTCCATTCAATCATTTCAATGTCTCAACCCCACCCTTTGACTAAGATTCCAATTCCATTATTACGTATCTATTTTTTTATTGTATTATTTTCACTTTCTTATACTCCGTGTGTTTTATTATACAAAAATGGTTTGAGAATGAACTGTATTCGAAAATCATGAAATCATCAGCCGCGAACATTATTAGCCGTGTTTTTTTACTCGAGACTCAGATCATATCAAATCGCACATGAGTCGAGTGTATCAGATCAGTTCCAACTTGTAAATAAAACAGTTTTCTTTTCTGTCAAATTCTAGATTTCAAATATTGCATGTCAATCACAGAAACTCACTTCTCCGTTAAGATTTAGGGCTGTGCTTCATCGGTGCGGGGGAACTGAAAATATCTACAGAACTCACTTGCAAATAAAACGGTGCTGTTGGTGAGAGTTTCAGATTTATTCTGATATTTGCAGTAAAAAGAACACGCCTATTATTCTCGTGAATTTATTTTTTCTAACTTGGCAGCAATTGTTGAATCTTTCATTACAGCTGCTGAGCTGCGTGACGTCTTACGTCGCTCATTAATATTTTCCAAAAATACAATAGCGTTAGAAGAGGGGATTAGAAAACATCCTTTCACAAGTACGTGATGTTTATGTGTTCATGTCTCCTTGTAAATTATAATTTGTAACAAAAGTTGGCCCAGTAGATTTTATATCGGATAATATTTATGACATACTGCTTGAAAAAGTACTTTTGAACACAAAAATTAATAAAATTGAAACGAAAAATGTTACTACTCGATACAATCGAACAAACAGGTAATTCATTTTCTTCCGCAGATAAAATGGAGATCGTTGGAGTAAAATCCGAATCGACGGATTTTTCACCAGAAGAATCTCTCTGTGGATATTCCCGTATTGGAATCGACGAAATCGAAGTTGACATAAAGGAAGAGGAATACGAAGATGTTCCAGAACCGATTACAACAATACCACTTGGCACCGATAATTCTGAGAGGAACGGTACTTTAAAACACACGACAATAGGCGCTGACGGAAGACACATGTGCCAAATTTGCTCCAGCTGTTTCAGCACGAGGAAACTTTTACTGCAACACGTAGAATTACATGTTGAAAAAAATAATCACTGTTTCATCCGCACCACCGAAGCTAATCACAAATGCGACGTTTGCACGAAATTGTTCGCCACAACGGGAATTCTTCAGACCCACATGAAAGCGCACGCGACAGCGCGAAACTATAAATGCGAAATTTGCGACAAAGGCTTCTTGACGAAGCGCGGCTTATTGCAACACGTCGTAAGACACACCGGAGAAAGAAACCACAAATGTCAAATGTGTAACAAATGTTTCACAACGAAACACGTTCTGTTGCGACACGTCAAGGCACACGCCGGAGAGAAAAATCACAAATGTGAAATATGCGAGAAACGCTTCACGACGAAACAACATCTCGGCGATCACGTCAACAGACACACGGGAGAACGAAGTTACGAATGTGAAATTTGCAACAAATGCTTCTCGACAAAGCAATATCTGTCGCAGCACGTGAAGAGGCACACCGGAGAGAGAAATTACGAATGCGAAATTTGCAACAAGTGCTCCACAACGAAACAGGATCTGGCACGTCACGTTGCCCGACACACCGGAAAAAATAATTTCAAATGCGAAATTTGCCACCAGGTTTATAGGAAAAGGAAATGGTTGTTGAGACATGTGAAGACGCACACTGAAAACAGCAGCAAGGTTCAGTCTGTTCAATATTTTCCACGTGTAGTCTCAATGGACGGAAAAGAAGAAATTAGCAAATTTGAGAAACCACTTGTTAAGATGGAGACTGGTCTCTTCGTAAGAAACAACTTGGAGAACAACTGCGGTGAGAATTACAAATTGTTGGGTGTATTTTAAAACGCATCGTTGGTGCTGTTATATATCTGAATCACAAATTGACATTCTTGAAATTTTGGACACGTTTTAGACAAATGTTAAGAAAATAGATAGCCTTAGTGAACGATCGTAGTACACGAACATCACATAACGATGCGTGCAAGGCAGTATACACCGAGAGGGCTTGCAGCAACCGTCGACAAAATTTATGCACATTTTTCACAGCTGTAGTAAACAAATTGCAGAACTGCCACGGAAATTTTGCTCTGCTCAAGCGAAATATGCGAATTTTCAAAAAACGCGGTTATTTAAGTTTATCACTGTTATTACAGAGTGCATTATTTTTGAAAAGTGTTTACCATCCAGGGGTAAGATAACGGTCTCTGTTGTGTGGAGGAACGTACGTCCGCCATCTTGCTTAACCACAAAGTCGTAATTACAGCTTAGCCATACCGCTCATCCTAGCATTTTCTAACAATCTAAAAAGCACCAGAAGTATTGATTAATAACCACATTTTAATGGGCACCTGTCGTTATTGTTATAAGAATATAATTTAAAATAATAGTTGCGTACGTTAATTGTTATAAAATGAAGACTGGTATAAATGATTCTGAATACAGGATCATTAGTGTAAAATCTGAATCAACAGAATGTCTGACTGTGTTGCAAGAATCGCAATCTTACTGCAGACATTCACCAATTGAGATTGACATAAAAAAAAACGAATGTGCAGTTACCATAAAGGAAGAGAGGTATGATAATTCTGTGCCAATAACAACAGTAACACACAATACCGTTGACGTGGCGCAACATGTTTTAAACGATGGAATTGCACCTGATGTAAAAATTAAGTTGGATCTCGACGACGACAATGATTCGTTGAATTTTTGCAGCCACTTGGAGTCCGGCGAACGAGGTAATGCCGCCAGAGGTTGCAGCACAAGAAAGATCATATTGAAGCAAGATCTGATCTGCACGGGGATTTTTCAAAGTAACGACGCACACACCAACGAAGTAAATTACAAATGTAAGATTTGCACGAAATTATTCTCTACAGCGGGAAATCTTCGTAGTCACGTGAAATTACACACCGGCGAAAGAAACTACAAATGTGAACTATGCGACAAGCGCCTCAAGACGAAATCGAATCTATCGGAACATCTGAAAACGCACGCCGGACAAAGAAACTACAAGTGTGAAATTTGCGAGAAACGCTTCGCGGCGAAGCACGATCTGCCGCGGCACGTCGAAAGGCACAACGGAGAGAGAAACTACAAATGTGAAACTTGCGACAAACGCTTCAGAACTAAACACGATTTATCGCGACACGTCAAAAGACACACCGGAGAAAGAGCTCACAAGTGCGAAATTTGCGACAAATGTTTCACGACGAAGGAAAATCTTTGGCAACACGTTAAAACGCACACCGAAAAAAATTTTTATAAATGTGAAATTTGCTGCAAACGCTTCGCGGCGAGACACGATCTATCACAACACGTCAAAAGACACGCGGGCGAGAGAAACTGCAAATGCGAAATTTGCGATAAGCGTTTCACGACGAAACACGATCTATCGTTGCACGTCAAAAGGCACAATGGCGAAAGAAATTGCAAATGTGAAATTTGCGGCAAGTGCTTCACGGCGAAAGATAATTTATCGCAACACATCAAGACACACAACGAAGACAGGTATTATAAATGCGAAGTTTGTAACAAATGCTTCACGACGAAGAAATACCTGTCGCTGCACGTCAAAACACACGCCAAAGAAAGAAATTATAAATGCGACGCTTGCGGTAAACGTTTCACTACGAAACAATGCCTGTCACAACACGTCAAAATACACGTCGGCGAAAAAAATCATAAATGCCAAACTTGCAATAAATGTTTCACCGCGAAACACGTTCTGTCACGACATACCAAAATACACACCGGAGAAAGAAATTATAAATGCGAAATTTGCAACAAACGCTTCATGGTGAAAGAAAATCTATCGCGACACACGAAAACACACAAAGAAAGAAATTATAAATGCGAAATCTGCAACGAGCTTTATAGAAAAAGGAAGATGTTGTTGGAACATGTGAAAACACACGGCGGAGAAACCGCCAAGCGGGAGTCAATTCAAAATTTCCCACACAACATAACTACATTAGAAGAAATTAGTGAAAATTGCAAAACATTTATTAAAACTGATATATTCCTAAAGGAAGAGAAGAATATTGGTAAGAATCGAAACTAACTTTCGTCAAATGGAATGTTTAAGACGGAGATAATTTGCACCTTTTTTTTTTTGATTCGATGTAAACATTAAACAATGCAATATTCCGTTACATTTGTGCTTTAGTTTTTAGTTTAAATACGAGATTTTTTTAATTAAGTTTCACATAACAATCTAGAAATTTGTATATTTATATTTATTTACTAGAATTATATTCGACGTTTCGTCGAAAAAGCGTCCAACACTGAATTGACGCGTAGGTCAATTTGACAATTTTGCTTTCTTAGGTACTTGTTAAAATTTCTTTATTTTGGTTGCAGATACTAGAGATAGGAAACCATCAATGGCTGCAAATGAAAATCGTATTGATACTGACATTAAGGAAGACGTCATTTCATGGCAAGCACTTCACAATGAGGTTGTAATCAAGGAAGAATATACCTTGAATGAATGGGAACCTATAGCCGATGTAGCACCACTATCAGATCATTGAAGAAGTAGGACAACAGAAAAGACATAAAGCGACAAGAAGAAGAAAAGGACATCGACGTACATTAAAAGAAATGACATACATTTCTATGACAGGAAAATAGAAATGGAACAAACAAAAATGACGTAAATGAGCGGAACAATAGGACGGGGGAAAGAACGAACCTTCGGAACGATTGTATCGAACACATCAAACAAAGGGGTGATGGAAGTAATCCTGCTACCTTTTTCAGTAATTACTGATTTTCCGCACGTCGTTCATTAACGATTAATATTTTTTCATCCCAGGCTTGGATACACACACACGCACAAAGTCATTCAAATTACCAATCTTTCTAACCGTCCTTTTGTGAAACGGCAAGAAATTATGAAATAAAATTCAAACAATGATGCTGTAAAATATTTTCTTTCTTCAAGCTTTGTATAAATAAACGCTACACAACAAGCAGCGATAACGTCTAACCATGTGTGTAATAGATACTCTTGAATCAAAAATATATCTGCAATAAATTAAAAAATTAGTCCTTACTTCTCATTTACACGTATTTGTAGAGTTCAAACATTAAGGCATTGAAACTGCACTGCATCTGTCTAATTCTTGTGTCTTCTTAGATGAACAAAAAGACACGAGCCGGTGGCAAAGCTAAGATTACAATTCGTACACGTAATAGCTTGTCACATGTGTATGTTCAAGGAAGACGACGAATGGTTTTCGAGATATGTCGCTGTTGTAAATGTTCTCTAGCAAAAAGTACAGTTGAACAAATTCTCTCTCTGCTTGTATGTGTTCCTGTAAAAGAGCAGTTGTGAATTTTTCACCGTAGGTAGAAATAAGGCGGAGCGAATGCAGTGTAGTCACGGATTTTGATGATTTTTGTTTGGGGCCTTATTAAAGGTGTAGAAACGAGAATCTTTTACATTTTCGACAACTTTCCACATAGATTACTTTTTTGCATTTGTGCTCAAATTGTTAGCTTTTGGGGTTGGGTTGTGCTTTTGCGATTTTGGATAAACGTGAACTAAATTTAATGATATCCGAGTAGGGAATTAAATGAAAAAGGCGGGGCCATGCGACAGTTGGCATTATTCGTATTTGTCACAACGTGCATTAGACCCGAAAAATGGCGACTTACATTGACAAAATGTCATAAGTATTTTGTGAATTTAACACCGAAGCAGACGTTTCCGACGAACAAGTTCTATACCGTTGGAATTTTTGGCCATAAATGTCAATCTTGCGGGGGTCGTAATTCGTAGTCGTTGGATATCCAACAATGTTATGTTTTCTATGATATCCAAGAACCACTACAACCTAAACAGCGTGTATTTTTCAAGTTCAGAATTCGTATAAAGATTCATTTTGGTAATTTCATTGGCATGTATGGCGAAATGGACGAACCCAACGCGGAATTGATAATAGCTTCGTCGAATTCTCGCGTTTCTCTAAGCAGAAACAATGTAAGCTTCGATTACCCGGTGTAACATCTCACAAAAACAACCTTTTATAGTTTACGGTGGGAAGGGGTTACAACAACATATTCATCATCGAAGACGGCACGATATCGCGTTTGCACTGCATCTTTGAAAAATCCAAGGACAAATGGACCATCAGAGACAAAGCAATGACCGCACGAAAGTAAGCGATTTTATTTTAAGTCACTTTTCTTTAGAGCACGTACGGGACGATCGTCAATAAGCGACAGTTGCAAAAAGACCACCCGATCGAACTGAACAACGGCGACGTCATCAAACTGAGCTCAAACACAATCCTGACGTTTAACAACGGCAAGGAACCGGAACCCATCGATTTAACTGACGAGACGTCCTCAGTCATCGATTTGGTAGACGACGCCTCAAACCAAACCCAAGGGAACCTCACGGAAGCCGGCACGGGTACACGTGACGATGCCACCGACGCAACTTTTTAATATCGCTTTTTTTAGGGACAGTCGAAAGCACGAAAGTCAACGAAGGAATCGACATGGAACGTCTGGAAATGGAATTTAATTGCGCCATATGCACGGAACTATTTGTAAAAGCCGTGACGCTCAATTGTTCCCACACGTTTTGCAAGTTTTGCATCGAAGAGTGGCAAAAAAAGCAGAAATGTTGTCCGATCTGTCGCACCAAGATTGACACAGCTTTTCCGACGATTGTCCTCGATAATTACATTGAAAAGGTGGGGGTTCTATTTCGACTACAATTTTAACAAATCGATCGGCTCAAATCGAAAATTAAGTTCACGTGTGGTTGTGATCGGAAAACATGAGCTGTTAATAAAGAGTTAATAAGAGTTAATAAACGGCTGATGAGTCACATAATTACACATTATCATATCAAAACTAGTTCGACAGAGCGGTCCATTTAATATTAGACGATGCACAGCTCATTTCCTGCTTAAAATTGTAAACAATACTAGTGTAGAATTGCGCTATTTATTTCAAATGAATAAATAAAATAAATAAAATAATAATAAAATTTATTCATCAAACTTGTAAAATTGTATTTCTTCAGGTTTTGGAATCTGCTTCAGATGAAACAAAACGTAAAAGGACGCAATTGTTAGAGCAGCGCTTAAAGCAAGCGAAAGAGACCAAAGTGAAGCCGACGGCGTTTGTCACGAGGTCCATTAGGGTTGGATTCCCGTTGCCCATCGACATTAGTTCAGACGAGCTGACGGATAGTGGTTCGGACATGGACGATGCGATGTCGTACGATTCGTTGTTTGACGATAGCGATAATTACACGTGGCATTGCTACGTTTGCGGGGATGATTTGGATTACCCATGCCCTCATCGTTTCGACTGAAGCCCCCTTTTAGTGTACTTAAGTCCGACCTAGTATTATAGTGTACATTTATACAAATATAGTTAAGTTCATATTTACAGCCAGTTTGTCTCACCTAATCAACATTGAGTTAGAAGATACATTTTGTGGGAAACAACCACCACTGCTCATGCGGCATACTAATTCCTGATTGACGACATGCAATGAATAGGCTAGGCAAGATATGGTTTAAAGGACAGATTCCCTAAGGATTCAAGTGGACCCCCTGTGATCAATGGAATTTAAAAAGTGTAGGGACTACTCTAAAGAATGTTTAGCATTTGGTTTCATTGCGCATGCGCCCACAAAAATTATAAACACAGTTATTCGCCAGATACAGATACGTGAAGCCGTTTCGCGTTAAACTCGGTACTTTTTACTTTCTTATACTTTATGTATAATTATGAAAATTTTCAACCTCGAGATTTTAACGCATAGAACAACATTTATTCAGAGACGTCAAGACACACGCACCGGAGAAAGTTAAATACCAACGTTGAACCAATAATAGAAGTAAAACGGCTATCGAAATGTGTACGGAGAACTACATGGTTCATCGATGTTTTTAATTGGTTTCAATGGTTATTTACATTATTACCTTCTAATGGGCCTGATATTCTCAAAATTCACAAATTAAAAACGAAAGATAGTGATGCTAGTGGACGAGACAAGATGATATTTAGTACATGAAAACATGAAATTTATAACCAGCAGTCGAGGAAAAACTAATTCTAGTGTTACATCTATTGGCAGGATGATTAATAATCTACGTAATTGTACATTTCATATTGAAAAATAAATTTATTACTAGTATTGACTTTAACTAATTATTAATTATTTATAAACAACAAACATATCCGTCGTTTACCCGCGCAAATATATCCGCCGTTTACCCGCGCAAATATATATATATACTTTAAACTTAACATTTGTATGTAGCAAGGAGGAAAACGTCCTATTTTGAACGCAATCTCTCAACCGGAAGTGATGGTTTACTCTTATCACCTTTTTCCGTATCTCGAAAACGGTACATGTTACGGAAAAAAATATTCTTACATAAATTATCGATATTGATACTTCAAAAAAACTTTCGTTTGAAAAGTTTTTTAATTTATTTCGATTCGATGGACGGACGGAAAATACCACACACCCGTGTCTTGTTCCGTTGATTTTAAGAGAACATCCGGCGGTCGAAAGCCAGGCGTGCCGGCTCTTAAAGCCCTCAAGTTCTTTCTTAAAACGCAATTCGTGCACGTTTTCGGTTTGACGTAGCACTTGCAAGACTGGACGTTTTTCCGATGTGATGGTGACTCTCTCACGGTTGTTATCGATGGTGGTGACAATTTTGTTAAGACAATTTGATTTGACGTTTTGTTCGAGGTATTTTTCAAAAATCTTCGACGATCTACTGTGTTGTGGAAGATTTTTCACGATATCTATGGAGAAAACGATATCTGCATGTAGTACGACCCTAAGAACACTGTGCTGAAAGTTCCATATCCGAGTTGTCTGTGCGGAAAAAATAATCTTTCCAATTCGGGGAATGTCTGTTTCAAGTTCCGAATATGGCAGTGTTCTCCTCTCTCCTATCTAGTGCACGAAAAAGCAGCCACATTATAAAATTTTTAAACAGTATGTGCGACGTTCCCTGCCATGTTTTTAAACACGATATCCCTTACTATACTAGGCTGTACGTGACCTCCCCTGACATTCTTTCTAGTACCCAAACCATTTCATTTCACTGGCTGTCTAAGACAACCGTATTCAGTCACTTTTATTTTCATCGTAACTTTTGCAATAAGCTCCGCTCCACCTATTATTTTACCCGAGGATTTCGGCGAGACTGCGTCGAATTCCTTCCTTGTGAAGTACAATTCTTTCGTTTGGATCGGCGACTCGTTCCGTTGATAATCTACATACGTTTTGTTTTTCTAAATCGTTTCAAATTCCTTTACTTACCTTTTTTCTTTTCTGGTGTACATCTTGGTGGCATATTTGAAATTTAATTAGATATCGAAATTTGTGCTCAACCGGAGTTACGACACAGTAAACATAACCTATAATTTTCGTCAACTGCAGTGTCGCCAGCACGTTCACAAAGAGCACTATACACAATAGAATTGAAAATACATTCAACGACAAAATTTAGGTTATGAACTATTATTGGATGTTTGTTTATGATATATGTAATTATACTGATACCTATCTTCAAATGTAAGCTCCAGTAGTTTTGATTAAAACTGGTTTATTACATTATGGCGATTAGATCACAACAACCAATCAAAAACACAAATTATTCGAGAAAATTTTGACTGTACTTGATATTTACACGGGCACTCAATCGATCGCGTTTTACGCTATTATAAATTATTTGTCATTTCGTTAAGTTTTATTACGCAATCTAACAGAAACAAAGCTTTAAATTCAACTTTAACATCCTACTATAATTTTGTTGTATTATCTGAACGTCACGTCGGCGACATTTCTGAACGGTGCAACTTTTCAAGTGAGATTACCGTAGACATCGAGTTTTAAAATTCGCGAAGTAATATTGCCGACCCTTACGTCGAAGTAGGCCATGGCCTTGATTTCACTTTCTCCGAATCGCATGGTGCAAATTTATACGGAATACTTCAAACACCACTTAACATAACTTATAATGCATTTGATGATTGAACTATTTATTGAAATCTTCAATATCCATTAGTAGGTTAAGTACATTTTATATGGAAATAAAGTATATATTTAGAAATAATTTAAATTTAATTTTCTTCTTCGTACATAGAACATCGTCCCACAATGAACATCTCAACTGAAAGCAATCGGATATTCCTGAAAGTGAAAGTAGAGCCTGCTGAAATCAAGTCCTACTCTGGAGGTGCGCAAAACGCAGAACCATCACCCGTAAATATCACCGTGAAACCAAGGCCGAGGCCAAGACCAAGGCCAAGTTTCAGAGCTCTAGCTATAATAACGCGTATATCTGTTAAAATCTCGAGGTCGAAATTTTTCATGATTCCAAAACTTACTTATACATAAAGTATAAGTAACTCGCGCCTTGGCCTTTTGGCCTTGGCCTTGGTCTTTTGGCCTTGGCCTTTCGGCCTTGGCCTAAGCTTTAGCTTTAGCCTTGAGCTAAGTGTTATTTTTATTTTTTTTTGTGACTTGTGTAATGATCTAGTATCAAAAGCACCAATAAAGAATTATTATTATTATTATTATTATTATAACGTTAGCTCATTCCACTTAAGTTTAGTTAACTTTTGATCTATTTAAGAAAAAAACGAAAAAAGTCCATTTGATCATTTTAATATTTCAGTAAATAAAAATGTTTCGGCGCAACGTATCAATTAACTAGCTAATGCTAGTTAATTCCAGCTAATCATAGCCAACTCTAATTGATATTAATTAGACGTAGCCCTCTTTATAAAGTCCAGATATTTGGCAACGTCCGTGAAGACCACGTAGTGCCGGGGATCGCACTTGAATTCGTTTTGGAGCGCCACGCTCACCGAAACTAACCCCCTGAGCTGCCATACCTTCTTGTTGGGGTTGCTCGACGGCTTGGAGAAGACCATCCCTCCGCCAGAGTCGCCATTGCAAACGGAAGTGCCTGACGACAGAACAAACACAGTCGCAACCACAGCCACTCACGACCAACCACTCACCATTTTTGAAGCCAGCGCAAAAAGTCTCGCTAGTCGTGAACCTCGAAAAGAAATCCGGGAACGAATAAATGCAGGCCTCCTTGGAAATGATGGGCATCTTCACCATGGTGAGCTCTTCGGTCAAGACGCCCCGTTCGTCGAAGCCCCACCCCACGACAATTCCTATAAAATCAAGTATTATATATGTGTATATATATATATATATATATATATATATATATATATATATATATATATATATTTTTATAACTCACCAAATTTCCCAACCAGCTGCGCAAAGTCCATCTGCCCGTTCCACAAGCAGACCGGACGCACCTGGTCGGTAAAGTCCGCGGATCTTTGCAGCTTCACGATGGCGATGTCGTTGGAGTAGGTGCGCGAGTTGTACTCCGGGTGTCTGATGATCCGCGACACCTGGTGGTCCTGTATGCCCGGACTGGACCACTTCTTCAAGTAGTGCTTGCCCAGGTATATCAGCAGGCTGTCGGGGTCGAGCGTAGTTTGGGAACGCGGGGCGCTGACGCAGTGCGCCACCGTTATGACGTGAAACCTGGAAATGAGGGAACCCCCGCATATGTAAGTCAGGCCGACGCCCTTGGCGTGGTACATGGCGGCGTGCCACGGGTACTCCCCGGCCTTGGTCGGCTGGCCGTACGAAATCAGAGGGCTGGGCTGCACCTGTACAGATTTGCGTCAAACGGATGCGCTTACACTCGCACAAAAAATAAAAAATAAATAAATTACCTGTCGCTGACTCAACGAGTTTACGATGCTATTTATATACTGATAGAAATTGTTATACGGGTTGTACTGCTGTTGCCCCTGACCGGAATATAAATAGCTTACTTGTCTTTTACGTCTGACCTATCCGGAAAAATTGCTGTGATAATTGATTGGCTCGCGGACCGGAATGGCGATTAAATTCGGCTCCTTCTGGAGGTTTATGAGAAGCCGATTGAACGCGCAATTCCGGACCGGAGATCAAGAAGGCGAATAAAAACTAAATGGTACGTTCAGTATAAAAATGCACCCTTGCCCACTTAACTACTTCCGAACGATAGAACGAAAAATATTAAAATAAAAATTCACTGTCATTGTGAATTATTCGAATTTCGCCATTTTCTTGTAATATTTGCTGAAACAATGTTGGATCGGGTGAATGCGCCCATCGATCGCTTTGCTCAGACATAGCGGGGGGGGGGGTAAAGTTGTTAAAATTTGAAAAAAATGCTTAAAAATTTAAATTGCCATAAATATAAAAAACAACAGAAATCGCACATATGTTTATTTAAATTTTATGCGAGGGGCAATGCAAAAAAAAAATTATCAACATCCTTTTATGATCAAAATAACAAAATGATCAATTAATTTAATTTAATTTAAAAATATTACTATTAAAAAAATTTTTAAAATTCAAAAATTATTAAAACTAGAAAAATGGTTAAGAATCGCCCACATTTTTATCTAAATTTATTCGAAAATACAAATTTAAAAAATAGCATTGGTAAAAAAAATGACAAAATAATATAAAATGCATAGAAATGTTTGCCTACATTTATCGTCGTTAGATTTTGCGTCGTCCAAGTGCGCCCTCTACGGTCTATCTCATAGATCGTTACCCTGACGTCACATGCATACCACGTAATCGTAGAAATCTGTACATTAGGCATTCGTTTCTGTTTGACAGAAACGAAACGATCCCCGAAAATGCACGAAAATGAAAGCGATTCGCTACTCACCGCTATCGTCCCGCATTCTACGTCCCGTTTGTTTCCGGACGAGGCGGCGCTGATCGGATTGCCGCTGCCGCCGCTCGGATTGAAGTCCCCGTGGAAGAAGTCGTCGTCGTCCGATGAGGACGAGGGGATGAAATCGCTACCGCCCGGTCTCGACCTGTCGACGAAAAATCCAACCTTTTTTACGCCGTTCCACGCGTATCCTTAGCAACGCGGTTCATTCGAAACTTCAACGTGTAAATCAACAAAATGACAACTTAAACGTCAAAAATGGAGAACGTCGAACTCGGCACTTACAACGTTCCACCGGGCGACGCGTCCGGCAGGATCGGCAGGGCGGCCGCCATGGGACTGGAAGTGGTCATGAGTTCGCTGCTCGTGATCAACTGACCGACGGAAGTCGGCGCCGCCGTCGTCGACACCCCCTCGGGACACACGGTCTTCGCGTTGAGCCTGAACCCCGTGAGCCTGGGCACCGGGTCGCCCGGGTTATACTTGATGTAGAACCGCAGAGTGTGCGGCGTGTTCGCCGTGAGCTTGTGGTTCCGATTCTTGATTAGGTACTCCTTGTTGTCTTCCGTGACCACCTCCCCGAACCAATTCTGCGTTATCAATCGTAGTAAACTTTCGGAGAAAAATACGAAAAAACGAAACGACTCACTCCCAGCTGCAACGACGGCCTGTCCAAGATCAACCTGAGCCACACCCCCGACAGGTCGGACTCGCTCAGCAACGTCAATATCCCGTACCACCGGTCGGACTCGGTCCCCCTGGGCTCGTAGATGAAGAGCCTGGGGCACGGGGACTGCAGGTCCTGCGCCGCGGCCTCGAACGCGCAGAGCAAAACCGCGACGAGGCAGACGGACAAATCCATCGGGACGCGCTGCAACAACGAAAAAAAATCGATTGACCGATTTTTCGATAACATCGGCGGGTTTAAGTACATAATTGGTTTTTAATGGCCGTATTCGTCGATTTTCGGTGAAATGTCAAGGTTCGACGTGCCCGGGGACTTAATTCCGAGTAACCGCGTCCGAAAATCAACACCGTCACCGACATTAGCATAATTAACCGAGCTCCAATGTCAACATCGCATAATCAACAGAAACAAATACGACGACTACGTAACACGACCCGAAAACTCATCCGAAACCAATTCGCAGTAGCAAAGACAATTAATTAAAGTTGTTTTTAACGCGTCACGCAAACAAGCGATTTGTTGATGTGATGTTGATGGCCGTAAATTGAAGCCGAATTAACTCCTCACCTGCGAACGATCTTCAATTTTCAACAATTATCCTTAATTGCGCTCACATTAGATTCGTGAACCGTGATCACTTAATTCGAAGCGAGCGTCACCAACGATGTAGAAAACTTAGATTGTATTTGAACCAATAGATAAAAAGCAAATTAATTCGTAGCGCACCGTCCGCGATGCCTAATTTCGAACAATAACTGACTGAAGAAGCGCCTGCCATCGAAATTATGCGGCGAGGGTACCATAGAAGTCGCGGTTCGTAGATCGCGCAAACTTGCCACCGAACTGTCATTCTCGTAATTGGCGAAGCTTAATGATTTATTTAAGTGTCCGGTATTTCAACGACGCCAACTGCCATTCGCGGACAACTGTCAACGAACATTCGCGAACGAGATCGTGTCGAACTTGAACAAACAAAAAACCCTAAACGATTATTTCATATGACTTTTTCCGGACGCGCTTTGGCGTAAAAATTACTCGAGTGCTTTATTTTACATTTTTATTGATCAATAACCGAAATAGAAACCAAAAACAATTTTAAAATCGCAAAAATCGCAAACGCAAAAATATGAAAAATTTCTAACCTCGTCGTTTTCAACTTAACCGGCGATCCGTCGTTTCAACGTCGCTGGTTCGCTGCCACGGAACCTGTTTGCAGATTTTGAGAAGTGGACAGTTCGACCGACCAAGGCCGCGCGCAGGATTCCCCAAAGGTCATTGTCGAGACGTCGCAGCTGCAGCCGTTTTCTTCGAACGCGTCTGCGAAGTTTTTTCGCCAAAAGCGACGTTCCGGCCAAAATCAAGAGCTCCGTTGATCATCGCGAATTATTCGTCGCGGCAACGCACAATTTGACACCAAGCGCTTATTTTCGCAACGATCGGACGAAATATTCGTAGCCTACGTCGATCCGAATTGTGCTACTTCGTGCCACGCTCGCTCCTGGCGCTAGTGTCGTCGCAGGCAAACTCGCAAGAAAATTAGTTTTTTTTTTATGTCTGAATTTAAACAGGAAGCTGTGCAATTAATCAAATTATAAAACGAACGATAAAAAAAAAATATTTGAACTTAGCAAATTGGTTCAAATTGTCAGTGAGGTCGCTCGCGTAGGCGGCGACGATTTGAACTTTCACACTGTAGAGGGCGCTAAATTAATTTGACGTTTAAACTTTCCGTGCTTGTTAAACGTCGTTATTTCGAACAGTAAACCATTAAATGGACGCAAATACGTCGTTAACGTGTAACATAAACTTCTGAGTCGTTGTAAGTAAGTTCGGTGTGGAACGTTCAACGCTTTTCAATTAACGCAGACGGCGATGAAATGCAAGATTCTTCGGTTTGTGTGTGTTTGTTAATCGTGGATATTTCGGGCGATAAACTATCAGATGGGCGCTAATTATCGCCGGTGACTCGCAAGGTAAGCTTTCACGCAGTTTTACTTAAGTTTTCGTAAATGGAATCAAATCGTTTTCAATCGACGCAGGCGGCGATGACGTTCGTACTTGTCGCTGCAGAGGGCGCCACTTTATTTTGACGCCGTTTTAAGCTCGCGTCAATTTTTCAAACGATAAACTATTACGTTGACTCAAATAATTCGTTAACTTGTAATATAAGCTTCGAAGTAGTTGTACGTGAGTTTGTTTAGATTTTTAATCAACGCAGGTTGCGATTAAGTGCATCATTTTCGCCGTTGGGACGCTATGTACTTTGACGTCGTTTCAAATTATTGTTTGTTAAACATGGATGTTTCGGATTACGTGCTATTAGATGGACGCGAATTAACGCCGTTAACTTGTAAGGTGAGCGTCGCTGAAGTTTTAAAACCATTGCGTTTCAATTTGCGATCCTCAACCTGCGGAATGTTAGGTTATGTAAAAAAAAAGAAAAACGCAACGACGTGTTGTCTGATCATTTAACACGGATCGAGAAAGCGCCGTTTTTGTGGCCATCGTTTACGTTTGGTTTGTAAAATCTGCTTGTAGATGGAAGAGATCGTCGAGGTTGTGTTTGCATTCGTTGACGCAAGAGGCGAAATGGACCCGAATTTGCGGCGTCCGCCGTTAACTACGGAGGTTTTTTCGAAGAATCGGTGAAATGTCTTGTTTAAAACGTCTTAATTGGAGAACCGTGGTCAAGATTCGAAGCCAGTAATAAAACTGTCGTCTTGGATCTCTCCAGTAAGGTCAGTAAGGATTTTTTTTATTTGCATGAATTAATCGAATTTTCGGCCGAGTGCGCTGGATACGAATTGTGTGTTTTTATTGCGTTTCGATTAAAGTTAATATCTGCCGACGTCGTAATTATCAATTTGACAGCTGTCACTTACGACGAATAGTTTGAGAATTTTGGCTTTCTTGTCTTGGACGACTTGACGTTTGTTAGTTTGAAGTCGATGTGCGCCTATTTGATAAATTATCAATTGGCAGCTGTCTTTTTTGTAATTGGAAATTTGACGTTTATCTTGTTGTCAATTTGGCAGCTGTCACTTACGACGAATAATTCGAGAATGTTGACGTTTCTTGTTTTCGTCGACTCGACGTTCGTTACTTTGAAGTCGATGTGTGTCTATTTCATAAATTATCAATTTGACAGATGTCACTTGCGATGAATTCAAAGAGTACGATTGGTTTATAAAAATAATTTTATTGCAAAAATATATTAGATCGTCGCAAAACGACGTTAAGCTATTTGCGCGTTGGTTTTAATCCACGTCAAGTGTTTCGCGACGTCTGTGAAAACGACGTAACTGTCGGTGGCGCAATCTCTCGTTCCCGGGTTGGGACTCACCGATACCACCCCTCGAAGTTGCCAGCTCGGTTTGCCGGGAGTGTCTCTGGGAAAGACCATGCCTCCGCCCGAGTCTCCTCTGCATACCGTTGTGCCTGAAAATAATTTAAACGTAACATCACGGCGACAAAGTAAACGATCGTTTACCGTTTGTGAATCCCGCGCAGAACGTGGACTCTGAGGTGTACTGCGAGTAGAAATCGCGGTTAGAATATATGCACGTGCTGAGGCTGACGATGGGGATTTTGGCCTCCATTAGCTCGGTGGTCGTCGCGTTGTTGGCGTCGATCCCCCATCCAACGACTGTGCCTACATAGTAATTCGTATTAATTTAAAATTTAGCTCAGAAACCGGGTGACAAGATTTAATTGATTTATTTTCCGTAATACAATTGCGCCTTACCCAGTTTTCCTTGGACGGTGGCTATGTCATCGCTGTCCTGCCATAAACACACCGGCTGCACGTAATCAGTAAATTGCACCCGTCTCGTGAACTTTATCAGTGCGATGTCGTTGTAGTATCGTCTGGGATCGAAATCTGGATGCACGAATATCTCCGACGCTTGGAGGTTTTGTAGGCCGGCGCCGCCGTTTTTCAAATCGTTTGTGCCTATTTAATCAATGGCTTAAAATATTAATAAATCTGAGATTAATTGAGTTACTGGGTACAACCAGACATAACAAGACAATTTCTATACTAACGTTGCTCGTCGGCTTATTGAAAAAAACTTTCAAAGTAAACAGTTTTACGATTCTTTGTGGAATTCATGGGAACACTTAAATGTACCGAATAAAACCAATAAATTAATGCAGCTGCAACCCATCCAGGGACAACTCAACAGCGCTGTTTGTTACCCGAGAGTTTATTTCAACGGCCATTGCACAACCGTTCCCTGCCGTCCCGTTCTTACCGAGTTGTATTAAGAACACTTGGGGATTCAATAAATTCTTGGTGGGCAAACTGACCACGCAATGGGCGGCAGTCACGGCGAAGTGGTCGGAAATCAATGTTCCTCCACACGAATACGACAATGATGCCCCTGTCAACTTTTGGATGGCCAGGTGCCACGGCCATCTACCTACAACAAAAAATTGATTACAAAAAATTTAATCAAGCGGTGTATTTTCGCCACAACTGCAACTTACCTTCCTCTGATTTTTCCCCGTTGTAGACCAAGGGTCTGCCCGTCAGGGGCACGGTGCCGCACTCTTGGCTCGAATGCCTTGTCGCAACCGATTCTTCATTTCCGAAAATGTCGGTGGTTGGTTGAGCTGGTGGTGGCGGTGGCCGTACCACCGGTGCTTCTGCCTGTGTGGGGCATATTATTGCTCCGTTCAGTCGTATCCTGGCGACGCTGGGGATCGTCTTGGCCTGGTTGTACTTCACGGCGAACTTGACGGTGAGAACTTTGCCGGGTGACACGACGTGGTCGGCCTTTATGATGTTGAAGTCTTTGTTGTTCAGCGACGTCGACTCGCCGAACCAATTCTGATGTCAAATTAAAATTTGAGTTTAATAATAAACTTTCAAAACAAATTAATTTTACAAAGTGAATGATGGCAATTAAAATTAAAAATAGCAAACAGCATAACATAACAAACATACGTTGACACGATCGCAACTATGTAGTCGTGACATTTTACGATTATTTCGCGCTCGTGACTTTGCAGTCTTAAATTTGTATGCAAACGTCACCGTATTGCGAAAAACGGTTTTTAATTAAATTTGCCGTCTTGTCTAGTCTACTCACTTGCTTTGATGTTAACGCCTCGCTATATTATTTTTTACGTATTCCATAACTTATTCAAATATGACATTTAATTAAAATTAGTCGCTTACGACGCTAATGTCACGTTTAATCTCAGCCAATGATACCAACTTAACCTATTTCTATGATGCGCATTTATTTCGAATGCAACGGGTTGTCCAATGTAGCAAGCTGCGATAAGTTTATATATATTTACGATGTTGAAGTTCAATGGAAAAGTTCAAGGACGCGGGGTTTGTTACACATGGTAGGTTTTATTTCGCTGTACAAAGAAATCGACCTCGGACTGCGGACAAACCCAAAAACGATTGTCAGCAATTTGAGGTCGAACCGTTGCCGGGCGACAAAAAAAACCGCCCGAACTTTCCGACGGCCGCGACGGCGAATTTGAGCAATCGCGCGTACTTACGATGAGCGCGTCGGCCGGGGTGTCCAGTTCGACGCGCAGGAAGGCGCCGTCCAGGAACTCTGGCGTCTTGTAGTTCAAGACGGCGTGCCACCGGTCGGTGTTCTTCGGATCTCTGGGCTCGTACTTCAGGATGTCCTCGCAGGGCGACGGCGCCTGCGAAAGCGCCGCGCTGACGAACACCAAAACTAACGGGAGCGCTCGCATTTCGCGGACGTCACTCGACTTGCCGTCTTCGATCTCGAATGTAAACAGCGGCGAGCGATTCGCGGCGGATCGGGGTTTTCGCAGGACCGGTTTGATTATCAAGGTCGCGGCCCCGCGCGACTGTTGATATTACCGGATACAACCGCAGGCGTTGCGCGGAAAACCGTTGTGTCGGTTACTGGTAATTCGATTGCTACTGTCGGATGACGAATGGGAAAAAAACAATGCGATTTTGCGAATCGGGTCCATGGCCGTTTATGAACTTTACATTTTTAGAAGGACCTGTAAGAGTAAGACCGTGACGATTTTTATTTTTCGACGTATTTTAAAGTTCGAGTTAATATTTGAAAATTCAATACAATATTCTTCATATTCTTATTACCCGGAAGGGCCAACCACTATATTATATGTTTTTAGATCAGACTAATCAACTACGCCGCCATTCGTTGTTTTACTTTGTATTTGTAATTTTACAATTCAGGGATTTTTTTCTTAAATATCTAGTTATTTTCAACCGTGCATCACTGCATACTTACATAACCTGAAAGTACGCGTCGATTGTTGTTTGGCAGTTTCGTTGCTTGTAAATCGCAAAATATGTCATTGTTAGGTCGATTGCTGCCAAATTTCGTAAATTCTGTGCAGTGAGTGAATGTTTTTACCGTTTTCGTTTAATCGCATTGAAAAATCTGTTTGTAGGCGCAACGTTTTCGCTGCGCCCAGGTTATGTTTCCACTCGTTGACGCAAGAAACAGCGGCGAACGCGACGCCGGGTGGTTCGTTCACGCTGTCCGTGCGCAACAACATAAGGTGCCACTTTCCCAGACCGTCGGAGAGGAAACGAGTCAAACGGCACGGGTACTGGCACCGAATGTCCACGCCTGGCGGCCGTAGGATTCTCATGCGGAAGATTTTGAAAGGAAAACATGTGTATTCGCATTAAGTGCGGAGGTATTTTTTGAATAAATGTCGTAGTTAATTACGTTTCGTTTGAAGACCAAGTTGTGATGGTTGTAGAAAGATTTTATTTGAAATTAAAATCGTGTTAATTGAGCTTTGTTTGCGAGGCAAAGCCGGCGATGAAACGATTGTGTCTTTGAAGTCCTAGCTTTTTTCCTCTGCAGTTTCTAAGCGAACTTATAAAATAGTTAGTACTTTTTAATAACTAATTCGATTGATTTGTCGGTCATAAGTGGTACTTTTCAGATCTAGACAAATTTTATAGTTAACCTGAAATTCATGTCAAATACGTCTTCAAACCAACATGACCATTATGATAATCGATAATTTTCACCGTTTTTCCTTCAAAATCAACACAAACTCCCGCAGCTTAAAATAAATCAAACGGTCGGTTTTACAAAAATCATTTTATTATTAATCATCGAAACGTTAAACTAATTGGGCAGTGGTTTTAATCCAAGTTAGGTGTTTAGCGACGTCTGTGAAAACCACATAACTGTCGGTGGCGCAAGCTCTCGTTCCCGGGTTGGGACTCACCGACACCACCCCTCGAAGTTGCCAACTCGGTTTGCCGGGACTGTCTGTGGGAAAGAACATTCCCCCGCCCGAATCGCCCCTGCAGACCGTCGTGCCTGAAAACAATTTAAACATAATCTCGGAGTCACAAATAAGTAAATAAACGATCGGTTACCGTTTGTGAATCCCGCGCAGTAGGTCGACTCGGAGGTGTACTGTGAGTAGAAATCGCGATTCGAATATATGCACGTGCTCAGGCTGACGATGGGGATTTTAGCTTCCATTAGCTCGGTGGTTGTTTTGTTGGTTCCGTCGATGCCCCAACCGACGACCATACCTAATTAGTAAGAATTTAAAACAACAAAAATAAAATGATTTCAATTTTTAAACTTTATGATTCGTTTAGTTGCGGTTAGTTTGCCGATTATTTCTATTCTTACCGAGTTGTCCTTGGATGTGACGTATGTCATCGTCGCCTTGCCATAAACACACCGGCTGCACGTAATCTGTAAATTCCACCCTTCGCGTGAACTTTATCAACGCGATGTCGTTGTAAAATCGCCTGGGCTCGAAACCCGGATGGACGAATATCTTCGACGCCTGCAGGTTTTGCAGACCGGTGCCGCCGTTCCTCAAATCGTTTGTACCTACCAAAACAATTTATTTTAAATCCACCTTGCATGTTTTTATATTATCAGATTTTAAAAATGCTCTAAAGTCGTTGTGGCACCACAGTGTATCGTCCCCAGCCGTCCTTACCCAGTTGTATTAAGAACACTTGGGGATTCAACAGGATCTTGGTGGGCAAACGGACCACGCAATGGGCGGCGGTCACGGCGAAGTGGTCGGAAATCAACGTTCCCCCGCACGAATATGACAACGAAGCCCCGGTCAACTTTTGTATGGCCAGGTGCCACGGCCATCTACCTAAAAATTTTTTTATTAACACACGATCGATTATTATTCTAGTTTACCACGACTGCAACTCACCTTCTTCTGATTTTTCCCCGTTGTAGACCAGCGGTCGGCCCGTCAGAGGCACAGTGCCGCACTGTTGGCCAGTTTGTAAAGCGAAAATGTCGGCGATAACGTCGTTTAACGGACGCTTTGACGCCGTGGGCACGTACGTTGGCGGAGTGACCGGTGCAATTTGAGGTTGGTTGTGCGATGGACAGATTACGGCCCCGTTCAGTCGTATCTTGGTGACGCTGGGGATCTTCTTCGCCTGGTTACATCGGAGGGAAACTTTGACGTTCCGCAGGTTTCCCGGTGGCAGGTTGTGGTCGGCGTTTTTGGCGCTGCAGCCGTTTTTGCCCTGCGACGTCGGCCCTCCATACCAATTCTAAAGGTACACAACAATTAATGACGTTTCTGCAAATTATGTTACAACTTATCTTGAGCAGAAAAAAATCGGCACAATTCATTAATTTGATTTTCAGTTAAAACCTAAATAATTTTGAATTGATTTACTTTAATTTGATTTTCAATTAATTTTTGCGACGAAATTAATAGAATTTATTTAAATCGGACTTTCGGTTAAACAAAATTAACTTGTACGTAAATAATGTAAAAAAAATTAAACATTAAGCATTAATTTGATTTTCAATAAAAAAAAAACTCGAATTGTGTAAAAATGATTTTGAAGGAAAAAATTGTTGAATTTGCATGAATTTATCATTAACTGCGAAAAGGAAACAATGTGGTTTGTGACATTTAATATTTCGAAGCCGCTGATAATACTAGACGTCTATTGACTTAAGACGTCATAACCTTACACAATATAAAATTAATTATACATGAATAATTTACACGACCACCAATACCAATTATCATATAATTAACAAAAACAAATTATTATTATCGTAAAAATACTAGATATCTAAAATAAGTCGTTTGACGACTACGTAGCAATGGGGTGGAATAACAACCAATTGTACCAACCTATTTTACGTACACTTGCATCAAATTTAATTTAGACATTCGAAATTTCATGCAAATGATGTGAATTAAACGTTAATAATATATAAGTCGGAGGTCAAATCAAGGTCGAGGTGTGCATCATTCGGATGGAAAAACACGAATATTCGATTAAATCACAAAAAAAAATCATCGACAGTTAAGCTTCGTAAATGGGGGCGCTGTAATCGACTTTGTTTATTTTCACGACGTTCATACACAACAAACCCAAACATTCGTTTCTCGCCTCCTAAGGTCCGAACTTTCTAACGACTTACTATGAACGAGCTATCCGGGTTGTCGAATTCTAAGCGAAGGGCGGCGCCGTCCAATTCGGTGGTGTTGTAGTTGAGGACGGCGTGCCACCGGTCGGATTTTCTCGGGTACGTCGGCTCGTACTTGAGGATGTCCTCGCAGGGCGACGGCGCCTGCGAAAGCGCCGCGCCGACGAACACCAACACTAACTGAAGCGGCCGCATTGCACGAACGTCACGCGTCTTTCGCTTCGCGAGGTATTATAAATAAAGACGACGGAGCGGGTCGCGGTTGCGTTGGAATTTTCGCCCGACCGGTTTCATTTCAAGGTCGCGCGCGCTCTGATAGCGCCGATTGGGCGCAGACGAAGACGCAACAAGAAGTCGACGTCGTTAAAAGCCGGTTGCGGGGAATTTCGTCGACGATGACGACGACATTTACCACTTGTTTTGATAAGGAGGAATAACCTCGAAACGAATTTAACGCAAAATGAACAATTAAAATAAGGCAAAATTGTAAAATGGATTTAAAATCAATTTCAATGGTAAAAATTATCTCGCGATAAAAATCTACAATTGACGTATTGCTAAAATTAACAAAATCGTAAATTATGAAAAAAGTCTAAAATGCAAGAAATAATATTATTATTATATAAATTATTTTAAAACAAAATAAATATGGCCCGACTCGAACAACGCCCGGCATTGAAAAATAATTTAAAAAATAATCCAAAAAAAGGGGGGACACTTGAAAAAACCCAAATCTTTGGTCAATTGCTTGCAAATCGATTTGCAAATTAAATTTCGCAACCTAACTCATATAACGGGCGTTTTTTTAAATTTGGCAATGCATGTTTAACTATGAAGCGATCGACAATATTGTACATACATTCAAACGTCACTTTTGACAATTAAAACTGATGTTTGACCGGTTAGACACAGGTTAAGATGTCAAATTAATAACGACGGTTCGTTCGCAGTTAAACATTCACGGCCAACTTTGACGTCAAATTTTATTGGTTTCTCTCCTAAGATTTAGCAGCACTGACAGCCGTTCAATTATTTAATTAAAAATGTCAAATTGACACTTTGCATTTTCATTTACGAAAGTTTAGAATTGCAGCAACTTTATAACTTTAACTTTGTAAAATAAACGCAGCTTACTTTAATGAGGAATTTAATTGAAGGCACGGTACTTTGATATCGAAAACGCGACAGTTTTTTTACAAATTACAGGTAAATCTAAAAAAATGTATTATTGGTAAAAACTTATTGAATTAAATACTGGAACGTATACACAAATCGTAAACTCTAACAACCGGAACGTCCACAAATCATGGAATCTCAATTTCCCTTCCGGACCATCCAACAACTCGATTTATACGAACTTATCGAAATTAACGGTCGTTGGCCGATTGATGGAGAGAAAATAACAGTTGGAATTAAATAACAACACACATACGAACCGTGAGCACTCATAACTGCAACGATCACAAAACCATGGCCCCAATAAGCTTCAATAAGATGTAATAAAAGTTGATGTCGTTGGCCGATTGTAAACGGAAAACTTCTCGAGAACACAAGCGCGTCGAAATTTACCAGATAAACGATTTCATGATTGAAAAGCACGTTTGGGGTCACTCATTTCCATCAACAAGGCATTAAACAATACGATTAATGCACGAGATTAGAATTTCACAACTAAATGTCTTGCTAACGTTTTTGTTTGTTTTGTATCGCAAAAACTTACTGCGTCTTTTATCTGTGAAAATCAGTCGTTGGTCACTTCAATTGGGCGACATCGTTCGTTAAAACGATGATCGAAAATAAACGCACATTTCCAGGTTATGTCCGAACCGTTGAAACTACCTCGGGCCTTGGCGAAGCTGGAAATAAAAAAATCGGTAATTTAAACTTTCACGCAATGTTTACGTGATGTAAATATAAATATAAATAAGTTAGATTGTCATAAAGAAACGTCAAAGGTGATGAGGTTGTTGTTGTTGATATACATTTTGATTTGTGATGTAAATTAAAGAATGTAAACAAAACGTAGTTAACCTATAAGTTTATGCGATTTATTACTTACGATGCTAAATAATCCCGGCGTGGCGATTATTTCCAATTTATTATTATCCACGTCGTTCGTTGACGAAGTTTCGCACGTTTTTGGTTTAGTTGGTGTCGTTTCCGTTCGTGTTGTCAAACGCGTCGAGTTCGTCAACATGGCGGTAGATGTTGCAGCCGGGCAGGAATTTTCAAGTATTAAGCGGTTGCGATCAAGGTTAAATTGTTTATTCCTAATGCGAAAGAACGGCGTAGTAGGCGCGCGACGCTATTGCGAGTACGCCGTACGGTCGTTTATCGCGTGGCGGCGCCTCGGCCCGAACGTCCTGTGCGTCGCAGAGGTCGCAGGCACGGCGTGGGTACGCCGCCGATGCTGTTGCCGGGCGCGTTCCATTGGCCGCCGGTGACGGAGCGCGCCTCGCGATTGGTCCGTTCCCGTCGACCCGTTCGATATCTAAATTCACGGGAAAGCTCATTTGTGATCTCATCGCTAAAGAGAATAGTCGGTTACCTGGTTTATTTCATGAAATATGCGTAAGAATTCGAAAACTCTGCCCCCTGTACACTGTTGTAGGGCAGACAATTTAAAATAGTGAATGAGTGACTTTTTACATGCCATTTCAATACAATTTTTCCTGCCTAGTGAAACTAAAAATTAGGGTTCGAAAATGGCACTCGTATGTGATATTAAAAGGTTTGCTTTATTTTTAAAACGCCAGAAATCGCCGAGGTCGTTCTCTTTCGCGGCGAGAAATATGTTAAAGATTGAGCTCTCTACGCGTCCGTAGTCGCGGGTATGCGCGTGGCATTTTTCACACAAGGGGCGTTGTCCGCCGAAATTCCGAGCGAAGCGTACGTACGCCGGGGGGCCCGCGGAGGCGGCGGCGGCGGCGGATCCCCGTCTCCGTTCTTTCGGCAGCCGGGGAAATTCACGCGAAAATCCACAATTTGTCGAATTTCGACGCGATGACGTGTCGTTTTTGCACGATTTCGTTATGTCACATTGACAAGGTAACAAATTTCCATATTACTATAAAACGTACGTTTCGAGCGGGGTTTTTGAGGCGAAAGGGGCGCCCGAAACGGCGCGGAATTAGCATATTTCTCGTCCCGAGGTGGCGAAATTAACGATTAATTTTTTTTTACCAAGGTTGTGATTTTAATGGCCGACATTTTACGCGGCGGCTGCGTGCCAAACGTCGCCCAGCGTGCGCGTCGTCGGCCGGGTGCAGAGCGGGCCGAATTAATCGATTTTGCTTATTTCAGGTTTTATTTCATTGGTCGATTTTAATTTCAGGTCACGCGAACTCGTCGGCGAAATTTCTAAAACTCTTGTTTTCCTCTGGCGGCGACGCACGCCTCCGGGTTTCTTTTTCGCACCTGGCCGGGCGCTTGCGAAATCACGTTTGGCACGCAGCCGCGGACGTTGTTGCACGTCGTAAACAGAACAAGTGGGCCGCGCCGATCGATTTCACGCGCCATCTAACCGCAAATAGGGGACTCGATCGCGGCCACCGGCGGCAAATTTAACTCGGTTGGATTTTCGGCGCGGCTTCGAACGAGTTAAAAACAATTCGAGCGGCTCGGTGGGGATTTTCCCGGGGTCGGATCGAAAACGAATTTCGCGGCGTGGTTTGAGCTCGGGCGCGACTGGACGTGACCTTGGAAACCGCCGAGATCCACAACGTCGTTTCGATTGTTTGCATCTTGTTCAGTTTTGCGTTTCTTTTTTTTTTAAACGTGCGTTTCAATGCAGAAATCTCGGGTAATCCGTGACGTAAAATTTTTCTAATCTAAAAATTTCAGTACTTGAATTTTTTAATCGCGACGTGGCTCGGTTTGAGCGCAAGCCCAATTTAACCGCCACGTTTACATTTTCGTCTTGTTGCTCGTCGATTGTCGAACGTTAACAGTTTCGCGGCCGACTTGAGATTTTTTAAATTGAAAGTACGTTAGTGCAATGGGAACGCGAGTAAAATTATTTAAAATGCACAATTTTCTCGCCCCATTCATTGCGTTTTTATATCGTTTAAAATTTTCTTAACATAAATTTAACCCCCCTGCATTTTGGGTTGGTGATGGGGGGGGGGTCAATTTTCTTAAATACATTTTAAACGATCGATATAAAAATTTTCTTACGCGATCAATTTTCTTAAATGAATTTAAAAAAGACTACCCCAATCGTATTTGATTTGGGGGGGATTTATATCGTTCTTCAAAATTTTCTTGCACGGGCGATTTTCTTAAATATACCCCCCCCCCCCCCCCCGATTGCATATTTATATAGTTCTGCTTTGTTTCAATTAATTTGTAGTGAAGCAGAACGCTGTAAAATGCCCCCCCCCCCCCATCCTTTTGGGGGAATTTGCATTTTTACAGCGTTCTGCTTCACTACAAATTAAAAACGTTGTCAATTTTCTTAAATTAGTAAAAAAAAACTACTTTCAACGTAACTCTCAATTTTCTTCAATTAATTGAAAAAAAAAACGATTTCCCCGGAACGCGGACTATTTTGTTCGGTGTCTGATTTTCACATTTAATTTGCCGATGGCCGCGTGCAAACTGCATCGAATTAAAAACGTCGCGCCGCCACTGACTGCGATCTGACCTTCGCGTCGCGAAATTAAAAATCCTAGGTAAACAAATCAACGACGCGATTTTTAACTTAATTCTAATTAGAACGATTACGTCGCTACGTAAGGTGATTTATGAGTAAAGACGGCCAGGTTAATAAATAAATAAATTCAAATGAACGCGGCCCGTTCGCGCGTTTCCGTCGCCCACTAACCGCTTTCGATGTCGACAGTGACGCCGCCACCGTGAAGGCGGACGACAACGAGGACCTCGAAGACGGCGAGATCGAAGACGACGAGGAAGAAGAAGCGCCGGCGCCGCCGCCGGCGGAGAAGAAGGAAACGGCGAAGGCGCCGCAGCCGCCGCAGATCTCGGCGCCGAACCCGAACGCGCCCAAGTTCCCGGCCGAGGCCGCCGCCGCCGGCGCCGCGAAACACGACAAGTTCGCCCACGCGAAGCCCAACAAGTTCGAGCGGCGGCTCGGCGCCGCCGTCCTCAAGCTCGACGACAAGAAAAAGGGCCACCTGACCGAGGCGGAAAAGAGCGTCATGTACCTGCACAAGTTGGAACGGATGGAGCGCGAGAAACGCGAAAAGTACCACCGCGAACCTGGTAAATACCGTTTGAAGCCGAACCGGGCCGAACGTAACCGATTTGAACGTCCAAAAAAAATCAAACGAAAAAAAAAATTTTAAGCCACTAGTTTTATTTATAGGCAATTTTAACCAACTTTTTTTTACATTTTACGACTTGCGCTTGTTGAAGTTAATGTACGTTCGTTGCGTGCAATTTTCAAGAAATATAACTTTACGTCGTTCGCCTTAGAAATTTGACTTCTTGCGGTTTGCCTCTACTTTCAGTGGATGACTTCGCGTCGAACATCGAGAAGGCGCTCGCAAGCATCCTGAAGAAGGACCGGAGCGCCAGCGACGACGAAAAGGACGACGAGAAACGCGGGAAGAAACGCAAGAAGAACAAGGACAAGGACAAGAAGAAGAAGGCGCGGAAGATGGAGTCGCCGCGCAGCAACGACGATCCGGCCGACGAGATGGACGCGATGAACGCGCGGGGCGGCAGCCCCGCCGCCAAGACTCAGCACTACTCTCCGCACTCGGAGGAATCGCCGTCCGAGGAGTCGGACAACTCGAGCGATCGCAGCGGCGAGGTCAAGGTGGAGAAGAAGAAGGAAAAGAAGGAGAAGCGCGGGAAGAACAGGCAGAAGAGGCGGGACGCGCGGGGGGCGTCCGACGCGCTGAAGGACTCGATGCAGCTTTGCGTGTTCTTCATCCAGGGAAAGTGTCAGAAGGTTGGTGTCGGCTAGAATTTCGATTTTTGGGGAACTGTCGACAGATTGAAGTCGAACAAAGTTAAAATTTAAATTTCTATGCCCGGTGGAAATTGTTTTGGGGCCGGTCTTTGTCGCAGTTAAAATTGTATGCAGTTATGTTAGTCATTACTTGGTCACTGATTATGGAGATTAAAAATATGCAAACGTTAATGCGACGTCAAAAATACCATTTTCGTCGTTTTAAGGCCCCACAAGATCCCCAAAGCTTTAGATTGTACTTCTCCATCAATTCATTGCAATCAATTGATTCAGATTTAGTGTAAAACACCGGACATGCACTACGCGTGAATCAGATGCCTATTTCGTTGGGGTGTGTTGTCTTGCGATTTAGAACAATAAAACAGAGCATTTTTCCCACAGGGCGACGACTGTCCCTACTCCCACGAAATGCAGCCACCCATGAAGTGGGAGCTCTGCAAGTTTTACCTGAACGATTGCTGCGCAAAGGGCGACAAGTGCCTGTACATGCATTCCGACTTTCCGTGCAAGTTCTACCACACCGGGCAGGCTTGTCTGGAAGCAGACGGATGCAAGTTTGCGCACGGGAGGCCCCTGACTGAGAGTAAGTGCAACGTGTACCACGGCAGAGCCCTTCGTTATAAAATTTTGTTCCTTGCAGAATTGCGACAAATCCTCTTCAAGCACATCGAGACCGCCCCAAAGGACATCCTCGGTCGCTTTCCGCGCATGTCGCGCGAGGAGGCCGTCTACAAGATAAACCAGACGCAGAAGGGACTCGAGGCGAAGTACGGCGTCGAGAAGAAGGAGTCGAACATTCCGTCGCTGTTTGAGATCAACGTGCCCGTCCCGTTGGAGCTGCTGCAGGACGGTATGTCGTAACATGTCGCGTGGTGCTGTCGCACGGTGCTGACGTTTCGTTGCAGATAAGGCGAAGGACAAAGAGAAGACGTCGAGGAATCGTCCGTCTCGATGGCAGGACGCAGATCCGTCGGAGAAGACGCAGACTGTTCCGGAGCAGAGGAAGGTGCCGTCGACGTTCTCTTACGGCTTGAAGAACTTTGGTGGCAATCAGGATCAAGATATGAGGATCTCTAGGTTCGTGTCTTGTGGTTCAAGTTTTTCGTTACACTTTTTAATAAAAACAATAACAAGAAATGTCTTACATCGATTCGATTTTATTTTTAATTTACAGCAACGGGGACATAGACATGCGCACGTTGGGACAGCTGAAACCGTCGATGCAGGTGAGCAACGCATCGTTCGACGAAAATCGTTCCATCGACCTGGAGCAATACAAACGCGAGGCCGGTTTCGATCCGACCAAAATGGACGTGGACATCAGGAGCATCCGCGGCGACACCGACATAAGGAACCACTCGAACGTCGAGTCGATGGCCAGTCGGGACGTCGACATTCGCATGAAAGACGTCGATTCGAGACAACCGGACCTGTTCAATAAAAAAGATGTCGACATACGCTCGTTTCCGAACCGGTCGCAGTCGGACGACGAGGAGAACGAGTCGAATTTGGAGATAGTGACCGATGACGATGCACATAAAACCGACGACGGCCGGCCGGAGATACCCGCGAATCTTCCTAAGCGGCAGCGTGAGTTATTTTTAAGGATCCAAGCGCAGCAGAAAGAAAATGTTTTGGAGAACGAACGCGAAGTTTCCGACAATGAAGATAACAACATCGATTGGTACTCGGATGATTCGAACGACGGGCGGTTGACGATCGAGGACGTCAAAGATAAAGACGAGGATAAGGCGCAGTTGATGAGTCCGCCGCAGCACATAAAGCCGATGGAGGTGATGGAAAAATTGGGGGATCTTTCGAAGATCGATATATCCGAAGAAGTCACGAAATTGCTGAGCACGATTCGGCAAAGTGAGTTCTGTTTGTTGCTAGTTTGTATTCGAGTGCTTTATTGTCGTTGTTTTAAGGTAACGTGTTGCCGACGGCCGGTAAGGAGGGGGCGAAGCCGAAAGAACCGAGGCAATCGACTGAAGACGTTAAGGTGACCAGGGCGGACCCCAGGAAGGCACGGGTGGGATCTGTCGACGAGAAACCCAAGGACAAGATAAGCATATACGAACAGGGAAGCATTTGTGCGAAGAGTTTGGATAAAGACGTGGATTTGAGGACGTTGGACAAGGATTTGGATTTGAGGCCGAGCTTTGGATCACTTGACATGCGAAGTACGATTTATGTATTTAATCAATGTGATGTAACTAAATTTAAGTTTTTGTAATAGTACTGGTCATGCTATTCGTAAACTCGAACCTTTTCACATTTTTAAACGTTTCTTTCGTGGATATTTCATGCATTAGTTTTATTTTTGTTTCCAAATTTGAAATTTCATTTATGTAGCAATTTTTTTTGGATGTCTGGTGGTTGATTTTAACATTTGTGCGATAATTAAAGTTTTTGCATTTCTTAATCCTTTGAGTCAAGAACCAAATTGTTTGCATTTAAAACCACATTTTTACGATTTTTTAACTATATTTACTTTTGCATTTCTACAATTTTATCATAAAAATATTTTATTGAATTAATGAAAAAAATTATTGTAGGTTCAACGTCGACTGGCCGCTCTGATATCGACCTGAGACAGTTGAGTCTCCCCTTCAAGGCGATGCAGAACTACACTCCGGCGACCGAAATCGACGCGAGTGTAAATTCCCATCTCCCGATACCGTGGTCGATACACGTCGTCGAAATCCCCAGACCCGATTACACCGGCCTAAAGTTGAGCCTGCAAGAGGCGCAGTCGACGGGGGATCCACGCTTAAGAAAAATATTTAGGTTAGACACGGAGGAAAAGGACAGCCCGGCCAGCCCGAAACAGAGCCCCAAAGCGTCTACGGCGACCACGCCGTCCGTTCGAGTCGATCCTCGTCGGAGAAAACTCGAGGAGGCGAAAACCGCCGACGGGGCCATGAGCTATGCCCAACAAATGACTATGCTGCAAGGCTCATCGTTTTATCAAAACTTGACGAGCAATCAAAAGGTGACTTTGAATCAGGAGTTGGCGACGCGGGACCAAATCGCCGGCGCACCCAACGAGCAGATTTTAGCGGGGATTTTGAATGCGTTGGGGATAGTGCAGGGGCAAAGTGGGCCGTCGAACATAAACGGTAGCGTTTTGAATTTGCTGTCGACCATCACCAACATGAACCAGCTGGGGATAGGGCAGATCAATCAAGGCCACGCGCCGATCATGGGGGCGAATCAGAACGTGCTGGGACCGAATCAAGGGATTAATATGTTGGGACAGGGCGTCAACCCCAACGTGATGGGACAAAACCCGAATTTGATGAATCAAATGGCGCAGTCGATCGTTCAGCCGGGGTTGCTGGGTGCGGCGCCCGGGATCCCCAACTTGCCGCCGGATTTCCAGATAAATTTCGATCCGCGAAACGGCGGTTTGTTGGGGAACGCGCCGCCGTTTGTGAATTTCCCGCCCGAAAGTGCGAACTTTAATTTCAGCGAGGAGTACTTCCCGGAGCAGGGGAACGGTTTTAATTCCAACAGGATCGACAACAGGCCTTACAACAGGGACAGGCCGAGGCGCGGGAGGAATTTTAACCGCGGGCGTAACAACAATTTTAGAAATAGGAATCGTTCGAACAGGAGCCACACGCCTCCGTAGTTCGTTTTTTTGGTTTGCATGAAGTGAGTGCCAAATTATCGTTTCGTTTCATTCCTTTTATATTTTGTTTCCATGTAATTGTAATTCTTAGACTTATGCGCGAGGAAATTGACTGTAAATATTGTAAAGGTTTAGATGTAATTTTTTTTTGTTTGCTGCAGAAAATCATTTGTATTTATTTTTTTATCACGACATTTTCGCATATCCCTGTCATATTTAATAAATACTCATTAATTTTGTTCTATAGACATTATTTATTTGTAATTTTTCTATATTATTTGAATAATGTTATGGCTATTGTATATATAATTGTTAATAAATCGTAAAGTTTTGATACAAAATTCGCATTTATTTGAATGTCTTGGTGTACCATTGGAAACTGAATAAAACTATTAAAATGCCAAAAAAAGCCAAGCACCGTTTTAAACGTTAATAAGAAAATTAATAGATAAAAACAAAGTTTAAAAAACGAGGAGGTAGCCAAAGTATCTGCAGTAAATTATTTGGCGCGAAAACAGAAATAAAAATGTTAAGCGTTCGTTTAAATGTTCTGGGATCCGTATCAGGAGTACATGAACGCGAGGAGGTGGCGAAATATCAGGAGTAAATTGGCGCGAAAACAAATAAAATTTTTAAGCGTTCGTTTTAATTTTGTGGGATTCGTATCAGGAGTACATGAACGCGAGGAGGTGGCGAAATATCAGGAGTAATTTGGCGCGAATACAAATAAAATTTTTAAGCGTTCGTTTTAATTTTCTGGGATCCGTACCAGGAGTACATGAACGCGAGGAGGTGGCGAAATATCAGGAGTAATTTGGCGCGAAAACAAATAAAATTTTTAAGCGTTCGTTTTAATTTTCTGGGATTCGTATCAGGAGCATATGAACGCGAGGAGGTGGCGAAATATCAGGAGTAATTTGGCGCGAAAACAGATAAAATTTTTAAGCGTTCGTTTAAATTTTGTGGGATCCGTATCAGGAGCACATGAACGCGAGGAGGTGGCGAAATATCAGGAGTAATTTGGCGCGAAAGCAAATAAAATTTTAAAGCGTTCGTTTTAATTTTCTGGGATCCGTACCAGGAGTACATGAACGCGAGGAGGTGGCGAAATATTAGGAGTAATTTGGCGCGAAAACAGATAAAATTTTTAAGCGTTCGTTTTAATTTTGTGGGATTCGTATCAGGAGTACATGAACGCGAGGAGGTGGCGAAATATCAGGAGTAATTTGGCGCGAATACAAATAAAATTTTTAAGCGTTCGTTTTAATTTTCTGGGATCCGTACCAGGAGTACATGAACGCGAGGAGGTGGCGAAATATCCGGAGTAATTTGGCGCGAAAACAAATAAAATTTTTAAGCGTTCGTTTTAATTTTCTGGGATTCGTATCAGGAGTACATGAACGCGAGGAGGTGGCGAAATATCCGGAGTAATTTGGCGCGAAAGCGAATAAAATTTTAATGCGTTCGTTTTAATTTTCTGGGATCCGTACCAGGAGTACATGAACGCGAGGAGGTGGCGAAATATCCGGAGTAATTTGGCGCGAAAACAGATAAAATTTTTAAGCGTTCGTTTTAATTTTCTGGGATCCGTACCAGGAGTACATGAACGCGAGGAGGTGGCGAAATATCCGGAGTAATTTGGCGCGAAAACAAATAAAATTTTTAAGCGTTCGTTTTAATTTTCTGGGATCCGTATCAGGAGTACATGAACGCGAGGAGGTGGCGAAATATCCGGAGTAATTTGGCGCGAAAGCGAATAAAATTTTAATGCGTTCGTTTTAATTTTCTGGGATTCGTATCAGGAGCATATGAACGCGAGGAGGTGGCGAAATATCCGGAGTAATTTGGCGCGAAAACGTATAAAATTTTTAAGCGTTCGTTTAAATTTTGTGGGATCCGTATCAGGAGCACATGAACGCGAGGAGGTGGCGAAATATCCGGAGTAATTTGGCGCGAAAACGTATAAAATTTTTAAGCGTTCGTTTCAATTTTGTGGGATCCGTATCAGGAGCACATGAACGCGAGGAGGTGGCGAAATATACGGAGTAATTTGGCGCGAAAACGTATAAAATTTTTAAGCGTTCGTTTAAATTTTGTGGGATCCGTACCAGGATCACATGAACGCGAGGAGGTGGCCGATGTATCAGGAGTAAAATATTTCGCGCGAAAACCGAGAAAAAAATTATTAGCGCAAATTTACGTTTCGGGGACTCGAACCATGAAACCAACCCAATGTATCTATCAGGAGTCAATCATTTCGCGACAAAACAGAAATAACGTTTTTAAACGTTAGTTTAACGTTTCTGAGATTCGTATCAGGATTCCATGAACGCGAGGATGCATCCAAAGTACCTGGAATAAATTATTTATATGAAAATTAAACTAAATGAGCATTTTGCGAAAATATTCCATTTATTAAATAACATTTATCATACATGGTTATATACATACATAGTAATAAATCAAGTTCAAATTAATATACCCTAAACAATAAAATAAATTGATGGCTAAACGTGAAACGTGAAACACAAGGAAGTATCGAAGTAATTAAGCCTAAGATTGACTAGCATATGTCACAATTACAGCTATACGTCGAACTTACGACTATACATCGAATTCGCATAAGTGCCAATTAATCTACTGCATAAACGATCTATCCATTGCTACGTAAAAATGGACTGCAGCGATTTCTTATGACGTTTCGTAAAAGAATACAATAATTTGAATTTGTACACGGTTATTTATAAGTTAATTATAATAATTGTAATTTAATCTACTGGATAAACGATCTATCCATTCTTACTACGTACAAACAGATTGTAGTAATTTGTTATGACGTTTCGAACAGAATTCACATTTTTCAACATTTTTATTGTCGTTAAAAAACCGCGCTTACGCATAACTGTGTGCTGCACACGTTGTTTCTTTGATTAAATCATAAATTTCGAATAAGTTCAATCAAACACAAAGAAAACAATGAGGTTATAAATTACATGGTGAATTTCACCACGATGCCGTCCAACTAACATGCATTTATTCTCGTGCTTCAGAAAAGCGAACAAAATCCGAGATTCATCGCCGTCGCCGAGCCGCGGTAAGTCTTTCCGTTCGATTTCGATTTAGTCTCAATTCGCGCTGAACGGTAACTTTCGCCGCGCAAATTTGGCGCACATGTAAATCGCAAATGGCGACAGGCGCGACAACAACATTTTTCATTTTCGTTGTCGTTCGCCCAGAACAATGTCAGATGATTCCGATCTGCCCGCGAATCCGTCGCGATCCAATTACGTCGACCTAGAAAACGGGCATTACTCGGGCAGCTCCGACTCCGACTCCACGACGACGTACGTAGGTTAGTGATTGCGAGTTTTTCCTACGGTTCGTGCAACCAATTTTTGATTGCAGACGACGACGACGAGGA
Source organism: Geotrupes spiniger (assembly GCA_959613385.1). Lineage (NCBI taxonomy): Eukaryota > Metazoa > Arthropoda > Insecta > Coleoptera > Geotrupidae > Geotrupes > Geotrupes spiniger. Next base: position 225,695 of record OY390740.1, read on the forward strand.
CAACCAGTCGGGCGATTTCGACACGAACCTACCCACGACGCACAAAGTAAGAGTAAGGTTTTGCCCGAATCGTGTAGTAGTTTTTCGTTGCAGTACCTCGGGAAGTTGGACAATGTCGGGGGGTACACGTTGTACGACGAGGGGCAGATCATACATTCGATGTTGGCCCTGCACACGAACACGTTGGTGTTTCCAGGGTTTACGCTTCCGTTGGTCATGCGCGAGTACGACAACGAACATTTGTTGGAGGACATAAAAAACGGTTATATATTCGCATTGATTTTTACAGAGTAAGTTTTATTGTTTAATAAGTTGAAATTAAAAAAATTTTTTTTTAGTAAGAATGCAGCGACGCGTTTATTCGATTACGGGGTGATCATGGAAGTTTTCGAGACGAGTGAACGCAGAGGGACGGTTAATTTAAAAGCGAAAGCTCGACAACGTTGTCAGATCGTGCCCGGACAGCACATCCAGCTCGCATGGGGGCGAATGCAAAAAATAACCGTCAAAGTCATCGGCGAGCCGAACATAAAGAGCCCAATCGAAAACACACAATTGCAGACGTTACGAATGCGGAGATTTACGCCGAGCGACGACTACGAAAAATCAGTCAAATACAGCAAATATCGAAGGTAAAATCTAAATAAATGAATCGGACATAATAATTTCAGAGTTGTAGGTACCATTTGAGTCAGTATCCGTACGCGAGTTGGGTCTACGATCACAACGAATTGAGCTTCTACGTCAAGTTGATAATGGACGGGCTGGCCAAGTATTACGCTAGAAGTACGCCCCCGTTCGGTTGCTTTAGTCACTTCGTTGATGAGTTTTTTTCAGATCAAGTCCCGCAAGATCCGATTTCGCTGTCGTACTGGTTCGTTCAGAACTTTCAGCTGACGCACAAGGAGCGGCTGGACATCTTGAAGTGCAATTCGGTCTTGGAACGACTGAGACTCGAGCTCAAATTCTTGGCGATGGTGAGTTGAACGCGTTAATTTGGCACTTAGTCGTCGTTTTTTGTGCAGGAGAGGATGATCATTTGTTTTAAATGCTCGGTGGACATTGCGAATCAAAACGACGTGTTCGCGATGTCGAAGGACGGCGTGCAAAGCAACTACTGCAATCCGGGTGAGGGGAGAGATCTTCGTCGTGTTGGGTGTTATAATCGAATGGGTCGTTGCAGGTGGGCAAGTGTACGAGACTGTGACTGTGATGGAGGCCAAGAATTTCACGTTGTCCGGCCAGCCGTCCAAACAATTCAGTTGGTTCCCGGGGTATTTATTAAGCTAATTAATCAAAATTTTATATTTTATATATATTTCATATTCTTAAAAGTTGCACCACTGCCTTGACTTTATTCCCAGTGTACATCCTCTTATTATTTGTTTTATTGTTAGGTATTCATGGACGATAATGCAGTGCAGACTGTGCAAGGGACACCTCGGTTGGCTCTTCACCTCGAAGAGCCACCACCCGCAGAAATTCTACGGCCTGGCCAACAGTTGCCTCGACATCAAAATCATCCGAGACGGTGGGGATTCCGACGATGAAGACCGCGACGTTTTATAGATTGTGATAACAAAGATCGTTTATTTACATTTTTCATTTGCTTACTAGAATTGTGACATTTAGTTGTTATGTTGAGTACATTATTGTAAATATACATCGTTCCCAGACAAGTTTCGACTTTATTTCGATGAAATGTGGAATGAATTTGCATTACATTTTTATAAGTAATCCCATAGAACAACACCCAGTACACTAAAATAATTAAACAGTGCGTGCACCTATTCAACCAACGTGCACTTGAAATCATTTAACCTTAAAATTATCATCACAGTCAAATTACAATCGGGCTTTCACGACGTTCGTCGCCCACGTGGGATTTTCCGGGTCGATGGGTTCCTCCATCGTCGCCTCGTAAAACTCCACGTTCCAATCGTAATCCAACAGCACAACCGAGTGCGTCCTAAAACAACACGATAGCTTCAACGGACCGGTCTACATTTTATTTATTATATGACCAATTCTATTAATTACTAAAATCAGCGATTGATTAAAATTTTCCTTTAAATCCCGACTGTTATTTCAACAAAGCACGCCAGTGAAGTTCTCCCACCGCTTCCGTTATCGGCTGGAAGTCACGAGGTAACTTCTTACTATACCAGCCTTGCACCGAACCTACCTTGACCCATATCCGGCCTCCAGGATTTCAATGTAAATCGAACTTAGACTCTCATAAGCCATCGGCTGCCTCCTCTGAAGCTCCGAATCCGGCAGGTGCCTAAAACAAGCCGTTACAACGAATCACACGACGTCGACCGCAACTAACTTCTCCTTCGATTTCAACAACCGCATTAAATTGCGCAGCAAGTCGTCCTTTTTCCCAACATCACCGAACCCGTCGACGATCTCCTTGAAACGTTCAGTGCCCGCTTTGACCTTCGTCAGCGACTTTTTCGGCGACGTGTTGCCGAAACCCAACACCCGACCGCCGTCGTAATTGTCGTACGATTCGGAAACGTTGGTGCAGTGATGAGCCACGGTGCTCCCCGATGATCTGCGTCCCACAAACTCAATTTTATTAAAAATGCCAACGTAACCACAACGACGTACTTAACATCGACGACGACGAAATTAAAAGGATTATACGGTTCGCCGGACCCCAGCAACTCGTCGATGTACTGCTTGCAGTCCAAAGTTCCCTTCAAGTAATCCGTGACGACGAAACCCCGCCCTTTGATCCCGTGTATGTGGTCCTCCCCGGTTATGTTCAAAAGGGCACCGAAACGAAATTTCGAATCCCCGGCGGGTTCCAACGAAACCCCCAGCCACATCCCGCCTTCTCGTCCGTTCTCCATGTCGCGTCCTAAAATTAAATCGATTTATTCGTCGTAACCAAGTCGGTTTGAATTTTACCCCCGACGACTCCATCGACGTTTTTGATCACCTCGGCTGGCCTGTTGTAATACTCGTCGCGGTTCGACGCCACGATCAACCTGAATCCGTTCGGCTGGGGGCTCGGGTTCATGTACACAAATAAAATGCACATCGTCACTCAACCTGAAAACAACAAAGATTAAACAGCGAAAAATCGTATTTGATCGAATTCGCGCGTCATTATCACAAACGATAAAGTGATGAGAAAAAACGTATCGATCGACATCGACGCGTGACGCACGTGACGTCACGAACATCTGTCGGCGTAAATATTTTAAAAATTAAGAATTTAAAAAGGTAACATTGAAGCTTAAGGTCGCGAGTTACCCGAGACCTTGCTTTCGAGCAAAAGAAGGCGAACGTGTTCAGATCGGCGATAATGAACGCAGTGCGTGGTGAGAATCGTTTCGAAAAACACCGTGAAAATGGAGAAATTGCAAAGTAAGTTAATGTACGACGGAGTGCGCGGTCTTACCTGCGGCGGAAATTCGTTATCACTGACATTTTCGGTCGTCGCATTGCGCAACGTCGTTTAAAAATACTGAGTTTACGCCAAATATTTGCGTTAAAGCTCGGCCAAAAAAAAAACCGCTGGCGAAAAATTGACGTTTTTGAACGAAACGGCGAATGGTAGAATGCATTTGCTAGAATTGAAGGTCGCTCAAATTTAAAGCGTCGTATCGATTCGATAGGGACATTTGATTGGTGCAAACTATGATACGGATGTTTCAAGTTCAAGTTTAAACCAATCTAATGTCTCTTTTTACTAAGCAACTCAACGGTTGGCGTCTCTGATTAAAGTTGCTGCTTTCAACAGTACGGACTTATAAAAATGTCATAGTTGACAGTAAATTGACGTAATATGAAAAACATACCGCAAAGATCTATTAGCGATTTCAGGCAAAAATATCAGTTTTTAATTAAAGTAATTAACGCACGTGACCCGCAATGAACCGCCCCCCCATTAGAAGATTTAGTCACCGTAACCTATAAAATTTATCGTCGAACAAATCGGTTTTTTTTCCAAGATAACTTATCTCAAGTTTTCGTTTTATCAGCGCAATTGCTAAATAATATGACCGTGCGTTTCTGGGAAACCTTTTACGGGTTCTTCGCAGGCAATAGCGTCCCCATTTTTGCGATTTCACAACATGCCCTACCGACTGACACATAATTCGCACAACTAAGCCCAAAAAAAATCGCAAAATGCGAACAAGGAGGTACGTTTTACCCGGTACGTCATATATTGAATTATCGTTAACTTGTATAAAATAAAAATTTCAGTTTCAGACGGCCACCCGGAAAATCTGCAAATAAAACTCACCCACTACAGGCAGCGCTCCAACTGGGACTGCGGCGTATCCTGCGTCATCATGGTGCTGCCGCGCGCGAAAAGATCCGCAATATTGAACAAATTCGACCAGATCTGCCGCGAGGAGGGCTTCAATAAAAGGTTCGTTGGCCGCGTGTCAAAAATCCCAACGTAAACTCTCGACGGTTTCAGCACGTGGACCATCGATTTGTGTTACTTGCTGTCGAGGTTCGGGATCCAACACGAGTTTTACACGACGACCCTCGGCGTCCATCCGGGCTACAAGGCCAACTCGTTCTACCAAAACGTCCTGAATAAGGTAACGGTGCGTCACATTCGACCGAGTTTATGATCACGCCGTGTTTGCGAACAGGACGAAAAACGGGTCAACGGGAAATTCGAGTCGGCGACGAAACGCGGCTTGAAAATCAGGAAGGGATCGGTGAACGCGGCCGCCATACTCGCCCACTTGAAAGAGGGACCGGTGATCGCGTTGACCAACGCGAGATTATTGCAGTGCAGCGTCTGCAAGTTGAATAAGATATCGGCGGAGTTTCGCAAGTGCTGGCCGTGGCCGGTGCCGTACCAGGGACATTATGTGGTCGTTTGCGGTTACAGTTTGCCGGCGCAGAAGATATTTTATAGGAATCCGTCGTTTCACGACCGTAAGTGCGACGATTTGTTTCGATTCGATTTATCAGTTTGTTTTAAGGTGTCTGCGTTATGGGGATTGAGGATTTCGAAGAGGCTCGGAGAAGTTACGGCACAGACGAAGATATAATATTTATTTATAATTGACGTGGATATTTATAGTCGGTGTGGAATTATTTAATACAATTTTAATTCAGGGCTTTTATTTTCATGTACCTACCCCGAAAGGTCGTCGATTAAATTCGCATCCACCCGCACCGAATAAAGCGAAACGACCGGCGTCACCATAGACTCGTTTATTTCATTAAAAAAATAAACACAATACAAATATACTCCTCTTAAAATACAATTATCATCAATTAAAAATCGGTAACGCAAAAGGCACAATGTCTCAACATTAGTTCGTATCGCTTACAGGTCTCCCTTACAATACAAAAATTTTAAAATATATATTTATCTCTGATTTACACAATAATCTACACCTATAGAAGTATATACAGGAATAGCTTCGATTGGAAAATATAAAATTATAAACGTGCGCCGCGAGCGAGAAACTATCGCGCGACAACTTAAAACTTGTACTACCGTCGTTAGAACGTGCAGTTGCGAGCGCTCGGCAACTTAACCCGCAAACAGTTTTGGTTTTTGCAAATTAAAATCATTTGGTTTATCCGCAATGGTGGAGATGAAATCGCCCCAAAAGTACAAAATGTTACGTAACGTCGTGGGTCGGTCAACTTGCCATCGCTACGAGATTGCATCGTTTACTTAATTCAATCTAAAATGGAGTCCGATTACGCATTATCGACGTCTGCGTAGAACGTTCGCTATTTCGTGATGAGTACGATTTATTTGCGGTTGTAACCGTGAAAAATGAACTTTGTTATTGTACTATTATGATACGTAAGTAAGATAAATCATACCTAATAAAATTAAAGTTAATCGTAAATTTCGTCATTACGATTACAACTGCTTGTTAAACGAATGAAATATATTCGAGCTATTGAGTTAACTCTCTCCCATACTACTCTTTCATAAAACATGGCTGGGTTGGTTCGGGTTGTGCCACGTGTAACATCAAAGGGCACTAAAAATCAAATGAAACCGAGTTTAACGCACAAACTGATAAATATGTAAAACATGCAAAATCTTACGGCTCAGGCTGGCAAATTAACGAACCCTTCATTGTGTTTTTGTCACGTTACGTATAACGCGAAAATAACATGACAGAAACGCAAAACAGACTCGAAGCTAAAAATTGCTACTAGAATCGTTTCTTGTGGCCCTTCACGTCCTTCACACGCTCCTTCTTCGAGTTCCTAGCATCGATGACTTTCCTCCGCGGGCTCTCCCTCTTCTTCGGCGATTTTTTGCCGTTTTTCGCCAGCTCGACAACTTTGCTATGCCTCGCGAGCTTCTGCCGCAGCTTCGGCTTCTTAACCTCGTGCTTAATCTTCACCTTGACGACGACGCCGCTCTTCGTCCCGAAACGCAACGACCGCCTCACCGAAACATCGTCCGACCGCAGAACCACGCTCGAACGGACGGACCGCGTCGACTCGACCTTGCTCAACTGCAAGTTGATAATTATATCGTTCTTGTCAAACGATTTCGAGCGGGGCGGCTCCGGCGTGGCTTTCTTGCGTTGGCGGAGATTGTGACGCGGTGTGACCTCGATCTTCTTGCACTTGGATTCGCCCGGCCGCTCGTCGTCCGTTCTCCGTTTCGAGGCACGCGACACGTTTTTTGAATTCTCAAAGTGTCCGGTTATCTCGCGCAGTTTCTTGGAGCTCCGCGTCGACTTGCGAGCATCGGCGGGATCGTGCCGCCGGTTCTCGCTGTCTTCCTCGGGGTCGATGTTCGAGCTCGACGAAATCTCGTTGATCTGGATGTTCTCCTCTTCGTTGGTGCTGCACGGGCTCGCGTCGGAGCAGTCGGCCTCGCAGTTTTGCGACGTCGAGATGTTTGGGCAACTGTTTTTGTCCGGCGTGGTCATCGAGCTTGTGAGCGCGGATTTCGTGGTTTCGTCTAGGGGATCTTTCGTCGCATCTTTACACCAGGTTTTCGTGGTTTGCGGTAAATACTCGGGGGTGCCGGGAAATTGCGATTTTTTAGGCTCAACGGGCTCGTTTTGGTAGCGCGTGACGATTTGTAATCCGCTGTCTGGGTATTGCTTTTTCCTGTCGCGCAGCACTTGAGCTCGGGGGGGCCCCGGGGGATCGAGCATTAACGTGACTACCGACGTGTTATCGGCACGCATTTTCGTGTTCGACCACATTTCCAACGCGCGCTCCACGAGGCATTTGCTGGGGTTCAACCACACTTTGTTGTGAGCGTCGCTCAACGCCGCCTCTTCGTTGTGCCTCTCGGCCTGCTGAACAATGTGCACGGCCATCTGGGCGTTCAGCATGTTGTACAAACCGTCGGTGCCGAAAATCAAGCACCTAAACGAATTGGTGTCGATGGGGATCACCGAACAGTCCGGCTCGGGGGAAACAACGAATTGATCCATGTCCGAGTTGTAAGACCACAAATCCCCGAGACTCCTCGCCACCGCCAAGAAGGGAATTTCGTCGATGGGCGTCGAACGACGCACAGGGCCCTTGTGACCGATCCTCGGGCGGCTCCACACGACGCGAGGAACACCTTAACGAAAATTAGTTAACTTCAATGAATTTTCGACCATTAAACACCAACCTGATTTCGAGACGACCTTCCCACCACACTGCTCTATCCTAGACATCTCTACGGCGCATTCAGGTTTGTGATCTTTCGTCAACGGCTTCGCTTTCCACTCCAAACATCCAGGCTCCTGATAACCTACAAACAAACGACTTAAAACGAAATGCCACGAAAAGAAAACAGTCTCACCCAACACAATCCCCGAATCACCGACATGTCCAATGTAAATTTTCCCACGCCTTATAAAAGCGATACTAGCCGTGGTTCCAGCGGTGCTGGGTAAACCGGACGTGGTTTTCGGCCATTTATCTAAGATAATAATTTTCATCATTTTCATCGACTTATTTCACCACTAAAGCGAAATAACGGCGATTTTCCACTTAACCGTCGACGACAACAACAACACGTACATAACCACAAATAACAAAACATAACCTCAAAACGTCGTAAATTCGTCGTACCTTGTTCCCTCCACATCGCGTAGTGCGTGGCTATGTATCCCAGCTTGATGGCGCAGAGGACGTCCTCGTCCTTCTCCGACCAGAACTTCTTGTGTCGCACTATCGTCTCCATGAGGCGCTCTTTGGCGAAGGCGGCGGCCTCGGCGCCGCCGTGGCCGTCGTAGATCCCGAAGAACGCGTACTCCAGGTCGCGTTCGTCTTCGGTCTGCTGGTAGGCCACCGAGAAGAAGTCTTCCATGTATTTTCTGCCGCCCTGGCGACAGTGTCCGGTCACGCGGAGGTTCACGCCGATCGAGGCCGGCATTTCGGACGCTGCGACGATGAACTGCCTAGTGGAAACGGCCAACGTCGGCATCCGATCACGAACGGCACTTGTGAACGCTGTTTTCGTTCAAACTTCGCATACGCATCTTCGACCAACTGTCACTTTGTGTGTCGTAATTATGTCAAACGCTCGCACGGACGTCACGGAAATTTTTAGTACCGGGGCGGCGCACGCGCCGCGGACACGTACGTCCTTGATGTGTGCGTCGACGGCGCGATGAATTTACGCGTGCGCAATCAACGACGGACGTCGAGCGATAAATCGACTTTTCTTGTGGCTGCGTTGGGGATCGTACGTCTGCACCGCATTCGCAAAACAGTCGCCTTGGTCATTATCGCTATAGATGAAATGAAGGTAGATACGAATTAGTTGACATTTCAAGTTATACAAATTGCAAATTTTGTTTAAAATCAAATTTTGCAAAAATTATAATCGTTGAAAATTTGTTAATTAAAATGGAAAAACAAGGTTTGTGTCGGGTAATATTATTGCCAACATAATTTTCGATATTGAAGTTTTTAATGCAAATTTATTTCAAAAAATGAACTCGTAAAATAAATCTAGAAATATACTAATTGTTACCTTGATTGGGTTGGATTGGATTGGGTGTTAGCAGGTCGGGGAGTATCCACAAGAAATAATTTTTTAAACGTTTATTCTAAACAGCATTTTTCATATTCATATTCTAAAATACATCGAATTGATTGCCCGATTATGTCACACGTTTTTTCCACCGTCGCAATCTCCGCACCCAACGTACGATCGCACGGTTCCGACCCAACGCCGACACGGAACTCGCAATCCATGCTACAACACATGTCAGTACTCGCGAAACTCGCCTCGTACATTTTCTCGGCGAGAATTGGTCCTAACGGGAGTCGCTGTCTAAAAATCAAAAATTAGGCGCCCCCTCCACCGCCGCCATCAAGCTGTGTTATTGTACGTGTGTACGAAACCCAAATCGACCTACCCGTAGAGATTTCCGAAAGAACAAGCCCTGGCGCCGACCGAAAAAACCAAATTGAGCAAAACCATAGGCCGCGTCGACGGTTCGCGTTCGAATGAGACGAGGAAGATGACTTACGGAAGCGAAATTATAATACTGGGACGATCGTGCGATCATCTTTTGGCCGGCGACGCCACGTTGTAGATTTCCTCGTATATCTTCTCCTGGTCCGAGCGCATCTTCCGCTTCATCTCGTCGGTGAACGGGTCGAAGGTCAGCACGCGACGCTTGCGCCTGTAGATGCCCTCCTGGCGGTCGAGCGCGCACCGGAACAAGTTGTGCGAGAACGGAACCTCCAAGAAATCAATGACCGTCTTCAACGTGTTCTGCACGTTGGAGACCAGCTGCTCGTAAAAGATGACGTGCGTCGGGCCGGTGAAGTTGTGCAGCCAGTCCAGGTTGGTCTGCTTCCACGCCTGCAGCTTGTCGTTCACGAACTGGTGCCAATCTGCCAATTCAATTCGAAAAGTTAAACTCGCGATTAATGTGTTACATTTTAACCCCTACAACACCTCCAGACTACGATGCCGGTCGAATTAAACGAATTACAATTACGAAGTTTCTTACGTCAAATACACAACACAACAACGCCATATTTAAATAAAATCATTGCCAACGTTAAAACATCGAAAAATTTACTTTTTGATCAGTCCGACATAACCTCTTTAATTTAGTGCAATACAACGCCTTGGGATGTCGTACCCATCTAATTTAACAAAATTTTATAAAAATGAATTTTCTTGAGTCAAAAACACAACAAATCGTGACAAGTTTGCAACGGCTTCGCGTCAATTCAGGTATCGTTTGCATTTTTTTTAAATTCAAACATAATCGCGATTACAACGCCTCCAGGTGCCCGTCCAGTTAACCACGATGTAAATATGAATATCCTTGGTCAAGGGTGGTCATGGAGTTTAAAATGATTGTCGCAGCTCCCGTCGTACATAACCTAACGGAACCTACATAACGCAAGTGTAGCTCGACAACCGCTTTACATTCCATGGCAACCGTTGACCAAGATAATTCTTGATTCAAATGAAAACGTCAAAAATACGACGCCAGTCGCCATGTTTAAAAAACGTACAAAAACTTACATTTTCCCCGGTTTCGTTTGTATCTTTCCGGCGACGCGAACCCGACGTGTCCGCCGCTCTGCCGGTTGAATTCGGCCTGGATGGCCGGTCCTGGTGCCCTCACCAGCAGGATGGCCTTGCCGAAGGGCTTCCTGGCGAGCGCGCCCCATTCGTGCGTCTTCACCACCAGCACCGACCCGTTGACGATGCTCTCGGCCGGAAAGCCGTTCTTCAACAAACCGTAGTCCTTATATACCGAGCCGGTGTACACGCCTGGAAATTACGATCGTCGCACATAAACATTTCAAACGTCAAACCGGCGGAATCGTCGCCGATGCGTGCGTAACGGATAATGAATCGTTGCCGCGGTAACGGTAACATTGAAAGGACGCAATTTACTTAATCAAATCTAAAAATTACCAACAAACGTCTTAATAGGGATTTTTAAATTAACCAACTAAATGTCATTTTTACGTGACGCTTTCTAGATGTATTGTACGCAATTTTGATAGAATTTATTCTAACCTAAAACGCCACTTTAACTGCCAACTTAATACTAGGGGATAAAATAGTTATTTGTTAGAAACGTTCAATTGTCGCTGCGTACTACAAGGAGTGATTTGATTGGCTTAAATTTACAACGATCAACTGAGGTTTATTAAGCGGTGGCGTTTTATTGGTGCAGCTTAGTAAGCGAAAACTCTAACGTACTTGAACTTAAAATAAAATCGCGAAGGCGACGTATTCGAATAAATCGCATTCACGATCGGTGACGTCACTTACGGATTAAATTTAAATGTGATCGCCGCGATCGTCTCGGTTGTTTTTCGACTGACCTGTGGCCTGTTGGAGGAGATAACGCAACCAGGTGTTCCCGCTGCCGGGAAACGACGCGAGCGCCACCGGGTCCTGCGGCGGGTCCACGTACTTCAGTTCGGCGCACCATTGAATCCGGTTGCGTCGCAGCGGAGGCCTGAGACCCGGAATTCCGTACTCGGCGCCTTTGGCGCGCGACACCTGGTGTCCCTGATCCGTTACCTTCGCGCCGGATCCATTAGTCTTGGGTTCGTGTAGCGTGACGGCCGAGAGCAGCAGGACGCCGACGAGGTACACGACTAGAAGTAGGCCAAGGATCCAAACTCTAGCCCTCGACATTTGCCCTCATCCATCTCCATCTGAGTTTCGTGCGGCAATTGTTCTCAAGCGACGACCGGTGCCGTGTGCGAAAACACGGTCCTCATCCTCGTCGAGACGTCGCTGTAAAAGCGAAACAATTCAAACCCGACAAGCGAACATTTCATCGCGACATCCTCGATTGTTTACACGCGCAAGGGGTTATCGATTATTCCCGCACGGGTATCGTAGCAACCGCGTCGAGGGCGCGAATGTTTCCGACGAAAAAACAACGTCGACGCTTTGTTTTTCGCTTCGCATTTCGATCGGACGTCGAGCGACGAAAATAAGCGGACGGGAATCGCCGCCGCCGCCGCCCGTCTGGCAAAGTTTCAAGCGGGCGATCTTGTCTGTTTATCTATCGACGCGATCAAGTGGCCGCCTGCGAAAAACACGGCGGGAGCGATCCGCCGCGGTGTTCGGGCGGTCGCGGGCGGCCCTGATACGTACTCACCTCGTCTGACGTGAATTGTGCGGGAGTCGGGCGGCGATCGCTCGATCGGAAATCTGGCGACGGTGCGGATTCGTTCCTTTGTATTCGGTGGCGACACCCGACGGTTCGTCTGTCGGGAGCGGCGAATTACACACTGGGATTCGCAGGGCGTCGTCGCGCTGCCAATAGGACGACGGCGGCGTGCGCCAGCGGTTCCCAAACAGTGGCCGCATCGTTTCGGATCGAAATATTTTAAAGCTGGAATTATTATTGGAGTTGAATAGAAGTCGTTTTACACTAACAAACTTAACTTTAAATGTCCGACTGACGCGATCACGATGACAGACGAAATCGCGAACGTTTCGTGAATACGTATAGGTTAATTCTGACAGCCGCGGTAACTGTGGGCGTGTCCGCCCTTGCGATCACAAAGAATTTTTCAACAGCGATTTTCCACAAAATGGTACGATTTTCGAAGCAATTTTTCAAATAAAAGTTCTTTAAAATATCTTTTATAAAAATAATAGATTTTCTTGACATACAAATCTTAAATTTAAGTTTCATAGTTATCTTCAATAGTTTTGGCGCTAGAGACATACAGATCTTGACCGTCAAAGTTTTAAAAAAATTAAGGAAATTTTTTAAAAAAAAAATTTCAAGAACGCAAATTTAGAAATGAATTGGCGAGGGAAGAAAAAATAAAAAAATCGACGGATTTTAATTGGTCGCGGTGAATGTGACGAGGGCTTATGGAGCGCAGCTCGAATCAACGCATGCCCAGTTTTAAAAAACGCACGTGTTCGTCGTTTGTTTTCAATTTGACGTTTTTTCGCCCGCTCCGAATCTGTCCAGTTCAGTCGACGCAAACGAAGGTAATTGCGCCCCCGCGCCGCACCCGACCCGTCCGCGAGCCCCGCCGCGACCGCGTCTCGCCGGACGCAAGCCGTCCGGCCCGACGACCCGACCGCCGCCGACCTAACCTCAATCCCGCGCCACCGTTCTAATGTGTGCTTTTTGCATGTGCCTTTTCGACCTGCTCTGGCTCGGCGCGGCGTCTGCAGCCTATTTCGTAGCACCGTTCTTCCTGGACACCTTCAGGCTCATCTGAGGCGATGTTCGGCAGCAAGAAGCTCGGACCGTTCATGGTAAGTCTTCGCGCGCGCGCGCGCCCACCGCGAAACCGACTGAATTTAAACCGCGCAGCACCAAGAGACCGTCGAGGAGTCGACGTCGCAGCTCCACCAGTGCGACGGATCCGGCGACTGCAACGAAAACGTCGACAAGACCAAGCTCATAGTCAACTACATACCGCAGTGCACCACCGAGGAGGACCTGGCGCTGATTTTTTCGCAGGTCGGCCCCATCGAGAGCATCCGCATCATGAAGAACCTGCGCACCGGCTACAGCTACGGCTACGGGTTCGTCAAGTACGTCAAGCCGGAAGACGCGGCGAAGGCCATCGAGGGACTGAGCGGCCTGAACTACAGGTTTGTCGTCCTCCGTCGACTTGCGCGCGATCATCCAATTCGATTTTTAGGAACAAGCGGCTCAAAGTTTCGTACTCCCGACCGCCCGGCCAGGCCATGAAAGAATCGAACTTGTACATTTCGAATTTGCCGAAGGACGTCACGGAAAAAGACCTCGACAAGATGTTTGGCGTTTACGGGGAGATAATACAACGAAACGTGCTCAAGGATAAGATCACGGGGCTGCCGAGAGGCGTCGCTTTCGTCAGGTTTGTTGTTTTAAATGTCGAACGGTGACGATGTTGTAGCCGACGCACTAAGACGAAACCGAGTAAAAGCAGTGCAATGGTGACACTGACGGGAGTGGATCGTGCGTCGGTATGATCGTCTGCAAATTGGAGGGTTCTGTCGAGAATAAATTAGTTCTCCAGGTTCATTTATTTTCTTGGGTCTTACCAAGTCTTCATTACTCAAGGGCATTAAAAATTAAATTAATTGAACTAAAAATGCAATTGTGAGTAACGTAAGTACGACTGAAGTTAAGTAATTTGATCAATGAACTGTGTGACATACTAACGAGGTACACATTTAAACAAACAAAACTGGTAAATCTGAATCTGCATGATTACAAGTATTAGGTTAGTAAAATGTGCCGAGAATGTTCGTTTCTTCCCTCCGTTTTAAAATTGTCTCTAACAACCATCAGCAACAAAATAATCACGTAGCACTTGCTTCTTAAGTGACTTCAATGTGGCTGATGTCAAATGACAAAAAGCACAAGTCATCGCAAACACAAGTCATTCAAAAAAAATAAAGCAACGCTATCTATGACTATGAGCGACTACCGAAATTACTTAGTTGCCAACCTATTATTTCCTTTCCGTGTCCCACAACCTTGAATGGAAGACACAAATGACTTAGAATGTGCCGCGTCGATTCTCAAGAGAACAAGAAATTCAATTTCGAAGATGACAGTCTCCTACTTTCGGGCTCTAACGGATCTGACTCACGAGCTAATTTATAAACTGCGAGTCACAATAACGCCCGAGGAGAGCCTAATAGCATTTGACGTAACGTCGTTATTCCTTGGCGTGTCTTAGAGATGCCGGCATTGTTTTTTTAGACGTTGCGCTCGCCAGTGTATGAACCGAAACATTTCGTTTAGTCAAACGTCACTTTGACAGTTCAGTTCTAATTCGCGCGAGTCTGATTCTTTCGTTTTCGTTCAAACGAAATTGTCAGCAATTTTCGTTTAATTTTCGGTTAATTATCGCTTGCGCAGTCAAACGTCACTTTGGCAGTTCTAATTGTCTCAACTGACTGAAAGCTTGTGCAGTTGGTGGAAACGCCGACAAGGATTGCTAAGACTTGTGAATCACTTAGTGACGTTTTATATGTAGCAGACAGTTTATTCATTTGGCTCAGCTATTACGTTGGAATGTTATATTACTTAAAAAAACATAGAAACTCAACCCAACCCGACCCGACCCAACCCAACCCAACACGATCCGACCCGACCTCACCCGACCCGACCAACCCAACCCAACCTAACCCAACCCAGCCCAACCCAAATGTCAGATGTCGACATTGTTGTATTTCGTTATCTATTTTTTCCACATTTTCATTTCTTTTGCATTCGATGCTCTTCCTGTACTCCCGAGTGTATTATTTTTTTCAAGCGATGGAGCACTTTACCCAACAACGTGGAATAATCGCACAAATGTTAATTTACGATTTTTTTAGATATTCGAAGCGAGAAGAGGCCCAGCTCGCCATAAACAACCTGGACGGGAAGCAGCTGGAGACTTCGATGTACCCCCTGAGCGTTCGCGTTGCGGAAGACCACAGCAAACAAAAAGCGCAGTTTTTAGAAAACCAAGCGTATTTCTTCAATCGCGGTAAGGATGACTAGCTCATAAGTTGACCCCTGCAGGTACGGCGACGCAATTTCGCCCCGTCCCAGTTTTTTTTTTAGGTTAGTTCGTAACCTCGCGACGAGATGGCGACGCCGTCGCTTCGATTGAGGAGCTACGCGACAGGGGCGGGCTGCGCTTTATGCATCAAAACGATTTCAATTAAATTGTAAAGGATAAAGTTTCCAATCCGCCTCTGGCGCATGCTAAGGCCTTTGCAATAACTGACAGTTTGTTATATCGATGTGACGTCCTTTAGTTGTGTACATAGTTATTATTTATTTGACGTCTTTATACTTAGGAAATGTAGTCGGCGTTGTTGATGCGTACGCGGTTGCACCAAAGTGACGTTTTAGTTTGAGGAAATTCGGTGGGGAGGTTACGTTATTTGTGACGCGTTGCTGATAACTTCGATTCAAAACGGATGGAATGTTCGAATATATATATTTTTTTTCGTTTCCGAGACGGTGATGTGAATTAATCATTTTGATGTAATTTGCGTCGATTTTATGAAAATTAAATGTCAGTTGTTTGAATTTGAAATTTTGTCGCCAACGTTGAGGCGTAAAATCCCTGCGATGCATTTACGTCAAAGGTTGTAAATTAAATTAATGCTGACGTTTAAGACGTTCCCCAGCAAACTTTGATACGTAAAATTCCCTGCGATGTAAAGATATTACGTCAAAGATTTGCTGATTGGACCAATCAAACGTCTCTATTTGCTAAGCAACTCGGCGATTTTTGATATAAATTTAGATCGGGGCGAATCGTAACGATTTGTGTAGTTCGTCGGCCCAGCGAAATTTTTGACGAAATTTTTCTTTGTCAGGTTTCACACCTTTCAGAAATCCCTTCCAGCGGGGCAATTACACGCAGCGTGTGCCAAATTTCGTAAACAATCGCTTTTTGGGAGCCGGAGACAGTAATCTTTTGGGCTCGATTTTTTGGTAGGACCGCGCGGTTCCCCCCCGCCCCCCTCCCATCCCGGCCCCCGCCGCTCAATTTTTGAAAAACGTCGCGCGCTTTGATGTTTCGCGAGACGAGAATGTTGAGTTTGTGTTCTCCGCCTCGACGTCTGTCCACAAAAGGAGCGACGGACGCGTTTTAAAGTGAAACGGGTTTTGTTTTTTCGTTGAATTTTACGACGATGTTTTTAGACATTTTTCACGGGCGTCGCCCGCTTTGGTGTTTTTCGTTCTGTTTTTCGATTTTTGTGGACAGGTTTCGTTTAAATCCCTTTTTGTTTTCCGAATTGTATTTCTTTTTAGCTCAGCCTTTTTATAATATTATTGTTTTTTTTTTCTATCTTTTTGTATTGTATACGTTTATTTATAATTGTGAGACGATATTTTTTATATATTTTTACAGTATTTTTTATATTGTTAACGAGATTTTATGTTGGAAAGATTCGTCACTTGTACAAATATATATACATATATATTTTTCGCTCATTTTACGATTGTTTTTAAATCACCAGTTTAGAATCTGTTGTTGTTTATTTTTAAGGTTACTTTTAATATTTATGGACTTATTATATTTATTTGTTTCTCACTTGTATATTTGAAAAAGTAAAGTCGTTTGAGTTTATTGCATTTTTTTTTATTGCCCTTAAAACTTGGGGAATTTACGCCCGTTGGGTTTGTTAGTGCGGCGATCGCTGCGCGACCAGCAGTGAAAGTGTTTATGTTGGCAGCGCGCTGTTAAAAATATACAAAATGGCGTCGCACCGTCGTAGTTGAAGTAGGAAGTGCTCTCGGTGATTTTTCGTCGATTTTGTTCGATTTCTCAATTACCGACGGTCGGAAATTCGCGTAGATGCGACGACGAAGTGCGGCCGCGTCGTTTTCGCGTGCGAGAGGGGCGACCGGTGTGTGCAGTGCCTGAAAAAACCATCCGAAAAATGTGAATTGTTTCTTTGTTTCTCGTTGTCGGCTGTCGCAATGGTGGACGTTGCAGTGACGTTAGTGCGCTGAAAAATAACAGGTTGTCGTGCTGAGGACCGTCCGCGGACGGGTCGTTTCGTTCGTTGCACGTAAGTACGGACGCTTTGCCATCGCACGCTTAATCGCGGGCCGCCGGATTCGCGGATAGCGAATGTAGGACAGCGATAATATTGGGCGTTCACTGTCAGAATGTTTACAGTGTTCGTCTGGCCGACTGCGGCGCTAGATTTATGATAGATCCGCCGGATTTTATTAAAAATATCGATTCACGGCGATTTTACGGGGGTCAATTTGCGATTTAATTTCGTCCCTCTCGGCCGCGTCGAATTTATTGCTTTATTGCGCCAGTAATAGCTTCTTGAAGTTTCCCGTCCCCTGTCCCGGTTGATTTATGCCTTTATTACGTTCACGTATTTTCGCAGATTCCTCGCCGCGTCCCCGAACCACTGGCCGGGCCCCCCGTTTACTTCCACGAAACACAAACAAATGGTAAGCATGTGCCCCACTTTACCCATCGCTTAATTTACAACGATTTCTTTCACGACGACTCCGGCGGTATTGCAATAACAAATCGCGTCAATCATTTGACATTTCGCATAACCTTACTAGATATGTGCGACCTTTGTGTCGTAAACATGTGTAAAGTAGTTTGACGCGACGATGCCGTACGAGCGGCGAGTACTGTCAAATCGCGGCCGCGTTCGAAATTGCGATTGTGTGAGGTTATGTGATTAGTCGATTTGAGAACAGGTGACCCGATCGCCTGCTGAATCGCAGTTGTCACATTAAATGGTAAATAGATTTAGAAATTAGTGACGCACGTTATTCGCAGCCAATGGGTAAGTTTCGATTACTAATTGGGTGCGTTTACATTTTTAACGAACGTCCGAGGTGCAGGTTGTCAATTGTACCTGAAGTTAATGACGTCGAAATATGTTTGATTTCTGATTAATTTTATTCACGTGTTGAAGTTAACGATTTTTAAATTGGTGCATAAAATTGTCAAATAAGTGTATAATTTTTACACAAAAATAACATGGAAATTTTCGAAAATGCAAAAAAATTAAAATTGTCACAATTTTTTTTTGCAATTTTGACATTTTTTTTAGATTTTTTTCAAGAACTTTTCAGTAATTTTTCACATTTTGGCAGTTTACGTACTGCCTGAAATTATCATAAACGTTAAAATTGTTGAAACGTTGACAATTTTTGTATTTTTTAATATTTTGCAATTTTTTGTACTTTAGAAAAAAATTAATTAAAGTGACAGTTTTTACGATTAATTTGCAATTTAGACAATTAACGTCTCGTCACATTTTAACTAGTCGTATAATTGTCTAGACTATCTATGAATTTGACGCATAAGACATTTGATGATCAACTGGAAGTTTATGTAATTAACTGACAGTTTTGACAATTAAATGACAGTTTTGTCTAATAAATGCCAATTTGACGTTTAACTGTCATATTGACAATCAACATTTTCCGTATTACTGTTGCTTTAACGACGATTGACAATTAACAGTGAAAGTACAGTTAACTGTGATGACCAAGTTATGACAGGTGCTCGACTGACTGCCATGTTGATGATTAGTAACCGGTTAACGTTTATCAGTCAGTTTAACAATTAATTTAGCGTAATAACTGTCACTATGACGTTAAACTAGACTAGAATTTATAAGAAATTTAGGGTTAATTGCCACTTTGACGGTTATCACTCATTTCACGTTTAACATACAATTTTTTCAGTTAACTATAACTTTGACAATTAATTGCCAGATCTGTCTCTCTCTGACTTCCACTTCGTCGAAATGTCAGTTTGACGTGTAAGTGTCAGTTTCGACAATTAACTGTCAAAATTGAGATTTAGCGGATAATTACAACGATTAACTGGCGATTTTACTAATTAACTGCCAAATTTGTCTCTCAATTATTGGTCAATCGTGTCTATTGAACGTAAGTTTGACGTTTAATGTCAATTTTGGATTTAAATATCTACTGTCATTTTAACGATGAATCGAACGCTGTTAACGAGTAATTGTCAAAGTACGAGTTTGACGTTTAACTGTCAGTTTGACGTTGTAGCACAACTTTGGCGATTAGCTTCCAGTTTCTTATGTAACTGTCATTTTAACGATAAACTGATGCTGTTAACGATTAATTGTTAGTTTGATGTTTGACGTTTAACTATCGGTTTGATATCGAAGAGTAACTTTGGAGATTAGCTTCCAGTCTTTTTAACGATGAACTGATGCCGTTAACGATTAATTCTTAGTTTGATATTTAACTGTGACTGTGACGTTTGATTGTCCGTTTGACAGTTAAGTATAACTTTGACGATTAGCTATAAATTTCACGTTTAATTCTTCAGTTAACTTTCACTTTAGCGATTGGCTATCAATTTCAGACGTCTCTGCTACTTTAACAATAAATTGAAGTTTTTTTAACAATTAATTTACAGTTTGACGACTGCAATTTTTGATAGTTTAATCAAATTTTGTTTTTTTTTCAGAAATTTTTAGAATTTTTTTGCAATTTTTACAATTTTTATTTACGTTTAATAATTTTGTCAATTTTGGAGATTTTACTGAATGATTGGAAAAAGAATAATATGGTAAAGTGGTAATACACATTCTAACATGAAAAGACTAAGCTTAACATAAATAATACAGAAAATAAAATAACTGTCAAAATTGATTGGTTGTCAGTGCCATTGCTACGAATCTTCAATAAAGAAAATGACAAACCATTTGAAACTAACGTTCAATAGAAAAAAAAAAACAGGTAGGCCGAGAGTGATTTTAAACGACTAGCGATTATCGTAATGTTTGTAGACGCTGTCAACTTTAAATGTCAAATTGACAGTTCGTGTTTCGTTGCTCTTGCAAAATGTAATTGATTATTAAGAACAAAGAATTTTAAATGCGCCGAGAAGGTGGGCAAAAAAATCAGCATTGTGAACTAAAACAAAATTATTATAAATTGAGGATTTTTTCCGCAGAAGGAACGTCATATTTGACGTTTTAATTTAATAAGTCATTTTGACACGTATGACAGGTCGTTATAAAACAATGCAGGTCGCTGTAAATTATTCTCAGTGATCGTTCACAGTTTGTTTGTCAGTTTTACGTCAGTGCTACGTAACCCACGAAATACTAATGACAGGTCCACGTAAAATATTGCAGGTCGCTGTAAATTATTCTCAATGATCGTTCACATTTTGCCTGTCAGTTCGATGCCAGCGCAACGTAACCTATGAAATGTGACAGGTGTTTGTAAATTCGTTCGAAATTGTACGCTAACCGTTTCGTTGTTGTAGATGGCGCAATCGTCGACCGGCAATGAAACCGACGACGGCGGAAGATGAACGCACCAACGTCGAGACAACCGATCTAAAAATGCACGAAAACTGCGCGTGCGAGATACGACCGCCGAGCCGGCGCGAAGACGGTGCCGACGAGTCGCGCTTCGGCCTCAAGATACCGGACTGTGATTTTTCCCGAGACGTTGTTCCCCGACGTACTTATCTCGACCGCGAAACCGAACGCGTCTCGTCAAAGTGCTGTGCTAATCGCGGGGACGTCGACCACGACGACGGCGACGTCGAAAATCTAGTTTTAAGCGTAACCGTAAGTTTATACATGTATTTATTCAATATGTGCCTGTATTTTAAGAGTTTGTTTGGAGCCCGCGACGACCGCGCGAACTGCTTGGGGAGAGTCGCCGAGTGTTTCAAAATCGAGGCGGCGACGTCGTCGTCGTCGCCGACGCGCCGGGTACTTAACGCGCGCGCGTCGACGAATCGCGGCGAGCGGATGTTCAAAAATTTGCCGACTGTCGTCTTCAGGCGAAAGCCGGTTTTGAAGAATCGATTTTTTCTGACGTCGTTGTTGTGTTTCTCGACGCTCTTCCCGAACGCCAGCGGCTACGCGAACGAATTCGAGAAGACCGATCAGTTTTTGGACAAGATCAATTTGGAGCAGAGCATCGCCGCGGTTTTCAACAAGGTGGCGTACGGGAGCACGACGAAGCGCTCGATTCCCGACAACGCGTATCCGGTGACGACGCTGGCGACGCCGTTGCTGACGACGTACCGGTATTCCGACGGTTCCGACGAATATCTGCGCGTCGACGTCAAAAAAACGGACGCGGGGCACCCGAACTTCGAATACGACAACGTCGAAGATCAACACGAAGATTTCGGGTTGGGTTACAGCTCCAGCTTGGAAAAGGACCACGTTTTACCGACGACGGCCCCCGCCGCCGACATCTTAAAGAACAACAACAACAAACACTACGACAACCCCAACCGTTACAACAACGACAGACTGAAGCCGAACTTCGACACGAGGCACGAATCGGCGACGGAAAACGTTTTCAAAACGACGACGGGTTTCAACGCGTTGAGGAACGTGCGCCCCACGAAGTCGATTTACAGCAAAGACGTCCCGAGCTACGTCCCGCCCAGTCGGGCGTTTTTCACCCCGCCGTTGCCCCCGGAATATCTGAACCCGTTCGCCGACAAACCGACGTTGAGAGGGACGAACTCCGACGGGTTCGTCAACAGGAGGCCGATCCCGCCGCCGTCGTTGATGCCCAACAAAGATCGGATACCGTTCAGACCCGACCTGCCGCCGAGCAAAGTGATCAACGTCGAAAAATTGCCGGACAAGCCGCCAGTCGAGAGGAACTCGACTGACAGCGAGGCCAAGGCCGAGAAAAAGAAAACTTTGAACACTCCGTCGCAGAACGTGAATTTGGACCGTTTGGGCGAGTTGTACGGGGCTCGGGTGAACGAGAGCTCGTTCGAGTACGAAAAGGGGTACATCCCGTCCATCACGAGGATTCTGAGCGGGTCGAACGGGCGCCACGACGACATCTCCGATATTTTATTGCGGTCGGTCACGGCGACGCCCAACATCCAAAGACCGGAGCTCAAAGTCACGATCAAATCCGACGCGAAGCCCGACGTCAAGAAGACCGAAACGAAAGTCGAAGAATCCAAGCCGGACGTCGACGTTAAAAAGGAAGTGATCGATTACAAGCCCCAGGAGCGCTCGCAGAGCGTCACCAGCAAAAAAGAAGAGAAGAAACACGACGAATTGACGACCCAATCGTCCGGATTCGTCAACTTGCCCAACAAAAAGGAAAAAGAAACCAACGTAACCAAAGCGAACACCGACGAAATCTGGTTGATTTGCTGGAACGTCCACGTTTATCTCGTGGTGCTGTGCTTCGTCGTCTTAGCTTTGTATTCCATCTACAAGTTAATAAGGTACGAGAACGACCCTCACATGTTCTCGAAGTCTTATTTCTTAACCATTCATTTGATGCTGACTGTCATTTGCGTGCTGCGAATTTTTTATTTGATCTACGACCCCTACAACGTCGACAGATCGTTCAATGTGTTCCTGTACGATTTCCTGCACAATTTCCCGCTGAGTTTGCTGGCGACGACGTTCGCCGTTTTAATTCTGTTCCTGTTGAAGCGAACCTTGACCCACTTGAAAGTAAAAACGCGCCCCGTTTTCTTGGTGATGTTCGGGGTCATCCACATATTTCTGTGCTTCTGTCTGAGCATCAGCGAAACGCTGGGGCATTTCGAACGCGCGAGCTTAATCGTCTGCAAGCCGATTTTCGTCCTGTTGGCGTTGGCCCTGGGCATAAGCTATTTGTATCTGTACAAGATCATTAAAAACGTCTTGGCGAAGAAGAGTCAAAATTTGTCGGAGATGTGCACGCAGAACATAAGCTACGCCTCGCACATAACCATCGCCGTGGCTTTGCTCTTCGTTCTGTTGGGTTTCGTGCAATTGTACGCCCTGTTCTTCATAAAGGTGGATCGATTTTCGGGCGAGATCGCCCACCATTGGATCCTGTGGGGTTTCGAACTGTCGGTGCGTCTCTTGGAGATCTCGATCATTTCGTTGTTGGCCATCGTCGTCAGCTTGAAGATGTCGCAGCGCGAGAAGCAAACGGTCGGGTTCCCGCTGTTCCCGTGCGCCACCAGCGAAAGCAGCTCCGACAACATCTACCCCAACAATTGCAGCACGAACCCGAACGCGACGAATTACTCGCGGAACGAAATCATCATGGACAACATCCCGACGGAGACGGTGGAGAGGCCGAATCTGCTGAAGAACGCGTTCCAGAACGACTCGTTCGAGAAGAAGTCGACGTTGGAACGGTATCAGAGCGACGGCGAGAGATTCGAGCGGTTCGAGAGGCCCAAGTGGGGATCGGACCGGTACGATTCGCGCTCGAACGTCGAGCAGACTAGCCTGAACAGCTTCGCGGCGCCGAACTCGGCGGGCGGCGAGAGGAACTCGACGAGGGGCGGGGAGAGGAACTCGGCGAGGAAGACGTACGACGCGGCCAAGTACTACACGAAGCCGAAGTACGACGTCGAGTACAACAACGAGGACTACCAGCACGACATGTTCACGAACGATCCGAGCAACGTGTACTCGGAACCGCTGGACAACCAGAACCAGTACGAGAGGACCAGGCACGAGTTCGAGCGCGGCGACTTCGACCGGAGGTCGCGCTCGACGACCGGCAGGTCGAGGAAGAACCACCCGAGGCCGCATCTGGGCGTGCAGACGCTGCCCAACCACGATTTGAGGCACCAGGTGCCGGATTCGATGCTGGTCGACGATCAGGGGTTCGTGAGGTTCAGGCACATGCAGGAGATGGAGCAGTCGGATAAGCCTAAGCGTCCGAAGAAACACAACAACGACGTCAGTCATTATAGCGACGCCTAGCCCCTGTTTGGGAGCGGATATTCATTCGTCTAGCGATTTGTCATTTAACTCAACGTCGTCAACTTTAGCACAACTTGTCAAACTTGGTTTAATTGTCAAGGTCAAGATCTGAGAGCGAACTTATCTCATTTTACTTATTTTTTTTTTTTTGAGGACTAAGAAGAAGCTCAATTATTTTATTTATTTACTTTTGATCTTCAGAATCGACTCGTCCAAGTCGAATTATTTATTCGATTGTGCGTAAATCGCGATATTTTTTTAATTACTGTACATTTTACAAATTGATTTGCAACAACAACATTGCTAAATTCAGATTAGATAACGAATTTTAATGTCAATGTCATTGACAGACAACGATTGATTTCGTCAACCGATTATTTTTGGATATTGTGAAGGTCTTGTTCGGGGTAATGGAGCGTCGCGATTAAACGGGCGACGAACCGAACCTGTGCGAACTTCGTATCATTGCGAAAATTCCCATGTCGTGGATGGGATTCGAACCAGCGATTTTACGATTACTAACTTGCGATCTGTACCGCTACGCCACCATCACGAACAATCAAATTACGTTAACTCCTGAACAAAAGAATGAAATTAGACGTGACTTGACTGTTGAAGTTGGTAACATTACTAACCTAACCTAAAATCATTAAAATGTATTATCTAAAGCAGTCCACTACAACACATCTGTCAATTTGACATCTGTCAAGTTGACATCTGTCAATGACATTGTAATTTATGAAATAGATTTTTTTACCCTATCGGGTTAATTTTCGTCGATTTCGGGCAGCGCCCCCCGTTCCCAGCCCAATTTGAAATTAGCGATGATTTTTTTTTTTAATTAAGTTTTACAAGTTGTGCGAAACGCAACCGACGACGAACTTGTATCAAAAAAAAAAAAACTTGGACGTTTTGAAAATTTTATTCACTAAAAGAACAAACACTCGGCGACGTTGCTTTCGATTCGTCGACACTTTCGACGAGCAGGGCCTTAAAATTGTAAAATAACTGTTAAAATACGGCGCTACTTAAAGGAGACGAGGTCTGAGAGAGAGAGAGAGAGAGAAAGAGCCAGACAGGGGACTCGTTACAGGAACTCTAGCCTAAAACGAACATTGCCTAACTTCAATTAAATCCAAGACGTCGTCGCGGGACGTTTTTTTAACGTTTTTAAAGATTTTTAAAAACGCAAAACTAACTGTTAGATCGTAGACCTAGTAAGAAATTGTATATTTGCATTGTACATATTATTGAGATAATTTTAGGACGTTTTATTTTTTATTGTTTTTTTAGACGCCCGTTTCATCGAAAATCGACGCCGCCGAAAGTCGTGGATTTTCGACGAAACGACTTATTTATGTCCGTGATTTTTTTTCTTCTTCGTTTGTAAACCACGACTGATTTGTTTACGACGTTTGCGTTTTCGTTTCGGATTCTCTACGATAAATTACCGTCCCTCAAGGTCCGTTTTTTCGACCGACACGTCGAGTGACTCGATCGAGATCGTCGTTCATTTGTAAATACCACGCGCCATTAAGAACTTGCCAATTTTTAATTATTTTATTTTTTTTTTAGAGTAATTTATATTTACAGTATTATTTTACGCAGACAGTATTTATTTTTCGCGCATTTGTTTCGCCCCCCGCCCTTCAATTATTGTCGAATTTACTTCAACATTCCAAGCGTACGGCTGCTATTTTTCGTCGGATGTTTTTTACGTACTTACTTCCCTACCCCCCCACACGTTGTTTTGCCAGTATTTTCGAAAAACGAAGCCACCGTATTCATATGCGTATCTCCTCGTATTAAAAATAGCATAGAATGGAACTCTTGTGACAGTTATGATTTTTGTGTGTTTCAAGTGTTTGTTTTTAGCGACGCGCGGAAATCCGACGCCGGTTCCGGGCCCGCTCGATCCGCCAAAATCCACTTGTAATTTTTTCCTCGTAGAGGGGGCGCCGGAGCCGTCGGATTTGCGCGCCGTCGCATCCGATACTCAAATTCAAATGTATAAATAATTGTAAAATATAAGCAAGTGGATATGTAAAACCTGGTGTTTTATTTATTTTCGATTGATTTGATTTGATGATGACGCAATTTGTTGAATAATTGCATCGTTCTTTACTGGAAAGAATCGAAAAGTCTCAAAGTTGCGATTTCAAGTTCAATCGGAACGAGAAAAATCACACTAGGTAAATTGTACGAAGCTGGGAATCGATACCGGTACCTCTCGCATGCTAAGCGAGCGCCTTACCATCTGAGCTACGCGCCCTAATTTATTTGCTATGAAACAATTAGTTTAATGAAACGATAAAAGCAGACGTCAACTGTCAAATTGCTTAAAGTTCAAAATGTCGACGATTCTGTTACTAGTAAACAATAACAAGAAAAGAAATTAAAATCGCTATCGCCCAAGAATTATCGCATCTGTCAGAGGTCACACGTACTCGTTGAGCGTTAACGATTTTTACAGAAGCTTGCTTACGAAGAATTTCAAGAATATTACGAGATGTATTAACGTGACATTTGACATTTAGTTCAAATACGCACCGTTTTAGATTCATTTTTGACAATAACCGACGTAAATCATCCGTCAGATTTAAACTGACGCATAGGTTACTATGACGACTGCGATTATTTGTAAATATTTTTACACAGATAAGTGGCGACGTTGGCGAAGACGCAAACCAAATTTTAATTTTCAGCGAGATGTTTTTAAATTAATCGTTTCTGTTAAGAAAAACGTCCCCGAAGAATTTGTCTCAATCAATGACTGATGTAAATGACCACTAGTTACAAATTAATCTGATTAACTTACTTGTCGTTAGCGTAGACGCAAACCAAATTTTTTAACATCAATTATTCAATTATAACCCTAACATATATAAGCGTTATAATTAAAGAAAATGTTCATGATGCATTTGTTTCTCAATTAATGACGAATTTTATATTGTTATCGTAGTATCAATAGGCGCGTGTAGATGTCATCAACTGTCGCGTTAGTAAATAGAGACATTCTATTGGTCGAGACGTGCATTTTAAGTTTGCCCCAATCAAACGTCGAAGCGATCGAACGGTTGACGTCCATTGAACGTACGTGCCCACAAAACACGTCAAATGTCGAGGTTAGGTCCCGTTTGAAATTACGAACTTTCGAAAATGGCTTTGCTGCCGCCGGACCCAGTCTTCAACCTCCGCGGCGACATGGGCTACGTCCACAGCGTGTGCTTCGCCAACTACGAAATAAACCACACGTCCACGCTCTTCGCGTCCACCGAAAGCGGCTTCGTTTACATGTGGGACCTCGAAGTAAGTCACCCAGCGCTCGCGACCTTCGTAAAACGTTGCATTTTCAGACTAACCGGCCGAAGTACAAACAAAACATGGGCACGTCCATTCAAAACGTCGTCAGCATCGGACAGAACATCGTGACGCAGGAAAAGAGCGGCGCGATTAAAACCTGGTGCATCGACGAATCGCGCTACGAACTGCGACAGACTTACAACTGCTACGGCGGGTACTGCCGTTGCCTGTTCTTCGACGGTAAGATAATCGTGCCGCAGGAAAAATCGAAATTGGACGTCTTGGACCTCGACATGCGGTTGACGTCGAGCTTGAAACCGGCGGACGAGGACTACGGCCACGCGATGTGCGTCGAGAACGCGACGATCTGTGATAAACCATACGTTTTGGTTGGGTACGAGACGGGGCACATCGCGCTCTTCGACTTACGAACTAATGCAATTTGTGCGACGGCAAAGCTCCGCGAATACATCACGTCGTTGACTTTCGACCCGAAAACGGGGCGCGGCGTCTGCGGTAACATCTCCAACGTGCTGCAACTGTTCACCATCGATAAACACTTTGTCATTGCATTAAAATGCGAGATCAACGTGACAAACGACAGGTGCAGCGTCGTTCGTCTACGTCCCGATTTAAAGATCTTGGCGAGCGGCGGCTGGGACAGCCGGTTGCGTCTGTTCTCGTGGAAGAGCCTACGGCTGCTCGTCGTCCTCACCGAACACCGAAAAACCATCACCGACGTGAAATTTTCCCCAAACGTTGTTAATCAGTGGGGCGCGAAAATAATGGCGGCGAGCAGCGCCGATGGGGTCATTTCATTATGGAACTTGTACAATTAAATTGTGAAACGAAGCAGAAAAAGCAGCGACAATAATTTATGCCTACATTCGAGTCACTTGTGTATATATGTTGTAAATATTTCACGAATACCAAATACAATCTTACGTATATTGACCTCGTTTAATTTATTTGTTAAGTTGTGGGTTGGATCCTTCATTACTATTATTTTTGTGTTCAAAGTTTGACGTTTCATTATTATTATTATTATTTCCGTCTTGGAAATTTGACAACGCAATCAATCAACGAAGTAGTTCAAATGAACGGGTGGGCGTAAAACCTACGGCGCAATTCGCGACGACCAATTTGCGATCAATCAAGGACGATACCAGTCGGAAATGTCGCGCGATTTTTTCCAAAGCAACCTAGTTCCAAATAAAGATCGTTCCGAGCGGTTACGCAACGCGAAGCGCTCGCTAACCCACTTCCCAGGCGGCTCGCGTAGTTCTTCCGCTCAACATGGCCGACGTCTGACCGTCGCCGAACGAAATTACGTGCCCGATTTTTTTTTCCACCGCGCGTTTTGGACGTCCGCGGCGCGAACTGGGCGTCCAGAACGAACCGAACGGCGAAAACGACCGCCGGCGGCCCCGCAAAGTGACCCGAAACGATGCACTCCGCGACGTCTCTACGTGTTTATTTTTTTAATTTATTTATAAACGTCAGCTACGCGACGTTATGAATCGCCGATTTATGATGTGAACGGGGCGGCCGACGTCGCGAGATGATAGATTAAGCGCCCCCACCAGCGAAGCGAAGTCTGTGATCATTGCTTAGGTTAGGTAACCAAATTATAGATATTGTAAGTAGGCAAATTAACGAGGCGGAAAAATGGAAGCTATGCAGTACGAGCTGGCGAGGAACATGACGCTGTTGTTCTTTTTCGAACGCCTCATGGACAAAGGCGAGCCCAGGACGTTGCACGACCTGAGCTGCCAGTTCGGGTCGAAGGGATTCACGAAGGAAATGCGACAGATAGCCGGGGGCTCGCAGAGCGGCCTGAAGAAATTCCTAGCACAATATCCGTCGTTGTTTTCGATCGAGGGGGACTACGTCAACGTCAACATGTTCACCAACTCGAAAGACAGCCGAGACAACAACGGTAAATAAATTTCTCTAATTTCTTCGCCTCAATTAATTTTTCGCGCTCGCCATCAGGTCACAAAGATTACACCGCACAAGCCGTCGAGTACTTCTCGGAAAAATTAGCACAATACGGCGAGGGGACCGAGGTCCCCATTCGCAGCCTTCTAGGGCACCGTTCGCAAGCCAGCCCTGAAGTCCGCCACGTCTCCGGCCAGCACTTTCACGAATTCCGCGAGTTCCTCCTGAAACAGACCGCGAATTTCTACGTGGACGACGAAAAGGAGACCGTCGTGCTGTTGGACTTTGGCAATTTCAAGTCGCACACGCAGGAGCTGCACTTCAACGTCAACGTCCAGATCGACCCGGAGGTCACCCAGTCGCTGTTGGATTTCTTCGCTCAATGCATCGAGGTCAAGGGCCCCATATTGGTGGAGCAGCTGTTCCAGATCGTCAGCTCGAATTTGCCGGAGAGCATGTGGTCGAGTTTGTTCAACACCCCGGCACATCTCACGAGTTACTTGCGGCTCTTCGCCGACAGTTTTCACATCCAGTCGAATTTGGTGACGTTGGTGCAGCATCCGAAAGTCGGCGGGAAGTCGACGTCGTCGCAGAACGACAAAATGAAGATTAGGATCGAGGAGAAGGGCGGCGAACGGGGGGAGAACGTCGAGCGGGTTTCGTCGCCGCTCAGCCCGAAGAGTAGCATCAGCGATCGGTTGCGGCAGCCGAAGATGCAGCAGAAGCTGAACGATCTGGGAAAGTCGAAGTCGCCGGAGCCTCTCGAGCGATCTACGCCGAGTCCGACAATCGATGATAAAAATAAAGGTGAGGCCGCAGCATGATCAGTTTCTCAGTTGATAAGTTTCACTTGCAAATTTTATTAATTTGTCAAAATTAATTTTTTCCATAAGTCGCATTTTTACTTTGTTGTTGTGGTGCTTCTACGCCACTTGTCACTGTCACATTCTGTCACGGTCACATTCAGATGCAATTAATAATTAAATTGGACGAAATTCGAAGAAATACATCGAAACCATTTCAAAATGTCCGACTCTGGCGGGTCGGCACTCATGAGATGAGATTAAAAATCTTCTTATTGTACATCTTCTTCTCACAACTACTATTTCATCTTTAATGTCAATGTAAATATTTTCTATAAAAAAATTTCATATTTCGGTTTGCGCAGGTGTTGGTTTCAAACTGGGCAAGCTGTCGAAGCAAAACTCCGAGAACGACGAGGTCGCCACCAACAACATCGACAAGCAGACGAAGAACATGAACAACAACCAGACACTGAAGCAGCGGATAAACAGCCTGGTGTTGAAGACGCTGCAGGAGAACACGGGCCGCGACCGCCAGAGCATGATGAACCAGAACCAGTCGTACACCGAGTCGTGGAAGGTGACGCTGTTCCAGAACACGAGGGTCATATGCAGCACGCGCGAGTGCCAGGTGGTGACGGACCAGATCGTCAACCGACGCCGGCACTGCCAGAGCAACGACGACTCGTGGCCGTTCACGGACGACAAGATCGTCATCGGCTTCGACTGCGAAGGCATCAATCTCGGCCTGAAGGGACAGCTGACGCTGATGCAGATCGCGACGATGAACGGCGTCTCGTACGTTTTCGATTTGATCTCGTGCCCGGACATGATCGACTACGGGCTGCGGACGATACTCGAACACCCCGACGTTATCAAGGTCATTTTTGTTCTAAGATAATTTGTTGCGGCGAAAATAAAATAATATGTAAAGCAAGGAAAATGATATCACAAATTCGATGAGATAAAAAAGAACTTGTTTTTGTAAGAAGTACATGATTGACGTTGGTTTGCAGATAATACACGATTGCAGGAACGACTCCGTCAACCTCTTCCGTCAGTTTGACATCACTTTGCGCAGCGTTTTCGACACGCAAGCCGCCCACGCCGTCTTGACTTATCAAGACACCGGCAGGCCGGTCTACAAGGCGAAGAGCGTGGCTCTTAACGCGCTGTGCGAGTGCTACGGCGCCCCCGTGAATCCCATGAAAGAGCAGCTGAAGAACATCTACAGGCGCGATCAGAAGTACTGGTCTCGTCGACCGTTGTCCAGGGACATGATTCTGTACGCGTCGTCCGACGTCTTGAGTTTGATACACGAGAAGTTGTACTATCCGATGTCGAGGGCCATCCTTCCGCAGAATAGGGGCTTGATGATGGAACTGTGTCAAGAACAGGTTCGTTTGTAAAGTTAGAATCGGTTATAGCACCACAATTATAGAGTTTTTGGAGTGAGAAAGGGTTTGAAGTTGCAAAAATGGGGTGGTATCATAATACAAATCGCTCCACCTATCACCGACTATACTTAAGACGTCATTTCTATATTCTATATATCTACATCTTTTTATTTATGATCCAAAAATGCTCTCTGCTTTTATTAGCTAACATATATCAAGTTTTCCTACGTTGACGTCTATGATAATTACCACGTTCTCATTTCAGATCTGCATGCACATCGATCCGGACGGCGTCAAACTAAAAAAAAGGCAGCGAAAGACCGAGACCGAGGTGGCGGAGCTCCGCACGAAACTCGCCCAGCCGGCGAGGAGCATCGTGCTGAGCAACCGCGAGGTTCGCCTCCTCCGCTACATCGAGCTGACCGAAGACGAAAAGGAAAAGCTGAAGTCGTCGGCGAAAGTCGCGAAAAAACTGGAAAAACTGGAGAGTCTGGGGCAAGAACGCGACTTCAGCTCGGACGACGACGACAACGACTACCCGAGCATGGAGAGCGACGCGACCTCGCCGAGGACGTCGGAACCCACGAGCCTCACCGAGAGCATGCAACTCGTCGACTCCATACTGAGCAACAGCAAGATCGACCGGTTCGACAAGATCGACAAGTTGGAAGCGATACTGAGCGTGGCGGCCCAACTGCCCACCGAAAACTCGGAGAACAACGTCGAGAACGTCGCCGTCAAGTGCGGCTGTAGCTGTCACTCGACGAAGGCCACGCTGAGCCGGGGTCTCAACGACGGGCGGATCTTGAAGCCGAGCGATAATTACAAGGCGCAAGTCGACGACGTCGAGTTCGTCAAGGAGAATCACAAAAACGTCGAGTCGCAGACTTTGAGCACGGGCGACATCGTCGTCACCAGGATTTTCTTCAACGAAGGCGCCGAATGATTCATTTCATGTGATGCGTCTTTCGCAGAGCTGGGCAACGAAATTCCACGTCATTTAAACGTAAATTAATTTTAGATAATTGGTTAGATTTAAAACTAATTACTTTAGATTTATAACCAAGTAATTAGATGAAGCGATTTACTTTGAGTAAGTTGCGGCGCCGAGTCGCTCTTGTAAACCCGGCGAGTTTTACCAAATATTTATAAGCGACTAAGTTGCACTTAATATTCCAAAAATCTTAGCGGTTAAGTTAATTAATGCTGTCCAGCTCTGCTTGCGAGTGCCTCGTTATTTGTTTACACATTTATGTTGTTTCTGTCGCTATCGCGCTATTTTTTTTAGCTTTTTTTACTTAACCCGGGCGGTTGCGAGAAAACGACGCTCAAAAAAATCGAAGTCGCCCGACGGTGCTTTCAATACTTAATTTTAGCGGTCGTCGTCGCACGTCCATTTCATTAGGCAAGTAGACGTCGCGATTAAAAAAAAAGACGTAATTCGTAACCGACGCTTTCCAGACTGTTTTTAATACTTAACCAGGTTTTAAATGAACTAACCAACGATCGTTTGTAATTCGAAGCCGCTTGACGTAGTGCTTGTGATCGGCGTGGATTCGCCGAGGATATTTTTACGTAGTTGTAGTTTTGTATTTTTTTTTTATTAAGGGAAACGAAAGTTCCGTCGCAGATTTCGCGGATTGTGTTGATGGTTGTGCGAAATAATTTTAGCTGTTGTAACAATTGATGATTAATTTGCGATGGAACTTTGTCGGCGTCCTTTAACCAGTAGAGGGGCGTTTCACTTATTTATACTTACAGCTAAGTCAATTTTCCCAGTTAGTTGTAGACTTGTAATTGTTTTTTTTTTGTGATGGTGAAAATCATGCAGATGATTTTTTTTTTATACACATGTAACGACGTGCATTTATACATATGAACGAGCACCGTTAATTTAGCGGAGGAAAAAAAAAACTATATTTATACAGTGAGAACACGTTATACATATATATATTTTTAATGCGTCTTGTGACTTAAAATGTCGTTTTAAGTGCACTAAGATTAATTTTTATTCGATTATGGGTAACATTCTTGTATTTCTAACATACATTTATTGTTTGCTGGTATTTGGATATTGAAAATAACTCATTTTTATTAATAAACATGTTTTATAAAATGGATTCGGTCGTCTTTTATTGTAACTCAAACACATTGCATTGATCGAGCCTTTGCTTAGTGCGATGCCTAGAGCAACGGCCACGAGTTGCAAGTTCATCTCGCTTTTGCTGCTACTTAAATTTTTACAGCTTGCGCTGTCCTCCTACCAGTTATCCATCAATTACATTCACTATTCGCATTTCTTGTTTCATTAACGAACGTTAACACTGACATAAAATTTCAAACGATCACAAAACTTACCTCGCGTTTCACACCATTTCCTCGATTTATCTGTCCATCCAATGTTTGTTGCATCAGCGGGGCACCCGCAACCGGCGAAATGATCCCACATCGTCCGAAGCGCGCACTTTCACAACAATTGGCAAGAAACGATCGAAAAATGCCAAATGCGAAAATTTCCGCGTCATTTTGCAATCAGGTTCGTCCGAACGGCGCGGGTGGCGCTACGATCGCTCGCCGGTTACCGAACGTCGATTGGCCCCCGCCATTTTCGACGCTTTCAGTTCGAAAACGTTCGGCGTTGTTTGCGGTGGCGTTTTCGACGCGTGTTGCCCAAATCGGCGTTTAAATTCGCGCGTGAAGTGTTCAACGCGCACGTGACGACGTCGGCGTTTAAATTAAATGTGTAGTGCATGTGACGATTCGTTACGGATCGGCGGATTGAAACCTTGCAGAACGATGACATCGACGCGATACGACGAGGCACGCATTTTCATTATCAACAAAGGTAAGTCAATGCTTTAATAACGTCGTCGTTTGTGTAACATACATAACGTGAATGATTGCGTCCGACACATTTGTAATCGGCGATGTGACATAAGCTGTGTTCTTTTTACTTAAGACGCAGATCATATCAAATCACATATGAGTTGAGTGTATCAGACCAGTTCCAACTTGTAAATAGAACAGTTTTCTTTTCTGTCAAATTCTAGACGCCGTACGTTTCGACAATCTTGTGAAATTTGTATGTTTTTGACTTTTGATGATATTTAATTTTTTTTAACTTTTGCAAGTTATTATTGTACTGAACACGATCTTCCCTGAGGTGCCGCTAACGCAATGTTCGCCGTTAATTCTTTTTAACTGAAAATTACACGTTTGATACAACTGCGTTGCCAACGACGGATTTACAAAATCATTAGATCGTATTGAAAAAAAAAAAAAACGACGAATTATGGCAAAACCCTATTTTGTGAAAATTCTTCGTTTTTCTCGTTCGATCTGTATCGCAATGTCAATTGCTTTAAAATTGACAGTTGTGTTGTGAAATGCCTGGTAAATAAAATTAAGTAATTATAATTTTATTACCTATAACGATAAAGGCTTTGAATAATAACAGTTTTGTGCTACACTAATTATGCAGTACATTAAGAAAATTTTTAGCGTACTTGATATTTATACATGTCGCGTTTTAAATTAGGTTATGATAAATTATTTGTCATTTCGCTCAGTTTTAAGATGTGCACTCTAACAGGATCGAGGCTAGAAATTTAACTTTAACATCCTAGTAGGCTTTGCTTTCATATATTATCTGAACGCTACACGTCGGCGACATTTCTGAACGGTGCAACTTTTCAAGTGAGATTGCCGTAGACATCGAGTTAAAAATCCGCGAAGTAACATTGCCGACGCTTACATCCAAGTAAGTCATGGCCTTGATTTCGTTTTGTCTGAATCGCTTGGTGCAAAATTATGCGCAATACATCACACTCAACTTAACCTAACTAATAACGAATTGCTAATTGAATTTTTTATTGAAGTCTTTAAAATGCTCATATAATGGCTATTTATTTATGTAACAAGTGCATAATAGCTGTGTGTATCAGATCAGTTCCAATTTGTAAATAAAACCGTTTTCTCTTCTGTCAAATACTAGATTTCAAATATTACGTTTCTATTGAAGAAGAAAAATAATCACGGAATTTATTTTCAATATATTTGGTGAGAATTTATAGATTTATTCCATATATTATAACCATGAGTAACTCTAATGTAGAAGATATTAATTCGGTTACCCGCGAACGTAAAATTTGCGATATGCGCGTGTCAATCACAGAAACTCACTTCTCCGTTAACATTTAGGGATGTGCTTCATCGGTGCGGGGGGCACTGAAAATATCTACAGAACTCACTTGTACGCGTGCAAATGACACTTGTACAACGACAATTGCGACCGGTGTTTTTTTTTCGACGCGAACGATTTATCACAAAAATCACGCGCACATTGATTTTCGCATTCGCGATCCTCGCAGTCAAACGTTTCTTCCCATGTATCGTTGAAGTTTGTTATAATAGTATTTCATATACCAAGGGATTCAAATTAGAGGAATCGCTGATCAAAAAAAAAAAAAAAATCGAATATTATTTGTTGGGATTATTTCCGGGATCGAATCTCGACGAAGTAATAATTTTCGTTAAATTATAAAATGAACTGTCAAATGTGACAAATTTTAATCGCCAACAAGACGAAGCGAATGATTGGTTCAAAAGTCAAATTCTCATTGGATCATTTTCCGCGTTGCTACAGTGACGGAAATAATCAGTAGCGTAAATTTAAACACTAATACAATTGATCATTTTGACGAGTTTGTTATGTGAACATGCCGTGCCTTCAATTAAATTCCTCATCAAGGTGGGCCACGATGTCATTGGTTTTTCTCCTAAGATTTGTAGCACTGGTAATTTAATGAAAAATATCAAATTGACACTTCGTGTTACATTACAGATGTGCGTGTGCTGACATAACCCCCGAACACTTGGCAAACATGTCGCCAACTTTATAAAATAAACGAAGCTTGCTTTAATGAGGAATTTAATTTATTATTTGGATTACGCGGAAGATAACGTCATAGCAATGATGTCAACAAAATTTTTCAATCCGGTGCGATTATAAAATAAATGTCACTGTATGTCCCTAAGGATTTGAAATGTCACCTTTTTTTTTAAGTACTAACTTTGGTCCCGGAAGCGCAAAAAAGTTTAATTGTCAACGTATCACCGAAATGACAGTTGTTAATTTGACGTTTGTCACTGCGCTGGCGTTTGTCACAGACCCGACTTTACTTTTGATTAGCACTTTTGAAAATCTTGACGTGTTTTTTTTTTGTAATGTGTGGTTAAATTTTTTTTAAATTTTAGCCAACATCGATTTTTTGGCAAAATTTCGACGATCTTCTCATAAAAATGTTAATTTTCAAATTTTTTTTTAAAAAACGCAAAAGTTTTAATTTTCACATTTTACAAAAATCGTATAAAATGTTTTTTGATTTTTTTTCTCAAATTTAATGTTTCGATTGGCAATTTTGCAATTTTTTAATTTTTGTTTTTTTTTAAATTTTGACATTTTTTGATTTTCGTCAAAACTTCGACACAATTTCGCCGACTTTCACCGAATGTATAATTTTCAAAGGTCCAATAATAACCATAATTTTTAAAAATTTTACCATAAACTATAATTTTGTTGTAAATGAAATTTAAAAAATTCTGATTAATATTTATTTATTTAAAAATAATTTATTAAAACAATTAATACAGTTAATCACAGCTGGCTAGTTAAATTAGGTCCGTTTTAATTTTGTAAATCGGAGGCGATAGTCGCAAATCGACGCGTCCTTCCTGTTTTAATCCGCCAATCGGTTCGATCTAATAATACCTGATGTACTTGTCGTTGACGGGATGGCAGTTGACGAGGGCGTCGCCGTTGTAACCGACGGGACACGTGCAAACGGCCAAGTGCCTCCGCGGACTGCACTCCGCGTTGGTCCCGCACTGTCCGAAGCACGGATTTTCGCACCTGAAACGAATTTTGTTGACACAAAGACGACAAATACGACAATAAAATCGCGGACGTGATTGCACGGTCGGAAACTTTTCGAGCGACCCCCGTAACCGCGCAGGTGGCGCTGCAGTCGGTTGCCGAACGTCGATTGGTTCCGCCATTTTGGACGCTTGCCAGTTTGAAAACGCACGGCGTTGTTCGCGGCGGTTTTATCGACGGTGTTCGGACAAATCGGCGTTTAAATTGTAGTTGGGTGTTTAAATAACTAAAAGTGCGGAATTACGGGTCTTGTGTTTGTGTTTTGTACAAAGTGCCGAATTACACATCGACGGGTTAGGAGATTCTTGCGGGTCGTGGATGCGCGTCAAAGGCGAGGTATGCAAATTTGAGCGGCGATCAAAGGTACGTGAGTGATTTAATTGCGTATCGTAGTTTCCGTGACGTATATTTAACGTGCGAGCAATACGATTTAATTGTAACCGGTAAAACCAGTGTGACATAACCTCACTGTGTTTCGTTCTTTTACGTTGCGATTTATTCAATTGGGGCTTTGTTTTGATGATGGTGAGTAAAATTCGTTTCAGTTGAGCAAATCGGCGAGCAACGAGATTATAAAATGTAAACATGCAGTTAAGTTGCTCGTAAACTCAAACCGACCTACGATAATATGATGCCATCTATCGGCGGTATCGGTACTAAAAATGAGTTTTACTTACTTGTATTCAATGCACGCTTTGTTATCGGGGCAATAATCATCCGACGTGCACTCCGCCCGGACACATCCGGTGATCGGGTCGCCGGTGTATCCGGTCAGGCAGGTGCAGACGGGTCGCTCCTTGTTCGACCTGTCGTAGCCCGGTTCGCATTTGGCGTTGACGCCGCAAGGGTTCGGGTTGCACAAGTCGCCTGGACGCAAAAACAAATACGTGAACGAATTATTATCGGCGACGTTTCGAAAGGTTACTTTTCGTGAACGGTCTGCATCGAACGAACGGGTCGCCGGTCATGTCGCGGGGACACGAGCAGATCGGAGTGGGCCCGCGCAGCTCGCAGTTGGCCCCGATCCCGCAGGATCCAACGCACGGGTCCTTGCAGGTGTTGTAGACGCATTGGGGTTTGTGTCTGGGGCAGTCGCTGTGCGCGACGCATTCCGGGCGGCAGGACGAGTACGGGTTGCCGACGTGGCCCTAAATTGGACGATTGAGATTTTGTTGTTGTTAAGTGGGGATTTCTTACCGTGGGGCATTTGCAGATCGCCGCGTGGTTTCGGACCCCTTCGCATTGCGCGTTCGCGCCGCATTGGCGCTGGCACGGATTCTGACAGGTGAACTCGACGCACGCGGATTGGGGGCCGCATTCCGAGTCAGACTCGCATTCGTGCCTGCAACCTGCGATCGGAGAGCCGTGATATCCCGGTAGGCACTTGCACGTCGGGACTTCGTTGACGACCTCGCAGTTCGTGTTTTGGCCGCAGGGGCTCGGGTGGCAGAGTTCGGCTGTGGGAACGGGTTGGGTGAGCAATGCGTTTGTGGGGGTTGAGGACGATGCGAACCTGGATCGAAGCGCCTGCAGTGGGTGAAGGGATCGCCGGTGTATCCGGCGGGGCAGGAACAGACGGCGACGTGATTTTTCGCGAGGCAGTGCGAGTTGGAGCCGCACGTTCCGGCGCACGGGTCGACGCATTTTTCGTCGCTGCAAACGCGGTGATCGCCGCAGTCGGAGTTGACGGTGCACTCTGGGCGCCTGCAGGTGGACAGCGGGTCTCCGATGTGGCCGTTCAGGCAGGAGCAGACTGGGCGCCCGCCGATGATCGAACACTGCGCGTTGTGGCCGCACGAGGCGCACGGGTTTGACAGCGAAACGGCTGAACGGAATGAAAATGACGTTAACGTCGTTTAGTTATCAAGTTGTCAATTTTGAGATTAAATGTCACATGATCGGGAAATATTTCACAAAAATGACAAACTGTCAATGCTATTGATATTGATTTGGAATAAAAAAAAGTTGGTAATTTAAATTTTTTGCAATCATAATTTTTTTAAGTTGCGTTTTGGATTTTTTTATTAAAAAAATTTTCATGTTTTTCATTTCTTTAACATTTCGAAGAATAAACTTTTTTAAAAATATTTTAAATTTATGAAAAATTGACGTTTGATATTTTTATCGTTTTGGAATTTTCGAAAATTATATTTGGGGCGAAATTGTTGTAAATTGACAAGTTTTGGTGTTTTTTTATATTTTTTTGAAAAATCTGCTTCGTTTTCGCGAAATCTGCCGTCTGGGTGCCCCCCCCCCCCCCATGAACAAAATGTGTCAATTTTCGTTTGACTTTTTTTTATACAATTTCCGAATGTGTTCTCCAGCCCACGTTATAACTAGAAAGTGTATGCGCTCCCACCCAATGCAATGCGAACAGTTTGTGTGAATCACGAACTTCTCAATGTATTTCTATTTTTTAATAATGGGTCGAATTTGATTTTAAACAATGGACGACGTTATTAGTCCTGTTATCGCAATGGGTCGAAATGAATGGTTTTAGCACAGCACGCACGAATTATTACGAAAATTAGAAAAACCTGTTCGATATCGATAGTCATCGATCGTGGTCGTTCTTCCGTGCTTGTCCGTTACGTACACTCGATTTTCGTCGTGCCTGGCCGGATTGTAATAATAAAGCGGATATCGCCCGGACAGTATCCGGTAGCGCCGATCGGATGCCTCACCTATGGAGATGATCGCCAGCTGCGCGATTAACAACGCGAAGAACACGCCTGATGCCCCCATTGCGACGCGACGTCAAATCTCGACTGATTTCGCTCGGTTTCGTCGAGGATCATTTAACGGCCCCCGAACGAGGTAGGCGATGCCCATATAAGCGCCACGCGAACGCGTTTCGCACGTGATCCGCGCGACGCGTCCTTCCTTGGCTTATTCGTCGAAGGCCGGAGAAAAAGTCCTTTGTTTAATTTATGCGGCGCGTGCGTCGTTTTTCCTTTTGGAACTGCGATGAAAACAGATGGGGGTATTGTGCAACATTGCAACGTTTTATTCAAGATACACAGTCGATAAAGATAAATTAGGTTTAACGAACTACAATAATTTAACTACGTAAAAAATGGAAATAAATAGTTTGCGCGTTTCGCGAACGCACGCCGATCGGTCTGTTCTGCGAACTCATTCGTCGCTTATGAAGAACTGCGAGCAGAAGTTCAGTATCCCCGTGAGGATTATGGCGACGTGCAGCGCGCACCTGGACGGCGTGAGAGCTTTTTCGGTCTTGAGCGACGCCATCTCGAGCAGACTGGGCAAAGTGAAGACGTAGATCAGCCCACTTAATGCGCCCGTGTATCTAAAAATAAGAATGAAATGCGATCCATGAGCGTGGTAATCGGGGCGTGCAAGGCGCAGTTTGAGATTAAAAAAAAAAAAATTAATTTTTTTTTATTTTGGGAAATTACGATTACAATTTTTTAAAAATCTCAATAAAAATATTTCTTTTAATTTTAAGAGAGAATTTTTTACTTTTTTTGTTGTTTTGTCTTTTCTCGATTTTTTTTTGTTTTCTTGGCATTTTTTTTTTAATTTTAATCAAAATTTCAAAGATATTCAAAATTTCAAAAAGGCAATTTAAAAAATTGCGAAAACGTCAAAGTTCATTCAAATTATTGCAAATTTTAATGTTTTTGATAAATTGCATTTTTCGACGTTTCGATAATTGCAACATTTTCGGCCTAAATTTCGGTAATAAATCGATGTTCGTGATTTTTTTGTCATTTTCATTTTTGTGGACTATTTTTATTAATGACAATTTTTTTAACGGAATGTATGGGCGGTATGTATAAAAAAATACTCGTCTCATTATTGCATTACGAAGGTGATAACTGCATATTTTTTGCGCATCGATAAAAAATAGATGTACATTTCATGTGCACGAAGATAACAATTTGCGTAATTGCATAATTGCAAACGACAACGGTTACGGTGCTTTGATTTAAAACGTACCTTATCAAGGTGCCTATGCGTGGCAGGAAACAGGCGAAGAGGACGCACACCGTCACCAGCGCCAAGTTGACGGCGACGACCT
This sequence comes from Geotrupes spiniger, assembly GCA_959613385.1. Lineage (NCBI taxonomy): Eukaryota > Metazoa > Arthropoda > Insecta > Coleoptera > Geotrupidae > Geotrupes > Geotrupes spiniger. Next base: position 267,261 of record OY390740.1, read on the forward strand.
TGACGCAAGAAAATTCCGTGCCTTTGGCGTTGAACATTTTTCTAAAGTACGTGAACACGTTGATCCGCAGCATGTAGGCGATCAGGGGATACACCGTGAGCAGCTGGAACAGCAGCAGCAGCCTCGCGACCATCGCCATCGGATCGTACTTGGGAAAGTTGTTGAGGATGTTCTGAAACGTGTGGAAATTTTTGCCAAGTCGCGATGACGCGCCGCCACTTACGTCTTCGATGCAGCTCTTGGCCAACGGGAAGCAGGCGTAGAACAGGACGCCTATGAAGAGGTACGTGAACAGCACCAGGCCGTACGCGACGCACAGATCTCTGTCCTGGAAAATGCGTTTAAGTCGCGCGCGCTTTTAACTTTTAAACTTTTCAACGAACGTTTTTCTCCTGGTGTCTGTTGCACCGCATCACCGATATGATGATGTTGTGGATGAAGTAGCTCAGCGACAGCATTCCGCTCAGCGCGCAGAAGCTGCCCTTCAGATTGAGCTCGAACCGCCAGTCGGGTACGTTGACGCCCCACCCGGACGATTTAACCAAGACGAAGATCAGTACGTAAATGACGCTGAGGCAACCCAAACTGTTGAATTTGGTGAAGAACGTCGGACTTTTGAAGTTCAACAGCGGAAACATCAAAATCGCGAGGAATATCGGCACGGTCGTGTACAGGTTCCAAATCTGGTCGAATCTCGTCCCCGCCATCAAATTCTGCAGGACGACGAACTCGCTCACGTTTCGGTTGCTGGGACAAATGACGGTCTCGTTCCCCTGCAATTCGTCGGCGTAGAACGCGTAACCTGAAAGCAACCCGCGTCAATTTTTCACGGATTCACGACGCCAACTTACCGTAGAGGAAATGGACCGAGTTGTATAGGAAATTCGACATGAGTATCCAGTAGACTATGTTCGAGCCAAGCAACACGATCAGCGAGAATATTTTCGAGATCACCTCGGCCCACCTTCCCAGGAGGAGACTGCACAGGTCGGGTACTTCGTTCACTCGGCCGGTCGAGCCTGTTGTTTGGCGGTGGGGTTAAGTTGAAATAATTGGGCGGAGAAACTTACCGTAATTGTTGCTGATTCTTAATATCAAGTGGGCGGTGTAGAGGCACACGCCGGCGATGAACACGTGCAGGATGATTCCCGGGACGAGTCCGGATTTTTGCAGGCCCCAGGCCATCGCCAGCAGAGACGTTCCCATGATCGTGTTCCATATCGCGAAGCTAAAATAAAAATAAATTGCTCGTTATATAAAAAAGTGGTCTTCGACGTTTGCTCACATGGTGACGAGGGAGTTGTGCGTCCTCAGCGGTTCGCGCGTTTCGTACGACAGCAGTTTCGACCCCAGCTGGAAAATTGGGTTGAGTTTTGCGAGTGGAAATTGCGATTTGTACTCACGAAGGAATTGTCGTCGTGGATTCCCGGAATTTTGCTGTAGTACTGGTAACGGTCGTAGACGTTGTCGTTGGTCGTGAAGATGTCGACCGTTTGGTTCTCCAAGTTGCAGGGGTGGCAAAATGGACGCCTGCAATGACGTCAAAAATAACTAAATGTAACTAAAAAAGAGCAATGGGATTTTTTTTCGAATTTTTGATATTTTTAAAAAAAAAATTAGGCATCGATTTTTGACGGTTAATCCAAACGATGGGCTTCAAGTCTAAATTCATCGAAAGTTAAGAAAGTAAATAATTTAAAAAAAAAAAATATTTTAGAAATTTTGAATATTGACAATTTTTAAATTTATATCGATTTTTGACGATTAATTCAAATAATGCCAAGACATTCAGTTAAATCCACCCGAAGGGAAGTGAAGCGAAATAATTGAAAAAATTTTTTTTAAAAATTTAATCGAAATTTTATTTTAATTTTAGAGAAATTTTTCGTGAGCCGGATGACGCCGTTAGATTTCTTCATAGTTTGTCGTATTTCATAATTTTCGTCGGTAATATTGATTTCGAGAAGGTTGACTTTGTCGATAACTTCAAAAGTCGATAGCGATAATGTCAATGTCGCCGCCATTGCCAATAATATCAAACCGCTGAAGAGTAATTGCGCGTCAACGTCACCAGAAAACAAAAAAAAGTTCGTGTTTACGCTATTACGCCAATCGGTCGACGAGGTCCGGTTTAATAAATTTTTATTTTTCGCGAAAATAACGCGAGTGATAATAACAACACGACACGTGCGTTTTGTAACGGCAATCGTGTCGACTTGCAATCGCGTGTTTTGCATATGTAGTTCAAGTGACCCGAGAAATTATTCCACTGTTTTTTTTTTCGTTCGATTAGACTTTGTTTACTTTTGCTCGCTCACCTTAAGAAATACTTCGGTGCGGGATTCTGCGCCTGGTTCGCGGTCTTGGCGGGGTTTTCGGCGTCGCAGTCGGTCGACTCCGAGTCGGGGAACATGCACTGGTCTTGAAAGGCCCTGAAAAAAATGTCGTTGAGAGAAAAAAAAAAATCACGGTCGACGGAAAGTTTCGCGCTTACCCGAAGCTGGTGGACGAATCCGAGCTGACGAGCGGCTGCGACTCGTCCGAATCGACCGACGTCCGCCGTTTCAGGATCAACTTGTAACTTCTCAGCAAATCTGCGCGGAGTTGATTTTTTTTTTGACGAAATTCTTAGTTTCGGAAAAGAAGGCGGCGGGAGCGTGGGATGCGATTGGAAGGTGCGCCGAGGGGTCGAGGTTTCAACGTTTTTATGCAAATGTCACATAAATTCACAGCCCATGTGAATCTATAACCGCTCTCGCCGTCTTTTGCAACATTTGCAAGATCGGTTCACATATCATACCCCCCCCCCCCTCATACGAATTTTATAAAATTTATAAGTTAGGTTCTCGGTCCATTTCAAATACAAATCATTTGCTCGTTTGACCATCAGACAAAAATTTCCAGCCGATATTGACAAATCCCCCCCCCCCCCCATATTTGAAAATTTGTGAAAAGTTACGTTCTAAGCCAATTTCTTTAATTTCTACATATTTTGCAAGGTAGCTTAAGCGGGAAGTGTAAAAATGTCGTAAAATGAATAAATATAAAATGCCCCCCCCCCCCCCCCCCCATATTACATTAAATTCTCGACCCATTTTCGTTATTGTAATATTTAACAATTGTTTGCAAAAGCTAACTTGCTGCTTGGGACATTATAAAAAAAATCAAGGACATGTAGAAAGTGCCCCCCTCGCCTCCAGTCAGATTTTTTTTTTAATTGACGGGGTTCGTTTTCGCACTTCTTGAATGTTAAATATTTCGCAGGGTAGCTCCTTTGGTAAATATAAATATTTTCAGCCCCCCCCCCATCACGAATTTTCGAAAAATTACAGGTTAAGGTCTCGTCGCTCTCTTTGAGTTTTAAAATATTTGCAGATGAGCTCTTTGCTTCTCTGGTCGTAATAAAAATGCCCATCGAATATGTACATGAAATGCCCCCCCCCCCCCCGAGTTTATTAAAATTGCTGGGTAGGTTCATAAAATTTGAACATCGCATGACAGGTTGCATAGTCTGCGGTACGAGAAAAACTCCCCCCTCCGCACGTCATGGAATTTTCAAAAATGTAAATTTCAAGAATTTCGAAATTCTATCCGAGTTGTCATTGGTTGTAAATATTTTCAAAAATGAACTGCTCTCGGCCTATTTCAAGTTGTATAAAAATTGCAGTGTGACTTCTTCATGCAATACATCGGACGTAAAAAAAAATCAAATTTTATTCTAAAATAATTGACACGCGAAGTGAAAAAAAAAAATACGAAAACATCGAACAACAAAGCAACAACATAAACGCGCAACCCGTGGAAAGTGTATCGCTTTTATTTACCAAAAAAGCACCGTTTGGGATTCTAATTGGTATCCGAAGATCGATCGATTTCAAAGACTCACCTTTCATCTTGAACGTCCGCACACCAAGCGGGCCCGCGAACTCTGAGCGAATTTGTTTTTCTCGAATCTAATCGGTCCGACACAAAAGTCGACTCGTGTGACGACGACGACGACGAGATTACTTCGACATGTTTACTGAGCGAAGAGGGCCGCGCGGCGACGATTAGCCAACGTTGACACGCACGCACGCCGGACGACAGACAGACAGACAGCAGTCGAACGAACGTTCTCGCACGTCCCGGCGATACCATCGGCAGCGCGGCGACCGCCCCGATTTTAAGCGTCCGGCGACGTCACCCGGCGCGATAAGGACCGGCAGATTAGAAGACGGGGTCTATGGTGCAATCGGACGTACGCGCGCGCCGTTGTCCCGATCTGTTGTTGTTTTTCGGGCGCTTCACGGTCGCGGTATTGAACCCGGCGGCGTTTCCGCGATCGGAACCCGGGGGGGAAGAAAGCAACGAGCGGCGCGAAGTCCACGGGGAACGCGGAAAAATTGCACAAATGTAACGATCGCAGCTCTGCATTTTCTTTGTTTGTCGATGATGACGTTCCCCATCAATCTCAATAATTGCCCCCCCCCCCCCCCCCCCCCCCCCCCCCAGCAAATGTGTTGCATTTCATACACTTGCTGGGATTAGTTAATTTATTTATTAATTAGTTAGTTATACATCGACCCCTTAGAATGCCCCCCCCCCCCTCCATATTAAAAAAGAATACCCAATGTATTGATTTTCGTGAAATTGGCAGAGTAAGTTCTTCATTTTTTTGCAAAATTATATATGCCCCCACCCCCACTCCGTTTGTTGTCATTTTTTTAATTTGACCAAAGCGTGGGGGTCTCTACACAATTAGCACACGTGCAACTTTTTACATCGATGTAGCTTTTTTTTTTAATCAAAGTGCAGATTTTCATGTACTTGCCGGGAAATGTTTTTCATCCCACTAGGTGATGTTTTCATGTGATGTTATATATCGATGCAACCATTAGTACCCCCGCCCCCGTACTTTTAAAATTAAAAAAAAAATCGTGTAAATTAAAATAAATTTTTTTTGGATAAATTAAAAATTTGTATTGGTTTTCACGCAATTGGCAAAGTGTGTTCTCCATCCTTTTTCGTATTTATGCAATTTTATACATATCGCCCCCCCCCCCATGTTAGATCGATGCCCCATCGTCTCGTCGGTTAATTCCGTTTTTCGTTCGTAGTATTATTTTATTTAGTTTAATTTTATTTTTCTCGTTTCTTGAATTTTTTTTTCGTTGTTGTCTTTTGCTTTTTTCGCGTTTTACTGGTTCGAGTTGTTAATTTTCGGCCATTCGCGTTTGCGACGTCGTCGGTTTGTGCGGCCTTCTCTGCGTGAATTTTTTTTTTAATCCGCGTTTCGTCGATGAAAATGAAATTATCGACGACAGTTATGCGAGCACGACCCCCGCGAAGAAGTAAACAATTTGTTTTCTTTCCGCTTCCCTTTCCATGACGCAACCGCCGGGTTCGGTTGCATCACTTTGATGATGCAATTGAAAACATACGTTGGTATTGAGGAAAAAAGCGGAGACGATGTCATGGCGAGCAAACATTCGATAAAGATGTTATTCAGGCCGGGAACAATGGGTCGCGAGTTTTCGCCACGTGGGTTAACTACGTGCAGGTGGTCAAGGAGAAATCTGCGAGAGGAGTAAATTTTGAACTCGGAGTTGGCGACTCGAGCAGTAAATAAAGCTCAACGAACGTATAAAAAAAAGTTTGTTTCTCAATCTTGATTGTTGGGGGCCGGGGGGGTTACGTTTGGGATGGTTGTTATTAAATAGCTAAATGTTTTTAGGCAATTGCTCGCTCAAAAACAATTATGACGTCGTCGCATGGTTAGTTTGATTGTTTGATACAAATTTCAAAAATTGCAATATGAAGTTTAAAAAATGCCAAACTGAAAATTGTATAAAATTACAAAATATCAAAAACGCAGGTTGCTAAAATTTAAAGATGCCAGAGATTTACGGGGCGATTATCTCGGTGATAAATTGAATAAACTGAACACATCGATTTCGGAATTGTATTCCCCGTATTGGTTACGGATCGAGAAACCCCGATCGAATTTGCAGCAAAATTTGTTGGTGATTGGTTGCTTTGTTAATTAAGATAGTTTTTGAGTTTTTGGTAGGAAGTTGGCAGTTGGTAGGTTTGGGGTCGGGTTGTATCGAGTTGGGTTGGTTTGTATCGAGTTGGGTTGGGTTGGGTTGTATCAAGTTGGGTTGGGTTGTATCGACTTGGGTTGGGTTGGGTTATATCGAGTTGGGTTGGTTTGTATCGAATTGGGTTGGGTTGGGTTGTATCGAGTTGGATTGGGTTGTATCGAGTTGGGTTGGGTTGGGTTATATCGAGTTGGGTTGGTTTGTATCGAATTGGGTTGGGTTGGGTTGTATCGAGTTGGGTTGGGTCGAGTGAGGTTGGGTTGGGTTCGCTGAAAGCTCTCAAATATTTATAAAAGATTGCCAATAAAAATATATCAAAAATGTAAAAGTGATAAATGCAACAAAAAAATTCAAAATTAAAATAAAAAAATTACAAAAATCGCATCCCCAGTTTGTATGTTGTCCAATTAGAGTTTATAGGTCGAAGTTTGTATGCCTCGCTGTTTTTTGTCTTTGTACGTTGTACTTTGTATTTTATACTTTGGGCGCCGTTCTGTGCACTGTGTATTTTCATGATTCCGTTCCTGTTGCCTATTTCGAGTAATTCGCCCATTACCGTTATTATGAAACTTGCAAAAAATACTACAAATGTGTTTCAACGAATATCGGCACTGTCAGTAGTCCGAGATATACAACAAGTTTGGCAATGGAACACGAATTAAGTCGACAAATTGAAATACAAACGGAAACAATCAAATATGGCTTTGTGTGATTTGACTTCGCAGTTACAGTCGCAACCTAATCATATTTGACGTTTCCGTTGACACCTGTCAGTGGAAACGTCAATCGAATCTGCGATTTATTTGACGTTCCAAAAAATAATTTCAACCAATCCGCGTTGCCTTGAATCCTGCGATTTGTCAATATGTTTTTTATCGCCGCATAGCGACGGTATCGCCGTCTCGCGTCGACCGCCCAAACAAAGCGAATTCCTCGCCGAACGCATCATCCCAGATTTCCGCATAACCCAATCGCGCCAATAACGTTTCCCCGGTCGAATGCGTAAACATCGATAGCTCGGCTCGACTTGACCGTGTCGGTTCGTTTTTTAGCAATTCGGCGATAAACCCGGCACGCCGCGACCTCAATGTACGAAAATAAGTCTGCAAAAAAAACGCGCTCATTTCACGGACGACTTCGCGCGTGCGTTGGTTTGGCTGCGATTGTTGTTGTTGTTGATGTTGTCAGTAGTCGGCGATGTTACGCTTTGTCGATTTTCGGCGACCGACTTTTGAAATAGTTTGCGTTTGCGTCATTATCGCGTCGAACGATTGCGCTGGCCTCGGGCTAGTGTACTTCGGCGGTTTTTTTTTGCAGGTCCGAGTCTGCACCGCCGACGTTACTAGGTCAGCGTTACTGGGTTAAGATCTTTTTCGTTCAAAGTTCTTATACGAGTTTTTGTTTGGGGTTTAATTTCGATTTCGTTAAGAAATTGTACTCATTTCTTAACGAAATCGAAATTAAACCCCAAACAAAAACTTAAATTAAAATACAATTAAAAGCCAGAACTAACTAACTTAAAAATATCAAAACTACCAAAATCACAAAAAAATTGAAAACAAATGCTTCGTCAGTTTTTGAAGTTTTTGAATTTTGGGAGAAAAAGTACAAAAATAACTACTACGAAAAGTACCAACTAACCACGTTACCAAAACCACTAACAAATATCATCGATCACTACTCAGTAGTTGGGAAGTTGGTAACTAGTAGTTGGTGAGAGGTTGTTGGGTAGTTAATAATTGCCAGTTAGTAATTGGTAGTTAGGTAGTTGGTAGTTGATGCAAACCAACGTCTGCGTGTTTTTTGATTTTACACAATTCTTTTATTTATTTTGTTGTATGTGATGACTTCTTCGTTTATTGTGCGTTTTGGCGAAGACTGAGGAACACAGCCCGCGCGCTTTGTTCGTAGTCCGACTCTGGCCAAACGTCTTTTCAGCGTCAATGCCATCTCTTGTTTGCTCTTCGATTTTATCGACGCCCATCGTGACCTGTTGCAATACGTGCGGTATCTAGGAATTTCCGCACGGACTCGACTGTCGGAAGGCCTTGAAAACTGAAACGAACGAAATATTGATAAAAACTTAAAATATGAGTTACGCATGAAAACGACATTTAATTTTAATTTTTTACGTTTTCGTCTGTGATTTTGGACGATTATGAAATTAGAAGCATTTTTTCCACATTTGTTCCATTTTGAGACTTTTCTGTTTTTAAAATTACTATCAATTTGAATTTTTGAAGTTTTTTTTTTTAGTTTTTTAGGCGTTTCGTGAGTTTGCATTTTTTTCGCATTTGTGAATATTTTTATATTCGAAAATTTAACAATTGATTTAATTTTGGAAAATTTTTAGCTGCTTAGTTTTGGCGTTGAAAATTGTTTAACAATTTCGAAAATTTTATGAATCGATTATTCTGCAAATGTCAAAAATTGTAAATATGAAAAAAAAAATTTAAAAGTATTAAAAAAGAAAATTATTCATAATTGACAGATATGTATATGTATGTTGGGTTGGGTTGGGTTGGGTTGCGTTGCGTTGGGTTGGGTTGGTTTGTTTTTGGTTTGGTTTGGTTTGGTTTGGTTTGGTTTGGACTGAGTTGCTAATTGGAACATCGACCTAAATTAATATCATTATTAATAAAATAAATTTCTTAAAATGGAAAAATTAGAAAAATCTCTTAATGGTAAAAATGCAGAAATATAGAAATTATTCTTTTAACAAAAATAAAAGCAAAATCAAAATGAAAATCATGATTGCTAAACATTTCTAAATTGACATTTGTCTACAAGACTGTTGCCCGGTTTCACAAACGCTAATCGGTCGTTAACGACTTGTTAACGAATCGTCAAAAATTTGCCGATACGTTATCTTCTTTAATCCATCGTCAAATATTTGACGATGGACAGGTCAAATGCAGTTGGTATTTGACGATGGATTAAAGACTCGATAACGAATCGCCAAACTTTTGATTATTCGTCAACAAGCCACTAACGACCGATCGGCGTTTGTGAAACCGGACATGTAAGACGCAAAACGAACGAAAATCGCAAACGTCAAAAAAATCAAAATTGCCAACATACAAAAATGATAATACACAACCGCGACAAAGTCTGAAAGCAAAGTTGATTGCAATTTGTTAGTTTTATTTGCATCGTTGCCTTTGATTTTCGAGTCATGCAACTCGTTATGCTTGCGTGTGTGTCAGTGGTTTCAAAGTGACGTCACTTTAATATTCGTTAAATTTTATTTTTTATTTATTTAGATGTTATTTAAGCTCGATGGTAAATTGAGTTTATTTATGCGAATCTTATTTGAGGATAAGAGAATTAATTATTACATTTTTAGAGCGACGCAACGCTCAATGCTTCTTTGTTTGAGTCGGTTGCGTAACGTAGCATAAATTTTATTGCTTGCATCCAAACAAAAACCGGATATAAATTATTTTATTTCGAACGCACAGGAACAACAGCGATAACATACAAAATTTAAACAACGCGGCGTCCTATCAGTAGTCGTCGGGGCGCGCCACGGTGAAGTCGAGAATTTCGTCGCTCGTCAGGAACCTGACGTCGCTCTGGCTGTCGCCGCTTCCGCTCTTCATCTTCTTCATCCTGAGGCACCAGTACGAGTACCGCCTGATCGCGAAGACTGCGCACACGACTCCGAAGATCGCCAGACACACCGAAGCCACCGCGATTATCGCCGACTTGTTGGACGCCTTGGGCGGCGTTTTTTCCACCTGCGGTTTCGCGGTCGTCGTCGTCGTCGTCGAGAAATACGCGAAATCGTCGCCGGTCGTCGTCGTCTCCAGCGGCGGGAACGTTTCCTCGGGAGTTAGTCCGTTCGGTATCGTGACGATGTCGTTGTAGAGATTGGTCTTTGTGGTGGTTTTTTCGATTTTTTTCGTGGTGGACGGCGGCGTCGTTACCGTCGTGGACGTTTGCGTTACGATTTTGATTTGAAGTTTCGTCGTTGGTGGAGTCTTCGGGGTCGTTGGTGGAATTTTCGATGTCGTTGGTGGAGTTTTGGACGTCGTTGGTGGAGTCTTGGACGTCGTCGCCATTGACGTCGGTTTAATTGGCGTGGTTGGAATTGGCGTCGTTGGGGTCGTGTAGGTGATCGTTGTATTTGCTGTTAATGATGACCGCTGGGCGGTCGTTGTTAATTTTGTTGTCGCCATCGTAGTTGTGGTCGAGGTTGGTTTGAATGTCGTGGTGGGCGTCGTTACGTTCACCATCGCGTCATCCGAGACTGGGTATTCGGTGGAGTAGTCGAACGAACCTGCGATTCAGCACCAAATGATACAAAAAAAAACAAGTTTATGTCAATTTACCCAAAATGCAGATGGCGGCGTAATCGGGACAGCACGTGTTCCTTTCCATGCAGTTTTCGTCGCAGTCGCAGGCGACCTGAAAAGTGTTGGAGGACGTGACGTTGGTTTCGCCGCCGTTGCACCTGTTCGCGCACGATTCCACGTCGATGGCGTTGGTGAAGACCTCTTCGGATTCGCTAAAAAAATTGTTCACTTAGACATCAAAGCAAGATCGCTATAAACTCACGTCGTTGAACTGCCCTCGTCGGCGTCCGTGCAGCCCTCTATCAGCCTCACGTCGTCGATGGCGATGTCGCTGACGTAACTCGAGCCCCTCACTCCCTCGAAGACGATCTGGAAGTCGTCGTCGACGGCGCCCAAGTACGTGAAGCTCCGCAGCCAGTGGTCCCCGTGGTTACCGGACCTCCAGAACACCGAGGTGTCCGGATCCAGGTCCCAGGAATCGCGCGACTTCTTCAGGTACACGCGCAGATCGCCGATTTGCCTGCCGTACATGTGGTAGTAGAATTCGAGACAGGTCGCGTTGTCCTGGCGCGCGTACACTGGCGAGATCAGCCGCGCCGTGTCGTTGACGTTCTTCGACGAGGCTTCGATGTACATGTAGTAACCTGTCGGCGACGATCGAAAATAAAAATAAAAATCGGATTGATTCGGTTCGACTCACCGTCGCCGAACTCCCCCTTGGTGTGGTCGAAGCGGGGTCCGGTCCCGATGTGTCCGCTCGGCGTCGCGTAGTTCAGCCGCGTCCAGTCGAAGTTGTGGTTGAGGTCGTGGCTCCAGCCGCACAGGTCCTCGTTTTCGAAGTCGCAGCTCAAAGTCGCCGTGCGATTGGTCTCTGGAATGTTTTGCATGAGCCCGCGCGCGCGCGATTGGTATTAATGGCTCACTCAGACAAGACGGTAGGAACCCGTCCCAGCGGATCCCGTCGCAGAAGGCCGCGAAGGGCCCTTTTAGATCGTACCCGGGCTTGCAGAAGAAATTCAGGACGGCGCCCCCGTGCGAAGGGTAGATGAGGCCGTTGGACGGCGGCCGGATTTTCTGGCAGGTGGCTCCTAGTGGGTTGCGATAATGGAGGTTGGGTTGGGTGATTGTTTTTTTTTTTTACTTACGGACGCACTTGGGCGGCTTGATGTCCCACCTGCCGTTGATGCACTTTGCGTACCTCTCGCCGGCGAGGCGATAGCCTTTGTTGCATTGGAACTGCGCGAAGCTGCTTCTCGCACGGCTCCGCATGCGACCGTGATTGATTCTGAGCGCTTGGCAGGCTTATAATAATAATAATAATAATATAAATAACATCATAAGTAATAAATAAAAATTACTATATCGCTGAAATTGTGCGAAGGAACTGGCAAAAATATCAAATATCGAAGTAACAAACAAAAGTAAAAATTTCAAAAATCAAAACGTCGAGAAAAATGATAAATTTGACAAATTTCGAAAAAATCGCTTAAAACTAAAACCGTGAAAAATCACAAAATGGCGCGAATTATTAAAATTTCTGTTCCATAAAAAAACGCAAAAATGTGAAAATTGTCGGCGTGGCCAAATATCGAAAATTCACGAAAAGGGTGAAAGCCGCAGAGAAAAACAAAATCCGAAAGAAACGAAAATTCGCAAATGTGTGAAAATTGTGTAAGAAAGCATCAAAATTACCAAATTGGTAGAAATATAAAAAAAGTTAAGTCACGTGTGAAAAGTGAAAAAAAAAAAAAATAAAAATCGTTGAAAAATGTCTTCGACTTTTACTCACGTATTCTCCTGTGCGTGAACACCGGGCTCATCAACGAGTCCGCGTAATCGCCAAAAACTGCAACAGTGTGAAAATTATGAAAAAGTGCCAACAAAATGCGAAATTGACTCGAACGATATGGTGGAAAACGTCAAATTTTCGAAAATTCCAAAAATAATAAAACTGCGAAAAAATCATAATTTCAAACTGTGGCAGCGTTAAAGTGACTTTAGGCGGCTCCGGCAGACAATTATTAAGTACACGTTTGAGGCACGTGCGTTTGTGGGCATTTGCGTAAATTGACTTTTAACCTCGTTTTGAATGCGCGCGAATAAAAAAAATGTTATTACTGTGTTAGGCTGGTTTTTTCGTCAATATCGATCACTTGGAAGATTAATCGAAGCAGACATTCGTACGCAACACTGGAAACGCAAAACCACTAAAAATTGATAAGCTGTAAATAAAATCGTAAAGAAGCAGGTGAAACGGTCAAAATAAATTGATCGATTATTACGAAGGATTCAAAAGCGGAACGTGGCCGCACTTGTTTCAACCGAACCAATGTAATCTATCGTTTTCCATACTCTACCCTACTCTACTCACATATTTTCTTGTGCGGGTACAGGGTCAGCGCGTCCGCGGGCTCCCACAGAACGACGAAGCAGAAGAACGCCGCCGGCCAAAAATCCATGGCGACCGCGAAAAGCGCCGAAAAAAAAAAACGACAGCACCGCACCGAAATCGCTCTCGACGTCTGAAACAATGTGAATCTGTGCGGCGCTCGCATCACTCCGTAGACGTACTTGGAAGGCTTATCGGCGGCACTTCCTACGGAAGCGCGATACCACCGGCACCCGACGATAATCTCGAAAACGTTCGCGAAAGTGTCTTTCGGTCGGCGTCGATTTTTAAAAATGCGCTCGCAAATCTGCACGGGACGGGGATCAGGGTCGGCGTCGGTGACGGCGACGTCCGAGGTGAACGTCGGGTATAAATCGAAGTACCCGTTGACAGCTGTCGCGCATCGTCGACTTATCTTTTGGCGGCTCTTGCAGCTACCGCTTATGTGAATTGTGACGTTTGTGGAAAGTCGGACGTGGCCGCACTAAGAACTATTTAAACTGTTCCAGTCACCCATTAACAATTTATGTTCGCCAATGATAGCTTCTGGTGCTCAGTGACATCACTTGACGTCAACTACTTAGAAATATATAAATTTGCTAGAAGTCGGACGTGGCCGCATTCACGAACTTCTGTCGCTTACTGTCTATTGCTTACGGAATTTACGACGTTCGTCGAAAGTCGGACGTGGACCCATTAATAGCTTTAAACAGTTGCAATTACCCACTGACAACTTCTTTTCCCCAATAATAGGTCATTGAGCCCATGACATCTCCTGTCATCCATTGCTTATAGAAATTTTAAAGTTGGACGTGGCCGCATTCACGATCACATTAACGGTCCCAATCGTCGACTGACAACTTCTGTCACCCGCTGACAGCTCCAAGAGTCTATTGCTTATGGAATTTACGACGTTCGTAAAAAATCGGACGTGGCCGCATTAATAGTTACATAAACAGTTGCAATCGCCCACTGACAACTTCTGTTCGCCAATAATAGATCTTGATGCGCATGACAACGCCTGACATTAACTGCTCATGGGAATTTTAAAGTTTGTTAAAAGTCGGACGTGGCCGCATTCGTAATTTTATAATCGGGTTAAATGACAACTACTGTCACTTAATTATAATTTATGCCACCCACCGATTATTTAAATTATGAAGTTCGTGCAAACTCGGACGTGGCCACGTTAATAATTATTTGATTAGTCTCCATCGCGTACTGACAACTCACATAGCTAGGTTGCGACTCCTTCAATTTATCTGCCGGTACTTCTGTCAATGACTTATCATACATTGACAGCTCCGATGCTAATGGCCTAATTTAGTAACTAACGTTTAAACTGACAACTACTGACATCCATGACAGAAGCTGTCACTTGGTGACAGAAGACGTCATTGAGTCATAAAAGCTGTCAATAGATGTCAGGGTTTGCTTATTGTAACATGAGATAATGGACAGTTACCATTACCTCATGTTACAATAAGCAAGCTCTGAAATCTATTGGCAGCTTTTATGACTCAATGACGTCTTTAATCACCAAGTGACAGCTTCTGTCATAGATGTCAGTAGATCTTGACATCTTTAATCGGTAACTAGAAGTGGGTAATGACAGCTCTTTTTTACTGACGCATTCTGACAGTTCATGTCACTTATAAGACATACTGATTTTGGTCACTTATTGAAAACTGCTGCAAACTTCCAGTTCTTGTACAACAATGAGAACTGTGATATTTATAGCTTTTTTCAATATGATAAAAAAATGTTGTTCTTGCTTATTATTAGGCGAGTGAATGTGCGCAATGCAAACAAAGGATGAAAGAAAACTAAAATTAATTTATTTTCAATAAATAAAAAAGGAGGCAAAATTAATCGAAAAAAAAAATAAACACATAACTGCAACAAGTAATTTAAGAAAAAAATTAAATTGAAATAAATTGAAGCAATTGCCATGAAATGAGGCAATTAAAATAACTTCGTTTAAAAAAGAATTAAAAAATAGTCGAAAAAAAAAAATTTAAAGCCCCGCTTCGAATTAATTCCCAATCCGGTCCTGCGTTTCTTACGACGTCGTACCTGCTTCGTCGCGGTAGGTGGCAGCACCGCCGCCCAATCCAATTTCGCATTATCAACCTAACGGATCGTCGCAATCAGTTGGCGATCGGTTTCGTGCGATAGGACACCGTGGTGCGCGATAGACTGTGCCCGTTTATTGTTTTTCGCGATCGTGATTTCGTGCCATCGTTCCCGACAAGCGCCGCCGCCAAGATGCCCGTCTTCCACACGAAAACGATCGAGTCCATCCTGGAGCCCGTCGCGCAGCAGGTAACAAACAGCGCAACGCGACCGATCGCCCGGCGGTCCCGATCGTGGCGGCGTCGCGCCGTCGGGGCCACTTTGCGTTAATAACCCCCTTAGTAAGTCGCTAATTTTAGATCGGGTCACGCCCACGCGATTCATCACCGCTGCATTGTCGCCGATCCCGGTGCACCGCTCGGGCGAACACCCCGGGAGAACGGGGGCGATTTCTCGGGTGCAGGTGCGCGCGGGCGAGTGGGCTCCGCGGTGTCGTGGGTCGGCGCTCCCGAAAAGGTTATGTCGGTCGTCGTGCTTGCGTTGTTTACGTTGAGAGAAACAGAGATAACGTTTTCAGACGGAATCGTAGTTTCGACGATAACGGGCGTTGGAAATTTCCTGTTTGTTTTGGTGCATTGATTTGATTTATCTGTGATGCGACAGGAAGAGTTTAATTTGCCGGAATTTGTCCGATTCGGATGTTGGGTTGTTAAATAAGTGTTTACGTAATTTTTAAAATAAAAGATAAGAATCTAGTAATTGCACAAATGAGTAAATATTTCAATAATAAGTTATTCTCAGTTATATGTTTTTATTAGGTTGCGTGGATTGTATTCGAACGTCAAACTGTGACATTTAAGTTCGTATGACTTCTGCAATGCGGACATCTCACATTGCGATAATTAAATGTGTAGATACTTATTATTACTTCCTTGCGATATGTTTTTTTTTATCAAATGTGACGAAGCTGGCGCTTTCCGTAGTGGCGTTTCAAGGTTATGTGTTGTCGGGTCGTTGTCTACAAAATACGTGACGGATGTAAACTGTTGCATTTTAGGTAATTTTGGTATTTTTACGATTTTGTTTTGTGCGATCATAAATTGTTGTCATTTTTTATAATTGTGTCTATTTTTCATGTTCATGTTTCGGAAATTAATATTTTTAAATTTGACTCAGACCTATTTTTAAAATTTTGGTTCTCTTGCAATTATTTTCAGATAATTTTTATTTTCTGCTTTTTTGACTTTGTGGTGATTTATAAATTTGTATTGTGTACATTTTTAATTTTCATTTATTTTGTATTTATTGTATTTATTTTGACATTTAGATTTTTTTTTAATTTTATTATTTTCAAATAATTAAAATTTTTTGCTACTTTTCCATTTTGACATTTTTTTCGGGGCACGATTTCGAAACTTTTAATTTGTCGCATTACATTTTATCGTTTTTACGTCACTTTTGACGTTTGTCACCATTTTAATTATAATTTACGTTTTGTTATTTTTGCGCGTCACATTTCACCCCCTGAATCGAAACGCCCGTGCATATTTATTTGCCGAAACATGACGTAACCCTCCTCTTCGAGCGCGGCGTTTATTTCCAACTTCACGTGAGTCACGGCGACGACGCCGAAAACCACCGAACCGACTCCGAGTCGCCGTTTAGCGAAACAAAGGGGCGCGCGCGCCCGAACAAAACCGACTTGGCCGGCTTCCAAATTCGCCAAATCGACGCCGATTAACCTCGCCGGCCCGATTCGCTTTCCGCGCACCGGTTGGATTCCCCGTTCCGTGTTCGCGACATTTCGCGGCCCACGTGCGTCGATTTGCGCGAAACCGGAAATGTCAAAAACGCAATAAAACCGAAAATAGAATTTAATGAAAAATCTTGGCCGCCTTTAGTATTTTTTTTTATTTTATTTGTTGGAGAATTGGCAGGTTGCTTGGTTTAAAACCTCGTTCGTTAATAAATATGAATTGTGTTGGAAATATTTTATTTAAAAATTAAAAAAAAGTTGATTCGAATTGAATTTTTTTTAGGTTTCGAGGTTGGTGATTCTGCACGAAGAGGCGGAAGATGGCAACGCGATGCCCGACC
The DNA here is from genome assembly GCA_959613385.1 of Geotrupes spiniger. Classification (NCBI taxonomy): domain Eukaryota; kingdom Metazoa; phylum Arthropoda; class Insecta; order Coleoptera; family Geotrupidae; genus Geotrupes; species Geotrupes spiniger. The sequence goes on from OY390740.1 coordinate 284,201, forward strand.
TGGAGATGCCCGTCAAGGTCGTCAGCAACGCCGTCTCCAACCTGGTCAAGGTGAATTTCGCGCGCGCTGAGCGCTCGGACTTTTTTTTTCTTACGAAATTTCCGTGCAGGTGGGAAGGGAGACCATCAACAGTTCCGACGACCCGATCCTGCGCCAGGACATGCCGTCCGCGCTCGTTAGGGTCGAAAGATCGGCGAAGCTGCTCGAAGAGGCCAGCGCGATGCTCAAACAGGATCCGTTCTCGGGACCCGCCAGGAAGAGACTCATCGAAGGCAGCGGTGGAATCTTGCAGGTTGGTTGGGTTGGCGAACCTGTCTGGTTATTTTTAGTTCGCGATCGCGCGTCCATAGGCGAAACGTCAAAATTTGAACGCGAAATCTTTGTTAGAAAATTGTGGTAAATTGCAATTTCGCGATTGAAATTTTGAGGTTAAGGCTACGTTTGAGTTTCTTTGATTTGATTGCGCGATTAATTAACAGGCCACGTCGGCGTTGTTGCTGTGCTTCGACGAGTCCGAAGTGAGGAAAATCATCAGGGAATGCAACCGAGTTTTGGATTACTTGGCGGTGACAGAGGTCATCGAAACCATGGAGGAGTTGGTGCAATTTCTGCGCGATCTCAGCCCGTGCTTGAGTAAAGTTTCCCGAGAAGTCTCGGCGAGGGAAAAAGAGCTGACGCATCAGGTTAGCTTGGATTTAATTCGTTTTGCGCGGCCGATGACGATTTTTTAATTTTTCAGGTCCATTCGGAGATTTTGATCCGGTGTTTGGACCAAGTGAAGACTCTTGCGCCGATTTTAATTTGTTCCATGAAGATCTTCATCCACATCGTTTCGCAGGGCGGGAAAGGCGTCGAGGAGGCCGCCGAGAACAGGAATTATCTGGCGTCGCGAATGGGCGACGAGATAAACGAAATCATACGAGTTTTGCAGCTGACGAGCTACGACGAAGAGCAGTCGGACTTGGACAACCTGACGGTGCTCAAAAAGTTGCAGAACGTCATTCAGAATAAGATAAACGCGGCGAGCGATTGGCTGATGGTGGGTTGGACGTTGTGCGTCGTCGTTTGATTGACGGCTTGTTTTGCAGGATCCTAAAGCGGTCAAGGGAGGCATCGGGGAAAAATCGCTCCGGCAGATAATCGATACGGCGCAGAGGGTCTCTGAAAGGTTTGTTTGCGTACGAATAAATTTTAAGAAATCGTTTTGTGAAATTGAATTTTTTAGGTGTCTTCCGCAAGACGCGCACAATATCGAGAGGGTCGGATCTGAGTTGACGACGATGACCGATGCGCTGTGCGAATTGAGGCAGGAGGGTAAAGGGGCGACTCCCCAGGCCGAGGCGTTGGCCAGGGGGATAAAAGAGAAGGTTGCCGATTTGCAACAAGCGGTTTTGAATGCGGTCGTCGCCGTCGACAAGGCCGGTTTGCAGCAGACCGCTCATACTGTTCAGGGACGGTTGGAACAGGCGCGTAAATGGCTGTCGAATCCCGGACAGGACGATAAAGGATTGGGGCAAAGGGCCATCGCTTTGGTCGTGGATGAAGGAAGAAAGGTATGGGAAACAATAAATACGCTTAAATTCATGAATTGATAAACAACAAAAAAAAGTAAAAAAGTTGTTGAAAATTCAAAAATTCAACTTCAAAAGAAAAATGTTAAAAATCATAAAATATTGTAAAAATTCTTACAGATTGCAAAAAATCGAATAAGTCATAACATTTATAATAATCACATAATTTTTTTAATTGTTATAATGCAGCAGCAATTAACGCATCACTCACTAGAAACTTAAGCCAACTAATTTCTTTAATTTTTCAATTCCACTATTTCTTAAATTTGTGATTTATTTCTAATAAAATTCTTACAATTTAGGTTGCCGAAGGCCTCCCGGGCATGCAAAAGGCCGAAGTCCAGCAGCTCTGCGAGGAAGTCGACAACCACTCGCGCCAACTGTCCAACCTGTGCGCCCAGGGCAAAGGAAACGGCCCGCTCGGACAGGAGGTCGCGCGTAAGCTCTCGCACAAGCTGCACGAGCTCAAGGAGAAGATCAACCAGGCGGTGGTGAACCGCGTCGTCGAGGACTTCATCGACATCGTCACGCCGCTCAAGCAGTTCACGGAGGCCGTGTCGGCGCCAGAAGGGACGCCCAACCGCGACCAGAACTTTGGCGACAAGGCCAACCACCTGCAGCAGTTCTCGAACCGCGCCGTCAAGACCGCCAAGATGGTGGCCGCTGGTACGTTTCACAGTTGCGATAGGTCGAGATCGAACGGCGAGGCCGTTTCGTCGATTGTAATTTGACTTTTTAATTGTAGGTAGTTCTAGTAGTTTTTTGAAGAAATGTAAGTTGAAAGGGAGGGCGTGTAACGGGTGTGAAACCGTCCGGTTGGTTTTATGTGTGCATGCGTGCGTTGATTTTTTTTTGGGCGTCTGTTTCGTGGGTGGGGTTTGTGGTCGTGTGGCTGTTGGATGATTAAAATTAATTAATGAATCCCAACATGTAAAGAAAAAAAAATTGCACAAAAATATGAAACAATTTTAAGATTCACTGCCAAAGACATTGTTTGATGGGGTGATTTATTGCCAAAGACATTGTTTCAGTTAAAACACAAAGATTGTATTAACAAGAGATTAATTGCAATTAAAGTAAAAAACACAAAATTTTATTAACAAGAGATTCATTGGAATTAAAGTACAAAGCACAAAATTGTTTTAACAAGAGATTAATTGGAATTAAAGTAAAAAAAAAAAAAAACAGAAAAACCCACCCAGGAATGGAGAGTCAATATAATTATTTTTTCCGATATTTACTAGATCACTAACGTGTTTGTTGATCATACGATTAAACAATGCTTTTTTAATTTCCATGCACTTTAGTAGCAACCGTCTGTACTTATTTTCTTTTAGGGGGATCCGGTGGTAACAAAAAGCTTGCGGAATCTCTGCAGAGCGCCTCCGGTCAAGTGGAGAGTTTAACGCCGCAGTTGGTGTCCGCCGGCAGCATTCGCATGAACTACCCGTCGTCGAAAGCGGCCGACGAGCATTTCGAAAATCTGCGCCAGCAGTATTCCGACCTGTTGGTCAAAACCAGGAACTTGTGCGACGAGGCGACCGACTCGTCCGATTTCGTCAAGGCGTCCGAGGAGCAGATGAAGAAGCACACGTTCCTGTGCGAGGAGGCGATCAAGAACAAGCAGCCGCAGAAGATGGTGGACAACACGTCGGCGATTGCGAGATTGGCCAATCGCGTGCTTCTGGTGGCGAAGCAGGAGAGCGACAACTCGGAAGATCCGCGTTTCATCGACGAGATCAACAACGCGACGGATTTCGTGCAGAACAGTACGGATGTGTTTGAGCGGTCGTTGGTTTCGTGCGACTAATTTTGATTTTGTAGCTTTGCCGGCGATGGTCCAGGACGCCAAACGTGTCGCCGTTGATCCTAATGATCACGGCGCCATTTCGAAGTGGAGGGAATCGAATAAAGCGGCAAGTGATCGAAGTGCAAATTTAAATAATTATAATAAACTTAGGGAGCTGAAAATTTTTATCAATTTTTGCATTTTGAAGAATTTTGCAATTTTTATTCATTTTTGAAATAAGCAATAAATAGTCTGATTTTATTTATTTATTTTTTAGTTGTTGAATGCCGTCGGACAAGTTCGAAAAGCCGTCCAACCGGATCTGCCGCCCTTACCGGACATCAACGCCTTAAACATAGGTAAACACATTAATCGAAACCCATCCGTCTCTTCACTAATACAATGGGTGTCGGACTCTACTTTACTTAACTTTAATATTTCAGAACCTTCTCAGCAAGCTTCCTATTTCGCGGACAAAGGTATAATGGCTATTAGTAGTGGAGAGGTTGCGGCCAAACTAAAACCCTCTACTTTTGCTTTGTACATATTTCTATGTAGATTTTTCGCTGTGAGCTTGAATTTTTAGTTGGGGAACCGCTGCGCAATACGCCGACTCCCGGCGTCGATTCTGGTATCTTAAGCCCCGTCTCGCACCAGCACGGTCGCGTCAGCCCCTTGCCGAAGTGGGCTAGAGGTACTCGCAAATTTGAATGTCACAATTTACACTTTTTTTCGACACGATTCGTCGAGTTTTCGGTTTTCAAAGGTGACGCTTCGAATCTTTGGTTTAAATGCGGCGTCGCTGTTGAAAATCGATCACTTGGTCTTTCAACACTAACTGTTAATGGCTATACAATTTTTTTTTTTGATTTCTAATTTAATTTGGCTTACGCAGGTGACAATTCAGATCTACTCTGTCAGGAGTTGTTAATACCTAATAATTATCAAGAGGAAGGTAATTTTTTTGTTCTTTGATTTGTTGTCATGTGTCGGTTGATTCGTGTCAAAAATCATTGGCTTGCTGTAAATTGCTTTGCATTCGACTAATCGGCATGTGGTGGCTTTTTTCGTTCTGTTTAATTCATCATTCGTGTCTGAATCGATTGCGATGTTAAATATCGTACGTTGTTTGCGAACCTTTCCTATTGATTGTTGTCGAAATTTCATGCATCCAAGGATTTTATCGTTTCATTCCCCAGTACGTTCTCGAAGACGGTAATTATCGAAAAATTGATCGACGTGCACGTTGAGATTTCGTTAATTTTTGTGCGTGTGTTTTAAGACGCGGCGCCGCCGCGTCCTCCGCTTCCGAGCGGTGATGGAGCACCGATGAGGCCACCACCACCCGAGACTGACGATGAAGACGACGTCTTCAGAAACGCACCTAGTTCCAGCCAACCAATTATGGTAAGTTAACTGATTAGATTTGGTCACATTGCCTTAATCTTTTTGTTTTTTTGTGGTAGGTGGCTGCTCACAATCTCCACAGGGAAGTGCGTCAGTGGTCTGCGAAGGATAACGAATTGGTCGGTGCCGCCAAGAAAATGGCGCTGTTGATGGCAAAGTTGTCTGATTTGGTTCATAATGACGATAAAGGTGGGTGCACGAAGATGAAATCAAATCATCGATCCTTCAACCGTACATCAAATTATTTCTCATTTACATTTTCATCTAAAAAATCTGTGAAAGTTAATTTCATTCACATTTATCGTTCCATAAAATTTCATCATATTTTTAGGTAGCAAACGTGAGTTGATAGCAACTGCGAAAGCCATAGCAGACGCCAGCGCCAACGTCACGAGCATCGCGAAAATTTTAGCCCGCGAATGCACAGACAAGCGAATAAGGACAAACTTACTGCAAGTGTGCGAAAGAATTCCCACGATCGCCACCCAATTGAAAATATTAAGCACCGTCAAGGCGACGATGTTGGGAGCACAAGGTTTGTTAGATACGAAGTTTTACGGCCGTAAATGTCGAAGCACTCTAACTTATTATCTCGCATTTATTTATTAAAACTAATTTTGATAATAAACAAAGACTCGTCTCTGTACATATCGCTGTATATTGCTTTTTCCAATTGCTGTCGTAAGGCGGAAAACTCAAAGGTTTGCACGGTTTTGTGCCCGTTGGATCGGAATGTTCATGGTGATGTTTTGCAGGGTCGGAGGAGGATCGCGAGGCGACCGAAATGCTGGAGGGTAACGCGCAGAACTTGATGCAGAGTGTCAAGGAGACTGTACGCGCAGCTGAAGGAGCCAGCATTAAAATACACTCGCAGACGCAGGGAAGATTGCGGTGGGTCAGGAAACAGCCGTGGTACCACTATAATTAGGAGACTGCTTGAAAAAAAAAATTACATCGTCCGTCTATTTAATGTAAAGACGCCACGGCAGTACCGAATACATTGTGCAATATTATACAGGTTTATGCCTTTTAGTATGTAATGCTGTTTATTTCATACTGATTTTAGAGGATTAAATGTAATTAGATTAAAAACTTGAATTAGACAAAGTTCAAAATTGAACATGAACCAATTATTTATTGATAATTGGGTTTATATTGGAACACAAATGATGCAATATAAAAGATTATTCTCTAAAACCAGTATTAAAACTTTATCCTCCTACACCAGTCGAGTACATTTCAAACAAACCTATTTTTTATGTTTAAAAAAATTAGTTTTTGTGCACTTGTAACCTCATTATTTTTTGTTTTTTTTTTTTTAATTAAACCCTCACTGAAGGATAAAAAACGCAATTATATACTAAAAGTAAGAATTGAAATGTTGCTACTTTAAAAAAATATATTGACAATGCCTTACTATTAATACGAGTAGTTACATGAGAAACAAAGTTATTTATTATCGATACTAATATATCATATTATACATAGCGGTACTACAGAGTGTAACTTGCCAGGAAAATGTGGGGTAGTTTTTGTTAGAGATCTACCTATATATATATTAGATATTTTTATAAGCTTGAGAGGATACGACGTTTAGCAATAGTGCCAAATATGTACCGTGAACGTATCTCCTTTTTTACGTACGTATAATTTTTTTAACGCTTTGTCGCGGATGTTTTCTAATCATTTTTACTGTTAGGTTCACGTCATTTAACTTATTACTTCATGGAGTGAAATTTATGTAATTTTATTAATAAATTTGTTTAATATCTGTGGTGTTTTTGTATTGGAAAGTTTGTTTGTTCCATGTCCCGTGCATAGAATTGCCATCAGTGCTTTGAATGCGAGGAGTTCCGTGCGTTCATGTGATCCTGATACGGATCCCAGATAATTGAAACGAGCGTTTTAAAATTTTATTTGTTTTCGCGCCAAATTACTCCTGATATTTCGCCACCTCCTCGCGTTCATGTGATCCTGATACGAATCCCACAAAATTGAAATGAACGCTTTAAAATTTTATTTGTTTTCGCGCCAAATTACTCCTGATATTTCGCCACCTCCTCGCGTTCATGTACTCCTGGTACGGATCCCAGAAAATTAAAACGAACGCTTTAACATTTTATTTGTTTTCGCGCCAAATTACTCTTGATATTTCGCCACCTCCTCGCGTTCATGTGATCCTGATACGGATCCCACAAAATTGAAACGAACGCATTAAAATTTTATTCGCTTTCGCGCCAAATTACTCCTGATATTTCGCCACCTCCTCGCGTTCATGTACTCCTGATACGGATCCCACAAAATTTAAACGAATGCTTTAAAATTTTATTCGCTTTCGCGCCAAATTACTCCTGATATTTCGCCACCTCCTCGCGTTCATGTGATCCTGATACGGATCCCACAAAATTTAAACGAACGCTTTAAAATTTTATCTGTTTTCGCGCCAAATTACTCCTAATATTTCGCCACCTCCTCGCGTTCATGTGATCCTGATACAGATCCCACAAAATTGAAACGAACATTTTAAAATTTTATCTGTTTTCGCGCCAAATTACTCCGGATATTTCGCCACCTCTTCGCGTATTCTGTGATCCTGATACAGATCCCCGAAACGTAAAGCGGACGTTTAAAAATTTTATTTGCGTTTCGGCGCGAAATAATTACTCCTGATACTTCGGCCACCTCTTCGCGTATTCTGTGATCCTGATACAGATCCCCGAAACGTAAGGCGAACGTTTAAAAATTTTATTTCTGCTTCGGCGCGAAATAATTACTCCTGATACTTCGGCCACCTCTTCGCGTATTCTGTGATCCTGATACAGATCCCCGAAACGTAAGGCGAACGGTTAAAAATTTTATTTGCGTTTCGGCGCGAAATAATTACTCCTGATACTTCGGCCACCTCTTCGCGTATTCTGTGATCCTAATACAGATCCCCGAAACGTAAGGCGAACGTTTAAAAATTTTATTTGCGTTTCGGCGCGAAATAATTACTCCTGATACTTCGGCCACCTCTTCGCGTATTCTGTGATCCTAATACAGATCCCCGAAACGTAAGGCGAACGTTTAAAAATTTTATTTGCGTTTCGGCGCGAAATAATTACTCCTGATACTTCGGCCACCTCTTCGCGTATTCTGTGATCCTAATACAGATCCCCGAAACGTAAGGCGAACGTTTAAAAATTTTATTTGCGTTTCGGCGCGAAATAATTACTCCTGATACTTCGGCCACCTCTTCGCGTATTCTGTGATCCTAATACAGATCCCCGAAACGTAAGGCGAACGTTTAAAAATTTTATTTGCGTTTCGGCGCGAAATAATTACTCCTGATACTTCGGCCACCTCTTCGCGTATTCTGTGATCCTAATACAGATCCCCGAAACGTAAGGCGAACGTTTAAAAATTTTATTTCTGCTTCGGCGCGAAATAATTACTCCGGATAATTTCGCCACCTCTTCGCGTATTCTGTGATCCTGATACAGATCCCCGAAACGTAAGGCGAACGTTTAAAAATTTTATTTGCGTTTCGGCGCGAAATAATTACTCCTGATACTTCGGCCACCTCTTCGCGTATTCTGTGATCCTGATACAGATCCCCGAAACGTAAGGCGAACGTTTAAAAATGTTATTTCTGCTTCGGCGCGAAATAATTACTCCTGATACTTCGGCCACCTCTTCGCGTATTCTGTGATCCTGATACAGATCCCCGAAACGTAAGGCGAACGTTTAAAAATTTTATTTGCGTTTCGGCGCGAAATAATTACTCCGGATAATTTCGCCACCTCTTCGCGTTCATGTGATCCTGATACGGATCCCCGAAACGTAAAGCGAACGTTTAAAAATTTTATTTGCGTTTCGACGCGAAATAATTACTCCGGATAATTTCGCCACCTCTTCGCGTTCATGTGATCCTGATACGGATCCCCGAAACGTTAGGCAAATGTTTAAAAATTTTATTTCTGCTTTGGTGCGAAATAATTACTCCGGATATTTTGCCACCTCCTCGGGTTCATGTGATCCTGATAGGGACCCCAGAAAATTGAACGGCGAATAAAATAGACAAATTCGTTGAATAGAATAAGATTTCATTCAATGAATTTCCATGTAAATTGATAAATTTGGAAATCAAACAACACATTTATTGAAAATGATTTATTTACGCATTGTTCGTTCATAAAAAAATATTTCGACGACACAGTTTTGGATAAAAGTCTTTTAGGTTACACAAATAAATAAACACGCGATTATAATTAAAACTTGTACCTAATTAAAATCAATATGATCAACGAGGTTAATTTTAATATAAAATTACAAAATAATACGCTAATTACACACATATCACAAGCTTTCCTGCAAATCGGGCAGTCGGGTTTTTAATTTTTGGAAAATTTGCTCGATGAGTAGCGCGGGTTTCGCTAATTAGCCGCCGTAATCGCTGCATTCATGAAATCGTTCAAATTCAAGGCTACGTGCCACACAACAATGCACGGTTATTAATTGCATTAAACGCGTGGTAACATTTCAAACGACTAAAGCGATTTTTGCATTTAAATTTGGGAATGACACGATCGTCGATCAATCTTCAAGGGATATTTGGGTTGGGTTGAGGTGGGTTGGGTTGTGTTGGGTTGAGTTGGGTTGGGTTGGGTTGGGTTGGGTTGGGTTGTGTTGGGTTGAGTTGGGTTGGGTTGGGTTGGGTTGGGTTGGGTTGGGTTGGGTTGGGTTGGGTTGGGTTGGGTTGGGTTGGGTTGAGTTGGGTTGGGTTGACGACTAAAGTGACTGTTCCTCATCTTCATTGATTTTTGCATATTTTGGAATGATACTATCGTCGATCAATCTTCAAGGGATATTTGGGTCGGGTTGGGTTGGCTTTGGGTGGGTTGGGTTGGGTTGGGTTGGGTTGGGTTGAGGTGGGTTGGGTTGTGTTGGGTTGAGTTGGGTTGGGTTGGGTTGGGTTGGGTTGGGTTGGGTTGGGTTGGGTTGGGTTGGGTTGGGTTGGGTTGGGTTGGGTTGGGTTGGGTTGGGTTGGGTTGGGTTGGGTTGGGTTGGGTTGAGTTGGGTTGGGTTGACGACTAAAGTGACTGTTCCTCATCTTCATTGATTTTTGCATATTTTGGAATGATACTATTGTCGATCAATCTTCAAGGGATATTTGGGTTGGGTTGGGTTGGGTGGGTTGGGTTGGGTTGGGTTGGGTTGGGTTGGGTTGGGTTGTATCGAGTTGGGTTGGGTTGGGTTGACGACTAAAGTGACTGTTCCTCATCTTCATTGATTTTTGCATATTTTGGAATGATACTATTGTCGATCAATCTTCAAGGGATATTTGGGTTGGGTTGGGTGGGTTGGGTTGGGTTGGGTTGGGTTGGGTTGGGTTGGGTTGGGTTGGGTTGTATCGAGTTGGGTTGGGTTGGGTTGGGTTGGGTTGACGACTAAAGTGACTGTTCCTCATCTTCATCGATTTTTGCATGTAAATTTTGGAATGATACGATCGTCGATCAATCTTCGAGGGATATTTGGGTGCTGGCGCTCGAGAACGACCCGCGTGCATCCAGGCAACTGTCCGGGACCGTGATGAAGTTGCACTTTTTGTAATTCGTCCAATTCTTGCTGCACACCCTCTTCAAGATGCTTTTTTTCCCCTGGTGCTCCGCCCTGCAATCGGTTGCTGTGGACATTTCGACGTTCTCATGGACTCGAATTTCTTCAGTTTCTTCGTGCGCTTTGTGCATTTCCTCGCGGAAATTTCGCCGCAACGACGCGTTGTTTTTTTGGGGGAGCAGCCGTAGAAACTTCAACACCTCTCGTTGTATGCGCCGATTTCTGTAGGCGAAGAGGAACGGTGATACGATGTTGGAGGCCACGAGTAGAACGAGAGAAAGATAATTGAAAAAATTGGGAATTTTTGTCGGGTAAACGTTGGTGTTTAACAAGACGGCGAGGCCGTACGGGGTGTAGCAGATTAATACCATAAAAATCACGAGCAGGCTTATTTTGGCGGCTCGGGTTTCTTCGCGATATTTGAAAACCGAGGCGTTGGATATGCGACATTTTAAGGAGATGATGAGATTTTTGCTCGTGCGATCGCTGGCGCTTCGGGCGACTTTGATGTCTTTGGCGGTGCCCAGTCCGGCGAGCTCGGGCGACGATCGAACTTTCGGTATGGATGCTTCGGGGGAGCCCTCCTCGCTGCTTTCGATTTGCGCCGCCAGCTGCGAATACGTATTTAAGTTGGCGGTGCTCGTCGCCGAAGTCGACTTTCGCATGCGCTCGCTGTTTTTGTGCGCGGCCGTGTATATGCACACGTAAATGACGCAGATCGTCAGGAACGGCGTCAAAACGACGAAAACAAAATAAATGACCGCGTACACGATCCTAAACACCTGCAGGTCTTCGTCGTGCTCCATACTGAGAACGGTCTGGTTCGAACAGAACGTCCAAAAGTTCGAATCGACGGAAATCAGCGCGTCCAACGACGCCAACACCACCGACACCATCCAACAGACGCAGATGAAAACCGTCGACTTGCACTTGTCGATGAACGAATGGTACCGCAGCGGGTGAACGACGGCGAAAAACTGATCGACGCCGATCAACAAGATGCTCAGGATCGACGCGGTGCAGATCAAATTCGTCGAGCTCTGCGCGAAGAAGCACAGGAAGCCGTCGCCGAAGTCGGCGTCGTAATCCAAAATTTCCCGCCGCAGGATCTCCAAGTTGGCGTCCTCGACGACGATCTTGTCGCTTTCGTATATCTCGCCGCCCTCGAAGATCTCCTCTTTTTCTTCGCGGAAGAACAGTTTCGTGCGGTTGCCGTCGTGCGGCGACGCGGTCGCATTTTTCACGTCGATCTGCGTCGAAATGTTGGCGAAGAACTCGCGCTTGTCCAGCGAGGAGGCGTCGCGATCCGCGATCAACAGCGGGACCAGCAAAACGGCCGAGAGCAGGTTTGTGACTAGCAGATTTATAACGAATCTGAAAGTAATTAAATCAATTAAGTAAATAAACCGGTGGCCTTGAAAGAACACGAACCTGTTGGATACGGTCCTCAATCCCCTTCGCCGGAAGAAAACCAAGAGCAGCAACGAATTGGAAACAACCGCAATCAGGGATGAAGTCACCAAACCCAACGTCGTTAGCAAGTCGAGGCCTAAAGCCATCAGTCAAAACCTGAAAACAAAAAAAAACGATTCATTAACAACGATTATTATTTACATTCGCAATAACTTTGTACCGTTACATCGACATTTTATGCACGCCCGGATGCCTCGGAGGAAATTAATAGGGATTTTTTTTTTAAAGGCGCGCCTGGTAATGCAGACGCATTTTAATCGCACATTTTCAATCGACAGCGGTGACGCGCACACGAAGGTATTTTAAATCGTAGGCGTCCACGATTTTAATGAGATTTACGAGGTCGTTGCCAAAAAGACGCACGTGAAACCGCCTTGGATTATGTTATATTAGCATCAAAACTAAAATAATCGAGAGAGCGTTTTCGTACTTAATTTTTCAGATATTTTGGTAATTCAATGGCACATTTTATTTAATTTTTGTCATTTTGTGTCATTTTCCTTCGACGAACCCATAATTTTATTTTACTTTTCGTTTCTTTTTTCATTCAAAAAAGAAACGCTCGCCGTGCACGTGTTCACCTCAACCCAACGTCTCATCAACGCGACGCGTCCCAAAGAAAATTAGGTAACGACGCGACGCGGCTCGAATCCGAAAAAGAAACGAGACAAACACCACGTGACCTCTCCGCAGTCACTCGAACGATTTTTAACCGGTCAAAGGCGTCCAAGGTCATCTACTCGCCGTCGCTGACTCAAAACGAAAGAGACCCGACGCGGAGCCGGGGTAAATGTCAAGAAACTGGGAAATTCTCTCTCCGCGCGATTATCGACGATCGACGATTTTTCTCGGGTGCCAGCCACCAAAGCCGTTCGATGCGACGTCTTCTCGCGGAATGGGCGCGGTCTTATCTCGTCGACGTTTGACGACGATTCCGTTGCGATGAAAAATCACAATCCTTAATTTATATTTGAATTTCAATTCCGATTCGATTTAAAACATCACGAAGTCTCGATGACGATCCACACAATGCCACGACGACAACGCGGGAGGCCTTCTTCGAAAATAGAAGACTCGTCGTTTTCAAGGCCGCCCCGCTGTCACATTTCATTCACGGCCCGCCTATTAAAAGATCGCGCCCTTGGTGCGCCGATGTTTGTAAATTTCGGAGTGCGTTTACACGTAATGTTTATGTTCGCCGGCGCGAGCGAAAACAAACTTCGCGGCGATTTTTACGGCGGGCGCGCGTACGTCGGGGAATCGGCGGCCGCTTTAACGGCCGATTGAGTAATCGAATTGCAGAGCTTTACGACCGCGCGTCGCCGACGCAGGAATTTCACGCCGCGTGACGCAACGGTTAATAGTTTTACGCCAACGGAAGATAAAAAATGAAAACAAATTGGAATAAAAGCGTCCAATTTGAAGAAAAATACAACGAACTGTAATCGAAAACAAAGCGACGAACAATAGAAAAATTTCAGATTTAGATTTTTTCGTCTTGAATTTTTAAACAAATTAAAAAAAAAAAATAGAAGTAGTCGTGGCAGCAAACGAAAAAAGGCACGTCCTATAGTAACGAAAAATAAGTCGGCCGTGGCAGCAATAAAAAATGCAGGTTGTCATAACTAAGTTTAAGTCGTGCAAGTCCTGCTTTGCAACAAGTGTTGACAAATTAATAAAAAAAAATTACTAAATATGAAGTGACGGTCGGACGTGGCCGCAAAATAATAACGAGCCCGTTCAATAATTACATTTAGATGTTAACGTTGTTGATCATATTAAATAGCAATGTGACAATCTAAGAAACTACAATGAAAATGCTAAACAACTAATTCAACTAATTGACAATTGGAAAGTCGGAGGTGGTCGCAAAACAATATCGCGCGTTTTACAATTAAAATTAAGTTGGGTTGGGCTGGGTTGGGTTGTATCGAGTTGGGTTGGGTTGGGTTGGGATGAATTGGGTTGGGTTGGGTTGGGTTGGGTTGGGTTGGATTGTTTTGGGATGAATTGGGTTGGGTTGGACTTTGTCAATTGCATTAGCAAACAATTTAATCTAAAAAAAAAGTTCCAACGAAACTGTGGATTTTTCAAAAAATAAATAAAATTATTGAATGAAAAAAAATTAAATTTTGGCCCCACTCGATATAAAATACTCCGAAAAAAACATCTGCACTACAACAACACAGCCACACCCAAAATTCTTTCAAAATCAACGCATTGGGCGTAAAAACCCCACCGAAAAAAAAACCACACAAATGACACCAATGACAAATAACGACATTTTGACAGTTCAAGGAACGCCCACGCGAACAAACAAACGCAACCACAACAGCTTCACAAGCACATTAACCCCCGGACGAAACTTTTTTAACTGCACGTCATCGTCGCCAATTCATCGCCGCAAACACGAATCGAGCGGCGATGGTGCAAATCGCTTCCCGCAAGGCCTAAAACGAAAACGAATTAACCGCAGGAAATGAGGCAAGACGCCTCGTCACAGTTTCACAAACACAATGCATCGGCGATGACGACGGCGGTGAGGCGGGACGGGGAACCGTTCGCAAAAAAAATTGGTCGGAAAAAACCCGACAGGAAGAAGCGCGGCGCGTAGCTCGCGTGCAACGCCTCACCTGATCCCGAATTAATAAACAAATTTAAAAGACGTTGGCAGACGTTTCCGCGGGCACGGCGGGTGACGCGCGCGCTGTGAAGCGAACACCTGGCGCGCCGGTGTTATTGCGGGCGGACGGGAAGTTTACAGAAATTGTTTTTAATAAATAATTTCGGGTTTGCGTGCGTTTCGGATGTTTTTGGCAACGGACGGCGGCGATTTTGATCCGGCACGTGTGGACCATATCGGGACCTGGACGCGAAGTTTATTAATTCAAAGCGACCGCGACACTTTGGAACGACGTCGACGCGCCAAAAAAATACCACAGCGCAATTGATTATTAAAGTACGCAAATCAAATTGAATTTTATTTTAAAATAGCTTCGCTCACGACCAAGAACAAAGCTGTCATTGATTTTCCGAATTTTATAAAAATCTTTGAGTTGCCAAAGAGATCGGATTGGTTTAGTTTGTTTATTTGCTTTATTTTCATTTCAAGTGACCCAATGCGAAATTTCTATAATTACGAACTTCCGGCCGATTATTACGCAGCGCGATTTTCTATTTGAATATAAAATCCCCCGCGGGCGAAAAACAAACGAATGAATAAAACATTATTAAATGTCAGATGTGGCAACGGAGGAAATTGATTATTTATGTTATTAAAATAATACAGCCAGGAGTCGGCGTGGAGAGCGCGCGATACCAGGAAGTCGTCGGCCGAGAGAGCGTTGCACAATTCACCACCACTCGATCTAAATATAACCCGGCAATTATTCCGCCGTTCGTTTCCGACTCATTTCATCGACTGGTTCTTTTCGCTTTTTGTCGCGGGGAATTAATCCGGCACTGGTAGCACTGGGTGGCAACCCGATCGCGCGGTAACGGTTTAAAAATAAATCGTTCGGTGGTTGCCACGGAGGTGGTTTTCGGCGGTGGCGGTGGGCGCGACTCGTTAATTAACGGACGCGATTTGATCAATTCGAATTTGAATGAGAGGAGGCCTTGAATCGTTGAAAGTTTGCGGGGCATCAGTAGCCGGCGTGGCCGTCTCCGTCCCGCTTTTATCCGCATAAATAGAATGTTTACGTAAATAGAATTGTTCACTGGACGTAAATAGACGCTCGATCGAGCGCTCGGTGTTGTTTTTTTTTGTGACGGATTTGAAATGAAAATTTTACATTCACCGCAATGTGTTTGGAAATGAAATATTTAAGCCACGACTCTCTATTAATTAGAAGGAACACAGATAAGGATTTTATTATTTTTCGACAGACGAAAATAGAATCCGAACGGATGAATGCCCTGTATAGCCTTCTGTACTATTTTTTCTACTTCGCGCCCTTTTTACGTGAAAAATCAAACTTTGTCAAGTAATTCAACATTTAGGGATATTTGCGCGGGTTGGTAACGTTTGCGTGAAATTAAATAAGGAGGCTGTCGAACGTTCAATTTGAAACGTCAGTTTTCTTTGACACAATACGAGTTGCGAAGACCTGCGATGTACTCCATCCGAAATACGACAAATTGGACAAACTACGACTGGGAATTTATTTCCGAACAAGTCGCGTTCTCAATACGGACACAAATATAAAAAATTCGAAGAATGGGGCGACGAAAACAATGCAAAGATTATTACTTACAACTGACATTTCGTTGACGTTAGAGGTTGCCAAACCGTTGCCAACATAAAGAAAAAATATTATACCAGACTCATTTTAGCGATCAAATTTTCATTTTAACACTGTTTTGGGTGCTAAAATGAAGTTATTACCAACACAAAGTAGAAAAAATCTATTTAATTTATATGAAGTAAAAAAAAATCGAACTCGTGACCGTGTGCGGTCTATACCAAGGAAGAAAATCTATTTATAACCCAAACTGTTTCAGAAACCGTTTCAAAATTTCGCATTTAAACTTTTTTACAGTTTTTATTATTTACATATATTTAATTGTATTTTCTCTCTCTTTTTTTCCGATTAGTTTAAATCCAACTCAAACAAATCAAAATCCAAAACGAACAAAGAAAATCACCGCGCAGCGACTAGATCGGCGAGCTTGAAATTATCAGCGTCCTTATCTCGAGTATTTTTTTCGACCGAACTTAATGATCGGCGGGCGCACACAAATACTTTGTCCCGGTGGAAACAAACAAACAAACAAACGGGCGGCGATTGCACGCGACGACTACAAATCTCCAACGCAAACAAATCCGGACCGACGGAAATCACGTCGCAGCGGAATTTCGCCCAAACACGGGCGATCGATTCAGCGTTTCGTGGAAGCCGTCCGTCCGGGCATTTCGACGGTACGTACGTACCGCCGATTGCAACTCCCAAATGGTCTGTGCCATTCAAATCATTCCGTTTATAACAACCGGTCGATGTTGGCGGGTTTTGTTGTTAGTTGTCGTCGTTTTGAAGGCGCGCAAATTTGGTGACGATTAACGTGAGCGCGTTTGAATTGCAGAAAAATAAACGACACGTTCCGCGACGATCACTTTTCTTCATGAACAATAACACGCGAGCAATAGATTTTGTGATTATTAGCAAACGTCGTGCTTTGAAAATTCGATTAATTAATTCTCAATACGAACAAAAATTTAAAAAATCTCCAAACAATGGTGCAACGAAATCAATGATCAACGATTATTAGTTACAACTGACATTTCGTTGACGTTATACCGTGATATCAAACATTGGCCAAAGGTTGTCATGGAATGTGAAACGGTTGTCATCATCTGACAGCTGGCAGCATCTGACAGCATCAATAACTTACAAACGTGTTACCCACTTATTTCAGCTGTAAAATAGCAATGAACTACAAATAATGAAATACCAACAGCGTTTTTATCAACTAGAAAAAAATAAATTACAGTAATTGTTGGAAATGTCACAATGACTTGACAGATGTTGACAATCAAAAAATAATTGACATAAATGTACGCTGGTGGCTGCGACAATCATTTTAAAATCCATGACCACCCTTGATCAAGGTAATTTTTGATATCACGGTACGCTGTCAAACCGCTACCAATATAAAGAAAAAATTTCATTTTAACACCTTTTAAATTTGCCGCCGAGAATTTTTTAACCCGAGTGTGCGTTGAAAAGCAATGCCGCTCTCGTCACGCCCCCTCAGCTGTCATGTTTGCTAAGGTGAGTGGTACACTCAAACGTCACTTAAATAACGACTTTTGACAATTAAAAGTGAGGTTAGACCTTATAGACATAGGTTAAGACGTCAAATTAATAATGACGGTTCGTTCGCAGTTAAACATTCACGGCCAGCTTTGACGCAAATTTTAAAAAAACACCCGTTTAGTAAATGAAAAACACGAAGTGTCAATTTGACATTTTTAATTAAATAATCGAACAGCTATCGGTGCTAGAAATCTTAGGAGAAAAACCAATGACATCACAGCCGTCACCTTAATGAGGAAGAGACCAAGAGGAGCATAACGAGTGGGATTCGATCTAAAGCGAGCACGAAATCAAAACGGCCAAGTTTCTGTCGTACCAGACTGGAAGATCGGTTCGGACGAAGAAAACTCAAAACCACGTAGACAAAGAAATTAAACGTCAATTTCAATAAAAGTTGTCGACAACAGTGACACAATTAACTCTTTTCAACTTGCAACTTGCAACTGGAACAAACTTCATCGATATTTGATGTCGTAACGATTAAATTCTGTTTTATTTCTGGACCTTCTGTTCCAGTACAGATTTCAACTCGGCGTTGTCCCAAACTCCAAAATGGCAACGTAATTATTCAAATCCGTTCGACTTGTGTTCTATTCGTTCTTTCAACTTCAACCGACACGCTTTTGTCCAAAATCGTTCGAATAAATTACCAATTTCAACCACTTTGGCTGCAACTGGCCAGCGATTTTTTTGAACAATTAAATCGAAACGAATGAGAAAAATTGCACTTGCAATTGCGCTAAAATTGTACAAATATTTAAAAAAAAATCTAAAATTGTTCAAAATGAAAAAATTCTTCATCTTTTAAAAACATTCGTATTTTTGAGAATTACTTCGAATTTTCGAATTCAAATCGAATCTAATCCAACAGGAAAAAACCCAATCCCATAAAATGTTAGTTAACGCCACAGCAAATAAAAATTCTAATAAAATTGAACAAAATGAATTATTGGAAAAATTAATTAAATTTTAAATTAAAATTTGTCAAAATTCTACGTAACTTACTGCGTAACTACCCCCCTCCCCTAATTTTATTTATAACTTGACGCAACAAAATTGAAGTAAAGTAATTCTAAGAATTGCCAGTCGCCACATACAATCTCGTCGAGTGCCTCACATAACCAGAAAATAATAAAAATAGAGTTCTAAAAATCCCCATCCCCATTCCACGCATCACTTTTCCGAACAACCACGACAGCCCCACTTATCGATCGTCCAAGTTCGTTCGCCTTGTCAACTAACAAACAAACTCGCAGCTGATTTTCCTCCGACAATGGATCGAAATTGTTAACGCGAGGGTTGGCGGGCAGCAGCAAAACACGTCGACTTCGCAACCAGCTGCTCTCGAATTCGGCAATTCGAACAAATTACAAGACCACCAGAGGTTAGGACAGGGGGAGGGGGTTGCGTGGCAAGGCCCGCTTACACAACGTGTTCTTCGAACGCATACCTTCACGACGACGACGAAATCCGCACCGACACGACGACGTATCTTCCTATTTTCACCATCGCACACTTTCACCGACGCGAAACTCGATTCTGCCCTTCGCCCCCCGAAAACGAACTCCGATAGGTTTATCCGCCGCCGAAAACCAGTCGCGCCCGATCGCGTTCCTGTCTATTGTTTTCCCCGATGTAGCTTTTGTCTGTTGAAGAGCGCGGCGATCGCGAACCGCCTTCCAACACTACCAAAGCCGAACTGAACGCGCCGGAACGGGTTTACCGTTCTTATAGGTTTAAACGCGGACGACTCGAATCGTGAATCGTCTACCTATCGGCGCGGTCGCCCCGCTCGTTACTGGCCGTCGTGCAAAACGGCCGCGCGTCGACGACGCGGGCGGCCGACCCGACGCGTTGACCGAACCCGATGCGACCTATGATCCCGGCGTGGATTTTACGAGTTTATTGTTATCGGGTGCGACGGATTCAGACGAAGAGGAACAACAAGAAAAAAAAAACGAAATAACAACATTACGCTGTCGATGCAATCGGCTTCGCGTAACGATTACAACGACAACAACAACAAAAAATCACGTAACATCGACGTGAGTCATATTCCGGCGATGACCATTGAAATTTCGTTAGTTAGACGAGCGGCGATGACCGGTGGTGGTGTGTGCGGCGCTAACACCCCCGTCTAATCTAATCATAAGCGTCGTTAATTGCATTTCACAAAACGATTGAAAAAAAATTAAAAATAAACCAACGCCAGACCGCGACAAACAAAACCAGGGTCAGACTGGACGTGGAAATTTTCCCAGAGCTGCTGATTAATTAATAAAGGAATAATTTAATCGCTTATTAAAAAAAAAAATAGTAAACAATTTAATTAAGCGACGCTTAAGCACCGCCGTCCAGCAATAATTAAAACAAAGATCGATTTTTTTATATTTTTGTTCGTATTGAGAACGCGACTTGTTCGGAAGTAAATTCCCAATCGTAGTTTGTGCATTTTCCCGTATTTCTGGTGGAGTACATTGTAGGTCTGACATTGACACTGACGTTTCAAATTAAACGTTCGACCGCCTCCTTATTTAAATTCACGCAAACGTTACCAACCCGCGCAAATATCCCTAAAGCTTAATTTTTCGCGTAAAAAGGGCACAAAAATAGTATAAATTTCGGACTCATGCCTGAAACAGTGCCTTCTGTAACTTGTTTTTTTATTATTTCTGAACTGCGAAATTTTCAACAATTTTTTCGCATTTTCGGTGCTTTTCGCGGTTTTGATTTTTCACCATTTTTCAATTCACGCACGCTTTGTAACTTTTCAACATTGACAGTTTTTGCACTGTCGTCGAATGTTACTTTTTAACTATTTTCGGGGTTTTTTATTTTAGCAAATTAACAATTACCTCGAAGATAAGATCAACTGGTAGTTTTTGTAATTTTGACAATAACGTTTCGTTCGTGATTTTTAACATTTCGACGTTGCTTAATTTCGTACATTGTGTTTTTTTGCAATTTAGCAGTTTTTTTTTCATATTACGTAAGTTTATGTCATTAATTTTTAGTAATTTTGACAATGTTTCCTTTTTTCTTGAATTTTGTTTCGTTTCACATATTTTCTTTGTTTCTAACAACTGTCAACAAAGTCAAAGTTTTGATAATTTTGCACGTTTGACAATTTTGACAATTGATATTTTTTTTTGCTATTTTAATCAAATTAACCACCAAACCCAGCCCAACCAAGCCCACCCCAACCCAACGCAACATAAATATTTGCAAATTATTTTAAATTATTTTATGTTTATTTATAAAATACATGCAATAATTTTTTTTTAATTTAAATAATGTTCACACGAATACAATTGAAATATCTACCCAACCCAACAAATCCCACCCCAACCCAACCCAACTCGATACAACCCAACCCAACTCGATACAACCCAACCCAACCCAACCCGATACAACCCAACCCAATAAAATTTCAAAATGCGTCCCTAAACTAAAAAATAGTAGTGGGGGGCAATAAAAGACAAAACGTTCATTGCCATAAATACAAAATCGCAAATTTTCAAAAGTTTTCCAAATTCCCAGCGAAGGACGAAATGCGAAAATTTAAAAATTTGCTATAAAACGGCGTCGCAAATTTTGTCAACAGACATCCAACGTTGGAAAAAATCAAGATGGTATGAATTCACAACCGTTGTAAAAAGAACACCATAAGTGTTGAGTGAACAGTTGCAAAAAATCCACAACCGTTGACTCAACCATTGCAAAAAAAATACACAGTTACGATAATTTCACAATAATTTTTGAACGGATTTCGTTATTTCTAGTCATTTGTTGAACTGCGATTTTTTTAGAATATTGAAACGATTTTGTCTCATGTTTGATATTTTTAAAAAAAAAATTTTTAAATGGGGGGTCAAAAAAAATTAAAAAATACGACAAGCAATTAAAATTAAAAATCGAGGGGACCACCAGGCGAATGAAAAAAACAAAAAAGTCATAATTGCAAATTTGCAACAAAAACCGCCCGACACAATTCTATCAACGAAAGAAAATTATGCAATAGCACAAATACCTAAAAATGAAAATTGTAATAAAAAAAAATAAATGTCAAACTAAAAAAATGGAGAAATGCTGAAATTCATCAACTGATGTCGAAATTACCGATTACCGAAATTACCCGACAGTTCTTGTCGAGAATCCGACCAACGGTTGCAAAAGCCGCGCAACGACCAAATTAACAGAACTCAAGCATTGCAATCTTAGATCCAAAATAACGACTTGATCGAAATTAAGACAAGCTAACGTGAACACCGGGCGGCGAAGGAAATAACAAATTAGAATCAAACATCAACGTTCAATATTCTAAAACGAAATTAATTAATTACCATAATAATTTAATACAACACACGTCCGCGGCCCACGCGAACATAAACGAAACGATTCGCGGAAATTTTCCTTTGTTTACGGCGCGGCGGCGCGCAAGTTTTCCTTGTAGATCGCATTGTTTATGACGGTCCGCGCTTCAGGAAGCACACGCGCTTACAACACCCGGTCTCACTCGCCTCCATTTCGCAAGGATATCACACATAAATATCTAATATCGTGTTGCAACCGCGCGCGCGAGAAATTTCGCGGCGTAATCGAGACGAGTCGCGCGGCGACAACCACCGTCTAGCTCAGATTTATTATTTTAATTTAATTAAATTTGACTTATGTCACATTGACGTTTCGCGTCGTTTATATCTCTCTCACCATGGCAACCTACTAATTGCCACGGTTTACGTCGAATTCGCCTTTGAAGCTTCCAAATCAAACAAACCACTCCCGTGTTTTCCAATCGGATCGACGCCCAGACTCGTAACGACCCAATCAGGCGACGATCGAACGTTCCCGAGCGCGACAAAAAACAATCGATTTAATTAATTTCGCCAGGAAGTCATACAATGGAAAATTAAGCGACGAGTGAAGCGGTGTGCGTGGGACTCGCCACTCACCGATTAGATTTACCAGTCCGCCGACGTTTAATGACAAAAATCGTGCACACGTTCTGGCACGCGGCGTGACTGGTCGATCACGCGACGAACGCGTGATCGGAGAGGACTGAATCCGTCGGCGATTTTTTACCCCCCAGTAGGTCGGTTTTATTCTCGGGGCGGACTTTGCACAATTGTTTGTCTTGTTGGGAACGGGCGATAAATACAACGGAAAAATTCCAAGGAAAACAGTGGAACTGAACGCGATTGAAATATTAGTTTTTGAGTAAAAATTAAATAATAAAACTGTTTGTGAAAATTTATTTTTATGGTAAAATTTTTTATAAATGAATTCATATTTAAAAAAAAATCTAATTTATTCCACAAACCATCGTTTTTATAAATAAATAAAATAAACAAACAGATCGAATAATTCTCTACGTAAACAAATAAACAAAATACGCCCCCACCAATTCGCAAACAAACGACCCCCCCAATTTTATTCCAAATCACGTTTCACTCGCGTCATTACGCGTCGTGACCTCACAAACCCAATTGACCGGCCAATATTTCATCTCGCGCGTCTGTTCATTGTACGGAAATTAACTCAACTCGTTAAAAACAGGTTCTCGCTCGGCCTGCATCACGCGCAACGTCGTTTTTATTTTTACGCGCGATCCGACTACCGAGAAAACTATCCTCGCCCGTCGAGTCTATAAATAAGCGGACGTCGTCTTCGAGGAGAAAAAAAAAACACAGGGGGAAGTCCCTTTTACGCCGTGACGTCGACGCACTCGCCCCGAAATGGGACCGTGCACGTCATCGTAATTTACGGCGGCGACTCGTTAAATTGGATTTTTCGCGCGACATTGATGTCCTCTCGCGTACGGCGTTTAAATTGCTCTTTGTTCCGCGACGGGAAGACGTATCGTTCGTTCGTCGTGGAATTAATTACAAGTTGCGATCTGAATGAGAATTAAACGAAAAATTCCAACGAGGGGAAAAAATTATAATGCGTATCAATGTTTGTTTATTTTTTTTTAATTTTCGTATTTTTAAATATTTTTTGAAATTATTAATTATTAATTAAATTATTATTAATTTATAAATCGTAACAATTCCATCTAAGGAAAGCAACGCGCAGTCAACTAGGTCAGTTACAAAGATCGCAATTTTTATTCGCAAAACTCCCATTGTATGGAAATTATACGCTTCCATTTATTTTAACGCAAGGTTACAGTTTAGCATTTTTGCCCCTAATCGACATCGGCGTTTCCTCAATAAGAGCGCGCGAACATGCGGGAACACGGACAACTCAGGCCATGAACCGGACAGTTTCCAGCGCGCGCGCCAAAACGAAATAATGGACGATTAACGTGCATTTCCTACCGCATTTGCATTCGCTTACGTACTTGCGCACGCAAGACTCGCTTCCTGCACGGATGGAAAACGAAACCGAAAAATGGCCGGTCGAAAAAAATTCCGCACGCCGATTATTTATAGATAACCTTAACCAACTTGAAACGCGATCGGCCGCAGCTTTAAATATCAAATTGCAACGTCGCGATGTGGCGACATCTCGGTGCGACTGCGTGAAAGATTGCGCCGTGTGACGATCGCGCCATCTATGTCGCGACAAGTCAACGCGCGGATATACGAATGTGCAAGTTCGTTGATAGATGGCCCCCGTTAACATAGCAAGAAACTCGCCGGCGATATCAATACGACTACGCCCCGCCCGCGGACGACCAATCGTGCCTTAAACTAATGAGTAAGGAAAATATACGAGCCTTGGTGATGCTTGGCTTCTGCTAGCACAAACTAGCCTCGTAATTTTTTTAGGGGCACAGGTCGTCCCGCGACTCTGCCTACTTTTGCAGTGGTTACGGTGACAGCGATCTGCCCCATTAAATAACCCAAACAAATTACATTAAAATCAAAAATCAAACGAACTATGCAATTATTTCCAACGTGGTGTTTTATGTGCTGCATATACGAACGCAATCCATAAATTTCTTAACTTCACTTTAAAAACAAGTTTATCAAATTATTTCTAAATTGGATACTAAATCGAATCCATATGTTTAAAATTTGATGCAATTAACGCGCAACTCCCTAGTTAATTGCGAATTTTAGAACACTGGTGGAAAGCGCACACGGAACGACGAAATTATCGGTTACGTAGGCCGGGGTCCAAGGCGAAACGTTTTTTTTTTTTTTCGCAAACTCGATAACGGCCGCACCCACGAAAAGGTGACTCACGCCAAAGTTGAAGGTCGCCGAATATCTACGAAATGAGATACTTTAACGAACGCAACGCGAACATCAATGCGTTTGAAAAACGCCCGCGAATTTCCCCGATTTTCGCCTCGGTGTGAAATTTCGCGCGATTTCCACGGTTACCCCCCCCCCCAAGCACCAAAGCACAAATAAAAATACAAAGTTCGCGATGGGAACTTTTGAACCTGGGACGAGCGACTGGAAAAACGCAAGCGAAGACGACGACGGCGAACATTGAAAATTAAACTCAAGCAAGCGACCAAATAAAAAAAAAAACCTAAGCCAAATTCAAAGAAATAAAAATAAGACGAGAGCTTTTGTTGCTCCTTTCCTGAATATTTTCTGTCGTTGTTCTTATTTATTTTATTAGCTTGTCAAAAAATATTTTCAACGTCATGATGTAAAAAATCTAAATTATTGATTTATTTTTTCATTTTATGTGACTTAGGTGTCTCTTTACGTATCTTGGAACCGTAAAATTTTCAAAAATCTTATTTCGTTTAAATTGAAATTCAAACGAGTCTAAGATCTCATTAAAAAAATTAGTTACATTTTGTAGAACTTTGCACATTGTACGTTTGTACGCTTTTTATTTTGTACGTCGTTTTTTTTTCATGTTCAAATATATGTCGTTAACGCTCGTGCTATTTTTATCATTTTTTTTTTTTTACTTCACCGGATTATTTCTTTTTCGTCCCATTTCCATTTCCAATTTCTATTCTTTTTATTTTCATTTTTTTATCATCGTCACTTCTACTATTTTCGTCCCCTGATTTTTGTGTAATTTTCTATTAAATTTGATGCGGTTTAAAATTTGCATTTTTAACGAAAAATTTTTTGAAAACAGCGCTTGCGACTTGAATTGACCGACGACGACGCCGCCACCGTCTTGGTCAGGAACAAAACGCGCATCGCCATGGGAACTCGGAACGATTTAATGCATTATTGATTTTGCGGCGCGAGTTGCGGCAGTTCGAGCCTCGGCCGGCCCCGGGTTGCGACGTTCCTGCGCCGGGCGGCACAGCACAGCGCGTCGACGAAAAAACAGTCCCTCGCGAGCACGAACCGCTCGACGCCGCTCTCGCGAGTCACCGAAACCAAACAATACGCCAACAAATCCCCATCCCCACCACGTTATATAAGTCGGATAACGCCAAGTCTACTCCAGTCTTTAGTTTAGAGCTAGAAGGCGGTCGCCGCTGTCTGCTTTTTTTTCAACGCAACCCGCACGACGACGATCGACGCGTCGAGCGCAACGACGAAACGGGGGGCAGGGTCGCTTTCGGTGCACGGTGCTCGAGGTGGTGTCTCAATGTGTCGGGACTAGTGTCGCAGGAAAATCGAAAATGTCGGGAGTGCTGCTGGAGTCGAGGCCCTTCAGGCCCTTCAAGTCGAGCGAAGAGTACCTGTACGCGATGAAGGAGGATCTCGCCGAATGGTTTCACACGCTGTACCCGCATCTTTGCATAACGGTGGAGAATTTCATGGACAGGCTGGAGACGGGGGTGGCTTTGTGTGAGGTAAGTCGTTGACGCGCAAAAAAAACCAAACGGATATTACGAAGCTTCCAAGTCTCGAAAAAATTTTATTATTTACATTTTTGTAACTCGGATTCCAATACAAATTAGAGCTTGGGATTGTTTTCCTTTTTTTTTTTTCAATGAAAGTCCTCCTATCAGTGGCGTCATCAAAATGGATTAAAAACAGGACCACGTGAGAATTTTTACCACATTATGCAATTTATGTCATTGTCACACCCGTAAAACTCAATTTTAAGTCGCAAACTTGATCCGAACATCACGAACGAGACTTTACTTTGATTTTAACGAATTTTTTTTTTATGACCTAATAAAAAAAATAAATTTCGCGGCACACCACTTGTAACATCTGCCATCGTTTATGACGCAAAATCAATTTAAAATTTATTTTTACGGCGAATAAAAAATTGAAAAATCGCGGGGCCCAACACCTTAGAAATTTAAACAAAATTTACGTCGAAAAAATCAACCTACCTAATCATTTCCGCGAGTTCTTTAAAAAATCATAAAAAATCCACAAATAAGGGGGCAACGCAAAATTTAGACGAAATCACAACTTTTCATTAACAAAAATCTTAAATGTAAAAATAAAAACAAAAAAATCCAAAATTACAGAGGTAAAAAAATTGAAAAAATATTTAAAAATGGGGGGCACAACTCCTTGAACATCTGTCATCGTTTATGACGCAAAATCAACTTAAAATTTATTTTCACGGCGAATAAAAAATTGAAAAATTTGCAAAATCGCGGGGCCCAACACCTTAGAAATTTAAACAAAGTTTACGTCGAAAAAATCAACAAGTGGCACCTTTTACCCAATCATTTCCGCGAGTTCTTTAAAAAATCGTAAAAAATCCACAAATAAGGGGGCAACGCAAGATTTTGATGAAATCACAACATTTCATTAACAAAAATCTTAAATCTAAAAATAAAAATAAAAAATTTTATATTTTCGAGGTAAAAAAAATTGGAAAAATATTTAATAGTAGGGGCACAACTCCTCGAACATCTAAAATTGTTTATGTGGTAAAATCAATTCAAAATGCATTTTTACAACGAACAAAAATTTGAAAAAATTAGCAAATTTAAGGGGCACAACCCCTTAGAAGTTTAAAGTTTACGTCGAAAAAAATCAACAACGGGCACCTTTTACCCAATCATTTCCGCGAGTTCTTTAAAAAATCGTAAAAAATCCACAAATAAGGGGGCAACGCAAAAATTGGACGAAATGACAATATTTTCTTAACAGAAATCTTAAATGTAAAAATAAAAAGTTAACCAAGAAATTTCCAATTTACTCTAAACGTCGTTGCGAATGATCAACGAGTGGCAGATGTCGGTCGCATCCGTTCACAGGCCGTAAAAACGGCAATCGCGCGCGTGACACATGTCCTTACGGCGCGACCCATGCACAAATATAGCCGGCGACTTTTCGCAGAATTAGCCGATCGCTACCGCGAAGGAAGAAATGCGCCTATCTTGCCCTAAAGCGGAGAGCAGGTCGACCTTGCGAAGAGGCGCGCAGCCTGCACCTGATGCACAACGCGCACAAGGCGCAGCAGATTGTCATCCAAAACAAGACCGCGTGTGCGTAATCATTTCGTTATTCCGATGCAAAGTTTATGCAAAGTTGCGCAGCACCGCGTTGGAATTTTCAATTTCAGGAAAATAACTGAAATAAATTAGCGCGCAGATGGCGTGCGAAAAGTCAAGCGCGGTCGGGATAAATAATTCAAATATGCACAGATTCAATTTATACGTCGACGATTTTTTTTTATTTGCACACGACGAGTTTTTTTTATCGTAAACATATCGTTCCCACTGTTAAATTCGTTATTTTTGATAAGTCTGTGTCACAGACACGTTGGACAAACACACGAGATCTGTGTGTACTCGACAGGAAGGTTATTTCTAATAATTTAGCGAAGAGCAAATATCAACGTGTGCGCAGCTGCTTAGCTCTCCTACCCGACGCTCGGTTAATCTATGCCGACGGCAAACAATGCGAACAATGAGCCTTATTATCATAAACGACATTGTCTTTTGGCGAACGAACGAATCGCAATAAATTAAGCAATCGTTGAAAATAACTGCGATTGAAAATACAATCCGATAACTTCGATGTTTCAATAGCTCTCACCTTGAAGTTTTTTGCGTTTCCCTTCGAGGAAGTATGTGTTTTATTTAATAAAATGTTTCCACTTAAAAAAAATCCATAAATAAGGGGACCACAAAATCAAAACGTTTCATAAAAAAAATGAAAAATATTTTATTAGGGGGCACAACTTCGTGGAACATTTGACATCGTTCTAGCGGCAAAAATGTAAAAAAATCGAAAAATTAAAAAATTTCAAAATTCGCGGGGCACGACTCCTTAGTAATTCAAACATAGTTTACATCGAAAAAATCAACAACGCTGATATTTTACTTAATCCAGCTCCACTAGATTTGAAAAATCGTAAAAAATCCGCAAATAAGGGGGCCATAGAAAAATTTTAAAAATTCATGAATTCGCGGGGCACGACTCCTCGGTAGTTTAGACATAGTTTACATCGAA
This sequence comes from Geotrupes spiniger, assembly GCA_959613385.1. NCBI lineage: Eukaryota > Metazoa > Arthropoda > Insecta > Coleoptera > Geotrupidae > Geotrupes > Geotrupes spiniger. Next base: position 313,161 of record OY390740.1, read on the forward strand.
AAAAAATCAACCACGTTTATATTTCATTTAATCGACTCTACCAGTTTTAAAAAAATCGTAAAAATCCACAAAGAAAGGGGCAACGCAAAAATTCACGGTTCATAAATAAAAATGCAATTTTTTAGAAGTAAAAAAAAATTGAAAAATATTTTATTCGGGGGGCACAATTCACACATAACATTTGATGTCGTTTATGGTGAAAAATCAAGAAGAAAATATTATATAAATAAGGGACCCCATTATTTGTATTAAAAAATTTGTAGAAAATAAAAATTTAATAAAACTAGACTAGAAAATTTTATACAAATGAATTTTTCTTGAGCTTCGCTAAAAACGCACACAAAACAAAATAATAATCACAAACGCGTAAATACTTCCATAAAAGGTCAACAAATCACAACAACGCCATTTCATAGGAAACGAAAATAGTCTCAAACAACAAAATCTGTTATTGAATTTGCCGGACATCAAACGCGCGCCGCGAAAAAAAACCGAACCGATTGGCAAACAACCGATTCAATTATACGTCGATTTTGTCAACGACCGGCGCGAGCGATAACGACGTTATCGTCGAAACGAGTCCTGACACAATTACGTCGCGGAATGATTTATCGTTTTTCCTTCCTTCAGTTGCAGCGGCGAGCGACGCGCGGCACAGATAACGCGGACCTTGGGGTTCCGAGCGCTCGGCTGCTCGAACACGCGCGCACGCACACAATTGCATTGCGACAAGTCGGCAATACGAACGCGTAAAAATAACTGAAAACAATGCGGCTAATGTGGTGTGCGTTGGTAGCCCATAAATCTCTCCAACGAAACGTGTCTATTTGCGAACGGGAATAAAATTGAGAGAGCCGAGGTGAGGTATCTACTGCGCCTTTGCGCGTTCGCTTCTTGTGGCGGAAGGTGAACGTGATTAGTTGGCCCACGGTTGGTTTTAATTTCGTCGTCGGGTCGGCAACGGGAAGCGAACCGAATAATTATCACCGGCACGAGTTATTGGGCGACGAGCGATAATTTATTGTGTTTACTTGTATTGGAAATTTTCGAAGAAATTTAATTGCGAATAATTTAAAAGTAATTTTATTGCGTTTTGGATGGGTTTCTAATCTTATCTTTACGAGCTGCGGCCTTTGAAACGAATCATTTTTAAACTTTTCGTTTAACTATCGCGTGATCGTATGGGATTATGTGGAGATTTAATTTAAGGTCAATATTTGACGTTTACGTTTTTAAAAAATTACAAAAAATACATAAGCAAAGGGGCAATTATTATTTACAATTTATATCGATTGCTTTATGGGAAAAAAATGATAAAATCACAAAATTTAACAACGAAGCCATTTTAATAAATAAAAAATTCGAAAAAATGAAAAATTAGCGGGGCACGACTCCTACGAAGTTTAGACGTCGATTTCATCCAAAATTTCCAACAAAGACAATATTTGACGTTTAACGTTTTTAAAAAATTGCAAAAAATACATAAGCAAAGGGGCAACCGTTATTTGCAATTTCTATCGATTGCTTTATGGAAAAAAATGATAAAATCACTAAATTTAACAACGAAGCCATTTTAATAAATAAAAAAATTTGAAAAAATGCAAAATTAGCGGGGCACGACTCCCACGAAATTTAGACGTCGATTTCATCCAAAATTTCCAACAAAGACAATATTTGACGTTTAACGTTTTTAAAAAATTGCAACAAATACATAAGCAAAGGGGCAATTATTATTTGCAATTTCTATCGATTGCTTTATGGGAAAAATTGATAAAATCACAAAATTTTACAACGAAGCCATTTTAATAAATAAAAAAATTCGAAAAAATGCAAAATTAGCGGGGCACGACTCCTACGAAGTTTAGACGTCGATTTCATCCAAAATTTCTAACAAAGATAATATTTGACGTTTAACGTTTTTAAAAAATTGCAAAAAATACATAAGCAAGGGGGCAATCATTATTTGCAATTTCTATCGATTGCTTTATGGAAAAAATTGATAAAATCACTAAATTTAACAACGAAGCCATTTTAATAAATAAAAAATTCGAAAAAATGCAAAATTAGCGGGGCACGACTCCCACGAAGTTTAGACGTCGATTTCATCGAAAATTTCCAACAAAGACAATATTTGACGTTTAACGTTATTAAAAAATTGCAAAAAATACATAAGCAAAAGGGCAATAATTATTTGCAATTTCTATCTATTGCTTTATAGAAAAAAAATGATAAAATCACTAAACTTAACAACGAAGCCATTTGACTAATATTTAATATTGCAGAATTGTCAGTTCCATAGAAAAATCACAAACTTGCAAATACATATGCAACAAAAAACATCATGATTATAATTCATGACTTCATCGCTTGAACGTCGTCGTAAATATTTATATTCCCAGTAAAAGATCATCATTTACATTTCACGTCTCCCGCGCGGTGGTAATGCAAAAGAGACGCGTTCACAACAATTTAATCGAGCGAATTATGCGGGCGTCTAAGTGCCCTCAATTGAAACATGTGGACCCCGACATCCGGCGCGTTTAACCCAACAAAAAAGCAACACTCGAATCAACTTCAGCTCAAATCGGAGCTGAATTTTTCACCGACACGCAAATTTCGCGTTCTACGCCGGGACCTTGGCGTTTTTAGCGTCGACGCTCGTTCGGAGGCGACATTCGACGTGACGTGCGTCCTCGAGCGTGAAACGTAAGGTTAGAATCTAATATGGGCATATGGGTTCGAATGAAACGCGATCGACCGAGTCGTAAATTAAAATTTAATGAATAGGTCCGGTCGACCGTCCGTCCGTCCCGCGAAAAACGTTGCGCAAGATTTCTCGAACGCGCGAATTTTTCGATACGGAATCTCGCAATTAAATTAGAAAGTCGGTGCTATGGTTTCATTAACGGCCGGTTGAGACCCGCGGCGTGCATTGTCTTTTACATAACAATGTTTGGCGAGCTCGTTAGATAACATTTTCTCATCGTTAGACCGAGCGGTAACCGTGGCAACAGGTTGCTGAAAGGCTCGTTTTAATTGGAAGGTTGCGGCTTTCGATCGAAAATATCATTTCGGTTGTTGAAATAAAACCATCTAATCTGCTGAATCAGCGATATCTAGAAAAAATTAATCTATTCTACGAAATAATCTAGCAAACTTAGATAAAATTAAAAAAAACCATAACTTAGAAATATTGACATTTGATTCAATACTTGCAATATTTTTTAATTTTAATTAATCCTGTTGCATTTATTGTTAAAATTGCGATTTTATCAATTTTTTCCTTAAAGCAATCGATGGAAACTGCAAATAATGGTTGCCCCTTCACTTGTGTATTTTTTTCAATTTTTCAAAAACGTTAAACGTCAAATATTGTCATCGGAAATTTTCGATGAAATCGACGTCTAAACGTATTGGGATTTTCGATTTTTTTATTTATTAAAATGGCTTCGTTATTAAATTTTGCGATTTTATCATTTTTTTCTTTAAAGCAATCGATTGAAATTGCAAGTAATGGTTGCCCCTTTACTTGTGTATTTTTTGCAATTTTTTTAAACCTTGAAAACTCAAATATAGAAAATTTTGCCTCTATGACAATTTTTTCGAATTTTGTACAAATAACAATTTTTTTTTCAAGCTAAAACCATTATTTTTGTATTTTTTAATGTCAGCTGTTTAAAATTTCAACATTTTTGAATTTTCAATATATATTTTTTTTAAATCTCACATCGCACATTATTTTAATTTGCAAGGACGCGTTTTTGTCGCATCCCAGACACGCGAATTTCGCAAATGCCATTCAAATTAACGCAGACTTCCGAGAAATTCGCGCGAACCGCCGACGAGCACTTTCTATTCGCGGCGATCGTGTTGAATAACGAATTAGAACGTCGATTTTCGCCGACGCCAAATGTCACACCGCGCACCGCACCTGCGACAGAAAAAAAACGCACAAAGAACCCTCCCGACCCCCAACCCCGTACTTTTACGAAGGCGTCGCTGTACCAATTCGAAAACTCATCTTGCCCGTAACGATAGCAACTTTAATTAAGAACGTCGGGTTGTTGCGTTCGTCGTCACGTTTAATCGAATTATCGCAACCTCTGAAATTACGTAAAGACGTAAAATGGAGCGTGAAGTGACGTTCTTATCCAATTACGCGGCGTTAGCGATAATCTAATATGGGTAAGTGGCTCTTTATGTTGGACGTAACAAAAAATAAACAGCTCCGACCAGATTTTATTGAAGTTTTGGTGACAGACATTATTAAAAAAATGTCCAAATGTCAAAAACTATTGAAAAATATTAGTTGTATTGGTGAGGTTCATAGAATGACTGATAAGTTTAGTTGATTGGTTTCTATTGGCGAGTGTATGTGTGGGGGGGGGAGGTAAAATTTAATAAAAATCGCAAAATTGCAGAGCATTGAATTTTTACAATTTTTAGGCCCAAACAAAACAAGATGAAAATAACAGAGACCTCATATAGAAGGGGGCCCCCACGATTTTAAATATTTTGCTCTTAAAATAAAATAAAAAAACATAAATTACTGCAATGATTAATAATTTAGTGAGCCCCTCATTATTTTTTTTTTAATTGAAGGGGGGAGGGGGGATTTGTGCTGGTGTGGTTAGTCGAAATTTAATGAAAATTGTAAAATTGCAGAGCATTGAATTTTTACAATTTTCAGGCCCAAACAAAACAAGATGAAAATAACAGAGACCTCATATAGAAGGGGGCCCCCACGATTTTGAATATTTTCTTTTAAAATAAAATAAAATACACATAAATTACTGCAATGATTAATAATTTAGTGTGCCTCTCATTATTTTTTTTTAATTGGCGGTGGGGGGCGATTTGTGCTGATGTGGTTAGTCGAAATTTAATAAAAATCGCAAAATTGCAGAGCATTGAATTTTTACAATTTTTATACCCAAACAAAATAAATGAAAATAACGTTTCTGTATTAGGAGGGGGCCCTACGATTTTGAATATTTTAAAATAAAATAAAAATAAATTACTGCAAATTTAATATGCCAACTAATTTTTTTTAATTGGCAGGCGGCGGGGGAGTTAACTACGATATGTCGACATTTATATTAAATTATTAAATCCTAAAAAAAAAACAAGAAAATTGCAAAAAATACTCGTAAACGTCAGAGACGCCGAACACGAATCGGGCTATTCAACGCCGAAGTGCGTCGACAGCCCGACATTTGGCGATAACGCCGCGTTCCACAAAGGAAGCGAACGCGTCAATCGCTCCTCCGTTAAAAGTCGGTCGCGGGCTTCGCCTTAAACGAAAACAAAAGCGCGTCGTCAGGTGGTGTGATTCATAGCCTCCGCTATCCGTGACATTGCGGAGTGCGCGCGTACGTAATCGACCCGATCCGCGTTAAATCTCAAGACTTCGGCGGCGAAGGCCGCGGCCGCCTAGATTTACCGTATATGGCGCAAAAAATCGACTCGGCGCCCGACTTTTCGCATACGCTCCGAACATAAACAAAAACAACGTCCTCACCGCCGCGCGCTCGGCTAAGGATTTGCTGCCATATATGTACGCGTACTTGATGGAGCGCGAGAGGAGATCTTGACCCATATGCGCGTATATCGGCGTAATTGGTTTTTTCCTTTTTCCTCTAAACGTGTCATCGGTCGAAATGTCAACGGCGACTCTTGTTACACAAAGCGCGCCGTTCAGGGGGCTTTCGCACAAGGGGTTCCTTTGTGACGAGTGGCCATCTCGATTTTTGGAGCACCCGCGAACCGATGGGTGGTCCCCGGTCCGCGAGCGCGCGCGCGTTTACGAAACGTTTCTCTAATCTGTGCCCGTTGAAAAAAAATCTCGCTCGCCTAATGATCCTTTATCGGTTTTACATGACGTGCTGTTATTGTTGCGAAGGAAAATATGTGTCGGCCGATTGATATTTCGAAACGCCGCGTCATTGGCGATTTCTACTGAACGATTCCGGGTCGATGGGACCGCCGAATTGTTGCTAATTCAATTATGACTTTTATTTGAATTAAAAAAAAATAACACGATCACATTTTTGGAAATTTTGTTTGAATTTTAAAGACGTTGACGAAAATTAAAATTGCAACGTTTTCATTTTTAGATTAAAAACATTTTTAATGGATTTTTTGACATTTTTATATTATTTCCTTTTTTTGAAAATGTTGGGTTTTGAAGAACAATACTTCCACGCCCGAGCTGCTACACAATCACAGAAGTCTGCTTCGACAAAGTTCGTACTGTCGAGTGTTGTAAACGTCGTCGGCACTGCAAATAAACATCGACGGACGTAACAGGTGATGTTACCTGTTTCACGCTATGGATTCATCAGCCAAACATGACTTGCGAGGATTTTATGTGCGCGCACTATCGCCATCTAGACGTTAAAACTTGTACACTCGCTCCCACACACCTCCGCCGATGCGTAGTTGATGATCTGATTAGTCCTGAAGAACGAAACGGCCACTCATCATCTGATACATTCGTTCATATTTATCTTACATTAAAAAAAATAACAAAATCGTCCGGAAAATTCATCGCGGAGAGATAAAATTGTGATTGGATTAGATTGGATTGGGCCGGGTCGGGTCGGGTTGGGTTGGGTTGAGTCAGGCTGGGTTGATGTGAGTCAGGTTGGGTTGATGTGAGTTAGGTTGGGTTGGTTTTAGTCAGGTTGGGTTGACTCAGGTTGTGTTGAGCCAGGTTGGGTTGTGTTGAGTCCAAAAATCTAAATCCAAATTTTGGCTTTTCTAGCAATTACAACGAATATGACAATTTTGAATATGTGGTGTTGATGATGGTGACGTTTTTTTGCAAAATCAAAAAAAATTGTAGATTCGAGCATTTTAATTATTTACTAACATCTGCAAATTTTAATCGTTTTTTTTTTAGATTTTGCCATCTTGCATATTTGCATTTTTGAAAATGTTGTTTTTTTTCTGATTTCTTTATTACGTACATAGAAAGTCAAACACACAACACAACACAAACTTAAATTGATGACGTAAACTGTTTACAAAACTTCATATCGCGCAACTTATTTACTAATCTTCGTCATAAAAGATTTTTTACCAAAGCAAACACAAACTGACAACTAGCCAATTTATCAATGCGTGTCATCTTAAGATAAGGAACATAGCATACAACCTCGTAAATCATCTCCTGTTGTGGATATTTTAAAACCCCTCCTTATATATTTTTTTAATAAAACAAATCAACGTGTCGTCACAACAAATAAAACTCAGGACCAACGTCGCAAATAAACCCCCCTCCCCCCCAAACTGAAACACGACTTCGAACAAACGCAGACTTTCCCTTTTCGTTTCCGAGTCGCGAAACGCGATCGGCAAAAAACGGCCGCGCGACGAACGACCCCCGTACATTAACGGAACGCTATCGAACGGCGTAGCCCACGAATTTTCAAAATATGGCAAGCGGACAGTCCGCAGCGGCGGTGAGTCACCCGGCGCGCACATAACCACAGTTAGCGCGTTTTTTCCGCGCCGAGTTACCGTTTCGAAATTTTCATCGTTCGTCGCCGCCGCCCGAATCGAATTTGAAAAATCAAAATCCTGAACTATTCTTAATAATTTAGTAACCGTGACCATCACCATTACAACGCAACAAATGACAACACAGTCTACGTCATCGGATGTACGGATTCAAAATTGCCAAAAATTGCCAAATTGAAAAATTGACAAATCGTGCAAATTTGAAAATGTCCAAAAATTCAAAATAGTTAAAAATCTAATACTCCTCAAAAAACATAAAAACTGCAAAAAAAATATTAAAAATGAACTTGCGAAATCAAAAAGTTGACTGTTTCGTCTTATTTGGATAAATTAATCACGTGTTTTAGTTTACGGGAGCAACCAAAATAAATTATATTAATACTTGCGGTTTCGGGCGGTGTTATTTTTAACGTTTCGCTAATTTTAATGTTAGATCCTAAGTGACGCAACCCAACTCGACCAATATTTCGAAAATTTAGTTAAAATTTACCCCCGTCCCCGTCGCCGTCATTGTTTTAAAGTTTCGATTTCGATTGTAATTTCGCCAATTTACTTAAATTTCCCAATCGGTGCGAATTCAAAAAAAAATGTATAAAATCTGGAGAAATTACCAACGATATTAATCGAACGGCGTCACGGGTCGCTTTGAATGCATCGCGTGCGCGCATCATCGACGGGATGTGGTGTTGCCGTTTCGCACGTCGTCCGACTTCCCGATCGCCATATGAGTAGAGGAAGTCGTCGCTTACCGTTCGTGTGTTTAACACGTGGTTGTAGATCAGCGCGTTTTTTTTTTCATGTACCTTCTCCGAAACGAGCGCAGGTTGTGCAGTTCGGGCTCGCCGTTTTTTCCTTCCGCGCGACAAACGATAGGCGATAGGCGATAATAAGAATGTGTCGCCCGTTGTTCGCGTCCGATACGACGGATAAAGAATGTGTGTGTGTCGCTGCGCACACACGCGCGACAACACGGGAAGAGAAAACACGCGGGTTCAATTTCCTCGCAACAATCGATATAAATAAACCCGGTTTGGTGTTTGTCCGCCGGCGCGACGCGACGGCCGCGTCTAGACGGGCGAACGCCGAACGCGCGTTAGAGGCGGCGACGGCGACGGTCTTTAATTGTCGCGGACACGTCATGTCGGCTCAATGATGACCTGTTCCGCCAGCATTTAATGAACGAAACGTTCCAATTGTTTTTCTTTGCGTGCCATTTGTATTTTGCACAATTTTGACGATTTTTGGTTTTGGAAATGTTGGCTTGGGTCGGGTTGGGTTGGGTTGGATTGCGTTGGGTTGGGTTTTTATAATTCTTTGTACTTTTAAGATACTTAGGTTTTATCGTGAGGTTCAATTAAAAAAAAAATAATTGCACCTTTTTATTTTAGACATATTTTATGTGATTTTTTAACAAAGACAGTATGCCTCCCCCCTCCCCCCCACTCGGCCCCCACACCCGCTAATGCGCTTGGGTTGAAGAACTTAATGACATTTTAAACAATTTCAATTTTATTGCAATTTTTTGACGTATTGATAATCTTGCCCCCCCCCCCCCCCCCCCCGCTGTACTGGATTTAAATTATGACAATTGACAGTTGTATGCCATTTAGGTATTTCCTGATTTTTCATTTTTAATAGCACAATGTCAATGTTCACTACGTTCGCAGAGTTCATAACTTTTTTCATCATCAACTGACATTTTATATTTTATGCATGTTTCACAATTTTGACATTTTATTTAGCTTTGCCCCCCACCGGTATATCCACTTTGACAATTTAATGTTTTTTTTCCCAATTCAACCCAATCCAACCCAACCCAACCCAACCCAACCCAATTCATTTTCACAGCCACATTCTTGTCATCAATCTTAATTTTCTGCCATTCATTGGTATTATTTCCAATTTCGCTTTACTTTTTAGCGTCTGCACAATTTCGAACAAATCTTCGTACCCCCATCTTGGTTTGGACGTTCACTTTGACGAAACATTCGAAAACGTTTTTCGTGTTTGACTTTGATGGCGCAGTTAATATAATTAATTTTCTTTTTTATTGACATTTCATATTTTAGCCCACTTGTCACCTTTTGCCCCCAACCCTCACCACCCCACCCACTTTCCCGATGAATGCCCATGAGTTGGGTTTGGTGACAGTTTGACAATTTTGATTTCGTTGCACTTTGTTGGAATTTTGTGACTTTCACGTCATTGTCATGCCAGTTATAACAATTTATATTTTATGCCAATTAAAGGCATTTTTTTAATTTTTTTAGCAATTTTGCTCCGCGTTTTTGAAAAGTTTGACATTGTTGTTTTTTTTTATTTCTTTATATTTTTGTAACATTTACAATTTTAAGAATTTTAAATGTTTTTTGAACTTCCTTGATTTTCGTGTAAAATTTTTACAACATTGACGTTTACAGTTTTTGCACGCCAGGTAATTTTTTTCAGCTTTTTCGCATTTTTTTCTTTAATTTTTGACATTGCCAATTCTCGATTTATATTTTCGTTTACATTTTTTGAATTGTTTTAAATTTTTGTAATCTTTGATTTTTTCTATTTTATAGACTTTTGTATTTTTAACGATTTTTCAAGCCTTAAAGCTGTCGATTTTTTTAATTTGTGTTTAAAATTTTTGCATTCTGGCAATTTTCGAAAAAAGTTCAGATTTTTTTTTATTTTTTGAATTTTTTTCATCGACATTCGTTTTAAATTTTTGCGTTCGTTTAATTTTTCCAATCTTTAAAGAAGTCGATTTTTCAGGCATTTTGTCTTTCTTTTTGAAATTTTACTATTTTGTACATTTTTAACGATTCTCGCGCAATTTTTACGTTTAATTTTTTAAATTGACTTTTACGTAAATTAAAACGTAAAATAAAAAAAAATAAAGCACAGCTTTAATTTCGCAATATTTATCGATCGATTGATCGATCGATCGATCGATTCTATTTATGTGAATTTACGCCGACAACTGTCCCATCGATCAACGTACACTCGTTATTTTTGTCACTTTTGTGTCGAGTCGAACTGTATCTGGTGGTGGTACGCGTCGGTTTTGACATACGAGATGAAAAAAAAAAACGGCAGCGACCGTCGCCCGTTCGCCTTTTTCAACAACCCAACGTTGACATTACGAGCGACAAAACAAGTGCATGCGTTTTTTGCTGTCCGTGTCAAGGCGTCCCGAGGTGATCATCTCCATTTAAGGAAGCGCGAGATCAGTGAAAGTGGTTTCGTGCCTCTAGGACGACCTCGACGTCCGTATTAGCCGATTTTCCTCGGCCGGGCGATTCAGCTTCGAGTCGTCGATTCCGGGAGTCCGTCGTTAGTTAATTGATTGCATGCATGCATACGCTGCTTTGTTCCCGAGATGATTGCGCGCGCGAAGAATCCGGCGATGAATTGCCTCCCACGCGTTCTCACGATCGATCGATCGACCGCCGTTGCTCAAGTCGACGCGCATAAATTAAATCGCTCGACTGTTGGGTCCGCTTACCCGTCCCGGTAAGATTCGAATAATCAAAAATTGCCAACACTTTGGTAACATCACTTGACTACGTAATTCCACTCTGATGCGCCCATAAGAGCGAAACAGTCATCACTTTGATGCATTCGCTGAAATGCATTTTCAAACAACACGAATTCAAAATTCTCCGAATTCTCAAAGAAATAGATGACGTAAATCGACAACAAAATCAAAATTGTAAAAAAACGTCCATGAAAATCCCAATATTATCTAAAGTGCGCAAAAAATCCAAATTCTTAAAAAAAGTACGACAAAAAATTCCAAAACTATCGAAATGTTAAATAAAAACATAACACGCGAATCACGAACTTTTCCGAACTGGAATTTATGTTTTTTTTTTGTATTTATTAGACATTACGGATTTCAAACGCATCGCCTCGTCGAATCGCTTTCTTGCGATGTCATTGTGCCCTTCAGAATGTCAAACGTACCGTGGCGCTATCGATTTTCAATTATTCATGAGCGCGCGGGGCGCCGGTTGCACGCCGTGCGTGACCTGCAGCGAATATCGAACGTCCGTCGTCCGCGCGCGAAACAAACAGAATCCGTGAAACGCCGTGCCCCGATTAGCGAACGGAATTAACCAATCGAATCGCGAAAAACGCCTTCTGCGTTGCGCAATTGAAAGACGACGTGGCAGATTTTTTCGGCGACTTTCGGGGACTGCGCGAGCATCGTCGTCTTCGTTCGGCGCCGCGCCGGCAGATCCGACCGCTCGTGTCGGCGATTTTTTCCGTCAACGGACGTCTTCGGCACATGTCTGCGAGACGCGAGCATTTCTCAGGTTGTGTTAGTTTAGTGTATTCGTTGTTTGTAAATGCGTCGTAATCGGGGGTTTGGGGGTCTTTGTATACTTCACCATTTTTTTTCCTTCGCTTCACCGGTAACATCCCAACCAACTGTGCTGTTTTAAAATCTAATCAAATACAACCGTCCAGAATTAAAAAAAAAAACATGAAAAAAATTCAAAATTTCACCAAAAAACGCCAACGTTTTTAAGAATTTCCAAATCAAATCGCAATAATTGTCAACATTAAAAATGAAAAAAACACAAACATTTCCAAAAATATATAACATAAATTGTGAAAATTCGAAAAAAAGATACCGAAAAAAAGACAAAAAAATTAAAATTAAAATTTTAGTGCACTTGATCTTCTAAAAAAATTTACAGAACTTTACAGAATTTCGCAAAAATTTCTCAGATTTTTATTTCGCATTTTTGAAAATTCTACACACATTTGGATTTTCGAAACTAGTGGCAATTGCACATTTCTTGGACAATTTTGACACTGGATTTTTTTTTTATTAATTCAATTGACAAACAAAGACATTTTTGCGTTTTTTATTATTTTAACAATTAATTTTTGAATTTTTTTCATATCTTCAAGAATTTTCCATAAACGCAAAAAGACCAAAGATGTCAAATTCTCAAAAAATTTTTTTTCAAAAATACAAAAATGCCAAACGTTTTAAAAAATATCGTCACCATGGCAACCGACTCGAATTTTGTTTCGTATTTTCGACCATATTTTCATTTTTTGACCGAGTCTATTAAATAAACAAAAAATTAAGCGAAAATGCAAAAATGTCAAAATTTTGCATTTTTTTTTAACAAGAAAATGCAAAATTTTTGATAATTCTCAAAAATGTAAATCAGTTTCATAATCTAAATTATTCTTTTAATTCTTGATGTGAGTTTTTTTTATATATAAATTTTTGTTTTAAATCTCGAAAATTAATTACTTGAATTTCTGACATTTTTAAATTTGAATTATTTTTTGTATTTTTCATATAAAAGTACAATTTTTTAAATTTCATAAATACTTCGCGTTCTTTTTTGCATTTTTGAAAATTTTACTAATTTAAAATGCAATGTAAAAAGTATCAAAAATAAAAAACAAAATTTTCTAAAACCAAAAATTCCATTTCAGACGTGAAATTTTCAAAAATGTCAAACAAAATTTTGTCTACGGCAACCAAATTCGTTTTTTTCCCCATCATAAATTTATTAACTAAATTTCTCTTGAATAAACAAAAAAAATTTAGGAAAACACTTAAAAGGTAAAAACATCGTCGACAGTAGACAAAAAGTTGTTTGTCGCCACAGCGACGAAACAAAATGACAAATAAAATAACAAATCCACAAATTTGCCACTTTAACGAAATCGTCAAACGGCGATTTTTCGGTGTCGTTCGTCCCCGTTTTATTGTCTCGCTTCGGCGAAAGGACGTCCCCCGTGTGTGTGTCACACACGTTTATTTTTAGATCGGCTAAATATTCACAGACACGCTCCTCGCTATTATAACGAGGCGTCTGCGATCGTTTCTTTTCAGGATGTTAGTTGAACGGTATCGTGAGACGACCCGAAGCCGGATGTCGTCTTACAAAACAGATTTCCGCACAACTCCACAAAACAAATTACTTCGCATTTCATTTCCATTTATTTGAATTACATCGAAATCCCATTACTAAATTCTTTCGTTCCAGCACGCCAACGCAGTAAAAGTCCAGGCGCACGAGTACGTGCAGAAGAAACAGGCGCGGAAAGTGATGACCAGATCGGCGACGGGATCCCTCGCCCAGGCCCAGACGATCGTGACGATCGCGGACGTCAAGTACTTCGCCAGCGCGAAGCCGGGGACTTTTTTCGCGAGGTAAATTTTGCACCGCAAGAAAAAATTGTGATAATTTTTTGTTTCTTCGCACGCAGAGATAACGTGAGCAACTTCATCCAGTGGTGCCGGCACTCCATCCAGATCATAGAGTGTCTCCTCTTCGAATCGGACGACCTGATCATGAGGAAGAACGAAAAGCACGTCATACTGTGTCTGCTGGAGGTGGCGAGGAGGGGGGCGCGCTTCGGGATGCTGGCGCCCATGCTCGTGCAGATGGAGCGGCAGATCGACCGAGAGATCGCGGCCGATCAGCGAAAGCTCGGCGTCTCCGTCGAGAACGAGGGGCAGAACGGCCTCGTCGACGACGACGACGACAGCGATAGCGAAATGGAGGACGAACAGCTGATGCTGACGTACGGACCGACGCCGCAGATCGTCACCAACGACTTGAAGAGCCTCGACGAAATGGTCAGTGTGTTTTTTAGAATAGAATTTGCCAAAGAATCCGACATTTGAAAAAATGACAATTTGCATACAATTCAAAATTGCAACAAGGTTTAAAAAAAAATGATAAACGGCTTAAAAATGTTTAGGAAAAATTGTTGAAATTCTTATAATTACCAAAAATTTGTAAACTTGTCCAAAGTGCAAAACAAAAATCTTAACGTTTAAAAATTTCCAAAAAAATCAAAATACATAACGAAAATTGCAAAAAATCGTAAAATTGCAAATAAAAAATGTGCAAATAGAAAATGCAAAATACGTCAAAGTTAAAAAAATTTAAAAAAACACCTGCAAAAATCCCCAACATTTACAAACTTGTCTAAAGTGCAAAAAGAAAAACTTGCAATAAACATCAAAGTTTAAAAATTTTCAAAAAAATTCAAAAATTTGCAAAATTCTCAACGAAACACAACAACACTTGTAACAAATCTCCAAAAATGACAACGTTGTTTAAAATGCAAAACAAAAATTTCCAAAAAAAATCAAAAATTTGCAAAATTCTCAAAAGGACATAACAAAAACTGCAAAAATCGCAAGAAATGTCAAACTTCAAAAAAAAAAAATTGCAGAATTTTCAAAAATCCGCAACAAAATTATTCAAAAGTGCAAAAATCCACAAAAAATTGTCTAAAAAAATGCAAAGTTCTAAAAAAATTACAATTTATTTCATGCAAATTTCTCAAATCGCTAAAATACACAAAATGACCAAACCGAACACAAAAAAAATTCCAATCTTTTTCGCCGCAACAAAAATCACAGTTAAAAAAAAAAACCTCAACTTGCATTCCACGTACAGAGTCGCCGCGTTGCGCGAAACGAGTCCGAATGATTTACCGATTACTCATATCCACTCGGTCTACATTTCCCGGTACGAAAATAATCCGCACATTCGCACGAATCATTACTAACGCCGTCCAAAATTACACCGCGCGCGTCACGCAATTTTAAACCCCATTATCTCAACTCGACGGAAGCGCCTCCTTAATCCAGCGAAAATCTCGACCGTTACGCTCGCCTCCTTCCGAGGCCACCTCCGAAATCGAACCCCGCAACGAGTAGGCGCCGCGGCCGCGTGGGTCGGAACCCAATCGGTCGACATTTTTTTCACGCGCGGCGATTCCAAATGCGGCCTTATCGACGTTTTTATAAGGAAAACGAAAAATGAAAAAATTAACGCACTAAATAAGCGCGCACGCAAACGTGAGAAACGGCACGATCCGACCGCGCCAAAGATTAAATCGATCTTAAAAATGCAATCACGGCGAGTGTCGCGTCGTAGTCGTTCGTCGGTTGTTTTTCTGGGCGTTATCTCGATCGCATCGAAACGAAAATATCGCAATCGAGATTAGAGAGGTGGCCGTCATCGCCGCGTAAAAGACGTCAGCGCAGTGATTTTTTCCACACTCTAATTAATCATTTGCGAAATACGCAACTCGGAATTAAACTCAAAGTGGAAATGACAGGAAAAAAAATTCTGCGTTCAGAGAGCTCTACGCAGAATTATTTTCGCGATTACTTTATTATAATTAATGTGCAAAGTTAAAAAATAAAAAATGTCTTAACGAGCAGAACAGAGGAATTCCGCGAACGTGTGAGCTTTCCACGACATAACTGATCGCGTGCACTCGGCTTCGGCGTCAAGACATCCAATCGCGATCGCGCGCTTTTCCCACAAACTACATAATGACCTATTGTTTCCATTTCGCAACATCCTGTTCGAGCGAAAAATCATGCGAACAATATCAATTAGGGCCCGGTTAACGCGCAACGTATTTGGGACGCGATCGCCGGGCATATCGACGTTGATTAATTAAAAAATACTCTCACGTCGGCGCTGCCTGCCGTTGCCCAACGCGATTTTTTTCCTTTCGATTCGCATACGCTCCAGTTCCCGACGATAGAGTCGGGACTTTTCCGCGCCGCGGAATTGCGCAACGCTCCCGGGGCGACGCCTTAATTGCTCTTCAGCCTCGGACCATCGCGGAATTTACGTCGCGGGTTTCCTTGTTGGTCACGAGCCGCGGTGAAAGCGACGACGTTGCGCGCACGTTCGGGCGTTTCGCGCGTGAAAGGAGCCCAGTTTTTTCTGCGAGAACAAATTTCCCGAAATTGGGAAACAATGGTCTCCTAGTCGACTCGGAGCGGAGACAATCGGCGCGCGTAATATCGCGTAACGGAAACGGGATATTTCGCGTTTATTTCTGTCCGTTTTGCGGTGTTTACCTTGATATTAATATGACCGGGCGCCGCGTCGCGTATCCGAGACACTTTTTTTTCTCCGTCGAGATCGAATTAACGAATTACCGGATCCGACTCGGCTGGAACGGTTCGTTCCGTTCGCTCGATAAGCAGGCGATGATTTATCGCCGCGTGATCGCGCGTCCAAAGGGCGGCTGCAGCGGCGATACGCGCGATTTTTAACGAGGCGCACTCGTAATCTATATTTATAATTATTTACACAAAACGGCGTTGTTTTCATGCAACTGGGGCATCCTGAACGAAGCGAACTACAAAACACTGTCGTAATTAATAAGACGACTAAGCCTAAGTTTATTTTAGAAGAAAAAATCTCAATGTCGTATTTAATTAATGTATCAATGTGGTTTTTTGTTTGTCGTAGGTTCGCGACTTGGTGGCCCAATGCAATTGCCCCACTCAGTTTCCGATGATCAGAGTGTCGGAGGGAAAGTACCGGATTGGCGACACGAAAGTTTTAATTTTCGTCAGAGTAAGACAGACACCGCAATGCGCGTTGGCGAGTTAACCCGCAATCGCTTTTCAGATCCTCCGCAATCACGTGATGGTGAGGGTCGGAGGCGGCTGGGACACCCTGGCCCATTACCTCGACAAACACGACCCCTGTCGCTGCAGAGCCCAGCACCGCTCCACCCAGGGGGCGCGACTGGTGAACAAGCCGGGCGCCGCCAATCTGGTCGGCGCCCAGGTATACTACGACCGATCGCCCGCCGCCCACGTCACCGACTCGCCCGAGAAGAAATCGTACCTGTCGCCGCCGTCCGCCAACAGGTCGAGATCGCGCTCCCCGTCCGCGCAGTTCGCCGGCGTCGACTCCAGACGGTCGGCCAGCCCGAACCTGCAGCGGAAATCGCTCGCGCCCCCCCAGAACAGGTCGCGGAGCCCCACGCCCAACTTCACGTCAACCCACATCACGAAGCTTTCGCACGCGCGACAGGCGCAGAAGGCGGCCGGCGCGTCGCCCGTCCACACGCTGAAGAAGGAAAAGACGCCGTCCAGCGTCGTCTCGTCGATACAGATCCCGGTCAACTGCAAGTCCGAGGCGACGCTGCAGGTGTCGGACCCGTCCACCGATCACAGCGACAACACCTCCGAGGTGTCCGACGAGGGGTACCGAAGCCTGGGGGTCGTCGTCGGCGACAAGTTCAAGAACAGGACGTCCGTTTACAGTCAGAATTCCGCGGACGATGCAGAATACGCAGGTTGGTACCAACCCACGTCAACCCAACCTCACAAACGAAATAGTAACCCCCACCCCACTCAGCAATTCCGCAAAACCAAAAAAATTAACCAAATTTCATCTAAATTTTTGTAATTACATTCACGTGACCAGGACGAGGTAGGTGATGAACAAATGTTTCATAAAATCATGGGGAGAGGCTAG
The DNA here is from genome assembly GCA_959613385.1 of Geotrupes spiniger. Classification (NCBI taxonomy): domain Eukaryota; kingdom Metazoa; phylum Arthropoda; class Insecta; order Coleoptera; family Geotrupidae; genus Geotrupes; species Geotrupes spiniger. The sequence goes on from OY390740.1 coordinate 330,968, forward strand.
TTCACAAAACTAAATTCCAATAAGTAACAAAGAAAATTAGAAAAACCCAGACAAAATTATGTTATGAAAAAAATTAGAAATTAGAAAATAAAAATTTGAAGAAATCTTAAGAACGAAAGTTAAAAACGTCAAAATGCTCAATTTTTCAGAGCATCAAGAGTCCATCGATCTGGAAGACGACACCAACGACGTCGGCCTACGAAAGACCAGCTTCTCCCAAAAGATCTACAACGAACCCACCAAGCCGCCGAGCAAACTGCCGAGCCGATCCAACAGCTCCGAGGCGATGGACCCGCCAATGAAGACCAGGACGCCGCTGGCCTCGCCCAGGAGATCCCTCTCCAAACCCGCGGCCACCCCCAACAACAACAACAACAACAACAACACGTGGAGCGGCAAGCAGAAGCAGCCGAGGGCCTCGATAACCCCCGAGACGTTCTCGCCCCACTTCACCAGGACGTCCCCGACCAGGAAGAGCATCGCGAGCTACCAGCCGATCAGGAGGACCTCCCAGTCGGCCAACACCTCGCCGACGAAGCTGTCTCTAAGACAGGAACTGATCAGCGCGGCGAAGAAGCACGAAGACGACACGGCCGTCATCGAAGAGGTCCACAAGATACTCAAGCAGTACGTCAGCCAGAACGGGCTCGACGACTACGACGACCACAGGCGATCCGAGAAGACGTACAAGCCGAGGAAGGACGCCAGGCCTAGCGCCGTGTCGAGGATCCCGGCGCCCGTCACGACGAGGCTCTAGGTCCCCGCGACTCTCCCATATCACACACACACACTGGTGCTAATTTCTTTCCAAAATTTCATCGATCGTTGTGCAATATTAGTTACCCGGTTGTTGCCGAGGCAACGTTCTTTTTTTAGGCGCGCGGTCCCCCGTTAGGTCAAAGAGGATTTTTTTTGTTTTAATCTTTAGCTGGAAGCGCGATGGAAGGGAGACGGAGAAGGGGGAGGTCCGCGCGAAACGTCGTCCGATGCCCGACGTGACAAATTTCGAGAACTGCCCAACCCAATTAACTTTCCCAACTTCATCGATAACAAAACAAAATTTAAAACGACGAAATTAAAAAAAAAGAAAAAAACGGCCTGCATAAAAAAACCAGATTTTAAGCCGGCTCAGGTTGAAACCTAAAACACATTTTGAACAACAAAACGCGAAAAATATCATCTACGTCATTCATTGAAATCGATTTAACAAAAGCCACCCACTTAGATTAAAATCCAAATTAAAAAAAAAAAAAGTTTTGATTAAATCACAAAAAAAAATCGGGCCCAACCTGAACCTATCGTTTTTTTTCGTTTCTTTTCAGTTCAGCGCATTAAAACCAAAACCCAAAAAAACCTCAAAATTTTCGATTAAATTACAAAAAAAAAAAAATTGGGGACCCAACGTGAACGCATCGTTTTTTTTTTTTTTTTTTTAATCAGCGCCACCTGCAATTGATCCCGTTAAGTTGATTAAAAAAATTCGACGATTTCATTCGCATTTTAACAAACGAAACCGATCGATCGGCGTCGACGACATCGACGAATCTCAAACAGCACCGGTCGGGCCTCTACCATCTTCGTCTCCATGGAAAAAAAAAATCGATTCGAACCTAGTAACGAATCTCTCGTCGCCAGGAGGAGCAACACCGTAGTGCAATTATTATATTTTTGGTGCTTTTAAGAAAAGAAAACTTATTTAAGAGACAAGTTGATTGATTGAATTTATATAATAGCGAGTTTACCGTTGTTTTCGACGTTCGAAATTTTTTATCGCGGAGTCGGTTTTCGCCCCCAGAATTTATAGTTACCTTTCGTCCCCCCCCCCCCCCCCCCCCCTAGTTAGGAAAAAGCTCAAGAGGTTTTTTCGGCGCGCGAAAAACCGCCGCCGCCGCAGTCGTAGCGATTGAAATGTACTCAGGATAGATGTTTTGCGTTTATTTTTGTATGATAACAAACGAGCTTAGGTGAAGTGTACGAAGCATTCCAGGAACGCGTGGTCGAGAAAAATTTTGTACGGTAGTTTTCTACATTTTTGGACGTTTTTTTAGGAAACGCGATTAACTCATGGGTATACGCGACTATTAATATCTACGTTTAGAAGAACAAAAAAAAAACTAACTTAACCTAAGTTTTATATCGTTTTGAAATTTAACAGTTAACCACTATATCATAGTAATATAATTGTATGTATTTTTTGTTTAATAAAATATTAATTTATACGAAGCTGGTTTTAACCCGACCCTAACATTGTTTCGTTGTAATAAATGCAATAATTTTAGCCGATTATACCGAATAAAAACGATTCCGATTCGCATTACGATTGCGCCTAGCGGCCGCAAAAATAACTTCGACGATTATGGTTTAAAAAAAAAAATAAAGTCACTGACCTTGTCATCATCCGTCGTACTAACGAAATCAGCGCCCTCTAACATCTGGATTTCCACGATCGATTGATATCGACGCCGACATTTCAATCTTCGTTCTCCACGATTTTCCACCGGCATTTCAATTGAGGTTGGTGTTTCCACGACGACATATTCGACGTCGTACAAACTTCGCGCACTTCACATCGACTTACAACGACGTCATCACCGCGTCACGATTTCCAACGAAGCGGTTTGACGTTTGAAATTTTCGTTCAAGAAAACTCGCACCGAAACCCATGCTCGCACGCGACGCGTAGCGCGCCGCAATCCCCGCCACTTTTCACACTTAACTCGCACCGATTTTACGTTTTTGCCGGCGAAATTACAAAAAATTTCGAACGACGACGCGCACCAACTCCATTTTGAATCGCTCCGCCGACAACTGTCAACCCTAGCGTGGAAACGTAGCAACATCATTTATATTTGAAAGTACCCGGCTCCGCCGGCGACGGCGCTGCGATTTTTTCGCACTCGATCCTTGGTTAGTTTTTCCACGATTTTCTTGCGACGATTTCACATTTAAACCTGCAATGTGACGAGTTGACTCCACCGACCTGCGTACGTCAAGTTACACCTACCTTATCATCCACTTGATTTCCGACGAAACGGTCACGGTTGACGTTTGAAATTTTCGCCGTTCGAAAGTAACTGCGCCGGAGGCGATGTTTACGCGCGACGGGTCGCGCGCCGCAATCCCCGCGACTTTTCACACTCATCTAGCACCGATTTTACTGGTTTTGTCGGCGAAATTTTGCGAAATTCTAACAACGACGCGCACTACTCCATTTTGAATCGCTCCGACGTCAACTGTTGTACCCTAGCGTGGAAACGTAGCAACATCATTTATATTTGAAAGTACCCGGCTCCGCCGGCGACGGCGCTGCGATTTTTTCGCACTCGATCTTTGGTTAGTTTTTCCACGATTTTCTTGCGACGATTTCGCATTTAAACCTGCAATGTGACGAGTTGACTCCACCGACCTGCGTACGTCAAGTTACACCGACCTTATCATCGACTTGATTTCCATCAAAACGGTCACGGTTGACGTTTGAAATTTTCGCCGTTCGAAAGTAACTGCGCCGAAGGCGATGTTTACGCGCGACGGGTCGCGCGCCGGAATCCCCGCGACTTTTCACACTCATCTAGCACTGATTTTACTGGTTTTGTCGGCGAAATTTTGCGAATTTCTAACGACGACGCGCACTACTCCATTTTGAATCGCTCCGATGTCAACTGTTGTGCCCTGGCGTGAAAACGTAGCAACTAAATAATTTATATTTGAAAGTGCCCGCTTGCGCCGGCGACGGCGCTGTTATTTGAACGACGCGGTCGTTTCGATTGAGGTTAGTTTTTCCACGATTTAAATCACACCGACGGTTTTATCGGCGAAATTCGCAAGTTTCGTACTGCGACGCGCACAACGGTTTCGTTTCGAATCGCTCCGCTGCCAACCGTACGAACCCAAGCGAACACAACAAAATTTCGGTTACAACAAGTCAACGTAAACGACCAACTCACGCCGATTTAACAAAAATTAATTGTCTTTTATTTGAACGAGCGTTTCGCACTCAAATCAAATCTCACGAGTTAACTCAACGTTGCCCGTTCAGCCTTGCATACCTTTCGTAAATTTGGCTCACGGTGACGTAGATTTCGCGCGCCGCGAACGACGAAGCGATCGGACTCGATTTGGGGCTTTCGTCGTCGACATTTCACTCGCGCGTTCGCATTTATTTGCTTCGAACGGTCGTTATTGGGCACTTAAAACTCGACACTTAACACAAAACACACGAACCGACGCTTTCAAATTGACACTTCGTTACCGACTGAAGTTGGCCATAAACGCCGATTTGTAACTGGTGATTAAAATTTGCTGCCAACTTGACGAATGAGCGACCGTTCTGCAACTAACTCGGCCTACGACGTCAACAGATATGGCAACCGTTGGAAGTTTGATCCAATCAAATATCTCCGTTTAGTCAGCGCAGCCAATGAGATATTTGAGTTTATTATTAAAAGCATTAACAATTTTCGTAAAATAATTAATGAATATCGATAAATGCAAAAAAAACAATTAAAGGAATTAAAAGGCGACTGCCGCAATTGTAAAGACAGTAACTAGAATAACAACGAGACAATAACAAAGATCCAACGAAATTATTTAAAATAAAATAAAATTCGTTTATTGAGATTTCAATAATTAGCATTAAGATTTCATTATTGATTATTAAGATTTAAGATCACGTTATTAATATTATTTCATCAAATAATTTTATTATAAGATTATCACATTGAAGATTGGGTTGGGTTGGGTTGTGTTGTTTTGGGTTGGCTTGGGTATAAAATTAATATATCATTGACAAGTTTAAAATAGCAACTTGTTACGAAGTATTTTAATTTTAATAAACATAACAAGGATACTTTCGAGATCTTGCTGTCAACATCGGTGACAAAGATCTCTTCAATCGTGGCACCGATTACTTCACCAGTCCTTGGGGAATTGTTCCCATTTCCCATCCTTCTTAGGAAAATTTTGTACTCGTTTACCCTCCACACTCATCCATTTAATCATTTCTAGCTCTACGTTGTCCTCTCGTCCTGGTTTCCCTATTTTTATATTTTCTATTGCCTCCTCTACTCTAATTTTGCGATCGAGTTTGAAACTCCTGCCAACTATGCACCTACCAAACGACTTACAACCGCGCCAGTTAATAAAAAGGAATAGGGAGAACAGTAATCGAGGATTCTCTCCAGATCATCCCAAACGATAAAAGCAAAGAGCATTTTATTCGAGTTAAAATCGAGAAAACAAAAACAATTTGTTACGATCAAATCACAAAAATCTTTGACTGGCTCCGCTGCGAGAAAAAACCGTACACAAACCGCATCTCGTTATCAAAATTTACACATTAAATAACTCACATATATATATATATATTACACAATCAACCTGAGTATATCCACCGTTAATATTCAAGTATAGTCTTTGGGCGTAGCATTGGCGTGAAAATCGGCGCTTGCCTCACGAAGACAGTCCCTTCATCTTCCTCTTTATTCGGGCGTACGGACCGACGTCGGGATCCATCACGAAATCGTACAGCACCGCCGACCACGAATCGTGCTGGGGAAGGTTGTCGTAGAACTCCGGCGCGATCCTCTTGACCTGCAAGCAACTAAATTAAAAAAAACCAATTCGTCGGCTTCGAACGCAACCACCTCAGGCAGCTTCGAACCGGGAACCGCGGGGAAATCGTGGTGCTCGTTGTGATAACCGACGTTGAACGTGATCCAGTTCAACGGGCCGTAATAGCTGTACGTCTCGTATCCTTTCTTGAACATGTAATGTTCGGAGATGAAATGCCCGGCGACCGGGTGCAACCCCATTGCCATCACCGACCCGATGAGCAGGTACCCCAACATCCTTCCGCCTAAAAATCAAAATTGTAGGTTTCGTAAATTGTAACTTTTGTAACTCACCGAAGAAATAGCAAACACAAACGTCGAAGCACAACTGGACAACGGCGTTTACGACTTCGAGTCCGGTCGGCGCCTTGGGATAGGTCACCAGCGGCCGGAAGGCGTAAAAAAACGGCTGCAAGATCACCCAGATGAATTTGCCGAACGTCGTGGAGAACAGCTTCGCCTCCATGTAGGTGGGGATGTCGGTGTCTTTGAGTTCGTCACCTTGGTACTGAAAATTGGCGTATACAATCTAATCTCACTGCGCGACAAGGTCAGCGTGCTTACCCTGTGATGTTCAATGTGGTACTTCTTGAAGCTGACCATTATCGGGATGCCAATCGGCAGATTGGCGAAGAATCCGAACAACTTGTTGAGCAACGGACGCGAGTGGCCGAAGCCCAAGTTGTGCGACAGCTCGTGTATGGCTGGAAATAGAATCGTTACTGACACGTTTATTTGATTCAAATCACCGGTCGCAAGTGAACATCGTATGAATGGTTGCATAGCTTACAGGATTAAAATTTTTGCAATTTCCTGATTTCGGTCTACGTTTCACAAATCCAACCCAACCCAACCCGACATGTTAATGTCCATGTCCATGTCAATGTCAATGTCAATGTCAATGTCAATGTCCATGGCAATATTAAGGTCAATGTCAATGTTAATATTAAGGTCAATGTTAATGTCAACAATTTTGCTTTTTCCTTGGTATTTGAAAACTAATAATGTTGGCAATTGCTGTATTTTTTTTTCATGTTTCAATTTGGCAAGTTTTTTAATTATCAATTTTTGCAACTTTCCCTGCATCTTGGATTATTTACGATTTATATACTTTACGAATTTTTGACATTCGATTTTTTTCCATTTAAGGCAATTTGCAATTTTTTCACATTTTTTTAAAATTTTGCCCATCCCGTCAATGTCAATGTCAGTGTCAATGTCAATGTCAATGTCAATGTAAATAATAAGGTCAATGAAAATTATGTCAATGTAAATAATAAGGTCAATGTTAATGTCAACAATTTTGTTTTTCTTTGATATTTGAAAACTAATAACGTTGGCAATTGTTTTTTTTTGTCTGTTAAGCAAATTTTTGAATTATCAATTTTTTGCAGCTTTCCCTGCATTTTGGATTATTTACGATTTTTATATTTTACAAATTTTTTCTACTTAAGGCAATTTGAAAACTGACACTTTTGACGGTTTTTTTTTTTGAAAATCTACATTTTCGGAATTAATTTTCTTATATTTTAACAATTTTGAAAAAATCGGTTTTTGCCCAACCCAAACAAACCAAACCCAACCCAACCCAACCCCAACGTCAACGTCAACGTCAATATTAAGGTCAGTGTTTTTTTTCGTTTAGCAAATTTTTGAATTATCATTTTTTTTGCAGAGAAAGCATTTTGGATTGTTTACAATTTTTATATTTAACGAATTTTTGAAATTTCGTTTTCTTTTCCATTTAAGGCTTCTCAACAAGGGCTGATGTTTTTCTTTTTGATAACCTAGATTTTTGGCTATTTTTTAACAATTTTGAAAAATTCTATTTTTGCATTTTTTACGTTAACGAGTTAGCTATTTTTTCGTGTTTTTTTGTGCTGTTTGTAACTTTTGAGTTGTATGCAATTTTTTATGTAATTATTTATGTAATTATGTAATTTTTTTCAAATTTTAGTCAGTTTGACATTGTTATTATTTATTCACTTATTTTATTTATTCATATTATTTTCTTATAAGATTTTTTATTATTACTGTTAAATAAAAATTATACAACTTTTTGATTTTTTAAAATTTTATTATCTTTTTTATTTAAACGCGATGTACATTTTTAAGATTTTTTGACGTTCTAGACAATTTAGACATTTTTGGTATTGTTTACAAATTTATTGCATTTTTAATAATTTCCAAGTTTTTAATTTTTTAAATTTTTTCACATTCAAACAATTTTTCGACTTTTCATTTTTCAAAAAAAAAAAAAAAACATTATTCGCAATAATGATAATACTACACTTGATTGCCGAGTCAAAAACTAAAATGGCAGTTTTTATGTATGTGCATGCTTAATTTTTTGTCATTTACGTACATCCAAAAATAAAACCCATTAAAATGAAACGCACGTGGTTGCGGTAACTCACAAAACGTCGTTTACGAAATTACGTAATCGCTTTACATACTTACGTGTACATTGGTTACTATGACGAAAATACGTAACAATATTTGTCATTTACACGCATTTTTAAATGTCAATTTATCTTTTAACTAGCGACTGGCGTTGTTAACGCAATAAATGTCAATTCTTGGTACCACGGCCGGCTAAATTTATAATTGACGCTACGGTAACACGATAAATCACATCATCTAAATTGCAATGTCAAAAAAAATTTTAATCTATCTTGACAGTTAGATTTTCATAGATGGCGCTAACTTGAATCACAAATTCGTGGCTCAATGGAACGAACGTATTATCGTCCGGCTGTTTTCAATTTTAGTCGGCCATGCTTCGAGCCAAAGCCTCGTTTACTGTCACATCGTCGCTGAATCATAGAAACGGATCAAATGATAAAAAAAAAAAAAACGCAACCCGCCACTACGTTCGGAATCGCCTCGTTCGACTTGGCCTTTAATTCCTCCAAATTACGCGATGACATCATAGGAAACGCAATCATCGCATTCACGAATCCTGTACACGTGACAAATAACGAAAATTATCGATAGGTTGAATCACCGAGTAAACATCACAAACAAGACAAGTAGGTTAGGTTTGCGAACGGTGACCATCGACGTGCACCCATTCTTGCCCCCAGACGACAATCGACAATCGATCAAGAGTCGCAGATAACGGCAATCAAACTTGCAAACGACTTGAAAAACCCAGACGATTGTTTCCTGCCCGCGTTTTATTTGCATACCTTATCAGCCACTCGACACAACAAACAGACGGTTTGTAAACGACTCGCGATAAACACGTGACCAATCGAACTCACCCAACATCAAAGAGTGATTGATGACGCCCCCGAAACAATAGGCGACCAGCAGAACGACCGGCCAAGATCTGTCCTTCATCACGAACAGCATCGCAAACTGGACGAGAACCATCGAGGTGACCACCCATTTGAAATTCGGGTCGTGGCCGAAGAGCTTCTTTATTTGCGGGTATTTTTCTGCAAAGACACGCCAACGGTAAATATTTAAACGCCCGATCGCGTTACGCAACGGGGCGGGCGAAGCAGGAAACGACAACACTAACCTAAAATTAATTTTCTTCGGGTGGCGTGCGGTTCTTCCGTGTAGACCCACTCGAAGTCGGTCCTAGTGACTTTCTGGCCCATTTCGTCGGATTCGGGGCCCGGTCACTTCGACGAATTCGCGTCGAACGTGTAATCACCGGCGAACTGTCACTGGTTGTTAATGTTAACGTCTGCGGGCGTCGAAGAGCGCGACGGTAGAAAGAAATATCCCCATGGCGTTCGACTTGACAAGTTGACGTCGCCTGGGCGTTAGAACTTCTAATGTCGTTTTATATGTAGGCAAGGCGATTGTAATCTTCGATAAAAATGTTCCAGTTACCGTGCAATAAAGCCTTTATCTTTTATGGGCGAGCACGTACATATTATAAATAATGACGTTATCATCCGCGGCGTTCACGAGCGGAAATTGAATCCAGTCCCACCAGTTAAGTTCCGCCAACTTCAATTAATTATCCCCTAATAATTAATAAAAATCACCGAGGATTTTTATGCGTTGCCTAGGAATTCGCCTCCGACGCGTCATAATCTCGCCAAAACGTCAAAATTAATTTCGCAACTGTCAAATTTTCAAATTTAATTTTCATCGCATTCATGTGTATTTTCGCATCGACGTTTATTTCACGTATTATTTCAAATGAATAAATTAGATTTAAGTATAGGAAGATTAGCCCGCGTATCAGTCGACGACAATAAAACACCACCTGCGTCTTAATTATTCAAGGCCATCGAAACCTACGTACAACGAATTAACACAATCAAGCGATCAGGCATACCAATCCATCCTGCAAATAAAACAAACAGCAGGGTTTTACATGTATATTTTTTAAATGTTTTCAAGTTATAATACTGTTTTAAAACATATACAGTGCATAATGGCTTTTGTATAAAAACTAAAGGATCTTTTATAATATAGTCACGTTATATAGGATATTATTTAACGAATAAAATAAAAATTTTAATTTTATACAGCGCTAAGATTGGAAACAACTTTCCGAAGGAAGAAAAAAAAACTGAGATCACACAAAGAAAATCAATAATTAATTAAATTAATTAAATCAATTGCGTCGGGCGATGTCCCCGTCTTCGTCGGGCCTAAAAAAAGCATAACATGCCCTACCTATGTTATTACGTATTGTTATCCATTAGCGGCCGGGCGCGCGACGTCGCCGGCGAAAGAATATTACCTTACGAGCTATCCAAATAAAATTAAAAGATCTATCACAAATTGAAATTAATCGTTGAAAAAAGTAGGCCGTGAAAACGTAAACTCTAATCAATCGGTAATTGCGTGTGTGTGTGTGTGTGTGTGTAGACGGTCGCTACGTTTAAAGAAACAAAAATATCTTTGATTCGTTAAAGACTAGTGTAAGTAAAGTTATTAATTTCCGTTTCTTACGTTGGTAGTATGAAATTAACCTGAAAGGAGATGGAAGACGCACGTCAGATTGCGATATTTATCGGGCTCTTGAAACGTCCACCAATCTCAACTGCGGCGATTTTTTCTCTGCGTTTGAAGCGATTGAATTTTTGTGGATCGTTTTCCTTGGCAACCCGATGAGTGTAGGCGTGGTTTAAAGTTTCTTCTTTGTCAAAATATTTAAAAACAAATAACTAATTAAAATTAAAACGATTATTTGACAATCTTTACTGATAATAATAATTTTTAACGATTTTAGCAATTTCTGGATTTCGACGATTTTTACGATTTCCGACGATTTTAAAGAATTTTTTACCATTTGTAATTATTTTTGCGATTTTTAACTTGGTTTTAAATGTCTGTTAAAATTTTTAACAACGTTTTAATTTTCGAACGATTTTTAGGACTTTTTACAAAAATTGACTATTTTTACAATTCTTAACGTTTTTAACCCCTCATAATATCAATTTGAATTTTTTTTCCAACATCTGCATCTACAGAACTAATTTATCAATACACACCGAGTAAAAAAAAAATCGCGGCTGAGGTTGGTGGAGCTTAAAAAATAAATAAACAAACGAAAATTACCTTAATATTGACTAGTTATAAATATTTATACACAAATCTTCAAACTTTTACAGGGGGGTCTCCTTCCTCCAATGAAAGCTGTTCGTTTTCGTGCTGGGATTCGCCCCCGACGCCGACTTCCGCAAATTGGCCGCCGCGTTGTCCAGTCCGTTTTTGACGTTCGCCACCAGTCGCAGCGCCGGGTTCGTCACGATCCCGTTCCTCTTGGGCTTGCTGCGCACAAAATTCTAAATAAAATCCACAATCGAAACGCCCGCGCAATCCCCCCACCTTTCCTGGTTCTTCTTCTCGGCCTTCAGCGCGATCAGGTTGCTCGAGTTCCCCAGGATGATGCGCATGTGCGTGTCACGCGCGAAATGCGGGTCGGGCGCCTTCGCGAAGTTGTTGTGCCGCAGCACCGGCTGGTATATGTTCATCGCTCCTGAAAACGGATCCCGATCGGTTAGTGGAGACGCGCGTTCGTCGCGTTTCGCCGGTTTACCGAACATGCTGGGCGCGTCGTGGACCGGGCTGAGCGGCGGCGACGCGTAGATCGGGCTCTGGGGCTCGCTCTGCAGCGGCGAGAGCAGCTTGCTCAGCGGTCTCGTCTTGCCGCCGCGCGAGCACTGCTGGAGCTGTTGCGTGAACGACAACGGCTGAAAAAAGAAACGCAAGTTAAAGGGTTTCGTAAAACGCGAGCGAGTGAAAGCGAGTGGACGAACCTGCGGATTCGGAACGGGTTCCCTCGGTCGGTCGCCGTGCCTGCTGGATTGGCTGGACCCCGTCAGGTTCGAGCTGGATTTCGAGTTCGAACTGTGGTTTCCCAGCGAGACCATCGATCGCCTCTGCTGATCCGACCAATCGGACGCGCCGGGATATAAAACTGCGCTCGATGGCTTCGTTTCAGCCGTCGATCCTAAAATTTCAAAGATAAAATTATTGAAATCTTTTTGAACTAAATGAATTTGAACTGAAGAAAAATCGAATCACAAAATTATTTAAATACACAATTGTGTCTTATACATTAAAACGTCTTCAACAATTTTTAACAGAATTTTTACAATTATTTTTAAGTTTTAACGATTCTTAATTATTTTTGTCTTTTTCGTCTTAAAATTAATCAAGTGGTTCGAAACTCACCCGACGTAATGGAATTGGCGCTGCTGCTCGTGTGGGCGACCTTATGCGACCTGATGTTGTACTCCTCGAGCAGTCGCACGACGCCCCTGTGCCCTGACTTCGCCGCCACCCTCAGCGCGTTCCTTCCGCACGAGTCCGAGTGACTTGGGTCGGCTCCGTGCTCCAGCAAGGCCACGACACACGTCTCATGGCCTTCCTGCGCCGCAATGCCTGAAAAAACGACCATCGGTACAACCGAACGCTCACGGATCACCACCAACCTAACGCCGTGGCTCCCTGATTGCAAGTGTGGTCCGGCACGGCGCCGTGTTCCAGCAGCAACTTGACTATATCGCTGTGGCCTTGCCAGCTGGCCGAGTGCAATGCAGTCCTGTTTTCCAAGTCGCAGGCGTCCACCTGCGCACGGCCGCAGGTCAGCAACAAAGAGACCATCTCGGTGTGACCTTGCCACGACGAAACGTGCAATGGCGTTCGACCCTTAAAAAAAAAAAACAATATAATTATAAAAAAATTTAAAAAATTACAATACTTACCTCGAGATCACGCGTTTCCACGTTGGCACCTTGCTGTATGAAATACTTCGCCATCGCCAGCCGATTGTCCAACGCCAAAACGTAAAGCGTGCTCCGCCCGTCGGCGTCTTTCGAATCAATGTCGGCGCTGCTCGTCAGAAGTATCTGCACGACGTCGTAGTGCCCCTCGAGCGCCGCCAGCCGCAAGGCCGTCTTTCCGTCATGCGGTCTCTGATCACACGGAGCGCTGTACTTCTCCAGGAACAAGTTCACCAAGGCCGTGTGTCCGCCCTGAGCCGCCAGCACCAACGACGCCTTCCCCTCATTGTCGGTCTCGTCGATCCTCGCGCCCGCCTCGAGCAAAGCCTCGCAGACGTCTTGGTGACCTGCAGAAGCAAGAAAATAAATCGAATAAAAAAAAAATATATCGCAAGACAAAAAGCTACGACATTAAATTTATTATTAAAGTAGTAAGCTATAGAAGAAAAAATTTGGGACATGTCGATGTTGATATCACACGATTTTATTAATGCTGTACACCAAGCTTTACCGACCTTCAAACGCGGCGTAATGCAACGGCGTCCAACCGGAATTATCCCTGTGCTGCTCGTCCAAACCCCTGTCCAACAATTGCCTGACAACCTCGACGCAACCTAAACGATAAAAATGTAACCTCGAAGCTTTTACAATTCGTCGATGTCAACCTTGCGCAGCCGCCACCGAAAGTACCGTTCGTCCTTCCGAGTCCATGGAATCTATGCAACATCCCCAGAAGAGGAGCAGAGCGACGACCGGGGCGTGCCCCATGCTGGCGGCGGCCCAGAGCGGGCTGCGACCCCCGTGGTCGCAGTGATCGACGTCGCCCTCGTTTTCCAACAGCAATTCGCAAACGTCCCTGCAGAAAATTTTATAATAATCGCGATCGATCATAAATTTTTAATTTGATTTACTTGTGTCCTTCGAACGAGGCCACCAAAAGCGGCGTCATCCCCTCCTTGTCTTTGTGATCGACGCTCGCGTTGCGTTCCAAAAGGGTGGCCACGACGCTGGTGCCGGGGGAGCGCGGCGCGCACAACGCCGCCACGGACAAAGCCGTCCTGCCGTCGGCGTCCGCGTGGTTTATGTCGGCCCCGTAATCCAGCAGATGCTCGACTATTTCCGAGTGGCCCATGTACGCCGCCGCTATAAGCGCCGTACGTCCTGAAACGATCGGGTTACACTAAAATCGAGTTTCGGGCGATCGTCACTCACCTTCGTGATCGGTCAGGTTGACGTTGGCGGCGTGCTGCAGAAGAATCTTGACGATTTCTTCGTGGCCGGACCACGAGGCTGCCCGCAGAGCGGTCCTGTTCTCCGCGTCCATGCTGTCCAACATGCAGCCGTGTTTCACCAACAGCTCCACGACCTGAAACGAATTAAAACCGTACATAGATGAACTGAAAGCGTGGCTGCGTTCGTTTAAATTACCTCGGTGTGTCCGCCCCATGCGGCCGCTCTGAGCGGAGTCCAACCGTCCAGGTCGGCTTGGTCCGCGTTGGCGCCGGCTTCCAACAAAACCTGCAACGACACGAAACGATCGAATTGAGGGGAGAGTACGTAACACGAAAAGTCACCTTGACGACTTGCGCTTGTCCCAACCTCGCGGCCACGTGCAACGCGGCCTGTCCGTGAATGTCCTGGAGGTCGAAGATCGGCTCGGGGCTCGGTTCGGACGACGTCGTCGCCAACGAAATCTAAAAATCAAAGATAAAAGAGTTTTAACATAAATCTTTCTTTGTTATACCACATTACGTCGATAAATAAATATCAAGTAAAATTGTAACTACAACCTACATCGTTATCTGAATAAATTTTAACAAGAAGTATATGACATATGTATCTGCTGAAGGTTTATTATTTGTTTACAACCCAACCCAACTCAACTAATCGCAACCTCAACAGATGCAAACATTTCAAAAAATTATTTTAGAAAAATCGCAAAATTGCAAAAATACGAAAATGCACTAAAATTTACCAAATATTTCCGAACTTTAATAACTTGTACGTTTTTACCTTTTCTGGCAGATCTGTGAACATAACGTTTGCCATTTGAGCTGGGCGTACTTGACAAAATCTAAAATCCTCCTCTACCTAAGGGAACTAACTAAATAACTAACTTAATTATTATTCATTGGGTCAGGTTGGGTTTAGTCCAGTTATGTTGTTTTTAATCGGGAACCCAAAACGAAACATTCACGACCCACCTGGCTCTCGTAGTCGCATCCCTCGACGTCGCTCTGCTCCACCGCGCCAGCCTCCAGCAACAACTTCATAACCTTAGGATCCGTGGGCAGAAACGCCCCGAAATTAACCCCCGCCATCTCGTTCCCCTCCAACAGGCACTCCTCCACGTTGCACCCGCTCAGTATCAACCACAACACCGTCAACGCGTGCACGTCCAGCGGACTCTTGCCGCCCGCGTCGCCCCCGCCGCACCCCAGCGTCGAATTCAAATCGTTCGTCTTCGTCGCCCCGCCGCCCTTCCTGTCCTTCCTCACCTCCGCGTAAATCGGGCACTTGTTCCTCTCCGAAGTCGGACTCTTCAGGTTGATGCTCTCGAACTTGTCCTCGTTCAGCTCGACGCTCTGCGCCAGGTCCAAGTTCAACACGCAGTCGAGATCGTTCTGCGTGAAGCTGTTTTCGGTTTCGACGAAGCTCGTCTCCAACGTGGGCACGTCGTCGAACTTCGTCAGCTCCTGCAGCGCCTTCAGGTCCGAGTAGATCTCCGTCGAGGTTTTCTCCAGCGAGTTGCCCGAGAAGTTCTGCCGCTCCTGGCTCATCTTGTAGACGATGTTCGAGGCTTTACCGTCGGGTTTTTCGTTGAGGAATTGCTCCATGCGAGTCAAGTGGAAGGCGTAGTCGTAGATCTCTTGGTTGTTTAGGTATTTCGCGTGCAACGTGTAGTACATTGCGAGGATGCAATGGCCGTGGAAGATGTTGCAGAGATATTTCTGCGTGCAGTGTTTGATGTCCAAGAGCCACTCGGCGAACGAATGGTGGAACAAACGGATGGTCGCGCTGCGCGAAATGATCAAGATCCTTCGCAGGAGATAAAAACGCTTTTTGAAATCGTCCTGGGTGATTTTCGTGTTGTATATTTTTATGATGTCGTGGAGCAGGGCTTCGGTTAGGGAGCACTTCGCCGCTAAGATGACGTTCAACAGCGGCTGGACTTTGGCGAACTGCCGCCTGTTGAACAGCCGCTGGCTCAGCCACAGATACAACCCGTTCAACGTCCCCGGGATTTCACGGACCTCGCGCAACACGATGAAATTATCCGACACGCCGTCCAAGACCTTCTCCAAGTACAAAAAGCAACCGTTTGACTTAATATGCAACTGGTTCAGCATCTCGGCGGTGTCGCGGCTGATGTGCTGACGCAAGCTGTTCTCCTGGTCCAGCCGTGCCAAGATGTACTGCTGCACGTCGCGCACCACCTGCGATTTTCGCAAGTCGTCGAGACTCAACTTGCGAAAACCGGTGAACATCTTCGCGATGCTCTTGGATTGCTTCCTGGCGGTGCACACCAACAGCAACCACTGGGGAAACAAGTGGTGGTGGTTGGCCAGAAGCTCGGCTATCGTGCGAGACTGCGACGACCGTTCCCTGGGCTTCGACCTCGTCAACGTCGAGTTCGAATAAATGAAAGAATGTTCGTCGATCGAATCGATTAAGATAAATAAGCTCGTCTTCGGCGGGTCGATCTCCAACAGCGGAAAAAGCAGCGCCCTTTTCAGGCAGTCGTCCGGGTTCATCTCGATGTTTTTCGCGCGCAGCGCGATTTGTATCTCCGAGTCCGACTTCAGCTTCTCCAGGTACGAATCGGCGATCAACGTGCGGGGATTCACGGGCAGGTTGGGGATCGGGGGCTGCTCGTCTTTCTTGTCGGCGCCGTCGGCGTACACGTTGCTGTACAGGCTCTCCTGGTTGGTTTCGATCTTCAACGAGTAATCGCTCTCCGAGTCCAGCAGCTCGACGTGGACGTTCTCCGGCTTGGTCTTGGCCTCCATCGCCAGCTTCCTGCGCATGCTGCGCTCCTTGTGGCTTTCCGTCGAGTGGTTCAGGATTTGCGTGACCAGCGAGCGCACGAACTCGCTCAGCGACAGGCTTTTTTCGTTGTGCCCCTGCAGGAAGTGGTAGCAGAGGAGGCGGCGGTTCAGGGCGCGTTGCTGGCGCCCGGTGGGGCCCTGCGACGGCCAGCAGAGCTCCGAACAGAACGTCGTTTTTCCGCAGCCGGGGCCACCGAGCAGCAGGGCGCCGCACGTCTTCGAAACGGGGCGCTGGTCCAGGCAGTGCGACAGCTTCTGGAAGGCCCACTCCCTGCAGTAGAATTTCTTGCGGTCCTCGTTGGACATCGTTATTGCTCGCGACACTCTCTTAAAAAATATAATTTGTGATTATTGTTAGCTCTAGTCAGTCTCTGCGATTGTTTAAAACGCTCGGCATCCGATGGTCGTTCACATCTTAGGATCGAGTCACCTCGATATCAACGCGAAACGGAACAAGTCCAACTTCACCGGCGCTTTCGTTTTCACCATATTTCGTTTTATCTGGAACAAAAAAATATTTTTTTCACAAATAGTCAATAATTTTTCGCGATTTTTAAGATTAATTTTCGAATTATTCCATTTTTACAAATTATGACGACGTTTTAGATATTTATCGAATTTTAGTAATTTTTTTCCAATGTTTTTCGTCCGAACGATTTATTTTGAAATTTTTCTACTTCTAACGATTTTCAATGATTTTTCACGATTTTTCCAGATCGCATGAGAACCCAACCCAACCCAACCAAACCCAACCCAACCCAACCCAAACGGGCAAATGATATACGGACACCCGACTTGTTGCAGACTATTAACTCTCACTTGAATGTTTCAAAATGTCATTTTTGACGTATGTGGTTATGTGCGGACAATTACGACCGCGTTAGTGAATCATAGTTACTACAGTAACGCGATCGGAGCTTACTTGTCAAAGCCGACTCTAAATTTAACAATCGCGCTCTCTGATTGGCAGGATTCATATCTTAATCCGTATGAATTCCATACACGCACAGGTGATCGCAATTCGCTACGTTTCGATTCAACCAAGTGCGCTAGAAACAGCAGATGTATAGGTGGGAGTGGGAAACAAACACCAGTTGTTAACTTTAACCGATTACCTTCTAGGCGATGCAAGTAAAATACGTAAACAAAAATTACCGCAACCAGAAGCAAAATCGGTGAAAGCAATTAAAAAAAGAAAAAAAAAACGGGATACGCCAACCAATAAAACCAACGAGACCAAATAAAAACGAAACGAAAATGAAAGTGTCGAACGAAACAAATTTCGTGAAAAATCCGAAACCGATAAAACATGAACAAGACCCCCCCGGCAGACTTACGTTCGTCAAATGAACGCCGCTTTCTTAATTCCTTGCCTCGACGTCCCGTCGCCAAAACGAACCCGGACGCTCATGGACGTGACCTTACATAAAGAGATGATGACTTAACAACGCACAGCTGCAACTCGCATCATTTACATGCGAACGCGAATTAAAAACGAAGCCGGAGATAACGCGCCCGGAACGATAAGATCGCGCGTCTCGTCTTCCGCGACGCGACGCGAAACGGACGCGACGTGACGACAAACTAACCGATTCGCCAAATTATCGCGCATCGAATCGGGGGCACCGGACACGACTGATCCCGAAGGGTTGTCACCCCCGAGTCGCACGCCAATGCACGCAAGTGACTCATTGCACAGACGATTTAATTCTTGGCCGCGAGATCGGGCATTAAAGAGACCGCCGGAAATTATCGCGTCGCACGGCTCGAAATAAAGCGCAACCCACACACACACACACGGATCGAATTTTTCGCGTCCGCGAAAATCAATCTCTCCGACGCGAAAGCGCCCGCGAAATAGGTCGCCGGAGAGGTTCGCAGCGCGAGGCCGATCACCGCGTCAAAAATAAAGATAAAGGTTTGTTTTTGTTCGACTTGTGGGTGTACCGAACGGCGGCGACGGCGACCACGGCGACAAACGGGACGTTCCGGCGGGTCCGATAGGGCGCACGGGTACTTACGCGAGCTCCTGCGCGTTCTGGGCGGAAACACGGCGAGGCACCGCACGCAATTGCACCGAAACGACGGTTTAAAAATAATAAGGCTTATTTCTTGGTTATGACTGCCCGCTGTCAAAAGTAACACTAAACTTGAACGGCGTGAAGTGCGCGACTGGCGATTGCGCTGCGCGATCGCCAACATCGCAAAATCAAATGACTCACATAATCTATATTAATTGAGAAAATTGCGTCTTACATTTAAACAACATTTTCATTGTCGCCTCAATAAGTCGATCATTGTCCAAATAAGTTGTTCATAAATTAATGTAAATTCAAAATTTGGAGAATCTAGGGAATTAATTTTTTAGGAATGTAAATTTTGGGCCTGCGTCGGTACATCAGGGATCATTTTGCCCAGTCAATGACGTTATTCGACTTTGCAGTTTTAGAAATAAAGAAACGTTCGTTAGTTCATATTCCACGATTAATTGACGCGAGTCTTAATTGCATCACTTTGCGTTTCACGTGCGTTACGATCTCGATGTAAAATGCAGTCCCTTACAACCGGAAGAAGTTTCTTTGACGCACGTATGTCGGGCTCTCTTCTTGCAAGTAATTTTTACTTTGCTCGAGAATTGTGCACCCGTCAGATCCTTCTACACAATTTAATGCCACTGCGGACACGAGATTATCCACCACCGAGCTTTCACGACCGGAAATAAACGTACAACGCGGAAGGTTTGTATTAAATTATTTCCTGCCGAAACGAAAAAGTTTTCTACAAAATTTGAATCAAAATGGCCAGCTCGTTGATCGCATTGCGATAACAATCATTTAATCCAGGTTCGAACAAACAATTCGCACAGGTAACGATGATTTTTTTTCATTTATACGAATTTTCTGATCTGATCGGACGAATCGTCGAAAATTGTTCCATCGCAAATTCTTCGTCTTGAACGGTCGTTCGCCAACCGAACCAAGAAAAACGAACACGACGATGATGAAATATAGCAATCGTTTATTAGAACCAGTCATTTTTACAACTTAAATTAAAAAAAATACAAATTACATACAAAAGAGCACTTATCCGGTTTTTTCCTTATACGTTACGACGCCTTTGGCTATTAGGTCGGGTATCTCGACGGCCAACCACGGTCCAAGCTGAAAATTAAATAATCAGACTCGCGCACAAACTCCTTGCGATCAATCGACAACAAAGCTGTCGATTAACGATCGCGATTGATTAAAAAAAATGTCGCTAGCGTTGAACTACGTCGATTTAATCCGATTAACAATCGGATTTAACTCACTCCTAGTGCCATGGCGTGCGGTATTCCGAACTTCGGGACGTTTCGCGCCCACAACGGCTTGAAGTGGTCGCTCAGGCACACCTTCCCGCCCCGGTACATCTTGGCGGTCTTCCCGTCCAGCTCGGGGAGCGCTATCTCGGGCGCGGTCGTCGGATAAGCAACGGGAATCTTGAAATGAAAAAAAAAAAATAAAAACGGCCGTTACCGCGCGAACCCTAACTCACGTCGAACTCGACGGCGAACTCGTATTTGAGCAGTTCGTGGATGAACCAGCACTTTCCGAACCACTTCGTGCCCTCCTTGTTGGACTCCAGGCGGAACCAGTCGTTGTCGGCGGCCTTGTTGTTCTGCACGAACTGCGAAGCATATGTCAGAAAAGTCGGGTTATGTCGGACGGGTGGCGGCGTACCTTGATCAGCGCCGTGTATTCCTCCTTGAGTCGCTGTATCCACAGCTCTTTGTCGCGGGGGCCCGCCTTCGTCTGCAACAGGGGTATGCTGCCCAGCGTTTTTCTCGTCCCTTCGTCGACCATTTTTCCGAGCGATCGAAAGTTTCGTTTTTCGTTGCGTTCGGAGCGCCACCTGCGGCGGACTTGTCGAACGTCGCCGAGAAATAAATAATTTCGAGCGTAACGTTAGGGATTTTTGTGCTGACGTCATGTGCAAGCGAAGTAATTAAACGCGTTTAATGCTATTTGACAGATGGAGAAAAGAACGGAAATTGTAGGTCTTCTACGATTGCGTAGTAAGCGACGACGACCACCATACTGATCGCAGTGCACGAGAGCGAAACAGAAATACTTTTGTCATCTTTTCTAGTTTCATTGACTACGCTATTCAGTATTATTTGCTTCCATTATGATTACTCATAGCGATATTTATTGATTCTGATGTCATTTCGTATTTTTTTGCGTTAAAAATTTTTTCTTCCAATAAAAAAAAAAAAACGTAAACCCAAAAACATCAAAACACTTTATTCAATACATGGAATAAACCCGATACATTTGGAATTCAAAATACAATACATACACATCCGAAAAGAACGCGTTCTTTTTTTTTTTTAATAAGGCGTTGTGCTTTTAAACTCCCTCAAAAAAATCAGCCGCGTACGAAACAAAAAAAAAAAAACTCAAAACGGGCAAAGCAAAACGACGGCGTTTCGCGCGAAATGGGACCGCTGTACAGAACTAGGTCCCATTTCGCGTAAAAATCACGTAAAAAAATTTTTTTTGGAAATTTCGGGTGTCTATTTATTGTCCATTATCGTCTGTTTCAGTTTGTCGAAGTTGGCCCCGCTGAACTGGACGACGGTGGCCTTGTTCTTGATGAAGACGAACGTCGGCATGGAGGTTATGTTGTACTCCATGGCGATGTCTTCGCATTCGTCGACGTCGACCTAAGACACGCCCATTAAAAATTGCAACAAGTAAGTGCGGGGAGGTGGGGTTACCTTGAGCACGAGGATGTTGTTGAATTCCTTGGCCAGGTCTTCGAGCTTGGGGCCGATCATTTTGCACGGTCCGCACCAGGTGGCGAAGAAGTCGACGACGACGAGCTGATCGCCCGCGTCGACGAGTTTGGTGTGGAAATCGTCCTTAAATTTTGACGTTATTAATGATCGAAGTCGCCTATTTTTCAATTACACGTCAAAAAAAAATGCAGTGACAAACGCAAGTGACATTGACAACTCGACGACGTAACGGATTTTAACGAGGGGGCAAAAATTCGTCACCGCTCAATTATTACCGTCGTTATCGCCCCGTTACGAAATTAGCTCCGTATCTCTTAATCTCGATCTTGGCGACTTTAAAACGCGCCAGATAATTCAAGGCACGAGATTTTCATCGGCGAATTCCGCGAATCTCGCCGCCCGCGTCGCTAATCGTTGACATCACGTGCCGTTCGTGTGCGCGTTTTCGTCCACTGACAAGTCGTAAAGTCGCCCTTTTCGGACCGCGAATCGATACGCGACCACCATACAAACAAATCCCGGTTTAAACTTTCACCCGTTTAACCTTCGGCGTCGGGTCGCAATGCCCGACACGGATGTGGAATTTCCTTGCGATATGTCGCGGGCGGGCACGTCAGCGGAGCGAACGGGGCTGCGACGGCGATAACGACAGTCCACCAAGCGAATAACAAACGTGCACTTACTTTATCTTTGATGTGGATGGCCATTTTTGCGACTGTATTCCGAAACTGCGAAGCACACGACTGGTGAAGTTGCCGATGTCGCGGAATGTAACGCGATGGCGTTAGTTGTCCCCGGGCGTTCGTCGACTTTGACACGGCGACGCGTCGCGTCTCTTTCTAGCCGGCGGTGAAAAAGAGACGGCGACAGGACGCGCGCGTCGATTCGACGAACTCAGTCGCAACGTACGTTCGCGTCTCTTCTTCTTATTGAAACGATGTCGGTTTGAAATTAAGTCGGTAGTTAGATGTGTTCGGTGATAATTGATGACGACGCTTCCGGATCGATGAGATGACGCGTGGGCGCTCCGTTCGATTTATCGCAAACGTCATCGACGACTTTCTAAAGAACCTTCGAAGAATTCTATGATCGCATCGCGTCTATTTAGACGTGAGTCATCGCTATGCGTTTTGTTGGTTTCGAAAGACGAATTTAAAAATACAAATTTCCGATTTACGAATTGACATTACGCGGAACTAATCGCCCGATATTTCGAAATTAAACCGAAATTTAAATTACAGAAACCTGTAATCGTAAATCGCAATCGCACCGATTCGTCGAAAAAATTAAAGTCACTAACGCGATTTGCGAATAATTATTACGTCACCAGCGCATTAAAAAGTCGGGTGTCATTGCACGACTTGCATTTTTTGCAGTTAACGATCGGCGGAGGAAACTAAACGTCGGTAATTTTCCACGATAAAGAGAGCAACAACGAATTCGATTTCGTCGCACGAAAACCTGCGAATGTAAAAAACCCCAGATTTGAAACGTTCGCAGGACGCCGCATTTTCCGCCGGGCGCCGCTTCCCGTGCGAAAATCAATAGTTGCGTGGCTGCGCGGGTCCACCGAAAAAAAAATGGCAGACCTGGACAACCTGGAGTATTACATCAAATTTCCGAACCCGAACTTCAACTACAACCAGAACAACGGTGAGACCGACTTCGTGTTCGTCGTCAACGAGGAGAAAATCCCGGTCATCTTGCTGTTCGGATGGGCGGGCTGTCAGGACAAGTACCTCTCGAAATACTCGCAGATTTACGAGGACAAGGGGTGAGTGAAGCGGCCGAATCGCGATTTGAATTTTTATGTATTTCTTGGTGTTTGCGTTAAGGTTATCGTGTCGGTAAAAACTTTCGTTTATTTGCCGGTTGCGTTTGTTTACTGCCAACTGCCCGCGCGCACGCAATTGCAAAGTTTCGTCCTGTCCGTCAGGTTGATCACGTTGAGGTACACGGCGCCGGTGAAATGTCTCTTTTGGAAGAGGTACCAGATGATCTCGATCGGGCAGAAGTTGGTGCAGTTGCTGTTGGATCTGAACTTCGAGACGCACCCGATCATAGTGCACTGCTTCTCGAACGGGGGCGCGTTCCTCTATCAAAACTTCTCGGTGGCGCTTGACAGCTACTCGACGCCGTTGCAGGTCAGTTTCCGTTTCGTTTCGAGAACGTCGCCGATAACTCGTTTCCGCAGATCAAGGGGGTGATTTTCGACTCGGCGCCCGGCAAACGCAGAATTTTGAGTCTCTACAAGGCCATCTCGGCCATCATCGGCGGCAGCCTGTGGTACAACTTTCCCATGTCCGTTCTCGTGACGATGCTGTGCTCCATGATTTGGATTTACGAGGTATCTTGATTTTGTTCGCACGTTTGACGCAAATTTAATTTTAAACTTGCGCCAATCAAACGTCGCGATTTGCCGGTGAACTTGGCGTCTGTTTGTGCAACCGTGTCGTCGACCTTGCAGATCATTTCGTCGGCTTTGAAACCGGGCGCCGCCATCCAATCGGATCCGATGGAGAAATTGAAGAAGGAGCTGAATCTGTGGCCGCAGCATTTCATCTATTCGAAGGCGGACGATCTAATACCGTTTCACGTACGTATTTATTTTTTTTTCTTACGCGTCAAAAAGTAGCCATTAAAATTTTGAGCCAATTTTAATGGTCACTCGCGTTGTTGATTGGGGTTTCCTGGCTGATCAAAATTATTTGTACTGGAACACGTCGAGTTTGACGTTTAATTTTGGCGGGGAATTTGAATTTTCGCAGAAACGAAAATTTTTCCTAATTAAAAAAATGTACCCAAACAAGAAGGTAAACAATAGTCCTAATAAGTAATAAATGAAATAGGTATTCATGTTGCGGTGGTTTAGGTTAGGTTAGGTTGGGTTAGAATTTTTAATCGTAAAATTGTTTGTTAGGTTGGTTTAGACTGCGTTTATATTACATAATCTAATTTTACTTTCCGAGACTTTTTTATTTTGATTATCGACGACGAGTTATATAGTGTTGAAAAAATTAAATAATTTAATAATAATTTACTGCGCTCTTAAAGTCTGCTTGCCGAGGTTTTGAACTTTAAAATTTTTTTTTTAATACGTTGCGTTTGCGGATTTTCCTTTTCTGCATTTTAAATAGCGTTGATTTATTTACTGAGAAATTTCTGTTAGGACGTCGAGCATTTCGCGCAGCACCGAAAATCGCTGGGCATCGACGTGACCCAGCTGTGCTTCGACGAGAGTCCCCACGTCAAGCACTACAGCCACCACCGAGAAACCTACGTCAACAGCGTCTGCAATTTCGTAAACAAGTGTCTGAACGGGAAGTCCGAGTAGAACTTTTCAAACTCGCGCGATATCCCCCCCGACCCCAAATGACCTGTACATTAAAATAGCTTTACGACTTCGATAGGTGCTATCAATTTCTGTGTTTCTCAGTTTTGGGGACTTTGGTTTGCACAAATGACGCGGCGACTTTGAAAATAAAAGCGAACTGACTGAAAAACGATCGTTTTATTGCCGTCGAAAGATAAACGAGAGGCCGTTGTAGAAAAGACGATAGTTTATTTTCGCGTGTGTTCGATCGGAGCTCGCGCAACTGCGCAGAACGTAAAGAAACCTTCTTTTTTTTAAATGGACTACGATATAACTAATCTTTACAGAATTTATTAACTAACAACTATATTTTATATATATGATATATACATCATAAATAAGTGATAAAAATTACACACAAAACTAATACATAATTTCTTCGTTCACGGTGAAGCAATTCATATGAACTGTACATACAAAATACAATATGCAATAAATACAAAAAAAAAAGAAACCAAGGAACAAGGTTTTGAAATTATGTGGGCGTCGAAACGTGAACTGTTTGAAATTTGTACCTTATTTATTCAATACCCTACGGAAAGTCTCTCGTGATGATTTTACGCGTGGAAACAACGTTTATCAATCGATTTTTTCACACACAGATTTCAGTCTTAACTCGCGCACACACCCGAAAGAGAACCAAATCAAAATCTTCGTCGGGCGTAGACGACGAAAAACACGTACTTAAGATCGTTTATTCGGAAGAAAATCACTACTAGGCAATACTGAATCGATCGTCAACTCCAGGGAAGCGTCGTCGTCAAAGACAACCTAAAAAAAAAATAAATTAGTACCACCCGGCATCGTCACATCCGACTCACATTGTAAAATAATTGGTCCTTTTCGGCCACAAACTCGCCGGTGTAGACGTTCCCGTCGTCCAACGTGACGGACATCTTATCCCCCACCAAATACTTGTCGCGTACTCCGGCGACTTCCTCGCATTTCACGTCCTCGACGAAACTCCCGTCGTCGACCACAAAGACACAGAACGTCCTCACACCTTTAACACCGGTCACTTTGGCGTTGTAGTACCGACCGTTGGATTTCTTCGCCCATATTCGATCGCCGGCTTTTATCGTCTGCTGCTAAACACAGACAATTTTAATCACAAACAACCAAATACAATCACCCACCTTTCCGACGTTCCCCGCGACGTTCGGATACTTGCGCAGCGGAAGTTTGGAGATCAACCTCTCCTGGAAATGCGGCCCGAGTTGCTTGAACACGTCGCACATTTTTATGCGCAGCGACTTGGGCGTGTACTTCTTGATCTTGGCGTCGAGGGTCAGGTTCAACACCTTGCGTGCTTTCGTGTTTTTCTTGGCGATTTTGTCGTACCACGGGATCTTTCGCTGGTACTTGCGCGACTTTTTCTTCATCACGAGCTTCGGGACGGGGATTTTTTTCTCGGGGTTTTCGACGGTTATCTTGTTCAGTTCGGTTAGGACGCTCGGCGCGGTTTTGGGGGGTTTTTCAAGTTTAAGGATCACTCGGCAATTTTCGATCGTCGGTGTCGGTTTCTTATCTGTCGAATTTTTCTCGAGATTTGGTTTTTCTTGGGGAGGATTTTTTAGTGTTTTAGATTTTTCCACGATGACTGTTTCGACGGTTGGTTTTGCTACAGGTATTTTAGATTTTTTCGTAATGGATTTATCGTATGTTGCGGGTTTTTCGGGAGCTTTCGCATTAACGGTTCTATCTGCAATTGATTTCGCTTGATCGTTGTTTCCGGTAATCGATTTTTCGACGTTATTTGGTTTATCTTCTACATTTATCGGATATTTTCTAGGTCGCCCTTTAGGTCTTTTCACAACGGGGACATCAACCAGAACAGATTTTTTAGACTTGGCTGGGCCGAAGGTTTTTTCCAATGCAGGTTTCTTTTTAACAGACGCGTCGACCATTTTCGATTTTTCCGCATGATTACCGTTCAATTTATCAACTTCTTCGACGACAATTTCATTTTTTTTCCCCGTATCAACTGGATCTATATTTACAGAATTTTCTAGATCACTCGGTAATCTTTCGTCGGTAGCTTTCGGTGCAGTTTCTTCATCGGCGGGAATGTTTGGAGTTTCACTGAGCGACTTTGCAATCGACGAGCAAGCCTCGTTCAACTCTTTCAGGAGCTCCAGTTGTTTCACGTTGGAATAATCATTGTCAAACGATTTTTCATCTTTTGTCTCACGTTTCGATTTTTGAGCCTCATGCTTTGATTGTTTGAGCTCACACTTCATTTGCTGTGACTCGTCTTGCGTAACTTTTGTCTCTGATGACAACATTTGCGGTGGTGAATCTTTGTGATCTTTACTTTGCTGGCACTCGACGACGTCAATTTGCCTCGACTCATTTTTCGTTTGCTGCACGTGAACTTTCTTCTGTCTAAGTTCATCTATCGTTTGCTGCAGTTCGTCCTTCATTTGCTGAGCCACATCTTTAACAGGCTGCGACACATCTTTAATTAATTTCAGCGGAGTCTCACCTTGCATTTCAGTCACTATTTGCTCCGATTCGTCTTTATTTTGCTGCGACTCAACTTTCATTCTCTCCAACCCGACCATCATCATCAACGGCTCGCCGTTAATTCCCTGCGGCTCATCGAAAGCTCGTTGTGGTTCGCCGCCCGCCTCATCAGTCGCCAGCGCATCTTTCACGTCGTGCACGACCTGCAACACCAATCAGCATCTCAGTTTAAAAATCCCACCGCGAAACCACAAAAAATTAACCCTAACATGCAACACTTTGAACTAAAAACAAAGAACTTCGTAATTTGGAAAAGCAACCTAATTGACCGATGAACGTACAAATAAAAAAAAAACCGACAGATCTCAACCGACAAATCAAAAGTCTTTCGACGAAAAAATGCGACGTCGAAAATAAAGCGCAACCAAACTTTGATCTAAATGTTTATTACCTCGGGAACGACATTTCCGTTGGCTTGCGCGTCGTTTCTCTCCACGTTCCCCAATTCGATCGGGTTCATGCTCATCGGGTAGAACCGATCGTTGTTCTCAAATTCTACCTCGCAAGTGTTCACCGAATAGTACTTTGTCCAAATCATGTTGGGCTTGCGCTGTTTGACAATCTCGTCGCCGTCGATCTTGGCGCTTTGTTGCGGCGGGGGCTTCGCCTCGTATTTGATCGGGGGCTTTTTGTCGTCGTAGGTCCGGCTCGGGATCAAGAGCTTCTTGGGGATCTGCTTTCGCCGGTCGTGCGAGTTGCGGCCGCTGGGAACTTTGCTTTGAAAATTCACCGCTTTCTGTTGCAAGTTCAAGATTATGTTTTGGGGCGCGTCGGCCGTTTTCGGGGCCACGTTTTCCGCCAGGTTTTTAAGAAAGTTGACTTGGTTCTGCGACGCGGCGGAATGTTCGGGTGTTTCAGAGTCGTTCTTGAACAGCCGCAAGAAACTCTGGCCGGGGGAATTTTTACCGAAGCTTTTTTCCAAGTTCGCCAGCAGCTCGGCGTTCAAGCTCCGCGCGTTACGAGCGGCGTCGCTCTGCGCTGGCGGTTTCTTGCTGTACGTCTGGAGGACGGGGCCGGCGCAGTTTTTATTCGAATTCGCTTGGTTTTTCATCGCTTTTTCGTACAAAAGACTGTTGAGTTGACTTTGAGTGACCTTCTTAAATTGAGCCTGCTGAAGGTTGGTCGTGACGATTTCCTGCGCATTTACCTGAGTTTGAGGGGTCGCCTTTGAATTTTGCTCACCGACGGCTGAACTGTGACTTTGCACGACATTTCGATTTGGAGATGCGGACAGGCTCGCGTTTAAAGCGTATTGGTTCAAATTTACCGGCGAGTTAAAATCTTGCATTATTTGTGCATCCGCCGGAAACGTAGTCTGAGCGGTGACGGTTTTATTAATCGAATCGCTTTGATTCTGCGCGGGGTACAAATTTGAAACTTCGTTGTCTTGAGGCGGCGCGACATTTTGAACGGGGGGGCACTGCTGCAGATCGTACATGTGATTAACAAAGAGATTTTGCTGATTCTGAACGACTTGCAAATTGTACAAGTTGGGACCGATGGTGCACACTTCCTGCTGCATCGCGTTCTGCGGCACCGCGACGTTCTGCATGTAAATAACGTTGTCCATTTTCTGGAGCTGCTCGTTCTCTGTTATGTGTATTTGAGGAATGTCGTCGTACGCCGGTAAATTATTCGAGTATTGTACGTATGAACTCCCGCCGGCTTGGGCACTCGGCGAACTTAAACTGCTCTCGGGGTGGTTTTTCGCGTGAACTTTGGACGATTGAATTTCCAGCGGCGGTTGGGTTGGGTTCGTTTCGACAAAGTTCAGTTGCTTGGGCGGGGAGACGGGCTGCTGCAGACTCAGATTGGTCGGGTGCGAGTCGACGTCGGGGTCGATTTTCGAGACGCTCTGGGGATCGAGCAGCGGCATGCGATCGTGTTCGATGAACGGGCCCACTTCTTCGGGCTTCAAAAGCACGGGCATTTGTGTCGGTGAGACCTGACCCTTTGGCGATTCTTTCATGCGATTTTCCAACTTATGAACGATTCTCTGCTTCACCTTAAATTATTAAAACGTGAAAAACATCGAAAGCAAATAACGGTGAGGTACTTGTTACGCATGCCGAGTGGAAGTGTTAACACAATATGGAAAGCAAGGTAGGAGAAGTAAATGAATAAATAAATTATTTAAGAAACACAGTGTGGTAGGGCAAAGAAAGATATCGACAAGGATATGATGGTGAGCAAGAGATTGGAAAAAATTTATATATCTGATGACAAAGCAGCAACAATTTGAAAAATATATCAATTTGAACAAAACCCAGCAATTCTGTTTTGTAAAAATTATGATTATGAGCCCTTAAGAAAAGAAAAAATATGTAAAAAAATACATGTACTGTATTTATCAACAGTTTTCCTTTCAAAAGGAATAGTGGAATAATGATAACTTTTAGTTGATATACAAGGATTTTAGTTTTTTTTATAAAATAAAATATATTCAACGATACAAAATTAATAACACAATATAATATTTGTTAAAATTATCGGGTAAAAAAATTCCCTTAATAACATAATACCTTAATTTTGGGCGTGTCCCCAATCTTCTTCGGTGTTCTCGGCTTCCTGACCTTCTTCAACGCCTGCAAAGGCGTAGTCTTCTCATCTTTAACGTCGCCGACATCCCCCAACTCCAAAATCTTCTTGATCTCCATCGACTTCACCCCGACCGTCTCCTCAATCGTCCGCTCGATCGTCGACGGCATCTCCGTCGTTTTGACGTCGTGTATCTCCAGCATCTTGCGTTCCAACTTCTTCGCGTCGCGCATCTTCTTCTGCCGCTCCTTCTTCTCCTTTTGCATCTGGGTCAGAGTGATGAAGTTCAGGAATTGGTTGGCGAAGGCGCCCGGCGCAATTTCCGGCTTTTGGTCGCCGTCATCGTCGCCATCATCGCCTTCCTCGCCGCAATCCGGTCCGACATTCAATGTTTTTTTCACGTCCACCTCGTAGTCCTTGAAGTTGTCGGCGAACCGTTCGGTTTTCGGGACGATGAGGCCGTCGCACGACTGCCCCGCTTTCGCGTCGGACTTCTGCGCCTTCGAAAAGTACTTTCGCTTCAGGAATTCCTCGTGCTCTTGCTCGGCCACTCGGATTATGTCGTCGATCACCTTGGTCACGTTGTTCAGGTCTTCTGAATTTTCATCTTCTTTATCTGCTTTAACTGGAATCACGAAATAATTCGTGTTAATAATAAACTTTGTAGATGTTTAACGATTTTAAATCAAATGAAATAAACACAACACTCACTCTTCTTTTTGTGCTTCTTGCAGTGCTCCTTATGCTCCCTGTGTTTGCGCTTTCGGTGTTTTTTGTCCGCGTCGGACTCGCTCTTCACCTGCCCGTTCTGCAGGAGGCCGATGGGCGCCACGATTTTCCCGCAGACTTTCTTCGATCGGCTGTCGCACGACGCGTAAAGCCCGCTTTTCGTTATCGCGTCCAACGAAGAGACGAACTTCCTCCGTCTGACCCGACCCTGTTTCCTGTTCCTGCGGTTGGGGTTGAAGTCGTCGTCGGCCGCGATCTTCTTGCGCTTGTACGGCCTGCGTCTCTGGCTGACTTTGTAACCTTCGTCGTAGATGTTCGCCTCGCCGACGTCGATTTCGCCCGCCTTCAGCCAAATGTCTTCCAAGACCTGCGAAAATTTGAATTACACATGAAATCAACTAAATCGAAAAAACCACACGGTATTTTATTAACACTAGATGTACATTTCGACAGCAAAATTGTCATCTTCAACAGAGTACACTGTAAGTTATTACTGAAATGTACGTCTAGTGTTAATAAAATACCGTGTGGTAAGGGTAAGCACCAAACAATGGTTATTAATAACAATAATGGAGATGTTCATTGATGATTTGTTTGAATTTCTTGTAAACAAACCTCAAGTTGCTGCTCGTCCGGGGTTATTTCATCAGCTTGAGCCGCATCCATATCCTCCTGCATGAGCTCCAGTTGCAATTCGGTGGGGAAATCGGACAAACTAAATCCCCTACAAAATGAACACTTAAGAATTTTCCAATGAAAATGTGTAACCAACTCACGGGCCGTAGGATCCCATGGCACGGGGTTTTCGCCCTCCCATCTTCTTGCTCGGCGCCTCCAAGAAGCTCTGCGGCAGCTCCAAATTGTTCTTGTTGCATAAAATATCCTGCGGCAAAGGCAAGGGTGCCGCGACGGCCCTATTCGGTTCCTCCGGGTGCGGACCGACGTCCAGCCCTTGCAGCCACTTGTCGTACCTGAATCATCGATTTTTATGATCCACTGCCCTTTACGTTGTCAATCATTTCATTTACCTATCCGGTTGGAATCTCTTGACAAACGTGTCCATCGAGATCTTGACCATGTCCTTGCTGCAGGTGCACTGCGACGCCCTCTTGCCGTATTCGATCCATCGCGGCGCCGCGAAGTTCGTCGATTCCGCGCAGTTAAATCCGTGATTGAAACCTGCAAGTTTTGAACTGGCGTCAAATTCGTAAACATAAGAAATTCATGCAGCCATTTACGAATTCGGCTACAATACGACGAATCCAAACAAACTTGTCTAAGCAACGACATCTTTATCATCAAGTTGAGACGGTTACTTTAAACGAAATTGCCAACTTTAACCATAAAAATTGGATTAATTATAAAAATTGTCTAAATTACTTAAAAAGAAAAACGAAATTGTCAACATTATTAAGTTGATATAAAGTGCACATTAAACTAAAATTAATGACGTACACTCAACAAATTAAAATTCAAAACACCCACAAGAAATTATTATAAAACATCGCAACGAACAACACACGCATTCTGTTACGCATCGTCGAGTTATGCACTTAATCATAGGATTATCAATCACTTATTATCTAAACAAACCGACGATATTCACCTGCGTGGTATCCGTACGGGAATGTAATCATAATTTCGCCTTGCTCTTGCGTTATCTGCAAATAAAAATTTATCATCGAGGCCTACTCGTAAAACGTCAATGTGACCTTGTTGTACGGGATGGAATACTGTTTCAAAACCTGGGGCGATATCAAGGTCATCTTGTGCCGCAGGAACGCCTGACACGTCTTGTAACTGCCCGGGAAGAACCCGTTGGCGAGTCTCTCCAACCGGCGGCCGTGTTCCGGCGGAACCGAGTACCTAAAACAAGCAAAGTCGTCGTCAACGACCGCAATGGAATCAATAAATGAGACTTACCAAGTTTTCGGCGCCCCAAAGTGCAAATAATTAATCGAGTATAAGTCCATGTCTTCGGTGTGCCAGGCGAACGTCGTCTTCCACATCCCAAAGTACAAATAAGCGGTGTTGACGCCCTCGATCGAAATCCCATAGTCCTCGTTGACGTAGTCCAAGATGGTACCCAACCGATTGATGTTCCATTCCTACGAGCGGCGCGTCACAATAAACCAATAAATGATAAAAAACAAAATCAACTCACGTTGACTCCGGTGTCGGTTAAACTCCCGGAGACGTCGGCGCCGTAAATCGGCGCGACGTACGTTATGTTCTTCCAGTATTTTCGCTCCAGGTCTTCGTAGTCGAAATGACGGGGGGTGCAATATCGGTCGGAGTTGGCCAACTCGCTGTATTGCTGCACGGTCATCGCTTTCTTCTGGATATTTATTTGTTGATAAAGTCCTTGTTTGCCGGTGACGACCTGACATATCGGCGCCGGTATCGTGATGTCCAAGTTCTCCAAATCGTAGCCGTTCTTGCGTGGGACCCACTCTGGCGGCGGTATGACCTAAAAAGCGACGTTAAACGGCGAACGAGAAATTCCAAACGGGTGTACCTTCGCCAGTCCGGCCTTGTGCGCCCCCTTGGACTCCATGTGCAGCACGTACGTGGAGAAATCCTTGAATTCGTCCCACGTCGGCCGGAACACCATGATCCTGCAACGTTTAAAGCGACGTTACTTGCGAGATATGCGATAGGACGCGGCGCGACTTACTTGGGGAAACGCTGGTTGCAGGTGTCGCTCATCTTGCGGGATTTCACTAATAACGGTGTCAGTCGCCGAACGGTTATCCTAGGAAACGCGCATCGTCCTGTTCGGCGTTCAACGGCGACTATTGACGTCGGCCATTTCTGTTTTCGTCGCGATCACGTATTTCGTGCGGCGGCGGGTCGGGGCCGCGCCGCGGGTCCGCGCTGGCGAGATCGCACGGGCGCGTTCGATCCGGGCCGTCGATTCACTCCGCCGGGCGCATTTTCGACCGGATTCGAGCGATTCTATGCGCGGGTCGTAAACAAGCCCACCATCTTACAACACATCACGCACGTTCGCAAACACAGGGTCGCCTCCTCGCGGTCGAACGGGCGAAGTAGGTCCAGCCGACGCGGGCGCCGCGAAGATTCGAGTTTGGTTTGTGCGGACGCGTTCAGACGGTGTGACGTCACGTGATGTTTTACGTTGAGTTGTCAGCTGCGGATGTTTTTATTTACGTTCATGGCTGTTTGATCGCGTCGACCGATCTGAAATGCGAATTTTAAATTTTGAACTTTTAATTTATGCATTTTTTAAACGGTGGAATTTGTGATTTGTGGAAAATTCGAGTCGCCATTATTGTTTTTCGAAAAATGTGGAAAAATTACATCAATTAAATCAACCCAGCGCAGCGATTACCTTTCTGTACATTTAATCGTAATTTTAAGAGATTTTAAATGTCAATGACTCAAATTGGTGCCAAGCGGAGACTGATACTCGCTGTCGTAAGTCAATGGAGTTTTGACAGTACTTACATTAACGTAGTTTTTTTGAAAATTTTTGATATTTGCTTGTTCATAAATTTGGGTTGGGTCAGATCAGGTTGGGTTGGGTCTGTTGCTTAATACTTTATGCGTATTGAACCACTTAACCGGGCTATTCCTGTACAAATCCATCACTCGTACTAGTTGCCGATTTTTCTTTACCAACTGTGGCGCATTGTGGACCTTCTTTCCTGCTGCAATTACTGTAAAAATCCTTGAGCTCGACGGTTTCATACCTAGGTATCTGCACATTTTATTATAACACCGCCGTTTTTTTTATTCGCTCGACATACCTGTCACGTTGGTTTGGATTAATTCCGTGTTGGAATCATCACTAAATTGGTGGTATCCACGTTCTCTTTATTTAGATTATTGTCACGGCGTACGTTTCGTTAGAACATTTCGTCCATCGCGTGCTGCGTTTTGGGTTAACGACGACGACGAAAACGATCGAGTTCAATTAGGGAACATTTTTATTATATAATGCGATATATACAGCTGAAAAATCCTCTTTTTTTAACATCAAAAATAATCCACTATATTCATAATAATAAACATAATTATTCAATCCTTAAAAAAAAAAAAAACTCATATATTGCAAACAATTAATTAATTAATTACAGCAGCATTTATTTCTCCGCGGAAAAGAAACTTGTCGACGGTCTTGCACTGCGATCGATTATCGGTAAGTCCTAAATTATCGTTACAGACATTAACGGCTAAACACAACACAAATCAAAATCAATCGGTAAAGAAAGCCGCGTCGGGGGCGACGACGAGCCGCACACCAAAAAAATAAGTAAAAACAGAACATGTACGAATCAGTAGAAGTGAAATTTTTTATTTTTATAGGTTGCTTAAAAAAGTAACTATTATCTGTCCGCCAGGGGGGACCGCCCTAGTCGTCGAAGTTCTGCGAGAGCAGAAAGTTCGCCGCCAGGTTCTCGTTCTTCTCGCACGCAAAGTACGCCTGTATGACCAGATGTTCCGGGAAGCCGAGCGCTTTCAGCCGTTCGATGGCGTCCTTGTCCTGAGGCGTGACTTGTATCATGCCCGGCTGGAGGCCGGCGGCCGCCTGTAACGGAGCCGCCGGTGCACCTGCAAAAATAATCGATTTACAATAACAACATTAACCGTTAATTAAGTTAGAGTGGTTGCACCCCTTAATAAATGTTATGAGACAAATGAAATGTTACCAGCTGGAGCGTTGGGCGTAGCACCACCGGTGGGCGCCCCCGCCGCCGGTTCGTTCAGCATCCTCACGAAAGACTCCTGATTGTGAGATATCAGTTGCAGCAAGGCCGGGTTCGTGTGGCCTATCTGCTGCAGGACGGCGTTCAACAGCTGGGGGTTCTGCTGTATGACGTGCCGCATCTGCTGGAACTGCGGCTGGTTTCGCAGGAAGGCCAGGGGGTCGTCGGAATCCGACTGTTGCTCGTCGACGCCCGACATGTCGGCCGATTCGTTGACCTACGACGAGATTTCAGAAACGAACGCGACGTTAAAAATCGGCGACTTACGGCGTCCTGCTCGTCCAACAGCGGGATGCCGTTTATCAGATACTCGACGGCTCTGTCGGGGTTGTTGAAGCTGGCCCTCAACGCCTGCTCGACTTGGGTCCTGTCGTAGCCCATGTCCATGATGTTCCTCACCATCGTTTGATACTCCTCGCCCATGAGCAGCGTCGACTCGGGGGTCGTCACGTTCGGCTCGGAGACAGCGACGGTTTCCGACGAGGCCGTTTCGGTCGGGACCGCCGCCGGCGTCGCAGTTGTCGTTTCCGTCACAGCGCTACGTACCAGAAATTGTGTCTTTTAATTTCATCATCGACTAATCGATTGGCTTCGTTTAATAAAAATTTAGGCATTAATTATTACAAATCATCAACATTATTAAAAATTTAATAATACTTCATCAATGGCGTTCAACGACCCCACATTTCCTTTACTTGGATTTTGAAAATCACAACATTTTATCTTTGGAATGTCATCAACGTTGACATTTTAAAATGAAGATAAAATTTTTTATTCATTTCACAGAACCGAACTGAAATTACACTGAAATTAAGTCATAAAACAAATCGCAGGTCCTGAGCAAAATTTCACTGAATTTGACAGCAAACCAAAAAAAAAAGAAAACAAAAATACCTAATTTGAAAAAATGTACACCATCATCATGTGTCATAGCCAAGATAAATAATTTCGCAATAAATTCCTATTAATGAAAAACAAAGAGTCAACAACACCATAACCTCACTCGCTAGCATACATCAAAAGCACACACGCGAGCTCCTACAAACAACGAAACGCGAATTAAAACGTCTGCATAAATTTCCATTGTTGTTGTAATGACAAACGATGCAATCGCGTCGTGCGTTTCTTCCGAGTCAAATTAGAAACTGATCGAAACTGACCTGGTAGCCGATGTCGTTCCGTTTCCGTCGCCGCTTTCAGATTTCTCGGGCTGCTTCGGCTTCGTCACCATCACGACAATGAACTTCTTCTCGTCGATCTTATACTCCGACAGCACGTTCTCGTCCGTCAGTATCTTCCCTTCAAAGCAAAGAGGCGAAAGTTAGCGGCGACGTTGGCGTATCGCGCGCGGCGCTTACCTGCGTAGATGAGCCGCTGGTTGTCGGCGGGATACTCCTTGCCCTTCTCCGCCTCGATCTTCTCCTTGAGATTTTTGACCTGAAACCGCGCGGTTCAACGGGGCGAGTCGGATTAGGCGCGTCGTTCGCACTCACCGTTTTGGTCGCGTCGATGTCCACCTGGAACGTCTGCTGTTGCAGATTCTTCAGCGTGATCTTCATGGTGCCGGCGAGGCGAGGTCGGATCGGGTTAAACAAAAGGTGGAAAACTTCGGGGTGGTCGGTTCGGCACTTTGTCCCGCCTACGAGCAGCGTACTTTTGGATAGCGGCGACCTATTTGCTTCGCTCTTATGATACAGCACAACTGACAAATTTGGCGTCCATGTTATTCTCGCGGCTGTCAAAGAACGTGAGTTGTCAAATGTTTCGGGGCGGTTCGCATACCGGTCGAAATCTATACTCGGAGGACTTTGTTTAATTATTTTTTTTGGCGGTCGTAAATCTGCAATTTGCGTAGTGATTCGCGATGCGTGGGGTAATGAACGCGTTAATTGTAAGCAACTCCGTCGGCGTGCATTGAGCGTGGTCGTTTATCACAACCGTTGGTGGCGCCACCTATCGCAGGAAATATATACGAGCTAGGTTTATAATTTCACCAATAGAAATATAATATACTAATTTTAGACATCACCATGGCAAACGCAACGTTTTCATGAAATTAAAATTCGATTCGTTAGCAAAATAGGGATTTCTTAAATTCTGTCGTTGGCAACACGGCACAACTGTATCGCCCGTCATCTTATCATGTAATGACGCTCGTAAACTGAAATAGTGAAGTATCGCTTAACATTAACATTTTCTACAAGTAGAATGGAGCTAAACGTAAACGTGCAGTTTAGAA
This sequence comes from Geotrupes spiniger, assembly GCA_959613385.1. Classification (NCBI taxonomy): domain Eukaryota; kingdom Metazoa; phylum Arthropoda; class Insecta; order Coleoptera; family Geotrupidae; genus Geotrupes; species Geotrupes spiniger. The sequence goes on from OY390740.1 coordinate 368,746, forward strand.
AACACTAATACGTACGTACATTATACTGCGTCCAAGTTTTGTAGCCCACATTTCCAAGCAAGCGTTTTCGTATATGTCATTTTTAAAAATCGTAACTTGTAACGTTAGATGTATTTGTTGTCGTTTTCTTTTTACAAAAATTGTGGTTTGAAATTCACCTATTGCTGAAATAATTATAAGCATAATTCATTTAAATATTTTCTGCAGATGAAATGGAGGAGATTGACGTAAATGATTTCAACTCGATTGTCGAAATAAAACGTGAGCCGTTGGAATGTACAACTTTAATCCAAAAACTCGAGCCTTGCTCTCCTGCTGACGTCGACCAAGAAGAAACGAAATGTGTCGCTACCGTAAAGGACGAGAAATACGAAGTTTCTCACATTGGAATCGCAGCCGATGACATCAGAATTAAGTTGGATCTCGGTGACGACGACGACGATCCATTGAACTCTGAAACAAGAAAATTCGTATCGGACGAAATCAATTTACACGCTGAAGAAAAAATTCAAAGTGACGAAGATTTTATGCGTCCCAATGGGGGAAGCTACACATGCGACGTTTGCACGAAATCGTTCTCAAGGCAGGACTTTCTTCAGAGCCACGCGAAAACGCACGTCGCCAAAATCGACTACGAATGCGAAGTTTGCAAGAAATGCTTCGCGAGGAAGCAACGCCTATCGGAACACGTCAAAATACACACCGGGGAAATAAATTATAAATGCGACGTTTGCGGTAAACGCTACACGAGGAAAGAGCACCTGTCCGGACACATCAAAACGCACCACGGAGTTAGAAATTACAAATGTGAAGTTTGTTACAAATGCTTCATAAGTAAGCAGTTATTATCGAACCACGTCAAAAGACACACCGTCAAAATTAACCACAAGTGCGAAGTTTGTAACAAACGTTTCACAACGAAACAAAATCTGTCGCGACACGTCGAAACGCACGCCAAGGAAAGCAACTACAAATGCGACGTTTGTAACAAATGCTTCACAAGAAAACATCATTTTTCACGGCACGTCGAGACACACACCGGAGACAGTAATTATAAATGTGAAGTTTGTAGCAAACGCTTCACGAGCGAACGTTATCTTTCGCGGCACGTCGAAACGCACACCGGAGAAAGAAACTACAAATGCGAAGTTTGCGACAAATGCGTCACGTCGAAACATTATCTTTCGCAACACGTTGAAAAGCACGCCAGAGTAAAAGGGAGGAAGTATAGATGTGAAGTGTGCAAGAAATGTTACTCGTCACAGCAGTGTCTATCGCGTCACCTCGAAACGCACGTCAAAGTGAGAAATTACAAATGTGAAGTTTGCAGCAAACGCTTCACAATAAGACGTTATCTCTTGCTGCACGTCCGAACGCACACCGGAGAAAGAAATCACAAATGTGAAGTTTGCGACAAACGTTTCACAACAAAACATAATCTTTCAGCACACGTCCAAACGCATACCAACGGTAGTAATAACAAATGCGAATTTTGTAACAAACACTTCACAACGAAACATTATCTTCTGCAACACGTCAAGAAACACACCGGGGAAAGTAATAACAAGTGTGAAATTTGCGACAAACGCTTCACAACGAAACGTTATCTCTTGCTGCACGTCCGAACGCACACCGGAGAGAGAAATCACAAGTGCGAAATATGCGACAAATGCTTCACAACGAAACGTCATCTTACACGACACATCGAAATACACGCCAGAGTGAGAGAGAGAAATTATGTATGTGAAGTGTGCGAGAAGCGTTTCACATCGAAACAGTCTTTATCTCATCACGTCAAGACGCACATCGGAAAAAGAAATTACGAGTGCGAAGTTTGTAACAAACGCTTCACGACAAAACGTTATGTTTCACGACACGTCAAAACGCACACCGGAGAAGGTGATTACAAATGTGAAGTTTGCGACAAACGCTTCACAATAAAGGAATATCTTTCGCGACACGTCAAAAGCACACATCGGAGTAAGTAATGATGTGAAGTTTGCGACAAATCGAAATTGAAACGTGTCGGAAAAGAGGTTCTAGATGTGAAATTTGTAACAAATGCTACGGAACAAAACACTTTGTAACACATGCCGGAGGGAGAAGTTATGTAAATGAAAATTATAACGATTTTAAATGTTTGTTGCTATAGGTTTCTGATGGCGCAGTAGTGACAACCCAACCCAACCCAACTGATCCGTGCGAAATGCAACTTTCCTGGATTTTATATTGGGTTGGGTTGGGTTGGGTTGGGTTGGGTTTCCTGGATTTTATATTGGGAGCACACGAACTTCGTCGCTTTCAATATCTCATGCTAAGTTTCTCTTGAGCATATTTACTTTTCTTGGTGTGATATGTACGGCTATTTATTTGAAATTATGCTTTCAGAAGTTGATTGTAGCCGATGTAATGGAAATGTTAAAGATTTGCCAGTATGTGATGAAGACCGTAGTGCGATACTTCAACCCAACCCAACTGATTCGTGCGAAATGCAACTTTCCTGGATTTCATATTGGGTTGGGTTGGGTTGGGTTGGGTTGGGTTGGGTTGGGTTGGGTTGGGTTGGGTTGGGTTGAGTTGGGTTGGGTTGGGTTGGGTGATGTTGGGTTGGGTTGGGTTGGGTTGAGTTGGGTTGGGTTGGGTTTCCTGGATTTTATGCTAAGTTTCTCTTGAGCATATTTACTTTTCTTGGTGTGATATGTACGGCTATTTATTTGAAATTATGCTTTCAGAAGTTGATTGTAGCCGATGTAATGGAAATGTTAAAGATTTGCCAGTATGTGATGAAGACCGTAGTGCGATACTTCAACCCAACCCAACTGATTCGTGCGAAATGCAACTTTCCTGGATTTCATATTGGGTTGGGTTGGGTTGGGTTGGGTTGGGTTGGGTTGGGTTGGGTGATGTTGGGTTGAGTTGGGTTGGGTTGAGTTGGGTTGGGTTGGGTTGGGTTGGGTTTCCTGGATTTTATGCTAAGTTTCTCTTGAGCATATTTACTTTTCTTGGTGTGATATGTACGGCTATTTATTTGAAATTATGCTTTCAGAAGTTGATTGTAGCCGATGTAATGGAAATGTTAAAGATTTGCCAGTATGTGATGAAGACCGTAGTACGATACTTCGCCGTCAGCTTATACATGTTACGTTGCAATGTTTTAATTAGCCAGTCTAATTATTGTAATGTCAAATAAAATGTAATTTAAAAGAGTAATAAAATATAAATATATATACTCTGGTTTGAATCCCCCACATTAAATTTTAAACGAATTCTTAAAATTTTTATTTCTGTTTTGGCGCCAAATAATTACTCCGGATATTTCGCCACCTCCTCGCGTTCATGTACTCCTGATACGGATCCCACGAAATTGAAACGAACGCTTTAAAATTTTTATTTGGTTTCCCGCCAAATTACTCCGGATATTTCGCCACCTCCTCGCGTTCATGTACTCCTGATACGGATCCCACGAAATTGAAACGAACGCTTTAAAATTTTTATTTGGTTTCCCGCCAAATTACTCCGGATATTTCGCCACCTCCTCGCGTTCATGTACTCCTGATACGGATCCCACGAAATTGAAACGAACGCTTTAAAATTTTTATTTGGTTTCCCGCCAAATTACTCCGGATATTTCGCCATCTCCTCGCGTTCATGTGATCCTGATACGGATCCCACAAAATTGAAACGAACGCTTTAAAATTTTTATTTGGTTTCCCGCCAAATTACTCCGGATATTTCGCCACCTCCTCGCGTTCATGTGATCCTGATACGGATCCCACAAAATTGAAACGAACGCTTTAAAATTTTATTCGCTTTCGCGCCAAATTACTCCGGATATTTCGCCACCTCCTCGCGTTCATGTGATCCTGATACGGATCCCACAAAATTGAAACGAACGCATTAAAATTTTATTCGCTTTCGCGCCAAATTACTCCTGATATTTCGCCACCTCCTCGCGTTCATGTACTCCTGATACGAATCCCACAAAATTTAAACGAACGCTTTAAAATTTTATTCGCTTTCGCGCCAAATTACTCCGGATATTTCGCCACCTCCTCGCGTTCATGTACTCCTGATACGGATCCCACGAAATTTAAACGAACGCTTTAAAATTTTATTCGTTTTCGCGCCAAATTACTCCGGATAATTTCGCCACCTCTTCGCATATTCTGTGATCCTGATACAGATCCCCGAAACGTAAGGCGAACGTTTAAAAATTTTATTTCTGCTTTGGCGCGAAATAATTACTCCGGATATTTCGCCACCTCCTCGCGTTCATGTGATCCTGATACGGATCCCAGAAAATTGAAACGAACGCCTACAAATTTTTATTTCTGTTTTGGCACCAAATAATTTACCCCTGATACATCGGCAACCTCCTCGCGTTCATGTGATCCTGATAAGGATCCCAGAAAATTTAAATGAATGTTAATTCAAAGTAATGTATTTAGGAAGCGTTCGTACAGAATCATTGACCCGAGTATATTCTATTTAATTCAATTCAGGTTTCAATTAATTGTAATTGTAATTAATCGTATTAATATTTCCTTTATTCAACATCACATACAAAATATCGAAACAGAACTTAAATATAACATAAATTACACAATTCTTTCTCAAATATAAAACAGCCGAACTCTGGATTTACTGATGAGTACGTCGTCGTCGAAAAATTTCGTCTCAATCACCACGTTTCCACTAAAAAACAAAAAAAAAAATTAAAACACTTAAATACGTTCAAGTCGACACGACTCACTTTAAAATCGAGGCGGGCATCATCTGCGACTCGGGCGCCGCTTCCATGATGCTCTGCCACGTGTTCGTCGACTCCGCCATCACGAATCCAAAATCAAAGTACCACTCCTCGAGACAACGACCTTTAAACAACACTTTCTAAAATACCATTAGCGTCAGACACAAACGTGCAAGTGAATGAATACCTGCTCCAGTCGGAATTTTTCTATCGATTCTTTCGAACTAAAGTTGAACTCTCTGGAGACGGCCCGACATTGAAGGATGTTCTTCGGCACCTTGGCCTCGTGCTCCACGTCCGGCAAGCTCAGGTCTTCCGAACCCTGCCAGAAAACCTTGCCGCCGTCTGCGTCCCGTAAACAGATCCAATTACTTCACTCGCATTAAGGAAGGTTATGTTATTAAAGGCGAGTGACACAAAACCGCCATTAAGCAGCCCTCTATTCTCTACATCTAGTCAGGATATCAATGAGATATAGACTTACCATCAAACGATTATGTTGACTTAAATACTTGACAAACTATTCTTATGTCTGGTTTGTGTTCAATCTGTCAAAGTATGTATGTTTATTGATACACAAGTTTTTGTACTGACTACTTGAGACGTTTAGCGCTGGATTGTCTCCTATAATGTGAGAGCTTACATAAAGGATACACTTGGAAACCTTTGAGTACTTCTTCACCTCTGTTATCCATTATTTTCGATCGATGTTTTTCGACGTGCAAATTGCAAGACTAAAATTAAAACAATATCTAAGGATATCGTGTGACACACATTGGTTACGATACGCGGACACTGATAAATAACTGCCGAGAACGGATAAACGACTCCTGCCAGAGGTAGATCACAGCATAGGCTCTTTTGTAACTCTATTTTGATTGGTCGAGCCGACATTAGTAAAAAAGTTTCGGTTAGGTGGCGCTAGTTGTAACAAAATTTATATATCTGCAATATTTGCTACGCATAGGTTGGCACAAGTGTGTTTCATCGTCCGCCATTGTTAGTTTGTTGTGGTCGTATTAATATTTGATTATTATTTTTAAAGCGTTAAGTGTTCTTATAGTCTTATAGTAATAGTAACTGACATAAACAGTAAACTGTGTATCGGTGAATGTGAAAAATATTGGCTGAATTAGCGAATACCGTGTAGTCACGGATTTTGATGATTTTTTGTTTGGGGGCTAATTAAAGGTGTAGAAATGAAATTTTTTGTCGGTCGGCACGGGGGCCGAATTACGGCCCCCCGAAGATAAACATTCATGGCCACAAAATCGTCATGAAACGGCTAAATACCTGTTTTATTATGTTGTACGAGTCGTTACAAGTCCAACGGTATGAAAATTATTTCTCGGAAACGTCTGCTTCGGTGTTAAATTCGGAAACAAAGTTATGACATTTTTGTGCCTAATGGCAAGTTGCGGTAAATGCGAATAATGCTGTCGTATGGCCCCGCCTTATTTCAATTAATTCCCTACTCGGATATTATTAAATTTAATTGAAACATAAAAGTACTCTATATTTGAATTTATTATAGTTTTTGATTTTGTTATTTCATTTGCTTTTTTCCACACCACCCCAGAGGTAAAGCGCTTGGCGCGTTTTTTTTATAGTGGTATCCCCAAGAGGCCTATTCCACTTTCATTAGCAAATTTAAATGTAGCACATTATGCAGTTAAGGGGCACACCCAAAGCAGTTTCCTTTCATAGCCCACACGTCACACTGCATATACCTCACCCTTAACGGATAACGACACGCTTTGTACACGCGGATTAGGGATACCCAGAGTGGATACTGTCACCATGCAGATGACGTTTCGTGCTTTGTGCGGGTTAAAAGTAGACCGCCAAGAGTTAGCCCCATCAAAACGATACATGACAGTGAAACATTTATGTTGCTTTGCAAATAAAATGACTATAAGCGTTTTTATCTTTTTTTTCGTCGTACACCACCATCTGAAACAAACATTTAACGAATTTAATATTTTAACGTACACTGGGAAATGTGCTTGTTGTAAACCGACTGAACTTGAAACGCAACGTATTATAAAAGTTAAAATCTCACAAGCTTACCTTCTGGAAGTAGGGGTCCGGCTCCACTCATACTCGGCCCGCCGGCGCTCAAAAAAATAAAAACGCCATCGATTTTACATCGACACTATTAGCAAATTCTGATGTAGCAAATAAATGCAACACGCGCCGTGTAGGAGGCATACTCTTTGGTTCTTTAATAGCAGATCCTAGGATCACAACTATTTTCCCCATCATGTTTGCGATGATCTCGCTGTTGAGGCAAACATACGCGCAACACTTGTTATACCAGACCCTTTTGGTGTGGACAACACCCCGTGTGTGCAAGCTTCACACGGGACTAACAGATGACCAGGGTGGGTACAGCATCCTACCTAACGCTTGCGAATGACGAGTCGTGCCGTCGTGCAGGTAACAGTCGACTTCCAAGTAAGCCCCCTTAATTACACGACGTGTGAAAACACTTATGTTGCTTTCTTACAAATGAAATGACGTTACAATTATGAGCGTTTTTATCTTTTTTTCGTCGTACACCAGCATCTGAAACAAACATTTAACAAATTAATATATAACGTACACTGGGAAAAATGTGTTTGTCGTAAACCGACTGAACTTGAAACACGACGTGTATTGTGTATAAACTACTTATGCTATTGAAAGCTCTGTTATTTGGGTTAAAAGAACCCACCAGGTCTCAATTAAGATCGACGAAGTTTGGAACTTTATAAAGATATTCTAACAAACATAACCCTATTCTTCAACATACCGATTTTTCAAAAATTATAATTAACCATAGATGCTAGCGATGTAGGAATCGGTGCAGTATTGTCAAAATAAATAATGATCGACCCATAAATTATATATGTGCCATTAATTAATTTAATGTTATTCCGGTTTGCACCGCGATATCCCGCGTACGCGTGATTTAATACATTATTGGAAAGCTCACCTCATAACCCCCTCGTCTAAACATTTCTGAGTCTATCGACGAACCGTTAAATTTCGATTTAACTTGAACGCGAAACAAACACCCGAAAACTTGCAACGCCATTCTGACAATGGAACGAGAAGCGTCGCAAATATGAGTCAGCGCCGACTACATAATCACTTTTTTTTTGTTCAAAACTGCCCGTTGCACCTAGGCGACGCTATCTTTGCGTTTTTTTCGGGGACTAATAATCGAGTGGCTTTGATATGCGTGCCGGCGACAATTAAAAGTTAAGATTTTAATTTTTTTTTTATTGTAATTTATATTCAATTCAATCGCCGCGTACATGCAAAGTTCGCGATTTACGAAAATAAAGTGCTCACCGAAGCCGCCGCCTCTTCGCAAGTTCGTTCACGGAACGTTCAAAGTTTCCAAGTTCTTCGCGCGAAGCACACAAGCGGTTTAAACTTTACCGGGTTCCTCATCGACGCGACGGAAAATTATATTTTAGTTGAACGTGAAACGCCCGAAACCTGCCAACGACCGTCAAACAATGAGCGAGCCGCAATTGTTAGTCGCGGGCGACTGGATAATCGCGTTTTTTGCGTAAAAAGTGACCGTTGCATCCAAATAAGGATATCATTGAATTTTGAGGGGGTTCACATCTACCTTTGTTAATCGATGGGTGGTCGATAAATTTAATCCGTTCCGCGGCATTATCGGCGATTATGCAACCACTCTCTCTCTCTCCAGTTCTCCACAGCGTCGGCCTTGAAGTTCTGGTTTTCGGCAAAAATGTTGGTCCTCCGATGTGAATTCTTCGATGAGTTTTATTCTCCGGTAAGTTTAATATATTTTTACGAATGCGGTTATTTTAATTTGACTTTGATTTTTAGGTTTTTTCTGGGTTGTTTACGATTTTAGATCTTCGCGACACAGAAGCCGCTTACTTGGTGGTTAACGACGCTCTGACTATCTTTTTTTAAATTTCCCTTTTATACTGCTGTGCACGGCTATCCTGATTGATATCTGAATTTAAATGGATTGTGTTGTTGTTATGCGGCCGATCTGACATTTCGATGCATACAAATGAACATAACCTAACTTATTTTTCTTATTTTATTTTACATTTCCTAGTTTTAAACCGGGTTTTCGCACAACGTGATACATGTTAAAGTAATTTAAGTTTATTATACTATCTATTTATGTTGTATTGGTTTGTATTTAGGTTTTAAATTTACATTTGAAGTTAAACCTTCCGGAGTCCTCGGAAACTGCCTCTCTGTTTCTTTTAAACTGCCAAAAATTTAAGTATTTTATCTTCTGTATTAATCATTACTATATATATATATATTTGTAATTAAAAAATTAATTTCCTGGATGATTTTATTTAAAATTCTTTCCTTCAACTTAATTTTATGCATATGTTTACTGAATTCCTTTTGAAATGCGTCAATTGCAATACTGTACATTGTACTTGCATAATCCGAGGGTACGTTTCATCTACCAGAATCAGTATTCCTTTCATAATTACGGTACAAGATGAACACTAGGCTTTTGTCACTTAATTTATCGCAATTTTACTTGAGCAGAACTTATCTAAACACTTTTTAACCAAGTAACCGGCAATGTGTACTAAGGCACAATGAGCTGCAGCCATAGCACGGCTAAATATTTGCACTTCACTTTGTTATTTTGTGATTTTGAACGAGACCGGTTCGAGTCGAAAAGGGCGGATAAGAGAAAACATCTCAAACGTAATGCTATTCCAACAATGAAAGTTGCAAAATCATTCGTCAGAAAATGTGAGCGGTAGAAGTGTTACAATGAGTGTATGCTATACATCGTTATCTTAAAACATTATGCAGCTTCTATTAATGATTGTTCTGTGCTTCTGTCTGACGTATGTTTTCACTTCACGGGCATTGTTTACAGTTTTTAGTGTTTTCCGTTAGATGGCACTGATCACGTTTCGCTGGGGAATTTTCGTTTTTCATCGTTGACATCTTGGTTCGTAGAATATCTGTAAATATTCAAGGTCGCCTAAGTGATTTTTTGTCATATTATAAAAATCGTACTTACGAGTTACGAAGAAGTAAAATGTCAATTGGTATGTTACGACCGCTATCTCGCCCAATTTTCGATGATCTTCAAGGACAAACAGCTCCGAAAATTCGATTGCGATGTACTTGGGCGCCTACGATCGTCTAGTCGTTCGCAGCAATACCTGGAAAAGTTCAAAAAGTTTTAGTTTGTAATATTTTTCACGCACAATATTAAAAATGTCCATTTCACGCGGGACGTATTTTAAGATTTAATTTAAATTAAAAAAAAGACATTACATTATTTAGTTATTAGTTCGTTTTTTATATTCGGCCGAGTTTCAAGGATCGCCTTCCCACCAACTGCGCGATCGCGCTGTCAATCTGCCGCGAAAAAAGCCCGTTTTGCGGCCGTCCGGCATTCTGCACGACTTCCGCGCACCAACCGACGCCGAAAGGATGCGGAACGAGCGAAGAACGACGCGGTAGTAGTTCCGCGGCATCCGCAGAGAGTGCACCACTCGGTGCGCGGCACTTGCAGCAGCGGACGGCGGACTCCGACGGTCCCACAAATCGCGCGAGTTGCTTAGCAACGAAAGTTTGTTTGTTCGAGTGATCGTCGCCGGAATTTTCCCGAAACGAAATGTGCGAAGTCTCGCGACTAATTACGCATTACGTTCGTATTTAATCAAACAAGTGACTAGCTATATTATTTCGTTTGATTGATGAAACCGTGAAGGCGAGATAACTGTCATCATCGCCGAACTGTCAAACTTTCGATAAATGGCATATTGGTGTTTTTATTATTTAATTTTTTTTTCTGATATATTAAAAATACAAGTCTGATCGGTACGTGAAATTTATTATTACCTACCTAGGACAGTTAAATTTTATCAAAAAAATGTACACAAACAACCGCAACAGTGACAGTGAGTGTCGTTGAAACTGATAAGCATCCGTTACCTTGACAAATAAAACAATGAAGAACGCTGTTTTTAATGTTAACCTCAAAGTAGAGTTAGCGATCAATTTGCTGGCACTTCTGTTGCAAAACGTTCCTCATGTTACGGCCATCATAAATCCAGGTGAGTCATTTTATACCGATTTAGATTTTTTTTTATTACAATATTTAAAATTCAATTTTTTTTGTCGATAATCTCAATCGGATTGTTTCGAAAATATGATTGGCTATGAAAATAAATAAACTGCTACCCGTTGTCCGTTTTTGGAGAATCGCGAGAGTTAAATTAAGACGACCGCGACGCAATTTGAGGATTTCATTGGGTCGACGTTATGCAAATGCGCGTTCGCGAAAGACAATGCAGTTAAATGCGATGCGACGACAAATATAATTTTCCTGGTCTTTCAGCGAAGACGGTGCGAGTCTTTATGACACCCGCGGACGTTTACGAAGTGGACTCCCCGCTGCTGCCTTTGTCCGTTTGTCCTACATTACGTTTAATTTATTTTTAGTTGTGCACAATGTGGTTTCTCTCATTTGCGAGAACACGTTCGTTAAAATTAAAATTTTCGTTAATCAATTGGATTTTTTAATTGAATTAATAACCCAACCCAACCCAACCGATTTTTCTTTATTTGTCATGGCCGTAATTTTTTCTTTAAATTTTTATTGAGATTTTCGTTAATCGATTGGATTTTTTAATTAAATTCAACCCAACCCAACCAAAATCAACCCAACCCAACCCATTTCTTATTTTTTCTTTCTATTTTTCTCGTCATTCGTATTTTTAATTTTTTTTTATTCAAATTTTCGTTAGTCGATTGGATTTTCTAATTCAATTCAAAACCCAACTCCTTTATTTTTCATAGCTGTCGTTTTGCGAACAATTTTCAAGCACCTTAGGATTTTCGTTAACTTCGTTTTGACAATTTTGACATTTCAGATAATATTTAGACAAATTTAGTTTTTGACAGTTCATCGAATTTAAAGCACGAAATAAAACCAATAACCAAAAAAGCAAATACTTCGAAACACAAACAATTCGTAAATGAAATTAAAAACGGTAAACATAAGATAGTAAAAGTCAACACATAGTCACCACTATTTATTACATCGAACACAAGCCCATGAATAACAGCGGGTAACTGTCAGAAATTCGTCAACGTCAAACGTCACTTGTAACCAAATACGTTGCGATCGAGACGCATTTTAACTTGAATCGAGAAGCCTTGATCGGAATATGTTGACATTACAACCTGACAGATTTAATTGTCACAATGACGTTTCAATATTTTGTGGCGCTTGCTTTAAATCGCGAGTTTCTAACAAAGTACTTTTATCGCACGACTCACCTGTTCGCCTGCTTATTACGTCGAAGACTCCGAAACGATTCGCACTAATAATCAAATCGAAATCGTCGCGAGAAGTACGATTTTTCACGAGAAACGCGACAAACTAACCGAACATTTGACGGCGTCCATTCCACTGGCGAAAAAGCCGAGACCACTTTTTTTTGTCGTTACGTCACGTCATCGATAAGCCGATCTTAGATATTAATTTATGTCAACAAAGTCACGCGGCAGGCCGCGATTCTAACCCGGGCTAACTTGAATTTTTACGTTGTTACGTTTTACGCTCTAGCGGCCAAACTATTGAAGCTCAAAACTTAAGATTTATAAAAAAAAAAATAACGACATCGTTCATATTAAGTGACAAAAATCTCTCGTTTCTTACCCCGATTTCGATACAAAGCCGAAGTTGCGGAATCATCGACGCCTTTGTTGATCAAACGAAGTTTGACGGTTCGCCAACGCTTAAATTTTAAAACTAAAGTCAACTACCTGAACGTGACAGCCATTGAACGTTGGGTCGAATTACGTCGAGAGCGAGCCCGATTGTTCTCCGTCCGATACACGCGCGACGACGAAGACGGAAAACGCGAGCGTGGCGTTGCCAAATCGGCCCGTTCTTGAAAATTAATTAGTCCTCAATATTACCAGTCGTGCGACAATCGACATTTGCGAACGCAATCTCCCGATAAAAAATTTCTCAAAGACGTGACATGGGCGTGGGATGTTTTTTCCTTTTCTCCAATTGATATTTTTGCCGAAAATTACAAATTATTTATCGTTAAAATATAGCAATTTCAGGTTCAATGTTTGGCGGCGGTGAGAGTGCGATATCGCCCCGTTTCGTTTCAAGAGGCAATACGTTCAGAATCGTCACCGGAGACACCGTCACGTTGCCATGCGAAGTGCATAATTTAGGTAAGTGTTGCGCACATGGCGTATGAATTTTATGTCGCGAACGACGAACGAAATTGTGCCATTCGCACTACAAACGTCAAATGAACGGCGGCAGTTACGCGGCTATCCGCAAGAGCGCGCACCATTCGAACGGAACTCGTCTATTGGGTGGATTCCTAAAACGTCAGTTTTGACGTTTCATCGCTTATAACAAATCATTCAAGAAATTCGCATCAAACTCATTCCTCACAATAAATGCGACCAAATCGCTCCGATAAAACTAAAGCTAGACTTTTCCGATTACTCGAATTAGTTGCATAACAACGAACTTGGTTCTAATACATGCCAAGTTTTAGACGTATGACAGCAACGCCGTTTAATTTCCCCACGGAATCATTTGGGTGAAACAGACACCACGACGCATTACCCTTTTAAAACGCGGTTGGAGAAAAAAAATCGAACGACGCGTCGAGCTCTGCGCGTTTCACGCGGGGTATCTTTTCGACGGATAATTCTCGCAATTACGACCGACGCGGCCCGTCCCCGGTATTAATTAAAACGGATGGCGTCGTGCGCGGTTTTTGCGCGCTCGCTTGATGACGCCAACGCGACAAAACCGGCCGAGCTCAAAATTCGAGCAGGTGACCGGAATCAACACGTCGAGTTTGCTGCGATGCGGTGGTCGTGGTTCGTGGGCACGTAAGATGCCGGACAATTCCAGGTTTATAATTAACGTAGTTGCAAGCCGAATGATCTCATTAACAATCATACAATTATATAAAAGTTAAACGTCAAAGTGACAACTAAACATCAACCTGACAGCTGTCGAAATATACATATAACGTGACTGACAACTGACAACTAAACGTCAAATTTATTGCCCACCCACAGTTATAACTCAAAAAATGTCAAAATAGTCAAATTTGCAATTGCATCTTGAAGTAACAACTAAACGTCAAATTGGCAACGTCAAAGTGACAATTAAATATCAGCCTGGCAGTTGTCAAAATATTATACACATAACGTGAGTGACAATTGACAACTAAATGTCAAATTTATTGCCCATCCACAGTTATAACTAAAAACGGGCCAAAATAATCAAATTTGCAACTGTATTTATACAACTAAACGTCAAATTGGCAATTAAATTAAATTTATAATCGACATACTTATGCGTCCAATGAAATCGGTGCGGTCAATCGCTAAACTCGCATATTTAAGCGGCAATGACAGCTGTCAAATTTACATTGGACAAAGCTGCGTCTAATCGAACGCGTGATTCTGCGTAAAAAGTACAAACGTGTTTTAAAACTCCAAACTGTTGAGTACGCGTCACACTGACAGCTGTCAAATTTATAATTGACACGTCGTCGGGTTAAGTTTAATTAATTAAGTGCAAATGTAAGTGACAGCTAAACGTCAAATTGGCAAGTAAAGGACAAGTAACGTGTAATACCAGAGTGGTAACTAAATGTCAGATCGACAAGTCAAGTTGATAACAGATCGTCAAAGTAACAGTTGTCAAATTTATAATTAACGTACGATTACGAGTCGGATAGCATCATTAACAGTAATATTGACAATTGTGTTAAAGTCAGTGAAATCATCAAATTCCCTACTTAATAAAAAAAAAATAATAACACATCTAAATGTCAAACGGCAATAAATACTTTCGATCGATATTTTTATCCAGAGGGTTGTTTATATTTTACCAAACAGGTTTGATGATGCCTATTTTATCGAACGCATATATTTACGATGAACGTTAATGTTAATTTTAAAGCTGTCAGTTTGACGTTTGCTTGTCAATCTGACGAGCAAACGTCAAAGTGACAGCTTTAAAATTGACATTATTAACATGTCAATCTGACAACCAAACGTCAAAGTGGCAGCTTTAAAATAACATGTCAATCTGACAACCAAACGTCAAAGTGACAGCTTTAAAATTGACATTATTAACATGTTAATCTGACAACCAAACGTCAAAGTGGCAGCTTTAAAATAACATGTCAATCTGACAACCAAACGTCAAAGTGACAGCTTTAAAATTGACATTATTATCATGTCAATCTGACAACCAAACGTCAAAGTGACAGCTTTAAAATAACACGTCAATGTAAATAACCAAACGTCAAAGTGACAGCTTTAAAATTAATTTAGTTACGAACCGCCCAATTCAGTTCACAACCGCCACGACAAATTTTAATCGATTTTTCGACAGACCTCATTTGAATGAACTACATGAATCTCCCTCCATACGTCCAACCAATGTTCGAATTTGTCAGACATAATTGCGGTCGTTGTCGCCGTTCGAAAACGCAACGGCGGATATCGAACGTCGACGAAAGAGACCAAGGAGCGCCACACTGCGCCTCGCCGCACAATGAATAGACATAAAGTGCTGATCGCGAAAATTGCGACGATGCTTCAGTCAGCGTTTACCACGTCGACTTTTGCATTGTGATTCGGCGGAGCGGTTCGTGACCGCACGTTGATTTTTTTCCTTGACGTTTTTTGCGCAAATTAATCGAGAAATTGCAACGAAAATACGGAAAGAAACGCAAAGTCGCCGAATGAAAAACGGGCCCGAAAGAAACCCTTTCATGTAACGTTTTTTTTTTTTTTTTTCAGTGTGCAGCGCGATGCCCATCGCGCGTTATTTTTTTGCCGTTTCGATTTTATGTGTCAGCCGCAATGTTTTAACCGCCGCATTTGCATACAAATTGAAACGCTGTAGAGCTCGCGTTATATCTGCGGCGTTCCGCTGGCCACGCCAATCTCGTGTTTCGCGTTTCGTTTTCGCCGAGCGTAACGATCGCGCGCGCGGGTCGGCAAAAAAAACGTACAATCGCCGAAAAATATCGACGGCCGTTATCTTCCGGGGTCGTCGGAATTAATTAATCGCGCTGGATGTATGCAACGTTTAGGAAAACGGTCGATTGCACGTGTGTACGTGCGAAATAAAAATTCCAATTCGAATTTCGAACCGTGGATTTGTTTGTCCTTTTCTGATTATAAACGAGCCGGCTCAGGTTTTAGGGCACGCGAAATTACGCCCGGAGATTAACTCGACGTTTAAGTCGACCGGGTCGGGCGCGGCTCAACCCTCTCTCGTTCGAATGCGTCATGCCAGCGAACAGATGAGACACGGGGCGAATTTATAAAAATTATCCAAACGCCGCCGGCGAGAGGCTACGTAAAATTTGTCAATTTTTTATATCCGTTAATGTTTTGCGTAACGTTAAACATTAACCATTTAATAAATAAATTAAAAAAAAAATCAATTTTATCGAATTGATTACATTGCAATGTGATCGATGCATCGAATTTTTTTTTCCCACAAATTCCGAGTCGCGAATTAGCGAACCCGCGTGCGCCCCGTGTTTTGATTGAAATCGCGTCAATTACGCGCGCAGTGAAAAGGACGTAATTGGCGCCCGGCCGGTCTCGGTCGCTTATCAATTGCAACGCTCACGCATTTTGTGATTGCTGCGCTCGTCGGCGTCCCACAGAGGGGAAAGTCGCGAAAATCGTTGGCGAAGAGTGCGATTTCGAAAATGAATTTTTGTGAATTTTGTGCTCGTTTTGAATTAAAGTAAACGTCGTCTTATTCGAAGTATATTTTCACCAAATGGAAAACAAAATGCCAACTAAAATTGTGGTTGGGTTGGGTTGGGTTGGATCGAGTTGGGTTGGGTCGGGTTGGATCGAGTTGGGTTGGGTTGGGTTGGATGGAGTTAGGTTGTGTTGGATTTTATTGGGTTGGATCGAGTTGGGTTGGTTGGGTTTGTTAGAAAAAAAGCTAATGTTTTCCATAGAAACCTGTAACGGTCAGTAAAAAGTCGACGAGTTTTTAGTGTCGTTTTGCCCGCTGGTCGCCTGAGAAGAGATTTAATAAAAACGTTTTGCAATAAAATTGACAAGTAACGGTGCACGAACGTCAAACGTAAAGTGAAGCGTAAATACAAGCGGCTTAAATTTTAACGAGAAATAAAGAAGACTAATGCAGTATTATTCGAAATTGATCAAGGAAGCAATCGTAAGCGTATAACAAAATTGACGCTTCTAGTTCTCAGAAATAACTGTCACTTTGGCGTTTGCTTGTCAATCTGACGAGCAAACGTCAAAGTGACAGCTTTAAAATTAACATTATTAACATGTCAATCTGACAACCAAACGTCAAAGTGACAGCTTTAAAATTGACATTATTATCATGTCAATCTGACAACCAAACGTCAAAGTGACAGCTTTGAAATTGACATTATTATCATGTCAATCTGACAACCAAACGTCAAAGTTACAGCTTTAAAATAACATGTCAATGTGAATAACCAAACGTCAAAATGACAGCTTTAAAATTGACATTATTATCATGTCAATCTGACAACCAAACGTCAAAGTGACAGCTTTAAAATAACATGTCAATGTGAATAACCAAACGTCAAAGTGACAGCTTTAAAATTGACATTATTAACATGTCAATCTGACAACCAAACGTCAAAGTGACAGCTTTAAAATTAACATTATTAACATGCCAATCTGACAACCAAACGTCAACGTGACAGCTTTAAAATAACATGTCAATGTGAATAACCAAACGTCAAAGTGACAGCTTTAAAATTGACATTATTATCATGTCAATCTGACAACCAAACGTCAAAGTGACAGCTTTAAAATTAACATTATTAACATGCCAATCTGACAACCAAACGTCAACGTGACAGCTTTAAAATAACACGTCAATGTGAATAACCAAACGTCAAAGTGACAGCTTTAAAATTGACATTATTATCATGTCAATCTGACAACCAAACGTCAAAGTGACAGCTTTAAAATAACATGTCAATGTGAATAACCAAACGTCAAAGTGACAGCTTTAAAATTAACATTATTAACATGTCAATCTGACAACCAAACGTCAAAGTGACAGCTTTAAAATTAATTTAGTTACGAAGTGCCCAATTCAGTTCACAACCGCCACGACAAATTTTAATCGATTTTTCGACAGACCTCATTCCAACCAATGTTCGAATTTGTTAGACATAATTGCGGTCGTTGTCGCCGTTGAAGCAATCGTAAGCGTATAACAAAATTGACGCTTCTAGTTCTCAGAAATAACAACACGTTATTAGCTATCAAAATTAAATATCTTTATACAAAAAATAAAAAAAAACAAAATAGTAACTGTCGGATCTATCACAAATCAAAATACACAAAATACAAAACTTTGTCAAAAACGTTAAATTTACCAAACTATAAAAAATTATAAGCGTATTAAATTAACAGAATTATATTAAACCACCAAAAGGGACAAAATTATATAAACTCGGCAACACTGAAAAATCCAAAATAAAAACTTTGCTAGTCAACGGCGTGTTTGAAACGAAATTGACAAGAAATGGCGCGTGAGCGTAAAATATAAAGTGAAGCGTAAACGCAAGCGCTCAAATTTTAACAAGAAATAAAGACCGATTCCGCGGTGTTATTTGAAATCGGTCAATATCGAGAAGTGTTGGATTTCGTCGCGAAGCGGTTTAAATATTAAAATTTCACATTACGATCATAACGGGCGTCATTTTTTATGCCGGGGGTAAAAACGCCAGATCAAGATAACATTGACTGCGGGTGCACCATGCCGGTATGTTTACACGTAGATAAAAATCTCGCAACCAACAAACCTCGAACAAAGCGCAAAGGGCACTCTGCGTTTCGTCTCGCGCGGAATTAATTGCTCCGGAACGAAACGCAAGGCTGACACGATGCAAATAAAAATCGTGGAATCTCCGGCGGCACCGCATTCTGCGAAATATTTGAAAATTATCGTAATTATATAAAAATATCAAAAATTCTTCGTCGATAATAATCAAGCAATCGAATTATAACAACTCGCAATACAATCGCAAAGTTTTACTTACAAGCTACCACTTTCAAACACGGACGTAATTATTGTAACGAATTAAATTGTAATAATTACAAAATCGCCATTAATCGATGTCCGCGTTTGAGTCGAATTAAAAGCGAACGGTGGGCGAGTTACGGCGCGCATCCCCGCCGGCACCGCCGCCCTTTCCACCCGGATCCGCCGAACCACGGCGTCGTTAACAGAGTCCCGGCGATGCCGCCCCCTCCGACGCCGCAAATTGTAATTGCTCTCTCTGCTAATTTACATATAAATTGTAAACAGAGACGGCCGTACCGTTGCGTGCTCCGAGATAACCTGAAATGCATAATTTTAAAGGCCATTACTACATCAAGGGAGCGCGCGGTTCGTCTTCTGGCGCAAACTTTAAATGAACATGTCGCGCCTTGCCGACGCAGTAATAGTTTGTTGATTTGAACGATTTGTGTGAATGTGTGTGTGTGGATGTGGTCGAAATTTGTCCAAAATATCGATTATAGCCAAACAATGGGTAATTTCAAAATGGACTAAAATTTCGGCTTCAAGTTAAAGTCATTAATTTAGAAGACTAACGTCATCGAAAGTCCAATTCGCAGCCATGTTGACATGGAAGGGGTGATTCGTAACATATTAAGGAGAAGGTGTATTTGTGTACAATTGAGGCAAGAACATCGCGATTAAATCATAGTCGATTATATTTATTATATTTAACAAGTCGAAAATGCAAATACAGTCCAAAATGTAGCATCAGAAAAATATATTATCGCGACCCATTACTCAGCGAGAACTCCAAATAAAATCCAACTTTAACAACCGCAACAATTGAATTGACATATTTTGTAGGATTTTTTTTTTGGATAAACGCGAAGCGAGAAACGGGCCAATAGCACGCGTTCGAGAAGTCCAATGTAATCGAAAGGCCAAATTATGCGCTTGTCTCGAATGACGATTGGTGGTCGGTGCTGAAACGGTTAATCAGAACTAACAAGTCCAAAATATCAATTAAAGTCCAAATTATAGCTATAGCGATTTATTTATAATTTAAGGCAATTAACTTCTTATCTCAAGTTCATATAATAGAAGAAAATATGTGGTTAAATAAGTGGCTGCAGTTCTTCTAAAGCAGTGACTTGTAAATGCATCAGAATCCTTTTAATTGTTGATCGTTGTATCCGATCGACTGCTTTGTTATTTTGCCATGTCTTAATTGTATAAACAATCTGTCATTTCATTCAGCATTAATAATAAATACCCGGGAAAAACATTGACTTACTATTTTTTTATTTTTCACGCTTTTGTGCTTTTTGAGAATTGTGCTACTTTCGTTCAATTCAAATATTCAAAAATAAATTTGGATAATAAATAGCAACCCAACCAAATCAAACCCAACCCAACCCGACCCAACCCAACCCAATCGAACCCAACCCAACCTAATCGAACCCAACCTAATCGAACCCAACCTAACCTAATCGAACTCAACCTCACCTAATCGAACCCAACCCAACCCGACCTAATCGAACCTAACCCGACCTAATCGAACCCAACCCAACCTAATCGAACCCAACCCAACTCGATCTAATCGAACCCAACCCAACCTAATCGAACCCAACCCAACCTGATCGAACCCAACCCGACCTAATCGAACCCAACACAACCTAATCGAACCCAACCCAACAGCATCGAAATTCTTTCAAAACGTTGACATTTTTTAATTTAACTTAACTTAAACTTCACATTTTATCGCTTAATTTCAAAATGTCGACAATTTTTCTTTTTTTTTCGATTTTTTTAAACTAACGTTCTCATATCCTCAACGGAAGGAAAAAAAAACATAGAAGAAGCCCAATCCGGCCCAACCGAAACTTAATTTTTGCCTTCGTTTTTGTAAAATAAAAATTTTCATGCGACGTTTTTTTCAAAAAGTTGAACGATGTTTTGGGGAAATTGAACTGCAGCACCATCAGAAAAACCCAAGTCAATCACACCTCGACTTATATTAAACTTAGTTTTTTGAAAAAAAAAAAATTGATTAACTTAATTGCATTTATCTGTGTATCGGAAAAATTCGTGGCGGGGAGAAAATTGCGATTGGGTTGGGTTTCATTTGGTTTGGTTTGGTTGAACAGGGTTGGATTAAGTTGAATTTCTTTTTTTTTTACAATGAATTTTTACACAATATATTTTCGCGATGAATTTATTTATTTTTAATTTAAATATTAAAAAAAAATGTAAAAAAAATTGAATAAAAATTGCAAAATTTCTTTCAGGGACATTTTTTAAAAAAAATTTGCCTCAGCTATAACAATTATGACAGCGCTTCTCACATCAACGCGACAATGCGGGAACCTTAAAACTCGGGCGGGGCACGAAAAAAAACTAATCGAATTGTTCCTAGCTTGCGATCATTTTGTTTCCCCGCCGGCGAAGGGTCGCCGCGTTCGATGCGGTATGATTGATTGCGGCCGTTTTGTTCCAGATTTAAAACTCGACCGTGATTTATCGCCTGGTTTTCGGCGACGTATCATTTTTCATTTTTAGCGAACGCGCGCGCACGTCGACTCCAAACGATCCGCGACGACCTATTCCGCATTTTTCCCAAACGGAAACCTGCAAACTGGACGCTCGGTTATTATCCACGTCACCCACGAAATTTGTATTTGTTTTTTTTTTTCAAATAGACCGTGATATCAAAAATTAACTTGGTGAAAGGTTGCCATGGAATGCAAAATAATTCTGTCATTGTCGAGCTACATCACTGACATCTGACAGCTGACATCATCTGACAGCTGACAGCATCTGACATCATCAATAACTTACAAATGTGTTACCCACTTATTTCAGCTGCAAAATAGTAATGAACTACGTCATGAATACCAATAGCGTTTTTATTAACAAGAAAAATTAAATTACAATTGTTGGAAATGTCAAAATTATTGACAGATTTCGACAGTCAAAAAATGATACGATGGGAGCTGCGACAATCATTTTAAAATCCCGACTGGTCACCAAGGTAATTTTTGATATCGCGGTACATAAATAGGGGGCGCGCATCTGGTTCTATAAGCCGATCGAATAGCGCGAGTTTTTTCGCACTGCTCGTTTGTTAGTTGCATTTGTTCGGACGCCCGTCGATTGATGCAGGTGCAAAGTTTAATTTACGTCCACTTTCCGACGCTAATCGGGCAAAATTCGTTTGATTTACGCGGGGGCCGAGCGCAAACTGGTAATTTAGCGTCGTAAACACGTCCATCTGCAATATCGAAAGCGGGACGGGCGGGGCGGAGGATGCGGAACGCGGTAATATCCGCGGCCGCGTGACGGAATTTACGCGCATGGATTCAATAAAATAAATGATGACTAATTTGACAAAGTGTAGACTTGTCGGTAATTACATCTTCGTTGCCGCTTGGTCGATGGATGCGAATCACTTAGTAGAACACGTCGATGTTGGATTATAACGTGCGTTCAAAAAAAATCCTAATTTAGAAGGGCTGTGAAATTCAATTGGTGTTTAAAGCTACTTTAACCACAACCAAAAGAAACTACAATAATGTCAGTATTGACAGATGAGGTTCTAACCTCAAAAAAACACATGATATATTCTTCACGGAAATCTGTAAAGCTCTCAGGAATGGAATAATGCCAAACACCATCAAGTTTTTGCCCTGTTCCAAAATAGCATTCCAATAAATTTGCTTTCTGCTCTATTGTGATAACCATTTTTAGTTAGTAAAGCAGTTTTCACTTTTGACGTCTTGTTAAAATTAAATTGACATTTTGGTTGTGGCTAAAGTACCTTTAAACATCAATTGAATTTCAGAGCCCTCCTAAATTAAGATTTTTCTTGAACGCACGTTACAAACAGACTAATTCGATTCGTAAGAAAATAAAAATAAAAATAAATTTTTCTTTGATAATAAAAAAAAAGTATTGTATCGGTACCGACGAAATTTCTTGAATCCGATCCAAAGAAATCAAAGAATCAAACATGGAGCAAAATAGAAGAAAAAGGAATAATGAAAAACGAAAAATTGGGACTGTAAATTAAAAAATAAGAAGAAATAACAGCGAAATGTTTATGTTTCGAGGCAATGACGAAACGAAGAAATCCACATTGGAAAAAAAAATTAAACTCAACCCGATCCGATCCAACTCAACCCAACTCAATACAACCCAACCCAACTCGATACAACCTAACCCAACCCAACCCAACTCGATACAACTCAACCCAACCCAATGGAACCCAACTCAACCAAACATTCGCAAAAATTGATTTTTCATTTTAATGACAAAACCAACCCAACCCGACCCAATCCAACCCAACCCAACTCAATACAACCCAACCCAACTCGATACAACCCAACCCAACTCGATACAACCCAACCCAACCCAACTCGATACAACCCAACCCAACCCAACCCAATCGAACCCAACCCAATCAAACATTCGCAAAAATTGATTTTTCATTTTAATGAAAAAACCAACCCAACCCGACCCAATCCAACCCAACCTAACCCAACCCAACCCAACGCAAACTTGCGAAAAATAAATAGAAAGCCAAATTTGACAATCAAGTAAACTTTTCTGAAAAAAAACAACTTAGCAAAAATTGATTTTTCATTTTAATGACAAAACCAACCCAACCCAACCCGACCCAATCCAACCCAACCCACCCCAACCCAACGCAAACTTGCGCAAAATAAATAGAAAGCCAAATTTGACAATCAAGTAAACTTTTCTGAAAAAAACGTTTCATACCAAAAATTTCTCCGATGCTAAATTGGGGGGGGGGGGGGGGGGTACGTATTTAAAAAAAAAAAAACCAGCCGAGGAGTAGAACGAAGAAAGTGCAATTATTTCAAATTGTGTCGAATGAAAATTTGACACAATTTTCGTTCCCGAAGCTTCAGAATGGGACGCAGTTTTATTTCCTCGTTTAGTTAAATCGCAACTAAAAGTAAAACAACAAAAAATATCAGAAACACGATACGAGATGAGGATGCGAGGTGAAAATATCAAAGTGCACATCAAAGGCACTAATAAGAAATCAAAAAAAAAAAAAAGACCAGTAAAACGAAATTAAAAGTTGGGTTGGGTTGGGTTTTCGATAAGTCGTCTCTCACATACAACGCACACCGCACACCAAGAACACAGTCAAGACCCAAACCGTTTTTCATGTCATCGTTTTCCGCAAGTCGTCCTTAAATTGCGCAATTGGTCCTGGCGAACGTCGTTCCGCACGACGTCATTGCGCTCTCCGGAAACTCGACGTTTTATTAGGGACGACGACGACGACGGCGAATCAATAAAATAAATATTTCCATACACATGCACGCATTAAACTTTACGACCGCACAATAAAACATATTTACGATATACGCGAACGCTTCCGCAAAACGAGAAAACGCTTCCCGAGGAAATTTACGACTAGATTTTCATCTATGTTTTCGCAGTAAAATTCGAAACTCGACGGGACAACGGCGCGGTGCGTCACGACGCGGCAGTTCGCATGCTTGCATTCAACTTGCGAACCATGAACGTTGTGTGCCTTTAGTTAGCAATTAGATTTTACGGACTTGCGCGACGGGGTGCTTCGGCCGTAAAAGCAGACGCGTCGGACAAACTCGTAGATCTTGTTGTTAATTGTGCGTGTTGCGTTTTTCAAATAAAAAAAAAAAATGTGCATAGTTCTTGAGGTCCTTAAGAAAACCTGACACGAAGATTTTTTCGATATCAAACTTTGCGATATTTTTCATGGGTTCCGAGTGTTGGAAACTTTGTAAATTCGACGAAAATTTTTTGGTTTCGATGTAATCGTCGAGTATTACGTTAAGTTAAGCTTAAATGGGAAATTGGGAAAGCCTCGGTTCGTGTCCACGAACTGGGATGACGGTGGGAACGAGCCGTTTCGTCTTGTCACATTTGACAGTTCATTTTATAACTTAATGAAAACGACTTCTTCGTCGAGATTCGGAATATTCGGATATTTTTTTTTTATCTATCTACTCAAACTTTCCGAGTTTGATAAATTTACTCATTGAATTGGACATTTTTCTTCAAAGATAAAAATGTCCAATTCAAATTCGTAAATTTATCAGCAAAAAGTTTTCGTGAAATAAAAAAAAATATCCGATTAAAAACAAAGGTTTTATTATATAATTAATGATAATTATATTTTCTGGTCGAATAATGAAGGGGGACAAATTATCCAAATTGCACTTATTTAACCACGAATCGTCGTAATTTGTAATAATCGACGAAACATGCGAAATAAATTTGTGCGCGATCCGATCGAATGTGCGCCTAATTGCAATTTCACATTCGATTTGGATTTTTGACGCCCGACGTACATACAAACGTCGGCCGCAATCTGCGGAATATGCGGAATCGAATGTTTGATTGATTACCGTCGCCGTAGTTACCGCACCGCCACCGCCGGATGCAAAACTACCCGTTTTAAATGGCTCTCGACCGACTCGACCGATAACCGTTGTAATTTTCACCTCCGAGACAAATCCGCGATCCGGTGAACCTTGGAGAGGATCGGCGATCTAAACCATTCATCATTTGTCGAGGTGCGTCAATTTTTGACGCAGAATAAATGCCAGCGATGGGAACGCGCGATATCGAAAGCATTTTTATTAATTCGATTAAAACAAAAAATGTACTAAGACGGCAGCCTTTAGTGGTGACTATGATTTATAAATTTTTAATTTCGTTTCAAACGGAACTAAATCCAAAGATTCGTTATCCGCCGCACCCGACCGACAATTACCGACGCCATTTACGCGCAAATCACACACCTCCGCGGAACCGCTAATGACGACGCGCCCCTCGCATTTTAATAAGTCGCGTTTACCCGTGAAGAGGCCACAACCTGTTTGCGATGCAATTTCCCACCACCGTTCTCAAGGGCGAAAATAAAAAAACGGGCGACGTTTCGCGAGACGGAGGCGAGCCGCGGATGAAAAGGCACTCGAAATCCGCGTTTTGTGAAAGACCGAGGCTGTGAATGCGATGTGCGCTCCCACCGATCCGACGAGTGTTCCCCCCCCCCCCCCCGACCGGGACCATTCTGTCCCACCGCGAGCGATCTTTTTGAGCGGCAGTTTTTTTTTTTTTAAAGTCGCTCTTTATCTCAGATTGGTTCGACATAGAACGTTGAACGTGAAACAGAATGGTTTGGTGAAACAATCAATTAATTAATCAATACGTAAACAATTATGAAATGGTGTCGCGTATTGATTTGTTTCTCTTTCTACGGACCGGTTTTTCTCAATCGTCTATTAAGTCGATCAGCTAATCCGCACTTGACGTTTAATTTTTGATCGGACATTTTTCAATTAGTTTTTGAATTTTGATCAACTAATCTTGAATTTACCAAACGCACGTTTAAGTTGGCAATGGTGTCAAACGTTTTGGTGACATTTAGTTTCGAAATTAACAAAAATGTCCAAGTTTTCTGAAGTATTTGTGACGTAGGTACACTGTAAAGTTGCACCATAATTATTAATAGAATATTTATAAATTAGGTAAAAAATCTGCAATGGCCCGCACCGAACTTTCGTGCGCTTAGCTACACAACATTTTTCGAACAAAAAAAAAAATCAAATATAAGTTGTTTAGAATTTTACTATCCTTAACTTTTGTAAGGATATTTTTTTCGATTATTTGTACCGTCTTCGAGATCATCACTTCCGGTTGAGAGATTGCTTTCAAAATAGGACGTTCTCCTCTTTGGTACATATATACAAATATTAAGTTTAAATTTTCATAGCTCTAGCTTTAGCCGTTTGGGCGGTAGAGCGAGCACACACAGACATACAGTCAGACACTCAGACGTCATTCCAAAAATAGTCACAATCGATTCGGGGGACCTCAAAACGCGTATATCCGTTAAAATCTCGAGTTCGAAAATTTTCATGATTCCTATACTTTCTCATACATAAAGTATTAGAAAGTAAAAATTAATTACATTTCTCTGGAGGCTACATGGCCGTGTTGAACCCAACCCAACCCAACTCGATACAACCCAACCCAACCCAACCCAACCCAACCCAACCCAACCCAACCCAACCCAACCCAACCCAACCCAACCCAACTCGATACAACCCAACCCAACCCAACCCAACTCGATACAACCCAACCCAGCCCAACCCAACCCAACCCAACTCGATACAACCCAACCCAACTCGATACAACCCAACCCAACCCAACCCAACCCAACCCAACCCAACCCAACCCAACCCAACCCAACCCAACTCGATACAACCCAACCCAACCCAACCCAACTCGATACAACCCAACCCAACCCAATCCAACCCAACCTATCGAATCTGTGTACAGCGCCGCCTTAGCAAACATGACAGCTGAAGGGGCGTGGTGACAGCGGCACTGCTTACGGTTTTTATTGTTTGAAATGAAAACTAACTTCTTAAAGAACAGTTTCGTAAATATACAGGTATCGTGTAAGTCACGGGCAGTAGTTTTCGTCCGTTCAGATTATACGATCGTTTACATCACAGTCAATATTATATTCTATACTTTTTTATGTAATGTCTTGCACATAAATTAAAATTTGATTAGTGGTCGAGAACTTAAAATTAAAAAAAAATTAAAACTTTAAATCTATGTTTAATTTTTTTCATCCGTTGGTGTAGGTGTTGAATACTTTGTTTTATTTTTTTTTTTTTTGTTATTTTGGTAAATATCATAGTCACTATGTCCTCGTAAAGGAACTAGAAGAGTTGAAATTGTTAAAAATTAGAAATACTCAAGTGGCGTTTTAAATGTCAGGTTTCGGTAGATAGCTGAAAATTAAAATAAATAAAATTCAATGGAACGACCCAGCTGTATAATTACGTCGTTTTCTAACCAACCACATGCAGCGTTTATTTAGAAGGGTCTGAAATTGTTTAAACTCTTTATGGAACAAAAATTCGTTCGAGGTAGCCTCACAAAAAAAAAAAAACCCTTCGACAAGAAGCACATCCAACCTGAGCTACTCGCTTCCCTGGTTACCCAACCGAACTCGTTGCATAAATAGCTATTTCATCACCAGGTGCGAAAAGTGTGGCATTTCGTAACGCCAGTTAGTTTTTTAACCGACCCATCAGTTTGCCATTTTCTTTAGGTCTACTTATGAATGTTTTCTGTCGCGTTTTATGCTTTATGACAACGTCACTTCGTTTAGTTCTCAAAACTGTCGATTAATTTTTATTTCGGCATAATTCAGCTTACGCGAGATGGAAACCAGACACCTTATTTCCACCCAACCCAACCCAACGTAACAAAAGTGCAACTTGATAAATGTACAGATTGTCACAATTTTTTTTTCAATGTCCCAGCTGTGTCAATGCAAAAGTCCAGCTTAATATATTTACGGTTCTGGCAAAGTTTCCAAACTTATTCCAAGACGGCGGGTATATTTTTATCTGCAAGTTGCGGCCTCAACCCAACCCAACCGAATTTGACATAATTTCAACTTCATCGGCGCACCTGATCGTGCACCGATTGCCACAGTTTTGTTTCAATAAGTAGATGATTTTTCTAGGGGTTGTGTGACGTCGATTTGCCAGCTATGCCGATGCAATTTCGACTCTTTGGTTTATAATAAATTAACGTTCATTGTATGTAGTTCTGTCTGCAGGTACTGAAGAAAACGAACATGTTGGATCAGACTCTCCAAAGTTACGAGGAAATACGGTCTGGGCTTCAGAAAATGTTTCTGACTGGACAACATTTATACCCCAAGTAAATTGAAATCTCCAATTTCGGAGCAGTGGAAAATCAAAAAGGGCAAAGATCACGATGAGTAAAAATAATGAAAGATACGATTTCGATTAAAAACTATACAATTTATCCGAAATAATTGAGAAAGCAAATGGATCCCAGAAATATGTAGGCGTCCAACGTCAAGACCAGCGACACGGGGATCATCACAAATCCTCGAGTGCATTTATTTAAATTTTATCGGATCCATCCAAACCTCTTCGATGTTTTAACGTTCGTGTGGTTTTTTCGACGCTGCGAAAAATTTCAACAAAGCATTTTTGCTCCATGGAACGATTGGAACATAGCCGAGGCGCGCGCCGCGCGGCGGTCGCACAAAACAAGAAAGCGACTCGCCCCGATGCGAGTAGTTTAAATGACAATTAGCTCGAATCACTCGCAACATCGAACGGGAATCCGATTTTAATGCGACCGTGCGCGTCGCCGCAAGCGGTGTAATGGAAAATCCGGCTTTCGCGCAACAAAGTGCACGTGATAATGACGACGGTAATGAAATTGGGTCCGGCGTTCCCCCCGCGACGGTCAGCCCAGGTCCCTTAAAAAAATTGTCCGCGATAATTATTACTGGTCGCACGTTGCCGCTCTCTCGTCAATCGTGCAGTCTTTGCCTGGAACGCGCTGCACACACGCACACAGCGGCGCGCGGCCAAGCGCACGCATATTTCAATTTAATTAAATTTAATTGAAATAGAATCGATTGCGTCGGACTAATTAATTTTCTGTTGATTTATAAATATGTATTGCGAGGTATCGCGTTTGAATTGAAATTCGATCTGGTGGCGCCGTGGAAGTGCACTCGCTCGCTCTGGCCCTTTTGGCATTTGGGTAATTAATATTGTTGTTTAATTATACGACCGTTGGGCGCAAACGTAGGCCTTGGACCGACAATCGCCGATTAGTTCGGCGCCGAAAGGTATCGTTGAGCAGTCCGGACGATTGACGAAGTTCCAGAAATCAAAAAATAAAATATTAGAAATTTTGACGATTGGCATTTTTTTGAAAAGTCGAAAAATTCCAACGTCACAATTTTTCCACAATTGAAACGAACGACCAAAGTTCCGGAAATCAAAAAATACAAACAATTAGAAATTTTCGTGGCTGGGTTGGGTTGGGTTGGGTTTCGAATCACTTGTGAAATTTTTAATTTTTTCTTTCGCATTTTTTCGCAACGAAAGTCGAAAAATTCCAACGTCACGATTTTTCCACAATTGAAACGAACGACCAAAGTTCCGGAAATCAAAAAACACAAACAATTAGAAATTTTCGTGGCTGGGTCGGATTGGGTTTCAAATCACTTGTGAAATTTTTAATTTTTTCTTTCGCATTTTTTTTCGCAACGGAAGTCGAAAAATTCCAACGTCACAATTTTTCCACAATTGAAACGAACGACTAAAGTTCCGGAAATCAAAAAACACAAACAATTAGAAATTTTCGTGGCTGGGTCGGGTTGGGTTTCGAATCACTTGTGAAATTTTTAATTTTTTTCTTTCGCATTTTTTTTGCAACGGAAGTCGAAAAATTCAAACGTCACGATTTTTCCACAATTGAAACGAACGACCAAAGTTCCGGAAATCAAAAAATACAAACAATTAGAAATTTTCGTGGCTGGGTCGGATTGGGTTTCGAATCACTTGTGAAATTTTTAATTTTTTCTTTCGCATTTTTTCGCAACGAAAGTCGAAATATTCCAACGTCACGATTTTTCCACAATTGAAACGAACGACCAAAGTTCCGGAAATCAAAAAATACAAACAATTAGAAATTTTCGTGGCTGGGTCGGGTTGGGTTACGAATCACTTGTGAAATTTTTAATTTTTTCTTTCGCATTTTTTCGCAACGGAAGTCGAAAAATTCCAACGTCACAATTTTTCCACAATTGAAACGAACGACCAAAGTTCCGGAAATCAAAAAATGTAAACAATTAGAAATTCTGATGGCTGGGTTGGGTTGGGTTGGGTTAGGTTACGAATCACTTGTGAAATTTTTAATTTTTTCTTTCGCATTTTTTTAGCAACGGAAGTCGAAAAATTCCAACGTCACAATTTCTCTCAAAGAATCCGCAATTGCAACGAACGGTTGGGTTGGGTTGTATCGAGTTGGGTTGGGTTAGATTGGGTCGAGTCGGGTTGGATCCGCTCAAACGTCGTGATTTTCGATCGCGTTCACCAAATCCGAAAAAAAAACACAAGCCGCAGAACCAGAAGTTTAAAGATTTTCGAAAGTTACTGGATCCTAGCGAATCGTCAGAATCTACGCAAATTATATTCAAATTTGCCGAAGCCAGTCGAACAACGAAACGCTATTGTGTTTCCCAACCCACACGAAAACAATGGCAATAAAGCGAAATTCCCAATAAAAACGGAAAACGTTTCGTTTTGTGTTTTTGTTACGAAATTTTGATTACGTGGTTATTATTTTGATTTTTTTTTACTTCCGGTTTAAGTTTTATTCCACTCGCATCCAAATCGTACACGACTGCCAGAAACGCAGAAGTCGTCTAAAATAGGAAAAATTGTCTAAATTGTCCAAACTATTTTTTTTATGCAAATTCGTCTTCTTTATATTTTGGACGAGCAATCATTTTTTTTTTACTCACTGCGCGAATTTTAAAAACGTAGCCAACGTAAGAATCGAATGCCGAACGTAGTATTTAAACGACCACCCACACATCCATAAGTTTTTTCGACCGACTAATCTCGTGCTTATAAAAAAAATTGCAATTGTTCCACAGCCGCTTTGTTGAAAGCAAGTTTGATCGAATGCGTTAAGGCGACGACGTTTCGCTCTGTAGTTGAGCTCATCAGACCACCGTACATACGTTCGGTGAAGTTGCATCAAGTCGTGCAAAGCTAAGTGACGTTCAACGACAGAAATTTTTATCACTCGTGCGAAAGAGCCCCCTTGGCTCTGTCAAAATTGTCATTTGTCATCATCTGTAGAATTTTTTGTCATTCAGGCCACACAACAATTTGCCAAGGTCAGGCGATTCAAAAAGGAACGCCGAAATGGTTTTTCGTTACTTGCTCATTATCAAGATGTGTTGTAGCGAATTTCGATAATCAACTAATTCTTTATTTTAATATTAATTTTTGCAATAAAACACTTCACATTTCCGAAACAGCTGAAGATAGTCATAGGACATTGTACATGAAATATGTCTAGAATTTTCTGAAGAATCAAAAAAATTGAATAACATACAGGGTGTTGCGTTTAAAATAAGAAAGTCGGCGTTGGCCGCTCTTACACGACACACCCTGCGTCAAAAGTTTTTGTTGAAGAAAATGCGCAACTGAAAGATCACCAAAACGAACGAGGTGTGAGAATAGTGGTTGATGCGAAAGTCGCAAGTGCGGTTGTCGTAATTCGCGTGGAGATTCCGTTGCATAACTCGCGCGTTGCGGCCGCCGCAGCTCCGGACTCCGGTTCGTCTCGGTCTAGTTGCAGCGCTCGCTCCGGCGCGGTCTCACACAATCTATATGCAAATTACCGCACAGTACAATTACGACGTCACGTTGCCGTTCATCCCGGTTTTTCAATCCCGCGGCGGCTCGCTTTTTTCGCGCACAAAGTGCAGTTAATTCGCGCGTCGCGTCGTGCACGAGTGGAGATCCTTTCGCTCCACGTCTAGGCCTAACTCGCACGGCGCGAAAAGTCCCAACTAACCGAACCGCATGAATTCGAAACTCTGTTCCATTAAAAAAAAAAAAAAAAAAAACGCCCCTTCAGTGTTGAATTTGGCGTCGGCCGCTCCGCGCGTCTAACAAGCTCGCAACAATGCAAACCGAGAATTTGCGGGCGGTGTTTGTTTATAATTTGAAACGTATTGATTTATCCCCGGGGCCGCGCGTAATTATTGGACGTCGGTGCCAAACGCGCCAGTTCACGAGCCGATCATCGTCCGTCCCGTTCGAACAACGAACAAAAATTACGCGTGGGCATAAAAAATAAATTTCAAATCTCGGTTAGAAAGTTACGAAGAAAGCGCAAAAAAAGTCCCAAAG
Organism: Geotrupes spiniger; assembly: GCA_959613385.1. Taxonomy (NCBI): domain Eukaryota; kingdom Metazoa; phylum Arthropoda; class Insecta; order Coleoptera; family Geotrupidae; genus Geotrupes; species Geotrupes spiniger. The sequence goes on from OY390740.1 coordinate 401,393, forward strand.
TGATCCGTGCCCGTCTCTCCACAATGATACATTTCGAGCGCGAAGGGGGGGGGGGGGGGGGGATTCGGAGCAATTGCCGAACGGAATGGTCTTGCGGAAAATCCGCGATAGAGACGTAATGTAGCGCATGAAATCGCATTTTCTGTCGGTCACGCTTGATTTCATCCGATCCAACTTCGTTACGCGGCGAACTGAGTCTCCCGTCCCGCCCCCCTCCTCCTTTCCGGATCAACTCGACGACCCCGCCGGTTTCGAAGAGACGCAATAAGATTTGCGGCGCTGTCGGCGGCGGCCGCGATCGCGAATCGCGTCCCCCCCCATTATGGAGCGAATTATCTCAACGTTCGCGCGAAAAAAAAAACGATAATGCACGATTCGTCTTCGACTTGGCGAAATATATCGAACCGAATGTTCCAACGGCTGTGACTAGAATCACGGAAGCCAAATCAAGGAGAAAAAGAACCACTGGAAGTGTGAGCAACGGACGATAAGAACAAACCTACCTAGAATGCGATGGCTCCGACAAATTAAAGTAAGCAACTTAACTGTTCAACATTTAATCACAAAGGCGCCTTCCGGCCTTACACAATAGAGTACAATGATTACATTTTCAACTGACACCGTAATTACTTAATGAATACCGACGAAGAAAAAATTAAATACACCATAAGTGTAACGATGAAGTGTTAGTGAAAGACGAAACTAAGAATAAGTTAGAAACAATTATTCACAGATCCATATAAAGTGATCAGTGAGGAAATATCGTTGAATATTTCAAACTGACAATGAGCAGTAAACGTCATATTGATTACTAGGTATGAATCTACACACTATAACACATACAGTGAGTATGCGAGGACATTTCTAATCCCGGTAGCGTTATATTTAGCAGCTGATCTATTACTTTATTGCCAACCAATACGACAAGTTGAACTATCAGCGAGAGATAAACCCCAAACCAAGCAAAAATACGTCCGTTACACAAAATAGCATATTATGCAATGAGCACAAAATGATATATATTTCGCACGAGTGTGAAAATTTGCAATTCAAAATTGCTATTTTATTCGCGTCGCATGTCGCATTTTTTCCACGACGACCTACTGCAGTGAAAGTGAAAGAAAATAAGTTGAAAGCTTGCAAGGGCATATTTCGATTTTATTGGCAACCCGACCCGACTCAGTGCAACTTTCTCACCACCTCTTGCAATGAACGAGATTCCATTTTCACCCTTCCATATTTCCATAAATTGTATTTTCAATTTTTTTTTGTCGAGTTTCAACTGTCTGTTTTAAGATTTTCGCTCAAATTAATTTTTGTCAGATCTGCTTTATTTTCGTTTGTTTCATATGATTTTATTTACACGATATGACCCAACCCAGCCCAAATCCAACCCAACCCAACTCGATAAAATCCAACCCAATCCAACCCAACCCAACTCGATACAACCAAACCCAACCCAACTCGATAAAACCAAACCCAACTCGATAAAACCCAACCCAACTCGATACAACCCAACCCAACCCAACTCGATACAATCCAACCCAACCTAACTCGATACAACCCAACCCAACCCAACCCATTGCTTCCTTGTTTTAGATTTTTTCCAGTTCACTTGTCCCTTGCCTTTTATTTCCAATTTGGCCTCTTCGGCTCTTTACATCTTCTTCTGCGTCACTTTCCAACCATTGCACTCAGACTGCAATGCAATGGATTATATGAAATATTTTTGCCCCATCAGTGGTCAGTATGTCGCTCGATTCCTCCATACCTTCTAACAGTTATGTAGCTCGTTCTTCTCTATAAAAACATGACCTACCTGATTTGTTCAAGGATCCTCGGTACATATTTGCAAATTCCTTGCCTTTTAAATTGCATCCCAATTGGTGTTTAAAATCTACCTAGTCCACAGCAATATACTCGATGCCAATTACAACGACGTAGACAATTAAAAGCTTCCCCCAATTGAAATAATATTTTACAGTTGACATTTGACACTTGACAAATAATATCTGACAGTTGACAGATGTGACGTTGACATTTGACACGTGACACTTTACAAATTGGCGGGGCCTGATGTTAATCATCGTCATCATCGGGGTGGTTAATTGTCCAAATCCGACTAAACTTGTAAAACGCGAAAAAATTAAAATTATCAAATGAGAAAAAATTACTCGATGCACGTCAATCGAGATTGCGTGGACATACGTGACAAATATTCACTAATACAATATTTGACAAACGAGATAGATGACAGCTGACGTTTCAGATATGACATTGATATTTGACAGATGACAGATGAGACTTAACAAATACGAATGATATTTTTATATTTTTTTTGTTGCGATTGCATTGACTGTTTTTCGCAATTAGAATTGTTCAAAAAATCTGTAGAAATAATTTTTTATAATCGAAATCGCGTTGGGCGCAAATCTAAATAACGAAGTTCATGAAAGACGCGATGGAGGTGCAACGACGAGTTTCAACTTGGCTTCGAACGCATTCAAAGTACCAACCGATCGTCTCGTCGACTTAAGGACGTCGCGTTCGCTATGAATTTCGATCCCCGCAGCAGCGACAGCACAATCTCTGTTTGCTCAGCCGTCGCGTCGGGAAAATCACCCGGAACTTGTTCAGCGGTTAAATTTATAACATTTTACCGATGCGTTCATTTTATTTTCATTCAACGACACCACCACAAACGCAATTTTAATAACAAAAAGATTACTCGGATTTTTATTTCGACTCCGGAAATGAGTCGCACGTGCCACACGGTTCGGTGGGCTTTGCTGCGTTACTGCAAATTTGCATTTTGTGTCGATTGCGTACGTCGGATCGTTTATACCACAAAGCGTATTTTTGCCGGGGATGCGTCGAAGGGAGCAGTCGTGTGGGGTAATGAAACGCGCGACGTCTGAGGGTATGCAAATGATCCGGCCCTGCTCCTCGTTCCTGTTTCAATTCTGCTAATTGCTCGGCTGCAGCTCGCTCATTGCGGATCAATGTTATAACGGCCGCAATCTGGGCTCGTCACTGTAGCTCGCCCCCGAGCCACCCACAAGACTTACCGCCGTACTCGCTGCTCACGCAGGACCCTCGACGTTAACATTAGCATTTTTCCATGCCTGTTACGGCGTTCGACACAGTGGCATTAAAACGCACAACAAATACCAATACAACCGCACGCGTATCTAGTAAAGCAACGCATTCGTGAATTAATATCATTTCTCGCAACAGTCTTTTTTTGCATCTTCTATCTACGTCTAATGTTTTTGTCATTTATTTCGACAAAGCAATTATACCAACCTTTCCAACTTTAACAATAACAACTATTTCAAACGCAAACGTTTTAAATTAAAAAAAAAAACTTTCTTGGAACACAAAACGCGAAAACGAACTTTGCGAGTCGTTCAAATCCATAAACGTCCACAGTGATACTGTCGTCTGATTGCAGGTTCTTTTATAATCGTTTGGAGGAAAGGAACGACCCTGCTCAGCGCCGGCCAGCACATGATCTCGAGAGACGCGAGGTTGTCGCTGATCGGCTACAGTCTGAAAATAAGGGACATAACGCACCTGGATCAGGGCGACTACACCTGTCAGATCGGCGACGGCGCCTCCGGCGATCTGATTCACACCATTGAAATCTTGAGTGAGTATTTGAGAGTAACTGTCGCTTGCGTAATACGTTCTGTCAAATATAAAACAAATTCGTTAAATTCAAAAAATATGTATGTCGTATCTACTTTTTTCGTATTTACCAATTACGTCCTTTGACAGGTGACATATATGACAGTTGACGTATGACACATGACCGTTGAATTTGACAGGACAGTTGACGTACGCATTTGACAGATAATAAATAATATTTTACAGTTCACGTATACGAGAGTTGACATTTGTCAAATACTTGACAAATAATATCTGATACATGGCATATGACAGTTGATATTTGACATATGACAGTTGACAGATGTGATGTTGATATTTGACATATGTCTAATAAATGTTATTAAGCTTGTAAAAAAAATAAAATTGTCAAATGAGAAAAATTACCGGATGCAAGTAAAAAATGTTTAAAAGCAAGGATTAAAAAAATGTAATTTCAGCAAACGTAACGAGTAACGAGTTGTGCTGTACGATTTTTCACTGATTTTTGTGAAAACGACGAAAATTTCAATTCAAAAATTACAATTAAAGAAAATTCGTGTAAATCATTTTCGAAATTTTTTAATAAATAAAAGAAAAAATAATGAAACTCAAAAATGTTGAAAAATTTGCTAAATATGCAGTTTTCAAAAATTCGGGAAATACTAAGAGTATTTAAAAATACGCAAGACCTACCAATAATCAACGATTTTTAATTATCCAAAAATGCAAAACAATTTTTTTGAACAAAAAATATTTCGAAAATTCTCCTAGAAGCAAAATTCAAAAATTGGAAAATGGTGGACTCTCAACAGGGCAATTTAAAAACTGAAAAATACATGAAACATTTTCAAAAATCCACGACCAATTCAAAACGTGAATGTTTTGAGAAAATATGTTGTATTGTAAATTTCGAAGAATTCAAAAAGTATCAAAAAAAAAGTTTCCACAAAGTTCAAATTTTCATGTGGGTGAAAATTTTCAAAAGACGAAAAACATAAAATTTCCAAAAATGCAAAATCTTTGAAATTCCCTGTCTGTGAATATAAAACGCAAGCGAAAATTGTAAAAATCGTTCACATTTTCGAAAAATTGGGGGATTCGTTAGATAAGTTTAATAATTTAATGACAGTCAGTACGTAATTTTCAAATAGTTTTTGAGTATTTTTTGAAATTGAAATGCCTTTTACTTCAAAAGTTTGGTAAGTTTAAGCTTTAATTAATCAAGATTCTCCATAAAAATTAAAAATTAAAAATTTTATAAGAAAAATTGTTTGCATATTTTGTATTTTTTAATAATATTGCCCTAAGTGTCAACCGAGAAACGACGAAATTAAATCCAGTCTAAGTAACAAATAAGAACAAATTATTGTTCTAAAAGTTCATTCCAGTGGTAATAGTTTGAAAAATTAGGTTCGAAATTTTCAACCCAGTTCAAGTAACGATTTGATAGTATTGGATGGACACAGGACGCCGAAGAGGGCCCAACCCAACTCGATACAATACAACCCAATCCAACCCAACTCGATACAACCCAACCCAACTCGATCTAACCCAACCCAACCCAACTCGATACAACCCAACCCAACCCAACCCAAGTCGATCTAACCCAACCCAACTCAACTCGATACAACCCAACCCAACCCAACTCAACTCGATACAACCCAACCCAACCCAATTCGATACAACACAACCCAACCCAAACCAATGCGAATTTTCTATTTGTGTTTCTTGCGTCGGTTCCTCCAAGTTTGCATGACTTCACGTTGAAACGTACGGAGTTTTAAGGCAAACGTCATTTATGGGTTGGGTTGAGTTGGGTTGGGTTGGGTTGGCTTCTCAACCCAATCGAACTGCAAGAAAAGAACGTGCCACTTATGACAAATAAACGAGGATAACAAACAAAGATGGGGTGGTCATCCAAAAAATCTATAAATCGAGCGTTGATCGACAGATTACAATCAAACATTTTTGTTGATTCGGCATTTTTCGAAAAACAACATTACAACATTTTTTGGATTCTTGCCCAAAAATTCAATTCTCAAAAACGCGAAAATGATTTAATCTTCGTATAATCTGACAATTTTTGCAATTATTCGCATTTTTTAATTACGATGTTTGCTAAATTCTCAAGACACAAAAAAAACAATTTTCAAAAACGAACTTTAATGCCTGTCATTTTGTGTTACAACCATTTTCCACAAAAAAAAAAATCAAAATTTTCTTGAATTAATCTCGGAAACATTTGTACATTTTTATTTTTTTATTGCATTATTTTATTCGATCTTTTAATTATCAAAACTTCAATGAAAGGTCCAAAATGCAATTTTTGAAAAACGCGAAACGATTCTTTAATTTTCGAATAATTTGTAAATTTCGTACCACATTTGTGTTTGTAATTCGAAATGTCAGCGTTCAAAACACGCCCGGCGCTACTAAGTTGGGTTGGGTTGGGCTGGGCTGAGTTGGGTTGGGTCAACCGTTTGGTTAACAGTTTACTCGACGGTTGCGGATTTTTGCAACTGTTGACTCAACGCCTGTGCGCAATAATGCAAATTTTTGTAAAATATTTTTATATTGGATTTTTACGTACACACCGGGGTGGGTCAACCGTTTGGTTAACAGTTGACTCAACATTTGCGGATTTTTGCAACTGTTGAGTCAACGCCTGTGGAATTTTCGATGACAATTTGTGATGACACAAAACTGTGTACGCATTTCAGGGAATGTAAGTAACATATAAAAAATTGACGTGCTACATATGCAAACGGAAAACCTAAGTGGTTTTGTCTGTCCGCCCCCACAACGTAACAATCCTGCATTTGCATTTTTGCTTTTGTTTCATTATCGCGCATTATCATGTCGATTGAACTGATTACGTCCGCACTTGTTGACGTCGACAGCATCGATCGACCGTACGTACCACACCGACTCCGTTTGCGACCGAACGCATCGCGAGAAACCGTCGACACGGGTCAAACTCCGGCGACCGCAAAATTTGCGTGCAAATTGCCAGGCGGTCGCACGTACCCCGCCCCGAACTAACCGCCATCCGTCCGTTATCTTCCTCCCTTCGGCGCATATTTCGGCACACAACAAAGTTATAATGCATGCAGATTGAATTCGCGAATCGACGTCTTCGTCGGGAGCCGCCGCGGCGCCGCCGCCGGTGGGACCGAGACGGAAGACACCACCGACTGAACTTTTAATGAATGTAAATTGACTATTTTGCATTTTAAACTCGCAATCAAGTGTAACGTTCCTAATAAATATTCATGAAAACAAATATTCGTGTGCGCGCTCGCGGTTTCTCTCCGTTTGGCGCCGTTCTCTGTCGCTCCGCATCGCGGACCGGGCGTTTCGATTAACCGCCGCCGCCACCGAGGTAATTTTCATCGATTTACAGCGAACGGCGGTGATCGGCGATATCGTGGTATTTGTCGTTCGGGGGGGGGGCGCAACACTTTCCAATTTTACGAACGACGATGGCATTGCGAGTACGTGCATTCCGGAGTCAATTAAGCGCGCTACTTACGAGCCGGTTACCGGTTATTAACGTCGAACAAAGGTCTGACACCCCGGAGCAAACCGGGCAAACGTTGGAACAGAGCAAACTGCTCTGTCAAGTTCTGCCCGCTCGTTTGCGAGGCCCGCGGCCGATATGCACCCGCCGCGTGTAGCTGACAAGCTCTTTCTCTCTCGTCGTTCTTTCTCTATCTCTCTCTCGGAATTACCGAGCGTAGCCCGCGGCGTACAGCATGCGGATGATAGCTCTCCATGTATATACGTGTTTGCGTGTGCATGTGCCTGTGCGGAGAATCGGCGGAGGTGGGCGCGCAATATCGAATGTAAATTGCGATAATAAAGTCATTTGCGCTCGTTCCCCGGGAAACTTATCGGCCGACGGCGACAATTACACGAAAATTCGCCTGTTTCCATGATACGATGATACGACATCGACCTCTTGATAATCCTACGAATTTTTCGATAAATTATCAGAAATCGGGAAAATTTTGATTTACATTTACGCGTAGCCCCACATTTATTGCTCGTTGAACTTTAAACAAAATAATCGGAAGAAATCAAAGTGGCATTTCGGCAGAGGTGGCAACGCCGCATTTGCGCGACGCTGTTCTCTCGCCGCACGCAGAACAAAACAAAGTTGCGCGAAAAACTACAACACCAGATAACGTTCCGCGGCAGTTTCAATGTTAACGTTATCGGGGGCCACTTTGTTCGAAATGCAAATAATGGGAATCTCCGGGAGCGCTTTCACGTCTCGTCCATTATGTGTCGACTCCCCCCCGATTGTTTTTAAGCGGCCGTCGCGGCGGCATTTTCGTTTGTTTTTCTTATCGACGCTTTTGAAGCTTTCTACGCCCCTTCCTCCTACTCCATCGTGTGCGTGTTTGAGCGTTCGTTTGCTTTTTTTGCGTTTGTTCATTTTTAGGTTTCAATCAACGTGTTTTTTGCTTCATTAAAATTTTTTGAATTGTGTTACATTTCGAAAAACTATTTAATTATATTATTAGAATAAAAAATTTCGCTTAAAAATATCATTTAAAAACTAACAGCTAAACATCAAAACAAATGCGGACGACCGGTCTTCCGCCGCATGAATATTCAGCGGCACGTGTCCACCGTGAGGGGTTTGTCAGCGTGGACTTCGGAAATTCGAATGTTCGACGTTGTGGGGTTTTTAATGCGCCGCCATCGGACGCGTGCATCCCTCCGCGCTGCAATTTATGCAAATTTTGCGCGTTCGTAAACGGAACGTGCCTCTCCGAATCGTGTGCGACATCACGATAGGGAAAGCAAAGTTTTCGAAAAAAAACTTTAGGTCCACGCCGACGACAGGATATACAAAAAAATCCGAGATAACTTAATAAAATAATTTTATTATGAAAATAGTTACAATCTGGAAATGGATTTTCATTTTGTTCGACATCCGGCCATGAAAAAAACCTAAAAATATATATATCTTTCTAAATCTGAACACGCTCATGGTCGACTCTGGACGATCCTGATTGGAAAACGAACGACTTGTCGACCGGAAACACAAACGTTCGAGACGTAGCGCGGGTTCTTCGAAACAAATTGCGCGACGTTTTACGCGGCGAACGCGCGGGACGAGAATTTATTTGTACGACAACCGCACGACCACTAATTAATCTAAGTTTGAATTTGTTGCGCGCACAAGAAAATGAAAGCACGCATGGGGGGAACAGGGGAATCGGCTTCGCGACGTAGCATCTGCGCGCTTCATCGATTACAATATATTAGACTGCATTCGCGCATTTCATTTATTTTTATTGTCAATTGGTCGTATATATATATATATATATATATGACAGTTGCAAAAAAATTGTTGACTCAATTGTTGGGTACAGTTAACTCAAAGGTTTACAACACTTTACTCAACAACTGAGTCACAAAAAAATCCACAACCGTTGACTAAACAGTTGCAAAAAAACCACAACCGTTGGCTCAACAGTCGAGTCAACCGTTGACTAAACAATTGAGTCAACAGTTGCAAAAATCCGCAACCGTTGACTCAACGGTTTGCTCAACTATTGACTCAACGGTTGCGGATTTTGCAACTGTTGAGTTAACTGTTGGCTCAACGGTTTACTCAACTGTTGGCTCAACGGTTTACTCAACGGTTGCGGATTTTTTTGCAACTGTTGACCCAACCGTTGACTCAACAGTTGAAAAAATCCGCCGACTCAACAGTTGAGTCTGCTGTAGACTCAACAGTTGCAAAAATCAGCAACCGTTGACTAAACTCCGCGAATTAATAATAACTACATATAAGACGCATCGATTATTTAAAAGGACAGTTTACCGACACGATAAGAAGACGAGTCCGGTGTATTAGTACAACAAACGCGTCGTCGAACAACGTCCGCGAGCACACCGACATCATCGGGCGCCATCAGAATAAGTTGCGCGCAAAACAGCAATTAAATACATCACACAACTGCGAGTGTTTTATTCCAAGTGTCCAAAGAATGGACAAATAAAAAACGACCATTGTTCATTACACATGCTTCGAAAATAGTCAGAACGGGTTCAGGGAAGACCAAAACGTACATTCACGTTAAAATCTCCAACGTGACGAAACCGAAGCGCGTTTCTTGCACAAGTCAATGTACACGGCCCGCGACAGCCCCGAGCGCCTGTATATCACTCAATTTCCCCGCAGAAATATAAATAAACGCATTCGACGCCGCCGGCCAATTAACGAACTGACGAGCTCGGAACGGATAGATTGAAAAACGCAAATTAAAAAAGACGATTTACATTTCAATTATTTTTTTTTTGCGGAACGCGGCCACGATTAAGCGAGCACTTTGCATCTTTAAGCGACACGGTCGACTTAAAGATGCATTGCACATTTAAATCGTCGAGATACAAGAATGCCACGATGAAAAATACCATTAAACGAATTTGATAGTTTTATGTACTTGCTCGAAGTTACTTAAAATTTGGTTTTTTCGCTTGCACTTGCGCGTTTGTGTGTATTTTCAATTTTTATTACTTTACAGTGCCACCCAGTATCCAAATAGTACCACCCAACGGACAAACGACGACAAGAAAAGGGGGCACAGTGACGTTCGAATGTCGAGCCAACGGGAATCCGCCACCTGTGGTTCAATGGACGAAGAAGGCAAGTCTCAAACTTTTATTTCATCACTCAATCCTTAATCATCAATTCAATTGATTCATTTCCAGGATGGTTTGTTACCGTCCGGAATGCAGGTGCAAACCGGCTATTTACTAACACTCATGGACGTTCTAAGACAACACGCCGGGATGTACCAGTGCACCGCGTCGAACGGAATCGGATCGCCCATCACCGGCGAAATAAGACTGAACGTGTTGTGTAAGGCGGCGGCGGCGACTTGGCGCGCGAAATAAAACTCTAATTGCCGTGACGTTTCAGATCCGCCCGAAGTTACGGTGCTGAGATCGTGGGTGAATTCCGGCGAAGGGTTGGAGGCGAAATTGGACTGCATGGTGCATTCGGATCCACCGGCCGAGGTAGTAGCTTTCGTTTTTTTTTACATCCTCTTGCTTATAGACACGTACTTGCGCAATTCGCCGAATTTAATCTAAAACCTAAAACGCAAAACCCATCTCCTGTCGTCGTATAACTCGCAAGTGGCATAATTCGGTTAACGTTCCATTTCCTCGTTCGATAGTCCCCGAGGACTCGAGACGTGAAACTTAGACGAACTTAATTTTAAAATTTGAATTTGAGAGGGTCCGGTTGTTTTCTTTTGGTTAGCGGGGGATCCGCGCGAGTGCTGGGAAGTAAGTAATAAATACAGCGGGGTTCGATGCAAAAAAAAAACGATTCGGTTTCTATTGCGGTTAGAATAGAAGTTTGAACGCTGTTGATTTGAATTGCAATTCTTTAGTGTTATTTTGAAAGTAAGCAGAAACTAAGTTTTATTATATGTATATTGACAGATTGACTTATTGACAGATTTGCATATTGACAGATTGACATAATCGTCTTTTATAAAATCGCAATTGACAGATTGACAGATGGTATATTGACATCGACAAACTGACAGGTCGACGGATTGACAGATTGATTTATTGACTGCTTGACAGATTCCAGAATTGATCGAAAATAATTGAAATTAAACTAATCGAAAACTTTCTCTACAAGAACGCGTAATAATTGCGTCACGTTGCAGGTCACGTGGTACCAAGACTCGTTCCTGCTCCAGCCCACCGACCGGAGACTGATGACGCAGTCGGGGCTGACGCACTCGCTGACCATACGCAACGTGCAGCTGTCTGATTTCGGCAACTACAGCTGCGCCGTCGTCAATTCGATCGGCAAGGAGAAAAAGTACATCGAACTGTCCGGCAAGCCCGGGCCGCCCATCATCACCAGTTCCGGATATTCCAACCCGGTCGAGTACAACCTCACGTGGACGGTGCAGTCGGTGTTCCCGATACTGGAAGTTCGGATACTGTACCGGAGGATATTGGCAAGTGCAGGCGCAGATTGAACGCGTTAATTCTCCGGAAGAATCGACGTCATGACGCGATTTTTTTTTTAATTTGTCGATTGGGGCACTTAATGCCACTCCACCATCAGTGCCAAAGTAATAGGCGACTGTGGTCGAGAAATCAAAGAAACGACTTGACGAAAAAAAAATTGCAACAATTGTTGCTGTTCAGTTGAGTTGGGTTGGGTAGGGTTGAGTTTAGTTGAATTAGGTTCAGTTGGACTGGGTTTGATTGAGTTTGGTTGGGTTGGACTGGGTTTGGGTTGGGTTGGGTTTAGTTGAATTAGGTTCAGTTGGGTTGGGTTAGATTGAGTTTGGTTGGGTTGGACTGGATTTGGGTTGGGTTGGGCTGGGTTGAGTTGGGTTCAGTTGGGTTGGGTGGGGTCGGGTTGGGTTGGGTTGGGTTGGTTCGGGTTCGGTTGGATTAAATTCGTTAAAGGCCTAAAATTATTTTTTCTAAGATCTAAATTTAAATTTTTGACAACAAACGTATTTGTCTGCATGGTCCAAGAAATCATTTGCACAAATTCCTACAAAATTCATTTATCTTGACATTCTAAATTTTCATTAAAAAAAATCAATCGAAACTTGACTTGGTTGAAGTATATATTATTTTCATTTTTGTTATGTTGTTAGTTTCTTGCAATTCGATACCACGGTTGGCAGCAGTTATTTTGCCTTCAAATGACCATCGCAGTAAAAAAAAAACACACATTAATCCAACTATCGGTTCCTAGTCGACATTCAAAAACAAATCCAATTTAATCCAACTCGATCCAATCCAATTATTTTGTTGCATTCTAATTTTTTTTAATATTTTGAAAATATCCCGATAGTTCGGTTGACCCCAAAACAAATTACGATCAGTAAATTCCCGCAAACTTTTACTAATTAAATTTAAGTCTCGAGCACTGAATTATTTTTCTGTGAATTTCTGCAGAGGTTTTATAAAAATCGACCTAACCGAATCCCATTTATTAAACTTTTTAAAAAAAAAACACAAACCGTTTACATCCCTTACTCGGTTTAGTCTAATTTTCTTCCATTTCTTTACAATTTCGGTTACACTCCGACCCATATCGACTCGATAATAATTCCGACTATTTCGCCGACAGATCAACTCTTCCTATCACCATCCGGGCCAGTGGCACGACCTGTCGGTCCGACCCGGCCAGGTCTACAACGCCGCGTCCAGCGAACGACACCAGTCGTACAGACTGGCGAATCTAACGCCCGATTCGGTCTACGAGTGTCTGGTGCAGACGAAAAACCAGCACGGATTCGGAGAACTCTCGGATCTGCACCAGTGGTTCAGCTCGCAGAAAGGAAGACCACTTCCGAACGTCAACGACGCTCACATCGTAACCACCCACAAACTTTACTCCTTAATGACAGCTCTGCTGGTGGTTTCACTTGTGTTTTGACCTTGAACGTGTACAAGTTTCGTCGCTGGATATAAATTTTTAAAAGTGCCAAGTGTGAATGGGCCAAGCAAAGTATCGTTGACTTTGACTTTATCGGGTCATTGGTAATTCACCGGTGGCCCGGTTCGTGTTCGACGATCATCAAGAACGACATTTAAGACTTAATGTGATTCTCTGAATAGTCGAAACGTCAAAACGACAAAGTTTAAAGACCGTATTTGTAGTTCGTTCATAATTTTCATTGTGACACGCACACACGGGTACGACTCGTACCTTGCAATATATCCACACAAACTATTTGTATAAATGTAATTACCGTAACTTTAATTACCTAAAGAATAACTCGGTCAACATTTAAGAGACTAATAAATCTAAAAGATGAAGTAATAAAAAAAGGTTTGTTTGTTTATTGTGTCACAATTCACGCGCACGCCCCAAATTGTTAACTCTTGTCGTACCGTCCGAACTGAACGATTTCCTTCCAAATTCCTTTATTCACATAACCTACGATATAACGCGATTACGACGACTCGTTTGACCGTCCCTTACAACTAGCATGCGTAAAAATACTAAACAGCCTACCTTATCGTTGAAAAATCCGATGAAACGTCATTCTTGCTAAATTCCTAATTCAAAACTCTTCGAACGTCAAAGTGCCACACTAGCGCCCTCTTTGACTCAGGTTGGAAACTCGACGTGCAAATTTCAAGCCCCCTTTTGCTACGACCAGGCGTTTATGGAGTGGAAGGCGGGTTACTCAGATTCAGGATCGCTGAAATTATGAAAAAAAAAACGACATCAAACAACGCTTCTTTGTACGTAACGTATCACAGCCGAGCGTGCGGTAACATTTTAAGTGAACTTATGACAGAACGGGGTTAGGACAAACGCTTTTAACAGCTTACCTTATTCTTGAAAAAAATCCACTGAAACCTAATTCTTCGTTCAAAACACAGATGCGTCCATAATTTGCAACTTGGTTGGAATTCGTCCACGTGATTTTAAATACGAGCGATGGAATATTTCACATACGCTTGCGTTTGACTTTGAATTTTGCGCGCGGTGATCATCGACGGTCCTCGACGTTTGAATTTTCACAACGCAATTTGTGCGTGCGAATTAGTTCTGCGACAAACAATGAGACGCCATATTCTCACTCGTCAGAAAGCGACGCGTAACGCTCGTCATGAAATTCGTCGCAAATTGAATGCGAAACACTTTTTGGATCCTCGAACCTCTTTCCGTTTCTTTCACCGACACTCACTTGAGTTACAAAAAGTTTCAAACGTGCACCAGAAACGTTACGCGACCTTTTGAGTTAATCGCGTCACTTCAATCCGCAACCGCCAACGTGTCAGTTCAAACGCGTCGTCGCGAACTGCGCAGTCGTCGCCAGCGCCCTCTGTCACACCTTGTCGCACTACCGTAAGTTTCAACAAATTTGGTTATATCGGAAGAATTTACATTTTTGAGCGTCGATGGCCCCCGATATCCGACGTTAGAATCTTTACGACGCAATTCGCACGTCCCGATTCGTTCTGCGACAATGAGACGCCGCATTCTGACTGCAAAGTGACGCGCGACACTTGTCATAAAACTGCGCCGCAAATTGAAACCGAAACACTTTTTGGGCCTTCGAATCTCCTCCCGTTTTTTTCACCGACGCGCACTCAAGTCACAAAACGTTTCAAATATGCACCACAAACGTTACCCGACGTATTAAGTTAATCGCGTCACTTCAATTCGCAACCGCTCACTTGTCAGTTCGAACGCGTCGTCGCGAACTGCGCAGTCGTCGCCAGCGCCCTCTGTCACGCCTTGTCGCACTACCGTAAGTTTCAACAAATTTGGTTATATCGGAAGAATTTACGCGCGTTTTTGAGCGTCGATGGCCCCCGATATCCGACGTTCGAATCTTTACGACGCAATTCGCACGTCCCGATTCGTTCTGCGACAATGAGACGCCACATTCTGACTGCAAAGTGACGCGTGATACTTGTCATAAAACTGCGCCGCAAATTGAAACCGAAACACTTTTTGGGCCTTCGAATCTCCTCCCGTTTTTTTCACCGACGCGCACTCAAGTCACAAAACGTTTCAAATATGCACCACAAACGTCACCCGACGTATTAAGTTAATCGCGTCACTTCAATTCGCAACCGCTCACTTGTCAGTTCGAACGCGTCGTCGCGAACTGCGCAGTCGTCGCCAGCGCCCTCTGTCACACCTTGTCGCACTACCGTAAGTTTCAACAAATTTGGTTATATCGGAAGAATTTTCGCGCATTTTTGAGCGTCGATGGCCCCCGATATCCGACGTTCGAATCTTTACGACGCAATTCGCACGTCCCGATTCGTTCTGCGACAATAAGACGCCGCATTCTGACTGCGAAGTGACGCGCGATACTTGTCATAAAACTGCGCCGCAAATTGAAACCGAAACACTTTTTGGGCCTTCGAATCTCCTCCCGTTTTTTTCACCGACGCGCACTCAAGTCACAAAACGTTTCAAATATGCACCAGAAACGTTACCCGACGTATTAAGTTAATCGCGTCACTTCAATCCGCAACCGCTCATTTGTCAGTTCGAACGCGTCGTCGCGAACTGCGCAGTCGTCGCCAGCGCCCTCTGTCACACCTTGTCGCACTACCGTAAGTTTCAACAAATTTGGTTATATCGGAAGAATTTACGCGCATTTTTGAGCGTCGATGGCCCCCGATATCCAGGTACACATCGAACGCGTACAACTTTAACTACGGACGTCAGTACTCACCGACACTTTACCGTTTGATACAAAGCGACGTATATATCAAATTATGAAACTGTCACTTCGGACGTCATAACCTCCACCAGTTTTCACTTTAACACACTAACTCGCAAATTGTTTCAAATCGCCCCGTTCGCTATACCCGAGTTACCGAACCGTCCAAACTTCGCGTCGCGGATAAAACGCACCACGACAATTCGTTTATTCGTGCGACGTTTTCGTTCAAAATGATCAGTAAACACGATTGTAGGCAGCGCCCCCTTTCACGCGTTAAGTCGCAGTTGTGCAAAACGCGAAAATTAAAAACGTTGCCAACTTGAACTGTCCGTCCAATCCCCGATCAGATCGCTCGGGTGACGCCAACGCATTTGTTCGAGTCGGGTCGTCTGAATGTGTTTGGAAGTTCAACGCGGCGCAATTTGTTCGTGTGTTAGTAATTACGGTGGTTTTAATTGCGGAAAAGTTAACTGTTAAGTGCTTAGGTTCGTGTGAATCGGCCGTTTGAACGAGAATCGGTGAGTAAGTTTAAAATATTATGATTTTCGATCGACGCAAAGCGTGACATATATGCTTTTAATTAATGTCAATTTACGCGTTCGCTTGTTTGACGTAACGACGCAATGACGTAAAAACGTTCTTGATGAAATTTTTAAATCGAATTTGATTGTAATTCGCCCTAACCTATTTGACGCGCGAGTCATTCAGACTAACGCGCATTTGGACCAATCGAAGTAATAAAATTGGACCAATTTTGACAAATCTGATAATTTATTTTTAATACAAAAAATGCATAGTAAACGATCTATTTTCGATGGATGTTGCGATGTTATCGAAAGTTTGCAGTCAAATTGAGTCGATGATGGTTTTCGTTGTTGCAATCGACGTCGTTGTTCGTGACGATGGTCTTCGTTCGACGATACGATCGGTTGACGTATATCAGTGGCCAAACCTGTCAATAAAAAAATTACGGGAAAATTTTTAATTTAACGTATATTTGTCCACGTCGAGGTTATACGATAAGTCAATTGCGTTGAAATTGCAATAAAAATGTCCTTTTGTCGACGTGGTGTTCGTTACCAATTAGAAACGTTGTTACAATTTTAGTTTTTGCGATTTTTAAATTTGGTTGTCGCGAATTAGAACTGTCAATTTGACATTTAAAAATTCTCGATTGACATTAATAAAATTTTAGAACTGTCAACGTGACAATTTAAAAATTCAATTGACGGTTGAGAAACTTGGTTGACATTAATGAAATTTTGGGTGTGAAAGTTTTATATGTGCGTCGATTGGATCGGGTTGGGTGGGGTGGATTGTTATTCGTTCGACGTTATATTTTTTAACCGCAATTATTAGCACGCAAGGGTAATTTGGTTTTCGCGAATTAGAACTGTCAATTTGACATTAAAAAATTTCAATTGACAGTTGAGAAGCTTAATTGACATTAATAAAATTTTAAGTGTAAAAGTGCGTTGATTGGGTCGGGTCGGATTAGGTTGGGTTGGGTTGGGTCGGGTTGGGTTGGTTTCAAAAAATTTAAAAAAATTGGGACTGTGCAAGAAACCATTCGATGTAGTAAATACAACAAATAACCGACTCAAACTTCGTTTAATTGAGCGGGGGGTGGGGTTAAACTCAAACGAATTTTTTTTTGTAATTTTTTTGCTTTTACTCGAATATATTAAGTGGTTTTAAATGAATTGGAGATTTTTTTAAATATCTAAAAATTACGCGACATTTATTTTTAATTATTGGACCTTGTAAAGAAAATTGAAAAATTCTAAAATTTGGGGGCAGTGTGAGGAATCATTGGTTGTAATAAATGCAACAAATGACGGACGCGAATTTCAAGTCGAACTTGCCGATTATGAAAAAAATCACAAAAATGTTAATATTGCAAAAAAAGCGAAAATTACAATCGAAATAAATTAAGAAAAATATAAAAAAAAAATTATTCTATGATAGTACCTGACTATGATTATGTTATAATTTCTGTAAAATTGGGCACACAATTAGACGATTTTTCGACGATGCGATGCGACAACCTATGCCATGTTGCCCTTCATAAGGCAGCTAGTTTTTCTAAAATCACTAGATACCCAATGATGAGCCGCACTGCATCGGTGGTTCGTAATCGACTTCCGAGAAAACCTGAAAGGGAAATTATTTTTTTTTTCGCGATTTTATGAAATAAAACGCAGTCACGGTTTTAATTAATAGCAACAATCGTCGCCCTTACCAACGCCCAACAAGTCGCACGTACCGAACGGTCTCGGGACGCGAAAAAAAGCGCGCGCACGAAAACTCGAAAACCGCACAACAAATAAAACGAAATGAACGTCTCGCGCTTATTTATACGGTCGGATGTTTGACGGGCGCCCCTCCCAAAACGCAACTTCCGCGTGTGCGTTCCCCGATAACGAATTAAAAGAAAGAAACGCGCCCGCTTATCGGCCGGCCGTGCTGCGGTTTTCTAACGATTTTAAACAACGATCGTTTTGTGCGTTTTCTCTCAATATTTGCTTAAAGAATTTATGTCGATTGCGTCACCGTTGGCTGATAATTTCGATTTAATTTAATAAAAGTAAAAATTTTCATCGACTGGAAATTACTCGAAATGTTTTCGAAAAAATTTAAAATTGTGGGCGGACATCGAGGCGGTGGTTTGTTCCTGCGGGTTATGTGACCAGCTTTGCTCTTAGGAAAGTGAATTTTCGACGACTTGATTTATTTCATTAGAAAATTTATTCAAGTTGTAATCACCAATTTTTTTTTTTTGTAATAATCTGTGACTTGAACAAAACGCGAACGAGTTCCAATCCAAGGATTTTAATTTTTATTGTAATTATTTTTTTAATTTAAATCAAATGAATTAAAAATTTTAATTATTATCGTTGAATTATTTCGAACGAACGAAATAACGCATTTGATACGCAAGTGTGGCTTGGCGATTGGAGAATATCTTTTGTGGGTTTGCATCCGCCCTTATCTTAACAAACCAGGCTTCCGAGTATTTCACATTCGTTAAAATGTGAACAAATGTTGCGACACTTAATTCGTTCAGATAAATAATGAAATAAAATAAAATATTGAAAATATTTGTCTTGTGCGTTGCCTGGTGATATTTAATTAGGTTTAGATGTCATTCTTGTCATTTCTGTCAAATATGACAGTCGACGTAACGTCATAATTGATTTTTTTAGTTTCCATAGAAATAAAATCAATGTCGTTTGACATATTTGACGTATTTCTTATTCGACCGTTGCTAAGTTTTTTTTTTTTCATTTTAACAAAATAATTTTTACTTTTCGTTGATTTTGTTCCAATGACAGACGTCACCTCAATCATGCGATTTTCAACAAAAAAAAAACATTCCGTAACTTACCGCGCCCGCGATCAAAAAACTAACCAAACAAACACAAGTTCGTCCACTTACTACGAAAAGCGAATGCATTTAACCCGATCCTCATGAACGAAGATCTCGTCACCGTCTTTTTCACGACGTGTGCAATGAGAGGATTAAAAAAAAAACGAAGACGCTCCGGACGTTAAAAAGAGACGCGTAATATCAGCCAGCAATGGAGCGACAAAGTCGCGTATGGGCTGACGTGCGTCGGAATTAAACGATGGCACAAAGTCAAAACATATAAACACATGTTGGACGTGAAAAAACGCTCAACATGTGTCGGGCTCGGATTCGAAGTAAACGCGTTGTTTCCGCGCGTATTGCTCCGCAGGAGGGCTGTAATTATTACGACGGTTCATTCAATGATTGAAAAGTCATCAATGTCAAAGTTTACTTAATACGTTTCTTTAATGTTCTTGTTGATTAAAGCGCACTCTATTATGCGATTGGTAAACGCGGCGTGCGATGCGATGACGTCACTTGACGTTTAAGCGAAAACGCACCTGCAGAAAAACACCCAGAACTGCGACAATCTCGCGAGTTTCGATCGCGCAAGCCCACGAAATTGAACGTGAAACCGCAACGAAAATTCTCGCGGCAGCTAATCTGGGTTTTTCGTCGGATTTAACATCGAAAATTTAACTTTAATCACAACTGGCGGTGGCTGTCAGATTCGACTTAGAAACGCAATGGAAACGAATTAAAATCGCGGAGAAGACGAGCCGCAGGTGTGTTCAATTAGACGCGGAATCGCGGAAATTATCGAAATATGAAAAAGTTTGGTGCAAAAGACATGAAATTTAATTAAAAAAAAAAAAAAAAAACGAACCAATTTAACAATTTAAGGTAAAAAAATCCATTTATACCCAACGGAAATCACGCGCGAAGAAAATTTGTTTAAGAAATATGTCATTGTTGCGTCAAATGTTGCGTGAAAATCTAGTTGTCAGATTATCGCAGTCTCTCGAATATTTGATTGTCCCGTTGCGTGTTTAGTTCCGGGACGCGAGAAAAAGCCTCGACGGGTTTAAAAACGACCTGAGACGGACGTTTCGAGCGAGAATTAGAAGCGAAAGCGAAAATTTAGGTAATTACGGGCGTTTTTTGGTTACGTGTGACAGCTGTCAAAAGCGTGAAAATTTCTCGTGCGGCTTATGAGACTGTCGAAACACGCAGCGGGGAATTAAACACATCGTCGTAACGATCTGGAAATGGTCGTTAATTTTACGCGCATTGCGATAGCGATTGAAGAAGAATTGTGAATTTTTAAATCACGTGGGAAATGCAGAAAACTGCAAAGGCAGGTGAATAGTTTAACAGTTTGTATAATCGAAAGGCAGTGTCGTTTTATCATCGATAATGACGTTGCTGGGCAACGGTGTTTGTTTGAATGATTGTGACGTTTAAACGTCAAACGAAGTAAAGTTTCTTTGGAATAAGGACAAGTGCGTAAGAATTTTAGCAAAGGGAAAAGAAAAGGTGTATTGTTGTTCGAGAATATCAGGAAATAACTGCAAGTTTGCAAATAAAATTGATCTGATTTCAATAATTTTATTTAATTAAAAAGTATTTAAAATAACGAACAAACGTGCGTGCGATGGTAAGATTCTCTTTTATTTATTTTGCATTGTTCTCGTGTGTTTTTTTACTTGTTTTGTGCTGTTTAGTCCACTCATTGTCACAAATTTGACGTCGAAGTTGACCGTGAATGTTTAACTGTGAACGAACCACATTTTTGTACATACACTCAAACGTCAAACTTAAGTAACAAGTTTTGACAGCTGAACTACTGAACGACTTTTGACAATCAAAAGTGAGGTTGGACCGGTTCGACATTGGTCAAGATGTCAAATTAATAATGACGGTTCGTTCGCGGTTAAACATTCACGGCCAGCTTTGACGCCGAATTAAAAAAAAAAACACCAGTTACATTGCGCTTTGCTTAAAAATCGTAGTTTGGACGAAAGAAAGAAATTACATTCACTGAAATTAAACGACGTGTTTGTTCTATTGCTTGCGAAACTGCACCAGCACCACCAGATACGTCGTTCCCGTCGCTATGGCCTGAACATAATCGATGTGTCAGGGAAGAACGAAACGTCAAAAAAAAATACTCACCGCGGTTATTAATTTCATGTCCATGGTGAAAAATCCGCACGCGGTGAATTTTATAATTCGAACTTTGGCAAAGTCCAGGAGAACCGACAGCTGAAAAAAAGTATTGCGGAACAAACCTTTTATTGTATTTGGTCGAGGTAAAAATTCTGTGTGGCGAATAGATATCGAGAAGCCACGCGGGCGTCAACAAATTAATAAAACCAGAGGAGATGATTTAGAAGTTGAACCAATAGGCAAATTTTTGTGTGGGGAGGGGCGTCTCGATATCGTGTTGCAGCAGAAACTTCGACTAACCTCTTTCCTGACGCAATCCATCGTCTTGTCGTTCATGCAGCGAGCGACGCGAATTTTTATTTTAATCGCCTGAAATTGCAATACACGTTCGCAACGTACCGCGATATCAAAAATATCTTTGTCGTTGGTTGCCGTGGAATGTAAAACGGTTGTCATGGCTTCTTAAATCATCATTTTGAAATGATCCTGTCATTGTCAAGCTGCACTGACGTTATGTAGGTTATGTTAGGTTATGTGCGTTGGAAGGTGGGACAATCATTTTAAAATCCTTGACCACCCTTGTCCAAGGTAATTTTTGATATCACGGCATATTTGCTAGTCATTTATCTTATTTTCCAAGACAATTAAAGTTGTTCGCGTATCAATAAAAATTGAAATTTAAATTTTAAAAACTGCAAGTTAGTAACATTTTTTTTTAATTATTATTACGACCCTGCGACTTTGGATTAAATTGTCGTTGACATTTCGCAATTGCCATTTACCTCTTTGGAAAGCGAATCGGCAGCCAGACAGAGACAGGAAAATCGCCCGAAATAATAAACGGCCTTCATGAAATGTAACGCGACTTCGACGATCGCACCCTTGCGTGTAGCGTAATAGCTGTTTATGAACGCGTTGGACGTGCACGCCATCAACGAAACCAACAACGTCGGCGCGAAGCACTCGTTTAAATTTTCGCAGAACGTCGTGCACTTCCGATACGCCCTCGTCAAAATTTCCACTTCGTTTTTCGTCGGATCCACGAGGATCTCCTCGTTCGGTTGGTAATTTTTCCTCGCCAGCGTCGCGATTTTGTAATTCGCTAGTTTACATCTCCTCGCCGCGAAACGGCAAAGCCACAAAAATTGAAATTCGACGCAGACGGCCGCGCAGTCGTTGTACGCGTCCATTAAACGCACGCCGACGCTGATCGGGGTAAAATCGCCGAAGATGCGCATTGAAACCGTCGTTAATAAAACGACCGCCGTGGTCCATTTGACGATTCGCGATTCGATTGGACGTTTAGAATTCGGATACCGCAGAAGATCGTCGACGTCGCGTAAAAGTCGGATCGTCGATGGCATTCGCTTACGCGTTTTGAAAATCGCCAATAGACGGTGCGCCACTGACGCGGCGGATATCAAAATCGAGGCGATTGGTTCGTTCTGAAAAATGAACGAATGGAGCCGAGTGGACGAAATTGGCCGATTAGTTAGCTTACTGATTCGTTGTAATATTGCGCGACCAATAAAAATAATTGGGCGACGTTCATTGCGGTTACGATGACAGTAAAAAATGTCAAAGTCGTCGAGTTTTGCAAGTTTTTCCGCAACGTTGTCGTGCCGCAGAATCGATTGAAAAGCAAAATTGAATCAAAGGCGTGGAGCCTCGTTTCCTTCGAATCCATCGACAATTCGTTGTGTTCCAGATTTGCACGAAACGTTGTATCTACGCACCTGTCATGCGATCGCTATGCAGCAAAGCTTTCGTGCGTACATGTTATTACCCCTGTTGTATAAAAATGACGTTTGTATTATTTACGTCGAGTAACCACAGTTCAAATTAAAAAACTGCGGAACACTCGATTTGAGTACTTGTCAAATTAAAATCGTAAAAATACAAGCAATCTGATAACTAATCGATGCCGTAAAAAATTCCACGACACGTACGACATTAGTGGCTCGAAATTTCAACCAGTAATTAGATTTTAATGGACGCCTTGGAACTTTTTGTATTTATGGATTTTCGATAATTTCGTCAATTTGTTTGTGTTAATAAAGAAATTTTAATAATTTTGTCGATTTTTTACGTTTCAAACGATCTCGACGTGTTCGATAATTTTTGTGTTTTAGATGATTTTTGCGGTTTGATTAATTTTTTAACATTTTGGGACGTCTTCATAATATCGAAGTTTTTTTTTTTTTTTTTCATAACTTTGACATTGCTTTCGTACATTTTAGGTTGTTTTGATGTAGGAGTGTCCCGTTCGACAATATTGTCAATAATCACAATATGTAAACACCGTACATTCAATTAAATTCCTCATTAAAGTAAGCTGCGTTCATTTTATAAAGTTGGCGACGACACGCAATTGAAGAGAACGGAGTTGTAAGTAACTGTCAGTTATATTACCGAAAAACACATTTTTAATCAAATAATCGAACAGCTATCGGTGCTACTAATCTTAGGAGAAAAACCAATGAAATAATTCTCATTGTTAAGCTACATCACTGACATCTGACAGTTGACAGCATCTGACAACTGACACCGTCTGACAACAAAAATGAACAAATTTCCATTTATGCAGAAATTTAATTTTTCAAAAAACAATTTGCCAAATTTGATATTTTGCCAGTTTTGACAAATGTTTTCTTCAACCCAACACAATTTAACCCAACCCAACCCAAAACCAAACCAAAACCCAATCCAAATAGAAATGTTTGTATTTCTACTTAAACGAAATTACAGGAATGCGCGAATACTTAGAAACTAGGAGAAGGCCCTGAGAACGTTTTATGCCTGAAAACTTCAATTAATTACAACCATTTAATTTCAAACATTGAAGTACATAACTTAAAAATTATTCCCACGTTCATTTCGAAACACTTACACGATAAAGAGGTAAAAAAATTAAAACGAATTTACAAACAATTATCCTACGAAAATTATGTGATAACGGTGGGCGCGACGCGCCCTGTGTACTTCGTCAGTTCCGAAATTTCCAGCCCAATCTCCACCAGAGGTTTCAGCATGACCTGCGCGTCCGAACTCCAATCGTCTTTCTCGTAGCTGTCGATGTACATTCTTATAGTCGCGCCGCTGCTTCCCGTACCCGACAATCGAAAGATCAACCGCGACCCGTCTTCGAATAAAATACGAATTCCCTAAAAATCAATTTATGTCAAACCTTGCATTGTGACAACATTCAACGAACCTGATTTTTCGCGACGGTTTCGTCAATGGGATCGACGTACGAGAAATTGTCGGCTGTTTGCACGACGTAGTTCTTTCCCGCGGAACTGAATCGCTTCCCGACGAGTTCCTTTCCGCCATCGGCGATCAACGACTCCAAATGGCGCATCATGTCGTTGGCTCCGTCCGTATCGCATTCTTCGTAATCGTATCTGGAGAAATAATTTCTGCCGTATTTCCTCCAGTGCTCGTTGAGGATGTCCTCGACGCCCGTGTTCTTGCTCTCGATGATCGAGAGCCACGCCAGGACGGCCCAGATGCCGTCTTTTTCGCGGATGTGATCGGAACCGGTGCTGAAAATGTATGATTTGTACGATGAGATCGATTGGCTAAAGACGAAGATTACCCGAAACTTTCCTCTCCGCATAGGGAAAGTCGACCGGCGTCCATCAGATTCCCGAAGTACTTCCATCCAGTCGGTACCTCGAACATTTCCTGGTCGAGTTTCTTTGCTACCCTTTTATTAAAATACATGCATGTGAATAATTTTTTCCAAATAATACAATAATTTGTATCACATCAACTTTGCCAGTTACTCATTTAAATTTAAGCTATTTATGCGCACCTGTCAACCGCGGCGGCCGTCGGCATCGACCTAGCGAACCCGTGCACGCCGTTCTTTCGAAAGTACGGGATGCAGTCCATATTGTCGGCTATCACCGCCAGACTGTCGCTGGGAGTCACGAAAAACGCGTTCTTCCCGATGATCATGTTTCGATCCTGTTTGAATTATTTCCGTTAGTATTTGACGGCGAATCGTCTCGAAACTTACTCCGTCGCCGTCGAAAGCGGCGCCCAAGTCGTACTTAGTATCAGCACGAACTTTATCGACCAAATCTTTGGCGTACGTGAGATTGGGATCGGGGTGAATTTCGCCGAAGTTGTCCAGGGGAATTATGCGGCTCACGTTCCAGTCGTGGGCGTGCAGCTCGTCCAGGAAAATGCGCTTGACGTACACTCCAGTTACTAGAAATTAAGATGGAAATTAAAACTTTTATTAGTTTATCGGACGTCGCTGACCTCCGTTCATTGAATCCATTAGAACGTTGAACGGTTGCCTGGTTTCGCTGCCGGCGATCAACGTCCTCAATGTTTTGAAGTCGAATATGCCCTTCATGAGTTGCACGTAATCGTCCGTGGAATCTACGACTTCGACGGTGAATTCTCTATCGTCGACCTAATAAAATCCGTCATGGGGTTACAAATCTTAAGCAAAAAACGGACGTACAATGAATTTTTGTTCACCGAGCACGGCGAATTCGCACTCCAACTCTGGACAGGTCTTGTACCGGTCGATTTTTTTCGTTAGCTCGAACAATTCGTTGGAGAAACTGTCGGGGGCGGGTCCGCCGTTTTCGATGTTGAACTTGATGCCGAAGTCGTTTTTGATTCCCCCTGGATTGTGAGAAGCCGTCAGCACAATTCCTCCTGTTAAGGTTGACTTATTGATTTAACGATTTTTTTTTAATTATTTTCGAGTTAACTTACCCAGAACTTTGTGCGTTCGTATCAAGCTTGAAACGGCCGGCGTCGACAACGTGCCATGATCGCCGATTATTAGCTTGCCAACCTTAAATTGAATTATTGAAATTATAGAACGCGGTAGTCGTTGGCCGTTACGTTTCCAACAACTGTCATTGTTTTAATTTGTGAATTGAATTTAATTGTGAACATACTCCGTTCGCTGCAGCTATTCTTATAATAATATTGACGGCCTGTTTCGAAAAATACCGTCCGTCCCCACCGACAATCAAAGTGCACCCGGACAGTTTATCGCCGAGAGTGTCCAAGATGCACTGTATGAAGTTTTCCGTGTAGTTTTTCTGCATAAACACTTTAACTTTCTTCCTCAAACCGCTGGTGCCCGGTTTTTGATCCTCGAACGGAGTAGTCGGGACCACGACCGACTTCAAAGCCATAATTACCTGCAAAACGAGTTCAATGACACACACTCGATAACTTAACCTATAAATTTCCCACCGACAAATCGCACACTTTGATTTCAACGACGATTTCCAACTCTGACTGCACGCACGTTAAACTGTCAACTTGACTTGCGAAACGGAAACAATTCAATGTCAAAAAGGACGAACCAATAACGCCGACAAAGGCGTGCGTCGATTATCGCACTTGCCGAAACCGCGGCAAATGCGATAATCAGCGCTACGATCTACGATTTGAACTTTTCGCGATTGCATTTTTTCGTAGAAAAATAACGAATAGGTTAATTTTTTCGTTCGATTGCACGTGTGTTTCGCACCGTCGGAAAAAATGTACGAAAATTTGGTTAATGTGACAGATCTTGTTAACGTCGAGATTACGTGTGCGACAAACGGATGATTTAAGCGATAAAACTGCGCTCGACTCGCACGGATGTTACTTCGTCAAGTCGTTAAAATCAAAATTGGTTTCCGGGAATTAAAATTCGTTTTATTTTTCAAACCGTTGGGGAATTTTCGCCCGTGCACGTTGGCGATCGTCGGATTAAAATCGCAATTGCGTTTTTCAAACCGTTGGGGAATTTTCAGCCGCGAACGTTGGCGATCCGAGTTGAAGTTGGGCGCGTTAGTTCAAACCGTTGGGGAATTTTCGCCCGTAAACGTTGGCGATCCTGCGAATCGTCCGAGTTGAAGTTGCACGCGTTAGTTCGTTACGTTGTTTACGGCGTTCGCGAGTTTAGGGAAAAAATAACCTAAATACCAGGTAACCGTTATCTAAAGCAACTGCGATCGCGGCTATAGTTACCAGGAGCTTTAAAACCGACGTAATTTGTGCGACGAATGAACGACGACGAGTCGAACAAAAATACCAGTGTTGTGCTATGTCCGATTTGATGCGTGAAAGGCGTCCCGTTGATAAATCGTCGACGATAAAAAACTAATGTGGTTGTGCGTGAGATGTTGTGATTTGCTTGGATTCATTTAGTTGGTGAAGTACGGCGTTGCCATGGTTCTGTTGAGGACGTTACAGCTTTGCTCTTTTATTTACGTCGGTAAGTGATTTTTATTAATGAACGCGAATTGAGTGCGATACGTTTTTCTCGCCCCGTGTCTATCTGACAGATAATTTATTATCACACGACGAAAGATCTTTTTCATAGATAAGGTGATTTTGTCATCGTGCTTGCATGCGTATTAATATTATGCTGCTATTATCATCGTGGCTTTGGTTTAATACGACACGTTGGCCCGATACTATCTAACGTTTATCCAGTTACATGAAAGATGTAAAAAAAATCTTCTTTGTTCGCGATTTCCACAAAAAATGCGGTCAAATGTAGTTGCATTAAAAAACGTAAAGTGACGGATGACGTTTTTTTTTTGTTATATTGCACTTTGCAATGAGGAGAGAAATCCAACGTGAAATAGATAAGTTGACGCCGGTAAGCGGTGATGTTTTGTCAGCTTCAGCTGCGACAACGTACTATATACAGCGCGTATCCGCGAACTGTGGCGCTGACGATGAACAGCTGGAGTGTTGGGCGTGACAGCAAAATGTGTGTTTTTTGATTTCCATAAAAAATAACCGGTGACTGTAATATTAGACATTTTTTTATGATTTTCGTGTAACGTCCAATTAGTTCGAACTGTCAAATGGAACAATCGGCGAAATTTGTCGTACACGTCATCTTTGAATTTGTTTGTTTATTTTTGTAGACTTTTCTTCTTTGCGATGTAGAAATGTGCGCGACGTTTTATCTTCGATCGTGCACGAATTGTTAAAATGACTTACACAAAAGTACAAGTGATGTGTTGCAAATGTCAATTTGACAGGTTGTAACATTGACAGGAAAATTTCAAATGTCAAATTGGACATTTCTGTGCCTGTGTCGTAACTTAGCAACGAAAATAAATACTAAGCCATTAATACCGTGCCTTCAATAATTAAATTCCCCATTAAGGTGGGCTATGATTTTATTGGTTTTTTCGTAAGATTTGTAGCACTGATGGCTGTTCAATTATTTAATTAAAAATGTCAAATTGACACTTCGTATGACGTTACAGATGTATAGCAAACGGGTTTGAAAACATGTCGCCAACTTTATAAAACAAACACGACTTACTTTAATGAGGAATTTAATTGGATGCACCTGTTTGATTTTATTATTTGAGATTTTTTTTTACTTACACACTTGTGTCTGTTATTAATGCGTTCGTTAATGAATTATTCAGAATAGTTAAGAGGTTAATATGTACAAGTTTGCCCAACCCAACCCAACCCAACCTAACTCAATTTAACTTCACCCAGACCAACCCAACCCAACCCAGCTTGACCCAACTTAATTTCAGACAGTGAAACCCGAAATAAAATTCCAATTATTAATTTCGATACTTAAAGCTATTTATCGATTACATTTAAAACATTTAACATATACTTCTTTGTTTTATTTTATTTTCCCTTTCGGATTGTGTCGGTTGGACGACAATGGCCGAAGTAATAATTGTCACTTTGACGTTTAACTATAAATTTGACATTTGACGTTTAACTGTCCGTTTGACGTTTTTTGACACTTCGTCGTTTATTCTGTTTGTCGTTTATCTGTCAGTTTGACGATTAACAGACAATTTGACGTTTATCTCTCAGCTGGATGTTTGACGTTTAACTGCAAATTTGACGTTTGACGTTTTAATTAATTGTCACTTCGTCGTTTTTCTCAGTTTGTTGTTTAACTGTCAGTTTGATCTTTTAATTAATTGCCACTTCGTCGTTTATTCTCAGCTTCTTGTTTAACTGTCAGTTTGACGATTAACACACAATGATGTTTGACGTTTGATTGTAAATTTGACGTTTGACGTTTAACTGTCAGTTAGACATTTTAAGTAATTGTCACCTTGTTGTTTATCATGTTTGTTGTTTATCTGTGAGTTTAACGATTAGCAAATAATTTGAAGTTAATTTGTCAGTTTGACGATTAACAGACAATTTGACGTTTATGTGTTAGATGTTTGATGCTGTCAGTTGGACGTTTGACGTGTTTAACAGTCACTCAGACATTCGACTATTTACGTGTCAGTTTGGCGTTCAAATTTCTATTTTGACGTTTGACGTGTTTAACGTCAGTTCAACAACAACCCAACCCGATCCAACGCAACTCGGATCGATCCTACAAACAAATGACTTTTAAAGTAATGTGTCGTAAACGTCAATGTGACAGTTAATATCGACGAAAAATTTCAAACGTCAAATTTGACATTTCCCGTGCATTTGTCGTAACTCAGCAACGAAAATCGATACCGAACCTTTAATGTAATTTCTTGCGCGATCGCATAAACTATTTTTTTTACGTAACTTCTCTCGAAAATCGTACTTTTCGGCACTTTTCATATTCTGTCGTACAGGAAAAAAATACTGCGCGCAAATTGGGTAATATTTAACTAAATTAAAATGCTAAAACATCGCAATGAAAAAGTAACAATTGCATTTTTATAAAACTAGATGTATTATTATTTCAATCGACGATAAAATAAAAGCATCGCGAATTGAACGACATCTTAGATATTTAGTTCTAATTGGGTAACCGCTTTTTAAAAATTTTGACAGTTAAGTTCGTTAAGTGTCAAACCGAGAAGCCCCGCCCCACGCAAGCACGTCACGTTTTAATAGACTTTGTCTATTGGTGGAATTTCTTGTCATAATTTTACGTCGTTGTCCATGAATTCGAAAGACGTGGTTTCTCGATTTTTTTGGTGTTCGGTTGTGTACTAAAATATTTTCTTTACATTTGTTGTTCACATTGTTCGTTATTATCACCGTTACGTCGGTTCGGCGAGTTTATCGATTTTTATCATAAACAGCCGTTGCCCCAGCAGGCGCACCACGGTATCTTCCCGGTGACCGGGAAATTCGATATGTTGGACATTTTCCTCATCTTTATCGTCCCGCAGCTGCTGAGACTGTTCGTCCTCTCCCTGTCCGAGTTGGCGCAGTCGTCGTACATCCCGAAGGCCGAGTTGAATCCCAAACCCAAGTTCGAGCGGTCCGTGCAGACCGAAAAGCTCCTCTCGCGCACGAAACGATCGTTGCTGACGGTGCTGCGCCTGTTGCGCGACTTGTCGCCCTTCCGGTGCTTCTTGTGCCCCTTTTTCCCGTCCTCCTTCACCTGGACGTGTTTCCTTTCCGGACTGACCGACGCGCTCTTTCTGACCTTCGACGACGTCTTGTCGAGCTTCGAGTCCGAGCTTTTGCATTCCGCGCAAGGAGTCCGCGGCTCGTTCGTCGAGCTGCGCTTGTCCGACCTGGAATCGGACGACGCGCCCGGCGTCTTCCCCTCGCCGGGACTTTCGGCGACGTCTTTCTGTTTGGTTTCCGTCGTGAACTTGATGTCGAACAGCGAGTGTTTCTTCTCGCTCTTGCCGCTGTCCAACTCGTCCAGGCTTTTGTTCTTCGTCGCTTTGTCTTTTTTCCCCTTGAAGTGAATCGAAACTTTGCGTCGTATGCTTAACTTGGGCGTCTTCGCGTCCGTCGATTTCTTCTCCAGTTTGGTTTGGATCTTCGGGGAAGTTTCGTCGTCGATTTTCGACGTCCTGAATCGGAGATTTTCTTCGTTTTCGCTGGAAACCTAAAAAATACAATTCAATGTCATATGTGACAGATATCGAGAAGACCGCCCGTCTTAATTGGTGGAATTAATTTGGGAGGCGTGGCTTCGCGATGCAAATGAATTAATTTTACTCACGTGCTCTGAATTCGCGTCGAGCAAATTGGTTTTCGAATCGCACGCCTGCGTTTTTTTCCCCTCGTCGGTTTTGAACTCGTCCAGTTCTTTGTTGATGTAGTTGTCGGGGTTGTAGCGCGCGTCGAAGAAATCGGCGGAGCCGCTGCCGAAGAAGAACGGATTGTCGCAGCGCCTTTGTCGGAGGTCGTCGGCCGAAACGGTCGCGTTGGCGGTGTCCGAGATTAACGGCAGCGACGTCTGCAAGTTGTCGTGCGCGAAGAACATCTCGGGCGTTTTCGACGATTCGTTCGTCGTTCGCAAGTTCTGCGAGTCGGTCAGGCGATCGAGCGACCTGGCGTGCTGGATGCTGTCGCGACTCGTCAACGCGCTGTTGTACTTTTCGAACCCCAACAACGGCATCGGAGTCGGCATCAGCACGACGTTCAGTTCGCTCTTGTACGGTTTGTTGTTCGATTGCGTCTCCGCGTTCGCAATCTCCTCCCCGTTGTAATGCAAGTTGTGGTTGGACAGCTTCAAGATGTCCTGCGATATGCTCTCGATGTCGTTGAGCAGCTCCTCGAGATTCCCGCCGTTGCTGAACGAACTGCTCGTCAACGTGTTGAAGTTCTGATTGTCCATCTTCACTATGAGATCGGTGCTCGACTTGCTGAGTGGACACGTCACCCCCAAGTTTCGCGGGAAGTTCTCGTAGATGTGCTGCTGGACCGAATCGTCGACTTTCGGGAGGTAATACTGGCTCTGCGATTCGTACAGCGTCTGGCTGGAGCTCGGCCCGAAGAACTCGCTGTTGAGGCTGCCGTCGCAGCTCTTGCTCGTCTTGATTGGCGCGAAGAAGTGCCTCGGCGACCTGTCCTGCACGGGGAGGGTGTTCGCCTTGCTCAGCACCTCGAAGCTGGGGTAGCTCTGGTCCGGCTTGATGACGTGCCGCTCTAAATTGCCCCAGCTCTCGTGCGGCAGCGACGCCCGCGTCGAGTTCTTGTCGGAGTTTTCCGTCGAGTTTTCCTCGGGGACGATCGACAGGTGGTCGAAGGCGACTCGCAGATTTTTCAAGTTGGTTTTTTGGACGTTCTCGAGGTTCTGGGACGTCTCCACTTGATCGGAGTCGTCCGAACACGAACTGCACGATTCCTGAAACGAAATTATTTGTGACGAATTTCCGCGCAATTTGACGACGTACTCACCATCTCGCTCGTTGTACAAGTGGTCGACGATGACGAAAAATCGATGTCCTTTTCCTTTAACAACTTGTCGAGTTTTTCGTACTCATCGCGCAGGCACCAAATCTCCTTCTTGAGCATTTCGTTTTCTCTCTTGAGCTTCTTGATGTCCGATTGCCCTTGAAAAATAGAAATTATTAAAAAAATTTAAATATAAAATTAAATTTCATTATTAATTAAGTGTGAAACGCAGTCGACGTTGATTTGCAGTCGTTTTCCGGTCAAGGACGCGTTTGACGATTTGGCAGTCAATGTGACGTTTAACTGTCAGTTTGACGTTTTAATTAATTGTCACTTCGTCGTTTATTGTTTATCTGTCAGTTTGACGATTAACACATAATTTGACGTTTAACTGTCACTTTGACGTTTTAATTAATTGTTAATTTTTTTATTGTTTGTTGTTTATCTGTCAGTTTGACGATTGACAGACAATTTGACGTTTATCTGTCAGTTAGATGTTTGACGTTTAACTGTCACTTTGACGATTTAATTAATTGTCATTTCATCGTTTATTCTCAGTTTATTGTATCGTCAGTTTGACGATTAACACACAATTTAACGTTTATCTGTCAGTTAGATGTTTGACGTTTAACTGTCAGTTTGACGTTTTAATTAATTGTCACTTCGTCGTTTAGTCTGTTTGTTGTTTATCTGTCAGTTTGACGATTGACAGACAATTTGACGTTTATCTGTCAGTTTGACGTTTTAATTAATTGTCACTTCGTCGTTTAGTCTGTTTGTTGTTTATCTGTCAGTTTGACGTTGACAGACAATTTGACGTTTTAACTGTCAGTTGGACGTTTGACGTGTTGGGTTGGGTTGTATCGAGTTGGGTTGGGTTGAGTTGGGTTGTATCTAGTTGGGTTGGGTTGGATCGGGTTGGGTTGGGTTTACGATTTTTAACAGTTAGTTAGCAAGGACGCGTGTCCGAAAAAATGCATTTCCTGTGTCGGATTAAACTAGGGATTAAATACCTCGTTCCACTTCAGCGTTGATGTTGATCGTTTTCAGTCTTAGCTCTTCATTTTCGTATATCATTCCCCTCGACGACTTCCTGTCCAATCTGAAAGTAATTGTATTAAAAAAAAAAAGTAAGTCAAGAAGTCGTAAAAATAATTTCGAGGCTAAAATTGTAGAATTAAAAATTGAAATATACCCAACCCGACCCGACCCAACCCAACTCGATCCAACAACCCGGCGAAAAAACTAATAAAACTCCAACATGCTTTGTTAGATTTATTTATAACATTATTACAATCGCAATGCAGCCGCCCAACGACATAAAATAAATAAAAGAAACGAAAATAACAAAAACAAATTTAAAACAAACGCATTAAACTTTCTCGCTTTCTGCAATTTGTTGTTCATCTGTCGGTTTGACGTTTGACGTTTAACTGTCAGTTTGTCGTTTTAATTAATCGTTTATTCTGTTTGTTGTTTATCTGTCAGTTTGACGTTTATCTGTCAGTTAGATGTTCGACGTTTAACTGTAAATTTGACGTTTGACAAGCAGCCTATCCAAAGATCTAGCACACGAATAGAATTTTATTAATTAGTCAATCAGTTATGATTGTCGTGGTATTAAATATATTTTTAAGAACGTGTTTTCTTTATTTTTTACTCCACGTCGACTGCTGTGCTACTTGGCATGTTTATACTTTTCTGTCCAACCCGATTGTTTATCTCATAAATGATCGCGAGCGCGCCGAGAATTGACAACGACAACGCGGATCGGATCGATCCAAAATCGAATCGAGCGACCGGTGATTCACGCCACCAGCCCGCCGGCGTCCGTCCGTCATCGGAAGTTTTATTTCGGGCCTACCTGAAGCTTCCGCATTCGCCTCCGGAGGTCATCCCGTCGAAAATCACGAAGCACCCGCGAATAATAATAAAAAAAAAGAAAATAAAAGCGACGCGCGATCGGGCACTTACCGTCTGTTCGGTTTGACATTGTTGTCCCTCCTCCTCGTTCTGAGCATGTTCATTGACTTGGACATGGTGCGGTGGTGCCGGTCGCCTTCACTCGCGGACTATTTTCAGGTACTATTTGCGTAATTATTTACTTTGGATTGTTATATATCTTTCGGTGAGGCGTCGGGCGTAGTATTTACCTTACGGCCGGTTTCGAAACGCACGCACGCACGCGAGCACACCCGTTAAACTCGCGTTCCTTCCTGTTGTCCCTCCGGTCGACCCAGTGGCCGCGATCGTTGTCCGGATGCGTCGCTAAGCTGAAAATAATTTACTACTTGAGCTTTTTTTTTTATTAGTTAACAACGACGTCTTTATGTTTTAGGTGAAACTTTGGACTGTTTACTTTAGCTGGGAACGTTCAAACGATAATCGAAAGAAAAAAAGGGGAAAAACAAGCCATAAATTAATAAAAACCAGACTGGGAAAAACAAAGCGAACGAAATGGAAATCCAAGCGAAAACATGCAATAAATAAAAGGCCAACGAACGGAAGTTCGAGTCAAATAAAAATGACGAAGCCGACCAGACGAAATTACCAAGGAAACTGAAAAAATATAAACCAAGTGTCAAAAGTGTCAAATTAATAAATAAATCACATTACCAACATAAATAATCCGCAACAACAACAACGACGACGACGACGACAGAGTAACTTTTTTTTTTTAATATAAATTGGTCGAGATAACCAAAAAGTCAAAAAAATTGCATTTTTTGGCCCCCAACCCAATAAAAATTGCGTTGTAATAAAGTTGCGTACACCACGAAAAGTACGCGCGACGCCGTTCCCTAGCGACGCTTTATTAAATTTATATTGACGTACACAGTTAAAGTGACACTGACGGCTCGGACCCGCTTTTACAGTTTTCTGTTTTTCCTACATAATTTCATCATTCATAATTTTTATTTTAATATGTGCGTAACAAACGGCGATTTTCTTGTAATTAGGGCGTTTTTATTTTCACGCTGCGTGCCTCCGCACTTATAAAGTTGATTTTCTTGATTTTGACAGTTCCGACACATAACCAAAAACGCTAATAATTCTCTAAATTTGCGTTTTCGCTTGTGATTCTTGCCCGAAACGTTCACCTCGTGTGATTTTTAAACCCACCGGGCGATTTTCTCGCGCCACGAAACTCCATGTATCGCAGGACAATCAAATATCATAACCCATGACATTTAAACGTCAAATTAGATTTTCACACAACATTTTCATTAGTTATACCCGACCAAAACTTACTTCAGTTGCACATTTCTTAAACGAATTTTTCTTCTTTTTCTTTGTATGTACTTTTCGCGGGCGATAAAGGACGTTTTACATCTCAAATTGTGAAAGTGAAATTTCTTCGTCGCCACGTTGTACTGTAAGTTATTAATAAAATTTCGTATTATTACCATTTTTTAAATCCGGGCGTTTTACGTTTCGAAAATTACCTCGATTCGGCATCAAGTTGAATGCACGGATCCGTTTGTTTCCGATTTCAATTCGTTTGCGTTTTTAGATCGAATCTGACAGGTGCCGTTCGTCGACATTTAAAGTTGAATTTTTGACGTTAATTTTTTCGAAAAACCCAGGTCCACTGGTACGTCAACGTTAGATTATCGTTCGAGGTTTAATTTCGTGCATTTTTCTGCTCGAACTTCGTGAAATTGTCGTAGTTCTGGGCGTTTTTTTTTTCTTCTTAAATGTCATGTGACGTCGCCATGTCTTATTTTCGTTATTTTTTTCGTCGCATGCATAAATATAACATACATAAATACCATAGCAACGAGATGTATTGTATTAAGTATACTCCATGTTGAAAATATCTGGCCCTGAAACGTCATACGCGAAAGTTGCAACGACAAGAATTACAAGATTAGTTAATTTCTATTGAATCGGCCAAAGGACTATTTGAATTATTGTTTCGTCGATGGGAAATTATTTCTTGTATGAAATAATCAAATGACGTAAAAGCGTAAGATATTGTAAAAATCTGGATTGTAAAATACGTAAGCTGTCAGTTAGTGAATTGTTTCGTTCACCGACTGACAGATCACGACAATGTGAGTATATGTGTAACATACAGAAATTACTATCATTTTAGTCCTGATAAAAAACTCTCCACTTGTGTCGCTGTTTTATCTCGGAAAACAAGTTTTTACGGCGCGCACTTGAGTCGCGTGTTGTTGGGAAACGTGACCCACTTATCAGACGACGCAAACTGGCACTGGCACTGACTTCCACTTCCAGTGTCGCCCGCGAAATCGCACCGGACGACAATCGGAAACGCACTTCCGTCGCAAAAACGCACCGACGTCGGATTCTCGGCCATCCGCCGTGACCTTCTTCGCCCGCGGTCCAACTGTCACTCGGCGACTTTTTTTTCCCTCGTTTACGGCAAACGGGACGATTCCGAAATCACGAAACGCAATCGCATCTCCGAAGTGGAGACTGGCGAACTGAAACGGCGGCGAAAACACGCTACCGTGGAAAAAACGACCGCGCGAGACGCTCCGACCGAAGCGTCGCAGCGGCCGTCCCAGTCGCTCCCGCGGGCGCTCCGCGACTCCGTCCCTCTCTCGGCCGACGGGCGGCGCGTTTTCGACGGGACCCCGGTGGGCGTGTGTAATCGGAAAATCTAAAATTATCTCGTTTATTTTCGGCGTTATTCCAGATTCGGAGGATTCTGAACTTAACGGCGGGTTTTATTAGCGGGCGCTTTTCCGCGATCGTTTTGGTTTTTCCGGCGCGGATGTTTACTCCGCGTTGCGTCAACATTTTCAAATATTTGTGTTTTTTTTTTTTTTCAGTTGTCGCGACGGTTAGCACCGATTTCATTTCGGAAACGGACGACGGCGACGACTACGACGACGACGAGTACGACGACTACACCGACATAAACTCGACGGCGAACGGTGAGTCAGTCGAACGATAAAAACGCAGGTAATCATTACAAATATGTCACCGCAGGGACCCTGCAGTTCATCAAGGAGCTGACGAACGTCACGAAGAGCACCGGCGAAACGGTCAAGTTGCGCTGCGAGGTGAAGAATCTCGACACGAACTCCACCAAACCGAAGGTGCACGTGAAATGGTCGGCGAACTTTGCCGAAATACAGCCGAACAAGAGGATAAAAATATTCACGGTACAAAAATTGTTGGTTGTCAAATTGACAGTTGAGAAATCAATTCCTGGGTCGTTGCTATGATTTTTGTTCGCCGGGCGGATTATAGGCGGACGTTCTCGTAGACCTATCGCATCGTGCTGCACTAATACGGTGTCCAATAACGATGCTTGGAGCACATTATTATAAACATTCAGTACTGACAGGCATGTCAAGATTGAAGTTGCAGATTTCAAAACAAGTATGGTGACCCAGTATCATCTACGGTGACGGCGCTAGATGTCGCTAATTGAAACAGTTAAACATAACCAACTTCAACCATAACACAACGTATATGGTCCTGTCATTCGTTTGTGTCAAAATTGTTTCTAATTTCTATTATTACGGCTAAATGTAAATTCTAAGAAAGTCGAAAGATGGCGTCAAAATTTCTCGCGGTCGCGCTGCGGTTTACAGAAATGTCATTTTGAAGGCAGCGAGTTCGAAAATAATAATTTTGTAACGCAAACAAAATTACGTGTCATGTCAGACGGATGATATTGAATCGCCAATAAAACTGGGCGCAATGCACGATGATTCATTGTTGCACGCAACATTTCAGAAGCACGATCCGAACGATGCCTTCGTCACGATATCCTCGCTGAGGATCAAACAGGTCGAGGTTCCCGACACGGGGTTCTACCGCTGCGTCGCCACGAACGGCATCGACAAGCTGATATCCGAGGGGGTGCTGACGATCAAGAGGGCGGGTAAATATGCGACGTTTTCGCGTTTCGAAGAGACGGGCAATGTTTCTTGCAGGGTCCGCGGCCGGCGACGGCGTGGCTTCCAAGACCATCTTCGACGAAGCCAGGTGAGCTACGCAAATTACGTTCGATGGAAGGTGGATTTTGTATTTTTTTAGCAACGAGGGCGAGATCACCACCTTCTTGCCGCACCTGGACGAGCGGAGCAGGAAGGACCTGTTCTCGACGATATCGAATCCGTCGCTGCCTTCGCTCAACGAGCAGACCGTCCACAATCCGAATCTTTTCGAAAAGACGCCGGAGAAGCCGCAGATGTACAACGCCAGCCAGCCGTTCTGTCAGACGTACGTCGGTGACACGTGCAAGAAGTACCTGGATAATCAGCAGGTTTTCGTGCAGCCGCCGCACACCCAGAGGTTCATCGAGGAGAGTCTGGAGCAGGCCGTTCTTGTCGTTTCGCAATCAAAGTTAGTTTAACGAAAATTATACAACAAAATGAAAATATATACGTCGTTGAGATTATTTCACAAAATACTTATATTTAACGTTTCATTCTCAAGTTTCGAGAAATTAGTTAATAATTAATATGACCCGATACGTCAATACATACGAACTCGTTTATGATGAATTATTTCAAATTGATTTTTCCCAAAATCTGACAGTCGTTGTTTTCAGTGAAATATCGTCAGTCTGCACGAAATTCGTCCTCCCCAGTCTGTGCTTCTCGGCGTTTCCGATCTGCTCCGACGTGCCACAAGTCCACAAGGTCCAGCAGCAGCACATAAACAAGAACCTGACGCCCGAGAAGCAAAACAAGACGTTCAGGAACCTGCGAAATTTGCTGGGGACCCACCTGCTGCGCGTGTGCAGGGACGACTGCTACCTGCTCGAAACGGAACTCTGCAGCAGGGAATACGCGATCGCGAAGCGACACAAGATAATCAGCCGGGTGCTCGACCTCGAGGAGTGCGAAAATTTGCCGAGCGAGACCGAAAAGTACTCGTCAAGTTGTCTCAAGTTGGGGATCGACAGGACGCAGAACGTCGACAAGGGTACGTAGCGCGGATTGGAGAACGTCGTTGAAACGGTTCGTTTTAGACGACACGTGTTTCTGGAACAGAGGCGACCAGTACAGGGGCGTGTACGACACGAGCATATCGGGCGTTAAGTGCATGCGATGGGCCCACCAGTTCCACGTCATGTTGACCGATCATTTGGAGTTGGTCGGACATTCGTATTGCAGGTGACGATTGTCGGTGGCTCGCTTTGTGAGTTTTATTGTACGTTTTTGTTTGCAGAAATCCCGGCGGTGAAGAAGCAGAGCCTTACTGTTTTGTGGAGCAGAACAAAAAGGAAACGTGCGGGTTGCCGAAGTGTTGTAAGTCGACGTAAATCGGTGGTGAAATTTTCGACTTTTTCTGATTGTTGCCTTCATTTAATGAAATTGTCATTTCGATCGACGGCTTTCGTAATTAATTGCAAATATTTTTTTTTTTAGCGAAAATCCTTTGGCTGTACATAATCGGATCGTTTGTGGCTCTCATAGTCCTAATATCCCTCATCACATCGTTCTACTGCTACACGAAAAAAAACAAAATGAGAAACATCCAAATTGTAAGTGATTTTTCGATGAACCCACGAATCGTACAACCTCCTCGTCTTCAGGTAAACATCCCGATGGCCGACAAGAACATCTACGGGAACGGCGGGCCGAGTTCGCCGTTGGAAATGAACAGCCTGCTGCCGCCGAACGCCTCGTCGACCAGAAACCACAACAGAAATTGTTTTCAGAACGTGCCCAACTACACCTACAAGGAGGTGGCTTTCATCGACGAGCTGGGCGAAGGCGCCTTCGGGAAGGTGTACAAGGGCGAGCTGAAGACGAAAACCGGTAAGATTTTCGTGGCGGTGAAGTCGCTCAAAGAAAACGCCAACGCGAAAACGCAGGCGGATTTTCAAAGGGAAATCGAGCTGATATCCGAGCTCAAGCACCCGAACATTATCTGTCTGTTGGGAATCGTCGCCAAGCAGGAACCGTTGTGCATGCTGTTTGAGTACATGTCTGAGGTAAAATGTTTAAAGTGAGCCTGTGTTGTTTGATTTAATTTTTTGTTTTGGGTTGAAAAGGGCGATTTGCACGAATTCTTGATGACGAACTCGCCGAACAACGGAAAAGCGCTCACGCAGTTGCAGTTTTTGCACATCGCCGTGCAAATAGCGCAGGGCATGGAATATTTGTCTGATAAT
Source organism: Geotrupes spiniger (assembly GCA_959613385.1). NCBI lineage: Eukaryota > Metazoa > Arthropoda > Insecta > Coleoptera > Geotrupidae > Geotrupes > Geotrupes spiniger. Next base: position 441,999 of record OY390740.1, read on the forward strand.
CACTACGTCCATCGCGATTTGGCCGCCAGGAATTGTCTGGTGTCGTCGGATTTGGTGGTGAAAATTAGCGACTTTGGTTTGAGCCGCGACATGTACAGCTGTGATTATTATAGGTACGTTTTTTAGTGGACATCAAACTTGTCCCTTCGACATTAACACGACATTTTTGACAGAGTGCAGTCAAAGTCGTTGTTGCCGGTACGATGGATGCCACCAGAATCCATTTTGTATGGAAAATTTACAACGGAAAGTGACGTATGGTCGTACGGAGTCGTTCTGTGGGAAATCTACAGTTACGGCTTGCAGGTAGATTTATTTAAATTTCAAATTGTATTTTAAAACTAAAATAGTAATATTCGATTATTATTATTATTATAATAAGAATATTCTAATAATTTATTGACACAATTTAAATAAATTTCAATCTTAACTTAACTTACAATTTACGATTTTTTTCTGCATAATTTCAAGTGAATTTTAATGTAAATTCATTTCTAACTTTGAGATTTTGTCACAGCCGTATTACGGATACAACAACCAAGAAGTCATAAACATGATCAGGTCGAGGAAACTCCTCCCGTGTCCCGAATGTTGCCCCGGCTATTGCTACGCCCTGATGGTGGAGTGCTGGGGCGAACTGGCGATGAGGAGGCCGCACTTCGGTGAAATCAGCCAACGACTCAAACTGTGGAAGCAGACCGGATCGTCTGGAGGTTCGTCGTTGTTCGTTTCCCTCGCACGTTGTGATTTCATGATTTCCGCAGCTTACTTCAAGCAGCCCGACGTGGTGACGAACCCCCAGAAATTCGGCCACGCGTCCAAGTCGAGCAACTCGTCCGAGGCGCCGTCTGTGTGCCCAACGTTCGAGAACCGAAACGATCCGTCGCTGACGTGGGAGCGCGGCCTGAAGAAGTCGTCGGCGAGCAAGCTGAACGAGAGCCAGAGCAGCCTGACGTCGCGATCGTCGAGTCTCGGCAACAAAACGCAGAGCACGAATCTGAGCGATCAGAACACGAGGCACTCGAGGAAGAGCATCGACAGGAAGAGCCAGAAAAGCGCGAAGAACGACGGCAGCTTGGACGGGAGCAACGCGAGGAACGTCGTCGTTTGCACGAACGGAGATAATTTCGAGACGAAACTGACTTGAAGGGAACTGGTTTTGTATGCATTACGGTGTCAGTTACAATTTGTTTAGGTTCCTATTTGAAAATTATACGGTGATTGTATTAAGATCTTGACGATGGTAAGACGCGAAGTTGCTTAAATTAGACATTGTGGGACCAGTGGTGGATCACTGCGTATGACTTATAATTCGTACTAGTTTTTTTTTTTTATAAACCCGTCCCTCTTTGTTATTGAAGCAACTTTGCATTACTCACTGTTATCAAGATCCTATTGCTTTTCAAAAAGCCACAAATCTAAGGTTCATAGGACTTAATAATTGACAAATACAAGAAATTTACAAAGTTCTGCATACCGTGATAATTGTTAAATAATATTCGTATCTTCATATCAATGTACTTGTTAGGCAGAATTAACTACAACTCTTGAGTTTGGTAAATTGGAATTTTTTTAAAAAGAAAAACTACGAATTGAACCTCGGCATTAGATAAATGAATCAAAAATTCTCTACCAAACTAAATTTTATCGACTCCACTGGAACTTGCATGCAAGTTTCAAATAATTAAAATTAATTGATGAGCATGCGCTGTGGCTGTTATGCACAACACTGCTCGTATATCTACCAAATTAATGTCAGTAGCCGTCGGGTGTTTAGAGTAAGTTAGGCAATTTACAGTTCGCCAAAGATAATTAGAATCCAACTCGACTGTTGATTTTCTCTGAACACACGACCTCTGTCTTATCTGGATATATATTTGTACATATTTTATGAGTTTTATACATAGATTTTAATCGTTTTACTTTTACAGTTGAGTGAAGTAATCACAGTCAACGATGAAATTAAAAGCGTAAATTATATATTTATTAAGAATAAACATCGGTGCGATATTTTAGTTGGATTTGTATATTTCGAGTAAAAAAATTTTCATTGGTCCAATTAGATTGTTTTAAAAACTACTGCTCGAGATCCGGTAACCCATAATGGGCGATTTTAACTATCAATAATTAAGGATAGTTTTCCAGAGTCAAAAACTGAGCAAAGCAAAGTCTGAGAATGTAAAATATATAACAGCTTTATTTTTATTTCATGTGTTTAAAATTTTCCACGTACAACTTACGATGGAATGACGAAAGTTTGTTATTGTCTATGTGCGTGCGTGTTTTTAAAATAAACGATAAAATTCAACTTTTTACGGATGTATATCAGAATACACATCCTAAGCTAAATATAAAATAAAATACGCTAATCCAAGTTGACTAGAAAACGGAATGCCCGGACACGTCTAAAATAAAATGTCATGATTCAAATAATCTACAAAAAAAATTAACAAACGACAACTATCCGATGTCGTAACCCAAAATGTCCTCCAAATTATACCCAAACAACCTAAAATCCAATTCGTACAGCTTGTAAAGTTTTCCCACGTCGTCCACGCTGAGCGTCTTAAAGTACATCTTGAGGTGCCGGTTGGTGTGACTGGAACGCGTCTGCGGAAACTGCACGTACGGCGCGTCGATCATCTTCAAGATGACGTCGGCGTCTTCCTCGAATTTTTCGTACTTGCCTATGAACGTGTAGTTCAACGCGCAAGGTCGACACAGTTGAGTGACGGGTCTCCAGTGCTCGTTGACGGAGTCGTTGGCGACGCCTTCGGCGATCAGGTACTGCACGAACTCCTTGAACGTGACGTTGCTGCCGCTTTCCAGGTCTTTCGCCGTCGGGTTTTTCCTGTAGGTCTTGACGATGTGTTTTCCAATTCTCGCCTGAGTAGAAATTCGAATTATGAATCGGGAAGAGCTTGTCGACAATAAATACCAAGAAAACGTTCACACAGTTCTTTAATTAATGGGTTGAGTTGGGTTCATCATCAGAAGAGTAATTTAAAATTTTTGTAATTTCTAGTTTCGCGTTTTAAGAAAATTAATTTCATTACAAACGATTTAAAAATCGTATTTTGAGCTTAGATCTCAAAGCTCAAAATACGATTTTTCTATTTTTCATCAACTGAAACCTAGTTACCTGAAAATATCTGGCGCTGGGCTGGTCACCTTCCAATTTATTCCTGTACGCCGAAAGTAGCCTCTCAAATGGATGCCGCACCATCACAAAACTGGTGTAATTGTTCAAGATGAACTCTGCTAGTTTCGGACTCACGTCGGGTAACTTCATCAACGTCCCGTTCTCGTGGGCCAAGCTCGCCGGTATGCTGGCCAAATCGGTGGCGTTGGAACGGTCCGTCAGCACCATGAGAACTCGCTTCCAATTGGTGCACGCGACCTACAAATTGCGAAAATTCATTCCTCGACTTCAAGACGAACCCCGAAATGAATCGCATTCGAGTTACCTTTGGTACGTAGCAGTACAGGAATCTGTGCTTGTGGTCGACCAACACGTGATCCAACTGTCCAATTTGCAATTTGTTATCCGTACCGCGGCGTAGATTATCACAGCCGGCCGTCAAAATCTCCTGCCTCGCGATTTGTTCCAGCCACGGGTAACTCGAAGTGTTTACGACTAAACGGAAAACAGAATTAAAACTACGTTTGTGTAAAAAAGAAAACAACGTCAATACTTGGCCCCCAAGGAGAAAAAGAAGGTGAAGAAAATGACGAAATATTTTACTAATTTGAAAATCTATTTCGAAATTACCACAAATTGATTATAAATTGTCCGCACGTATTTTCGCTGAAATACTTTTGCGTATCTTCGTTACGATGACAAATGTGCGAAACTTTTACGTTATCTACTTCAAATAACTTACGATAAACAAACAGGTGTGAAAAAAAAATTTATATTTCAAATAACTTAGATTATGAATAAGTTTACAAATCACATTATAACATTTATTATTAAAAAAAATGTACAAAAACATCGAAATGCAATTAAGGCGAAGAATTCCAAGATATTATTTTTTATCATTTTTTATTACATCGACCGTCACCGTGACATATCGTAGAATTTCGTCAATTATTAAAATATAACGGGTGTTAAAGTTGGCCATGAATGTTTGACTGTGAACGAACCACAATTTCATACGTACACTCAAACGTCACTTCAATAACAACTTTTGACAATTAACAGTGAGGTTGGACATAGGTTAAGACGTCAAATAATGATAATGATACCCAGTTAAACATTCAGGGCCAGCTTTGACGCCAAATTTTAAAAAACAAAGTTTGATTGGTCTAAATTTAAATTGTTCATTACGTCAAATTAACTGTCATTTTTTCGATCCATTGATTGTTTCAACTTACCTTTAACGTCGACGACGGCCGCCAGCAACCCGAACACAATTTTAAAAACGCGCATTTTACTTCACAAGTTCGCGCGGTCACCGCGCCGGATGCGACTTCCTCCGCAGCTTCTTGACGAACCTGACGTCTGACCTGTTCCTGACGCCGTAGTTCGACACATATTCGGCGTCGTCTCGCAGGACGTCCTCTCCGTGCTGCAGAAAGTACGACTTCCAGACGTACCTCCAGGAGATCTTCGTGCGACTTCGGAGGCGCTGCTGGCGCAGGTCGAACGCGCGTCGTATGGCTTTCTTCAGGTCGCGCACCGTCGTTCCCTGCTGGGGAATCTGCCGACAAAGGAGATCGTATTATCTAATCGAATAGTTGGCGACGAATTAGATATGCGAGCGAGTCGTTATCGCGGGGCGCGGACGCGATCTAAACACTTCGCGCGCGGATGATAAGCGCAGACGAACTGGACACGTCGATCGGCCAGGCGGCGACGATGTTTGGGTTCGAGCGGCGGGCGCGATCGCGGGTCAAGGAGAATTAAAAATGATAAGATCGAAATCGTTTTGATTTGTTTGCGCTCTAGATCGACGTTTCGAACGTTCGCATCAACAAGAGAAAGAATATAGTCGCACAAATCAAATTAAATAAAACAACATAAGAGAATTAAAAAATCTTACAACCTACAAAATAAACAATTTAAAGTGACATCGACAACACGAAGTAAGCATTGAGGTCAACCGTCAGGGGTCCAGTGAAGCCAACCGTTACGAAATGCAAATTTCAAATTTCAACCAATCTAACATCTCGTTCACCGAGAATCTCAATCAAGTCGACTATCTATTCGAGATCCTAAAACAACGATACCATCAATAACTATCGACTTAATGTATTGACGACGATCACTCGACGCGATCCATCAAATCGCAAAAGCCCAGATAAGATATCCGCCAACACGATCAATTGTGACGCGTCGCGAATTCTACGAGTTTTCAATACGAAAAATACTCCCGCGGAAAATTCAGACAGATTTACTTAAGAAGACGAAACGGCGTATTTTACAATTTTGAACAGACCCAACCTAACTTGCACAAACGTCAATGTCAGTGTCAAAATCGTGCCGTCAAATATCCTAAAAACTACTAAAACGCACGAATCGCCCAAAACGACGTTAAAATTGTCGCATAATTTCCAGAAACGGCGGATTTGTAAAATCAGTAAAATCGTGTGCGAGTAAATTGCAAATTGTAAACATCCAAAAATACAGCGATATCAAAAATTAGGGTGGTCGTGGATTTTATTTAAAATGATTGTCCCAGCTCCCAACGTACATAACCTAACATAACCTACATAACGCCAGCGTAACTTAACAACGACAGAATTATTTCAAAACGATGATTAGTATTTTTTTAAAACTTAACTTTCAAGTCGATAAGTTTGACGACGAAGTGAAGAATTGTGGTATTAAAGAAAGAATCCCGCGCACGTCCACGTTGAACGCTCGTCGTCGCGTCGTTAAAAATTTCAAGGCCGATTCGAGTTTTTTTTTTTTTTTTTAAGTCAACGATCCGTGGACACGAACAAAAACTAGACGTGTACTCACCACGACCGCCAGCGACGATTCCAAATTTCGCAGCAAGTTAACGGTTATGGACTGGCCCTGGACGACGGCCACCTGCGAAACGACCTCCTCGGTAGTCACGTCGGCGGGCAGATCTTTCAACAGGGGATCGGAAGTCAACAGACGCCTCAGCGTGCTCTGCGTCACCTCCAGCAAATCTTCGTGACTCAGCGTTTCGATTTCCTCGTCTAAAGTCGACTTCTCGGTCATCTCGCACTATTAACGATTACCCGCGCCAATTAGTCACCACTTATCGCGAAACTGACCGACACGAACTGACGCGTCGTTATTTTGACAGCGACGGACGCTTATGGCTATGACCTTCGGCGGATATCGTCGACGCGCCATCTACGATCGACTTGGCCAACTACAACGGGGCGAAAATATTTAACCCAATCGAAAGTATCGCCATCGCTAAACGCGATTATAAATATCATCGAAATTTTCATCGCAAAGATTCCGAAATAAATTGACGGTTCGTAAAGAAAATTCAAACGATTCGAATGACATTTCCGCAAGTGCGAAACGAAACGTCAGATTCTCTCGATGCCACGCATCGACGCGCCATCTACAATCGACTTGCCTAACTATAACAGGTTGAAAATGAAACGAATCGAAAGTATTTTACCACGAATTTCGTTCATTTATTGCTAAACGCGGTTATAAACATCATCGAAATTTTCGTTAATGGATAAATTGACGGATCGTAAAGAAAATTCAAACGATTCGAATGACATTTCCGTAAACGTAAAATGAGACAGAACGTCGGATTCTCCTCAAACAGCCCAGGCATTTAAATCGCCGACAATTTTGGCAATTTGACGCTAATTACCGCCCAAGATAACTCAAATGGACTCACCTCAAACAGCGAAAAACGTCCACGCCGACGCACCCGTCACACTTAAAAAGTGAAAAAGTACAAAAATGTCGACGCATCCTTGAATTTACGTTTCTAACTGTGCATTAAATTCGCAGTGGGTCAGCTGCATGATGCGGGAAACTTTACCGGATTCGTGCGCCTACCTGACGATAAGTCTGGTCAACCGGACCGTTGCGTCGCTACTCATAAAAGTCTTTGTCATAAACAAACGACTTGCGATTTAATTTTTAATTTTACCACAAGGGTGTGTGCGTATCGACGTGTGCACGTTTTAGGTTAAAATGATCGGTCGTGACATTGACAATTGACAAATTATTCGGAACAAATTCGAAAGTTTTCGTTTGAGTTTTATGACTGCGCGTTTTATGACAACCGTGACGTCGTTCCCGTCGACCTTTCTTCACCCAACGGTCGACTGGATGAGGTAACGCACGAGCATGTAAAACCCGCAGTAACCCCGATGTCCTACGCCGTACCACAATCGCACCGTTTTTGTTGTATAGGTTCACGTCCGGCGCGGTTAAGAAGTGCAACCAACAGTGCGATAACGCACCGAACTGCTTCGCTCGAAAAAATAAGGTATTTTGATTCGAATCGTCGCGGAACAATAAAACAGTTTCCGCGACCATATGCCGCACGTACAATCCGTCAGTTTCTTCGCAGATAACCGACGATGAAGGTCGCGTTTGCTTTCGCTGTGATGATGGCTGTGATTGTCTCCAACTTCGGCAAAGACATGATGAGGAAGAGCATAGTGTTCGACAAGAACACGCCGGACGTGTTCTACTGTCCTCTGCAGAAACCCACGGGCGTCGACAAGTTGCTAGTCAAGTGAGTGAACGTTTGCGTTACCGTATTCGTCGCTAAATGACGTACGCGAAAATGAGTCACTGAAGTTCAAGTCGAGTGTCCTTATTTGTTGACTTTCTCGGACGCACGTTTCGTGTGCGTCGTTAATCGCCGCAGGATTATTTTATGTAACTAAAGCAATAAATTTTATTATTGCCTCGCACGGAACTGTCAACCGCTTACATACAAATATTTGCATTTTTTGAAAAACTGATTTATTTCCTTGTCGATCACTGACCGACATGGGCGCCGATATTTACGAAAAATAATAATTACGTACCTTCGCTTCGCCGATCGAAATTAGTACAATAATTCGTTTGGAACTGACGTCTTTAAATTTATTACGCAGTACGTTACCAATTTCTAATTCGAAAAAGGCCGACAGATGGCGCCCGCCAATTTTTCAACGTCCAAATTCGCAAAAATCGTAGTTAAATATCACAGCTGTCAAATTGACAGACGCGCCCGATCAAATGGATCAACCGTAAAATTTACGAGCACCTCGACGTCAACTTGACAACAAAACGCCAACGTGACAAATGTCAAATTTATAATTAGAAGAAGAAGTGTTTCTTGTGGCACATATTACAATCTTTGTATTTGACTCGTACGTTAAAACGTGGGACCAACTGAATTAAAACGAATCGCTGCCACCAACCCAACTCGGTGGAATTTAAAATTTCGTGGCTGTTTCCGATGTCGATGAACGTTTTTTTAAAATTTTGAATCGTTCGACGCCACGTTTATTTTTCGATTTTTTTTTCAATCGTCGTGTAATCGAGTTACACAATAGACCCCTGCGGTCGCAGTGGAGGGGCGATAAACGCCCCACTCAATTATAACTAAGCTAAACTAATCGAGTTAATCGTTTCTCGTTCGCAGAGCGAGACCGTTGAAGAAACTGTGCGAATACGAAGGGAAACCCCTGCCCGAGTACTACAAGAGCGACTGCTACGCGGACGTCGACGAGTCCGAGTTCGCCTGCAAGGAAAAATACCGGATCATGGTAATGTCTCGGGCCACCACCCGTACTTGAAAGTGCCTCTCATATTTTATTATTTGCGCCCGGAGACACTAACAGACTTTAAACATTTTCTTTTTCAGAAACGCATACAAAAAGAGAAACATTAATACGGACGAAGGCTACTAAATTATATATACAAAAAAAAAAAACTGCCAAAAATAACCCCCTAATCCTACGAATTTAACCCAAACTAACTTATTCGGTAGTTGTAGTCGTAGACGTAGTTTTAGACTTGAGGGCGGGGACGGAGCGCGTTGGAATCTGTTTGCATCGAAGGCTGCAATTTCTTGATTTAATGTCGTCCGAGATAATTTTAATTAACGGCATGCAAAGAGGGCTCAAAGAAAGTTAACGTCCATGCGTCGATTTTATTTCGTTATGTCGAAATTTTTTTTTAAATTCAAGTCTTGTTTACTTAAGCAAGTCAAGTATTGGAATTGCAAGATAAATATTTGAATTTAAGTCGTCAACTTTTTTTACTCGTTATAAAAACTATTTTGTGTCCAGATAGATTAATTGGCGACATCTATGACTGTACTGAGTAATAAACCAAGAAATTTCTCCTTGTATGTAAACGGAGTTCCAACACAGCTTTTGTGTCGGTGTTGGCTGTATATTACATTTAATTAAATTTTTATTGTCGATAGTAGATTTTTTTTTTTTAATAAATTTAACGGTACGTTCTGATTTTCGACTTTGTTCATTGACCGCACACTATTATTACACTAATAGCATCCGTAGATTGGGTGACCCGTAAAATGTTTACCGAAAATCAACCGACGACAGACGCGACGTTCCGCACGTCTCGATAACTGACGGAAGCTATCGTTACGGACTATACGTAAACGTTTTTACGGGGACATCAATTAATTCACTTAAAAAAAAAAAAAACACAAAACCAAGGATCGGTTAAAACACGGTTAGGTACGTAACAAATTTTTTTTCTAACTTTGGTAAAAATCACTGCGCCGATACATCAAAAAAAAAAAAAAAAACAATCGTTCGACGCATCGCATGCGTGCATGTCATTTCGGGAGCATGTGCATGTCGTAGCGAAACTAACTAATTTTTTTTGTAGATGCGCATGAATCCCCCAGGTTCCGATCATCCTTACGACGGCGCCCGACTCAAACGATTCCTGGACATCGACAGACAGTACGTCATGAAGCTCGCCGAGCGGAAGAAGACGCAGCCGGGAGATCGACTGGGATGAGCGCGCGGCGCGGCGATCAATCGAGCGACCAAGTAACGAAAATTAACGAATTAATTCGCGTGCACGACAATTGTTGGATCTTTTAAATTTTATCCCCGTGTTATCGTAATATTGTAAAAATTAAAACGAATTAAAAAAAACTAAACGATCGAGAGGCGTGAGGCACGTAATTTTTTTTCGACTTGCGAACAACATGAATAATAGTTGAAGTTTATTTTCTTACAAACTAATGACACCTGAAAAAAAATTGGATCGTACAGTTCCACATTTGAAGATTTCTACTGCTTTCTGACGATTTGCGGTTGAAAATCGTGGCGTGTCGCCTTGGACAACAATTCGGCGTACAAATCTAACCGTTGAGTCATCTATAAAAAAAAAAAAAACAATTCAAAGTTTGTCGTAAATCGTAATTTGTGATCTGACCTGAAATCCCCAGTGGTCCTTCACCTGTCTGCACAAATTCAAATCCATCTCGCCGACCAGCAGCCCGTTTTTAGTACGCGACAGACCCTACAATTTAACAAAATTGCAATTGATACATTGATGACGAAGGAGTATCCGAAGTGAAACTTACTTCCGTTCTTGACCCATTCGGTGCCGCTATGTAACTGGCCCCGTAAAAATGTCCAAAGTCTTTGTGAGCGGGCATGCCGTTGGCGGAGGTGAATTCGTTCCGGAAAACTTCCGTGCCTACCCTGTTGATGGCGCACGTGAAGTAACCGTTGGCTATGGCGGCGTTTCTCGCCTCGACGCCCCACAGTGGTTCACTTAATCCAGACACCTACATAAAGTTTACGATTGAAATGGTACAAGCAAAAAAAAAATACGTACTGTAGCCGAAGGATTGAAAACAATTTCGGCTCCGTTCAGTCCGAATCCCAGCCAATTTAGCGGATGGTGTCGACCGTAGCAAATGTTCACGGCTATCTTTCCAAATTCAGTCTGCAAAAAACGATTTACATTACAAACATCTTGGGGAAAACCGACAGATTTAAATTCAAATGAGGAAAAAAGTGCAATACTAATTTATTTTAAAATAAATTGTATCTGAAGAAATGACGATGTATAAAGATTGTGAAATTATTCAAACAATGGCTGCAAAATTGACTTTGTTTAGAGTCGTTGATACGTCTAACACAACACAATGCAACCCAACCCAACCAAACCAAACCCAACCTAATCGAACCCAACCCAACCCAAATAAAGTATTAAAAATATCGAAATAGAATGAATTGCTATTAAATAATTTTCGACTATGAACTGCCTGTATTTAATTTTAAAAAATTAACCTCGAAAACCGGATGTCCGGTGTTCCCCTCGACGTAATACGTCGACTCGTTGAAGTCCCCGACCCGCGGTATGTGATTCTTCCGGTGTTTCCCCAGAACCGCGCCGTGGTTGTCAATCACCACGGCCGTGTTCCACACGGTGTCGCAGTGCGCCTCGTCCCTTTCCAAAATCGGCGAAATCACAACCATGTTGTGCTGCCTCGCCAGCTCCTTGAGAAACGAGGTGGTGGGGCCGTCGTCGGCCGACTCGGCATATTCGCACCACGGCGTTTTCTCTCGAGTACAAAACGCAAAAGGCATCGCTGAAAAATGCAAACGTATGGATCGACGAGAAATGTGAATTCGAAAAACTTACTCCAAGCTTCCTGAAAGCAAAAGACGTTGACTCGGGAAGCGGCGGCGGTGCGCATGGCGTCCTTCGCCAGTTCGTACAATGCCCTTCGTTGCTCTTCGATCGGGGCCCATGTCGCCAGCGGGATTTTATTCTGCAACAGTCCGACTCTGACGATCCTCGGCGACCTGATCTCCTCCCTTTCGCAGTCGAATTTGAAAGATTTCAGTTCCAGCGACGCGGTTTTTGCGCAATTTCGAGCCTCCTCGGGTACCTCTAAAGTCCTGGGGGGCACCACAAAAATAAAACATGGAATGTAAAACGGTTGTCTTAGCTTAAATCATCCTGTCATTGTCAAGCTACATCACTGACATCTGACAGCTGACAGCATCTTACAGTTGACATCTATAACTAAATCATCCTGTCATTGTCAAGCTACATCACTGACAGCTGACAGCATCTGACAGTTGACATCATCTATAACTCACAAATGTATTACCTACTTATTTCAGCTGTAAAATAGCAATGAACTACAAGTTATCAAACACTAACAGCGTTTTTATTAACACATCAATTGCTGGAAACGTCACAATGACTTGACAGATTTCGACAATTATTGACATAAATGTACGATGGGAGTTGCGTCAATCGTTTTAAAATCCACGACCACCCTTGACCGTGGTACATTTTCGGGGTTAAACGACGGAAGTACCAGTCACAACTTACGTCACTCCGGTTCCGTAGAGAATTTTATTGACTTCTGTCAATTCATTGACGTCTAATTTTGACAGAAGCGATTCCACACTTTCGATTTCGTTAATTTGCGACATCGCGAGTAAAATCGACGCCACGACAATCCGCTCGTTACTGGCGTTTTTGGCGCACGGTCCACGTATATTTAGACGTTACGTATTATCTTTATTTTTTAGTTAAATATTTATCAGTTTGCGACAACGTTTGCGCTGACCTTGCGTTTCGTTCGCACGGCGAAAATAATCTTTAATTGGTCGTTTTTTACGTGGAACACTATCTGCGCATCGCTGCGCGTGATGATTGCAGTAATTGACGGTCATTTCCGATCATTTTCCGAAATTGTTGCTAAACATAACCTTAACAATTAACGAAATTTATATGCGTAATTTTTTATATTAGTCATTTAGTGACGACGACGAACAATCAAACTCAAATTCGAACGAAATTTAAACGTAAATAACCGTAGGACGATTTTTTTTACGTAAATGTCTTGTTCGCGATGAGGTTACGTGAAATGTCAAACGAGCGGATTTAACTGCCGATGAATGATTTTGGCGAAATGTTCGTCAATACAAGTTGTTGAAATAAATTGGTTTTGAAAAATTAATAACAATATTGGACAGGTGACGCGAATGTACTAAGATGACATTAGATTTGTGTCGAAAAACTTACACATTTAACGCTTCCGACTTAATTCCTCACCGACTCACCCATTCAATTATCCAATGGAGAACATTTTATTATTTCACTGATTGCACACAAACTATTTAATTCAAGATGCATCACTTACAAAATTAATCACAAACAGGAGCTAAATCACTTCACGATTAAAAATACGTTGAAAAACATTTGGTTACAAATAATTCCACCATTGGCGCCATCTGTTGGATAATTGATGCATCACATCTCGAACTAAAAACGTGTATTTCGTGCTCTTGACGATACAAAATGCTATAAATGATAAATATGTGTAAGATTCATGCGTTCAAGAGTAGTAAACGCGAATATGAAGTTAAATTTTCAAGTTTTTCTTTGTCCTAATCAACTGATTTTCTTCACGAAGTGTTGGCTGCATTGGTCAATCGACGAGCTTGTCCGCTTTTACGATGTGTATGTCAACAATTTTTGATTGTTCGATCTAAAGAATAACAGAAAGTGCACGAAAGTCGTCTACTTAGCCCGCAACGACCGCTCGCTCGAAAGGTAAACCGTCGAGCGCCGCTTAACTCGCACGCTGCGTAACCTAACCTAATAAGTCCGTTGTTTTTTCAGATGTCCGACTCGGAGGCGAGCAATTTCTCCGACGCGGAGTCGGAGGCCGGATCGCACGTCTCGAACAAGTCGGTCCGCAGCCCCAGTTCCCGGGGCAGCGCCCGCAGCCGCTCGGCGTCCAGATCCAGGTCGAGATCCCGCTCGCCGTCCAGATCGAGATCAAGATCACGGACCCCATCCCGCTCTCGTTCGCGATCGATATCCAGATCAATGTCGCGACAGAAATCGGCCAGCCGATCAGGGTACAAAAACAAACATCCATTTCGCGTTATTAACCACATGTTTACAGATCCGAAGCGAAAGAAGGCTCGGAACCCGACGTGGAAGACGAGCAAGAGCCCGAAGGGGAATCTTTGCATTCGGAGGACGAATACGACAGCGAGGAAGACGACAGCGACACCGGTCGGGGACGAAAACGCAAAAAAAAGGATCGGTTCGGCGGTTTCATCATCGACGAGGCCGAGGTTAGTTTTTTTTTTTTTTTTTATGAAAAGATGCTCGGAAACGTTTCGATTCGTCCAATTTTAGGTTGACGACGAAGTCGAGGATGAAGACGAGTGGGAAGAGGGGGCGCAGGAGATCGGGATCGTCGCAAACGAAGTCGACGAGCTCGGCCCGACCGCCAGGGAAATCGAGGGACGGCGTCGCGGGACCAATTTATGGGAGTGAGTTATTTTCGTGGTGAGATTGTTTTTCCAGATTGTTATTTATTTGTTTTCAGTACTCAAAAAGAGCACGAGATCGAAGAATATTTACGTAAGAAGTACGCGGATGACAATATCGCGCATCGCCATTTCGGGGACGGCGGCGAAGAGATGTCCGACGAAATCACCCAGCAGACCTTGTTGCCGGGAGTTAAGTAAGTCGTTGTTTTTTTATCTCGATGTTTCTTTGATTGTTTCGATGTTGAGGGATCCGAACTTGTGGATGGTGAAGTGTCGCATCGGCGAGGAAAAGTCGACGGTTTTGCTGCTCATGAGGAAATTCCTGGCGTATCAGAGCACGAACGAGCCTTTGCAGATAAAGACGGTGGTGGCGCCGGAGGGCGTGAAGGGGTACATTTACATCGAGGCCTACAAACAGCCGCACGTGAAGGCGGCGATCGAAAACGTCGGGAACTTACGCATGGGGATCTGGAAGCAGCAGATGGTTCCCATTAAGGAGATGACGGACGTTTTGCGCGTCGTTAAGGAACAATCCGGTTAGTTGGGATTTCACGGCGGCTTTCGTCTGATTTCTTCGGTGTTTCAGGCTTGAAGACGAAACAGTGGGTTCGATTGAAAAGGGGTCTGTACAAGGACGACATCGCGCAGGTCGATTTCTTCGACATGGCCCAGAATCAAGTGCACTTGAAGCTGCTGCCGAGGATCGATTACACGCGACTGCGAGGGGCGCTCAGAACGACTCAATCCGTTAGTTTAATTTTGTTGCGTACATGCTGATCAATTTGATGAAATTATTGTTTTGTGTCAGTCCTTGCGATTCCATTTACGTCGGTAGTAATGAAAGCGAAGATAAAGTTTAAAACAATAGTTTTATGAATTGAATTGCGAACTTTAAATGTGGATTCATTTGGATACGAATTTTCAGGAATCCGATGCGGAGAAACGTAAAAAGAAACGACGACCGGCCAGCAAGCCTTTCGACCCAGAGGCCATTCGGTAAAAACACGACTTTATAGTTAATAGCAATTTTAGTCAATTTAATGTTCATAACCACCTTGAGTTTAAAAATCGAAATGACCTACCGTTTATTTCATATATGAAAATTTTTTAGAGCGATTGGTGGTGAGGTTACTTCCGACGGCGACTTTTTGATTTTCGAAGGCAACCGGTACTCTCGAAAGGGCTTCTTGTACAAGAACTTCACTCTGAGCGCGGTCATCATCGACGGAGTCAAGCCGACCCTGGCCGAGCTCGAGCGATTCGAGGAACAGCCGGAGGGCATCGATTTGGAACTGTCCGCCGACAAGGAAGACAAGACCGTCACTCATTCGTTCAGCGCCGGCGACAACGTCGAAGTTTGCGAAGGGGAATTGATAAATTTGCAGGTTGACAATTGTGTTTTTCCTGCACGAGCTTTCGCTTATTTTTTTGCAAGATATATTGTGATTATGTCTCAATTTAATGATACCAGACTTATTTCTGTAAAATTTTGTCTTTTTGTACCTTTCGAGCTAAAGTGTTAGCTCGCGCCTCAACCAATCACTTTATGTTATTGCAATGCATCTCACGATGAAAAAATCTCGTATCTTATTAAACAATGCAAATCAAATGTATGTGACTTTAAGTTCCTCATTTTAGGGTAAAATTATGAGCATCGACGGCTCCATGATCACCGTAATGCCCAGACACGAAGATCTCCGAGATCCCTTAGTCTTCCAGGCGTCCGAATTGAAAAAGTACTTCAAAATGGGCGATCACGTCAAGGTGTTGGCCGGTACGTCACCGCACGCAAAATGAAATTTTTATTCATATCGTCGTTTTTCAGGTCGTTACGAAGGCGACACCGGTCTGATCGTTCGCGTCGAGAACAACCGAGTCGTCTTGATATCCGATCTGACGATACACGAGATGGAAATCTTGCCCAAGGACCTGCAACTGTGCACGGACATGGCCAGCGGCGTGGACTCGCTGGGCAAATTCGAATGGGGAGACTTGGTCAACCTGGACTCCGAGACCGTCGGCGTCATCGTCCGCCTCGAACGCGAAAACTTCCACGTCCTCAACATGCACGGTGACGCGATAAATCGGCTCGCCGACTTGTTTTTATTCGCGCTGTTGTTGTAGGTAAGGTCGTCGAGTGCAGGCCGAGTTCGTTGCAGAAACGCCGGCTGAACAGATTCACCGCCGCTTTGGATTCCTACCGTAACAATCTGCATCGACGCGACATGGTCAAGGTCATCGACGGTCCGCATTCGGGCTTCTCGGGCGAAATAAAACACCTGTACAGGAACTTTGCGTTTTTGTACTCGGTCGAGTTTTTGCAGAACGGAGGGATTTTCGTCTGCAAGACGAAACACTTGCAACTGGCCGGCGGGAACAAGAGCATCCCGAACGCTGATTTTTCGACGGGGATGGAGTTCATGTCGCCGAGGAGGAGTTCGCCTATGCATCCGTCGAGCGGAGTTGGAGGTAATAATTATGAACGAATAAATAATAAAATTAAAAAAGAAATCATATAATTTATTAATTACAATCAAATATGAAATAATTAAATAATTTAGTTGGAGGAGGAGGAGGAGGTGGCGGTGGTGGTGGTGGAGGAACTGGTGGATTTACGGGTCCCCCGCGAGGCGGTGGTGCAGGAAGAGGTCGCGTAACGAGAGACAGGGATTTGATAGGCACGACGATTAAAATCACGAAAGGACCTTACAAAGGAAACATTGGAATCGTGAAAGACGCCACTCAGACCACGGCCAGGATCGAATTGCACACGTCTTGTCAGACGATCTCCGTCGATAAGAAGCACATAGCCGACGTCGGTGCGTATACACAATTTTCGATAAAACGTTATTTATCGTCGATTAATTTTCAGGAACACCGAGCAGAGATGGCAGCGCTTCAAGCTATGCACGAACACCCGCATATGCCGGGAATCAAACCCCGTTGTACAGGGACACCGGGAACAAGACACCGATGTGCGATTCCGGTTCTCGTACCCCGTTGCATTACGGTTCCATGACGCCGATGCACGACGGTTCGAGAACGCCGAACGCCTCTTCAGAGTGGGACCCGACCGTTTCAAATTCGTACCCATCACCTGGGTACAATCCAAGTGAGATTGACGAGTAGTTCGTTGATTGTGGTAATACACGAATCATTTTAGGTACACCTGGGTATCAGATTAATGGGCCGTTTACGCCGCAGACGCCTGGGACTATGTACGATACGGGTTTCAGTCCGTACCAACCCAGTCCTGGTTATCAAAGTACGTGGATTCTTATTGGATATTTATGTCAAAGTTTTTGTTTGAAATTGTTGATTAATTTGAGTTACTTGTTGAGACTTCATTTTTCTAATAAGACTCAAAATAAGTTACTTACAACATTCGGTGTTGTAAGTAACTGTGATTCGACTAAATCTGTCGATCCAGTTGTGTTTCCTGTATTATTGAAATTGGCTGTGGTCTTGTACTACCCAATTATTTAATTAAAATTAAAATACATCTCGATCCTTCACGTGTTAAAAGAAAAGACGATTTATTTTGCGAATTCTTAACGAATTAATTGTTACGCAGGTGTCGTTTCGACGCCGAGCCCGACGACGGGTTACGGTCAATCGCCGGCCAGCAATCATCCATACAACACTCCGAGTTCCGGTTACAGCCCGAACATGCCGTACAATCCCCAAACGCCGGGTGCCGGCTTGGACGTGTTGCCGATGACCGAGTGGCACACCGTCGACATCGAGGTAACTTAGTCACAGTCTCCGATTTTAATCTTAATTGTCGTCGTCGGTCATTGCAGGTCAGAATAAGAGACAGTCACGACGACCAAGGCCTGGCCGGACAGACTGGCATAATCAGAAGCATCAACGGACCCATGTGCTCGGTGTTTTTGCCCGAGGAAGACCGCGTCGTCAACATAATGTGCGACCACCTGGATCCCATACGGCCGCAACGCGGCGACGATTTCAAGGTAAAACTTTCGATTTTGATATTGACTCGGTCTTGAAATCGTTGTGTGCAGGTTATCATTGGGGAGGAGCGCGAAGCGACCGGCGAGTTGCTGTCGATCGACTTGCACGAAGGCGTCGTCAAGATCAAGGACGACATAAAAATGCTGCCGTTGCAGAATCTGTGCAAGATGAGGAAACCGGATCGTTAGTTTTTTTTTTTATTATTATTTAATTCACTTAGGTGATAAGTGTAATGAACATATTATATTGCAGACGAATAAATGACGTAGAGTTGGATTCGTTTTAGTTTTGGGAATTGAATTTAAAATATCGTCAAAATTCTTCGTTTATAAAGTGAGGAACAACAAGACCATGTCAAGGTGCCAACGTCTGATCGCCTAAAATATCTTTTATTTCGTTGCACAAAGACGACAGGAAAAAAAATTAAAACGAACCGTTCTGTTCTGTAATTTATTATACAATCAAAGTTACACATATGGCTACCAACAATGCAATCATAAAAAATACACATCCGGGCCGTCGGCGGCGCCCTCCTCTCAACTTAACAACGGAATAATTCTACGCCACGGTTTTTTATTGCAGGGTCGCGGTAACGAAAACGGGCGGCGGCGGCGGCGCCGACGGCCGCGAAGAATTTCCCCGAAACTTCGATACTCCTTAAATCATCTAAATTCCTTACGACCTATATACTGAGTATTAGCGTATACATTTATTTCACGAGAAGCTTTCAATACTATCGTCGAAATGTAAGCGAACGGGCGGCCGGAGCCGGCCGCGAAAAATTTTGCGCCAATGCTTCTTCTCCCGCGCTTCCCTTCCTCATGACTTTAGAGCAATCGTTTATTTTTTATCACAGACTGACATAGCAACTAAAAAAAAAACACCAACAAATCGGGGTGGGGGGGGGACAGTCACGAGTCGACGGGTCAGTCCGGGGCGGATCGTCGGCGACGTCCGTCCTGGACCGATCCTTTGGTAAAATGACCCGTTTCTATTGATCTATTCGATCAAGTTGTGCGAGTAATCGGTTCGAAAATAATTCGGAAATTCTAAACCGTAAAGGAAATTGAAACTGAGAGCTAGTTGTACGAAAATTATACTTGGCTTTCTTAAAATAATGGATTCAAGCCGTGTCCAGTGCACACCGTTTAACTAAAGCCGATGTTACAACTGCAGACAAAGTGACATTGAACTAAATTAAATGGCATTAGTAATATTATTATTTTTTTATAAACGTCAATATTGTTCAATTCACCAATTGATTGACCAAACAAAATTTTGCTATTTAATTAGTTGTTTCAAGTATAACTTGGAAAAACTAATTTAGTAAAATTTCGTTTGCTCTGGTTTTTAGTAAAAACTGTTATTAAATCTACAAAAAAATTACTCACACCTTGAAAGAATAGGCAATATAACAATGGAATTATTACGTACGACGATCTTGAAGTCAATTGTAATCGAAAAAATTGACCCTTCACTAATTAGCAACTATAAACAGTATGTACACCGCTTAATTTTTTCTTCAGTTTTGTTTTTTACGTATACGTGCAGTAAAATGCGATTTTCGTGACGACGCACGCCACAAGAAACTCAACATTGCATAAATTCCATCGCGCGCGTCGACACGAACAAATAAATTTACAAACGGATCGAGTAAGGCCGAACTCATCTGCGACTCGACGAATATTACCAACAGTGAAAATTTTAAACATGATTTTAACCTTAGTACTGGATGGAAATATTAAATACTTAACCTATTTATTGTATAATTACGTATATAAGTTTCAACTGGTATACATTCCGAAGTTCAAAAAACTATCTTGACCGCGTCAATCTCGAGGCAAGTCATCGTTTGTTTGATTTCTCCTACCCTAATACTGCACAATAAGAGCCGCGAAAGTCCGACGATACGTCCCGAGTTTCAGAAGCGTCGGCGGCGTCTCGTCGGATCTCCGCGAGCGTACACTTTAGTAAAAGTAGCGTTACACTAATAAAAGTATTTATAATTAATTACACGTACGACTGATTAATAATAAAACTTTACATTTTAATACTGGAATGAGCTTTCTTTTCGTTTAATGCGTATACATTGAAAAAGTATCGTTAGGAAGTGTTCGTGCGAATAATAAGTATCGTCCGAGGCGCGTCGCATCGGCGGTGTCGATATATATTTACAAACGTATACAAATATGTATCTCTAAATGACGTATACACGTGTGGCAAGATTCCCCGAATTATCACCTTTGCGTCCAACGCGAGCACACAGAGAGAGACTTGAAAGAGATTCAAACGCAGCGCGGTGGTAACTATAAAGAAGCCCTTGACCCTCGAGAAAAATTACAATCGTACGCATTATTCGCACAAAATCAATTTGAGGTATGTTTTACGTATACAAGTTTCTTTGAAGGACATAATATCGGTTGGTGTTGCGACGACGGAGCGAAAACGGGCGCGTTTAGTGCTGTTCGTTGGCAGGACTGTGCGAAAACGACAGGGGATCGACGGGGTGACCGTTTTGGTTGACCTCGTGGTTGTTGGCGTCGATCACGAGGTTGCTTTCTTCGCCGTCGCTGCTGTAAGAATCGCCCTCGTCTTCCGACGACGACAACATCCCTGCAATTAAACGAATATAATTCGATTCGACTTCGCGTTAAAGATATAACTACCGCCGTCGATCTGCGGCTGCATGTTGGCGAAGTCCTGCGGCCAGAACCGCCGGTTGTTGTTCTGACCTTTTTTCTTCTTATGCGCGGGCGAGCTCGTCGTGCTGGAGTTGTCAGTGGGGGCGCTGGCGTCCAACATCGGCTGCAGGATCCTGCGGCGCGCGTTTATGAACCAGTTGTTCACTTGCAACAACGTGAGGTTCGTTTGAGCGGCTATGTGTCTCTTTTCGTCTTCGGTCGGGTACGGGTGCTGGAAGAAATCAACCGAATTTATCGAAATATTTATCGGATTCCGACAAAAAAAAAATTACCACCAAGTGCTGAAACAGCCACGATCTCATCACGCTGGTGGCGTGCTTCGGCAGGACGCCCCTTTTTTGTTTGCGGCCGACGCGCGATGTGAAATCGCTGTCGCAGTCGTCGGCGGAGCCACCGGGCGTCGTCGGGGCCGGCGACAGCGGCCCCGAAGACTCGCTCGGCGGCACCGAACATATATTGGCACCGATTTGACTCAGCGGGGTCGATCCGTGAATCACGAGGTTTTCGCAGCTCGTCTGCGTCTGGGGGTGGGGGGGCGTAGGCCCCGCATACGCCGGGAGTCCGTAACCGGTCGTCGGCGTGTCCAACTGACGTTCTATGACTGGGGCAGAAACTACCTAAACGCAAATACAAAAAATTTCTTAAATCAATCAAAAATCATTTAAAATGGCAAAACATCCCATAGTGACATTTTACTTGGTGTGTCAAAAAGACTCAAAACTTACTTGGCATGTCAAAAAGATCAGACAAAATTAGTTTACTTTGATATTAAAATTACAGTAGCGCCAACATAAAAGACTTAAACTTACAGTACACGCAACCTATAAATAAACACGAACGACTAATTTTCATCATCACTTACTGGTTGCGAGGGACTAATGGCGTACTGCACGGGGCTGTTGGAATCCGACCCGCTCTCCGAGTTCCCGTGCGACATCATGCTGTTGTTGTTGTTCTCCAAATTACTGAGGACGTTCGAACCTGCAACATCTTGAATCGCGTGAGTAAAACTCCCGGCCGAAAAACGTCCCAACCAACCTTGCGGGTAGTCGGAGCGCAGCAAGTTTTCCGATTGCATTTTGCCCTTGAGACACGTGATGTACCGATTGCAGAAGTCCTTGCACAGCTCCTGGACCTTCTCCAGTTCCAGCAGGTGTATCCTCAGGACCTGTATCGCTTTGATCATCTGAAACGTGCGGCGAGTTAGGCGAGGGAAACGGCGGGAAATTTTAATTGCACGTACGAGACCGTCGATCTCCGGCTCGTTCGCCAAGAACGGTTTGCGGTCGCGCTCCTGGTGCTGGACGAAGGCTTGGATGTCCATGTTGAAGGCATCGCTCGATTGGGGGTCGGAGGACTGCGTCGCCAACTCGCAGCGTTCGAAGAGGAGGGCCAGAAGGGGAAACAGCGGATGCCTGCAACGACGAAAGTGTTAGCGAGACTTATACCTTGACGTCCATAATTACTGGATATCTGTTCGTAGGGCAGTGACATCTGACTATATTGAATTGCATTTTTCTAAACTAGGTGGCGTGCGCATCGATCAAAATTTAAAAAAATGACAGAAATGTCATAGAAACACAAATGTTACAATTTTTGGAACTGGACGGTCAATGACGTTGTCAGTTGTCAGCAGAAAAATCATTTGATTTATTAAGAAAAAAATTACATAATTAACAAACATAATAACTAAGTAAAAAAAAAACATAATAAACCTATCAAAATTTATTTTCACTAACAAATGTAATTGTGCGCCCAAGTCACCGCAAGCCTAGCGCCCGTCACTGAATGCGCGCATTGAAAATGTCACATTAAACTCTAGCGGTAGCTAATTGACATTCCCAGACGCACGTGTAGCGAATTAAACGCAGACTTCAATCAAAACGTAGCCGTAACAATAGAGCTACGCAATTGGTATCGCCAACGTCAAAACGTCAGTCGAATTTCATAATTTGTCAAATTTCATCCACTTACTTGTACACGGCCCTCTTGTCGGCCTCGAACTGCGCCTGGTCGGTGTCTGGTGGGGCGAAAACGGCGGCCGCCAAAGGCTGCTGCTGGGAACCCGTCTCCCCACCAGGAGGTACACTTAGCATCGCGCTCTGAACACCACAGTCCATGTCATCTTACCTGGAAATCGAAAACGACGCGTTTAATATCGGGACTCGCCCCCGACGGCGGACGACGTCGCGGTCCGGGAATCAACATCGACACACAATCCGGGCAGATAACGCGATATTGCCCCGGCACGCCTCGCGGCGATAAGAATTTCAATTAATGCGGCAACAACAACGCGTGTCGCTTTTTCACCCGACATTTAAGCGACAAGAACGCGAATTTCGATGCGAGTTCTCGCACCTCGGCGGGATGCACAATCGCAAGTCGTCGACGTTGACTTAAGCTTCGCCATGGCCACTAAGCACAAAGTATAACTTCGTAAAGACGCAACGATTCGTAAACTGACAGAAGCTTTAAAACCAACACGTACGTAAACATAACAAAATAAAATTCTCCAGCGACGATGCTAAAAATATCAATGGGTTATTTATTTATTAATTTATTTATTTACAGTCGATGTTTATTTCTCATTTATACGATAAATTACCATAAAATTTGATATTGCAAACGAAATGTAAGTGGGAAAAAATCGCGCAATTGACATTGGTGATTTGGTTATAAAAAGTTGTTACGTTGGCGACAACAGTTTCGTAGTAACCGTGGCCACGATTCCAATTGGCCGCCAACAGTTCGGTTGCTTAGTAAACATAGATTTGGGCCAATCAAATGCGGTCAACGGTACGAAACCAACTGTTGTGAATATGGACTAATCAAATGTCACCGTTTACATAATACAAAGTGTTTATTATACTACATAACTCAACGGTTGTTCGCTGAACTCCAATTTGAATGAACTAATTCGTTAGTTGCTGCCAACATTATGTCAAGTAACCATTGTTACAGTCACACAATTAATGCTGGTGTATTTTTTAACGCACGTTTGTATATTTGCGGTTCGGCGCAACAAATCATTCTCGTGCCGATCCTGGGACGCCGAAAAACGACGCCGGCTCGTAACACTCGACGACAAAGACGGACGCGCGTTGCCGGCCAACGGAGAGACAGAGACGCGCGCGCGAGGGTCATTCGAAACAAGTGTCACCGAGGGGCAGATTCAGAAGTACAATAATTGTGTTCGCGAGCGGGAGGGGTGGGGGGGAGATCCGGGGGCGCGAGCGGAACCGCCGCTTCTGAATGAATTAAACATGCCGCCGGGCGGCGCTGGAGTGCGCGGAGCTCCCCCACTTTAACCACCCGACCCCCGCCTTCCGTGACTTATGAACTCTTCATGTTGGGTCGCAAATCGGGCGAGCGCGGCGCGTCCGACGTCGGCTCGTTCCCCCGCCGCCGCCGCCGCCACCAGGCGTCCTTTATTAATTTTAACCAAATATTGCACAGTCACGTGTTTTTTACGGCCGACGCGGACGGAGCTACTTCGTTTTTCCGAAGTAAAGAAAACGCCGAATCCCGTCGACCGATCGGGGACCGGACTTGCAATTATTTTTAATTTTCGATTCTTTTGCCGATCGGATTATTTATTTATTTTTAATTATTTAATTATTTAAAAAAATGCATTAAATTAAAATTATTAATATTTTTTAACTCAAAAGTTGATAAAAATATAAAAATTGTTTGAAATGAAAAAAAAAAAACAATTGATAAAACGGTCAAGATTAAAAAATGCAATGACATACGTAAAAATATCAAAATTGTATAAATTTTCAAATTACCCAAAATGCGCAAGAAATATTTTTTTTTTTACAAAATTGAGTCGAAGTTCCGACCCGATCGTTAAAATTTACCAAATTTCGAAACGATTGCAACAATGTCGTTGTACAATCGTTTAAAATATAAAATGATCAAAATACATGAAATTGATAAAATTCATCGATCCGGTCCTGTCACGATAATTCCGTCTTTTGCCGGCGCAGCGCGCGATTCCCCCTCCCTCCATCGCGCCCCCCTCCGCGCGCGCTCAGTCTTCGTTTCGGCGTATCGCCGCCGAGTCTGGAAAACTGCACAAATGCCGACGAGATCGACAAGACCGGGGGTGGGAGTTGTTACGTCTTACCGAGTCCGCGGTCGCGCCGCAGGAAAAGCCGACAAGCAGGCGATGTTTCGTCTCCTTGTTTGCACGCTCGAACAACATTCACCACGAATTATTTTAACCGGTGACGTTTAGTCGGAGAAACGTCATTTGACTTTAAATTGTTCGTTGCTTTGCGTTAAGTCAATGCCTTGGATTTGTGAACGATTTTGTTGCGATACTTTGAACACGTGTACGTTATTAATTATTACTAATAAATACGAAATGTCATTACCGAATAATAAATAAAATGCAATTGAAATATCCGTCTTGAATTTTCATTGCGAACCACCGTCAACGTTGACGTTTAATAATTTCATTTGGACCAATGAAGAAACGTCACGTTCACGATCGTCTTATCGCCAACTTCTCAAAAATGTATCTCCCAATAACCCAGATTTGACGTCAAATTCTTTTATCGCAACGCGACGTTTTTAAATATCGATTTTGCGCGCGGGCCGCCCCTTCCCCGCCGGCGAACCACCCGCTTCCGCGGCCCCCGCCAGCAATCATAATATCATTAAGGAAACAATTTAACGAACGCTCCCGCTGCGGAATTAGTTAAATTAAATTCGAGCGGGCGGAGCGGACCCGCGCCGCCGTTATCTCGGGCGTTATTGGATTCTTTTATTGTCGTTGCGTTCATTAGGGCGAAGGGCATCGGCGGCGGTTACGTTTTAATTCGTTCGGGCGGCGCGGCGTCTTGCGTCGCGGGGGTTTTTCGGCGGCGTCGATTTGATTTGTCGGGTTGCCGCCACTGGAAATGAGTTGCATGCGTAGTTTTTGGGTGCAATGGTGGGGGTACGATCATCGTTTTGTTTGACGTGCTAATTGATTCTAATCAAGTTGGATTCAAGTTTATTTTATTTCAAATACACGAGAATAAAAAAAACGTCACTGACCGACTTATCACGGCTCCTATTTTTTTTAAGTTAAATACACTGGCGTGAATGTGAATTGTTGCTCATTATGAATTTATGATTTTTTTTAATTTTTAATTTTAACGAATTTATTTTTTATGGTTTTAATAATTTTTAGATTTTTAAAAATTCTAATTTTTTAAATAAAATTATTTTTTACTCTACATGACGTTGTTGACTTGACTCCGCATTTTCTGCATTTCCGCCACAAATCGATGGCGAAGAAAACCCGCTGAAAAATTCACCGACGCGTCGCCCCTCGCTAAATTATTAAAACCCGTTATTTCCAAGTCGTCCCGTCTCCGTCTCGTACGGCGCGAGCGATCCCCGCGAGAACCGCGCGACGCGAACAATTCGTCCCGTCCGAACGACAGATCGCCCCGGGAGACCGAACGCGCGGCGCGACACCGCCAATTTCGCCGCCGTTAAGGATCCTAATCACCGGGGTCGGAGCGAATCCGCCAGGAGGCGGCAATTTCACCGGCCGACCGAACGAGCGCTTCGCTCGCGTCGAATCGCGTTTTTAAGTAAAGCCTGCTATTCGAAAAATAATAACCTAACCTAACACGCGTTGTTAAGCAAAGCGGTGACACAAACGATTGACACTGACAGATCCACGAAACCAACGCCAAATTTTACGTTACCTAACAACGACGTTCAACCAACTTGTCATTTAGCCCTATTCTTGTCTAAATATTTTTATAATGAATTTAAAATTGAAATAGTAGGTACGGCGATGACAACGCCACCTGTAACTAATCAAGGCGACTCGTAAGTGTCGTTGACATTTGTTACATGTCGACTACGATTTAATTGCCGATGTCGATTCAATTGCACGCCGACGACGGCGCCACCAGCAGACAAGTAAACGCGAAACTGCCAAACACGAACTGTCATTAGATTTAAAAAAATGTGACCGTATTTATTCACAACGCACCCGGCACAAGTGCGAACATTAATTTTGAAGTCGCCACATTGGATTCGCGTCGTTTGGCGGGCACTTGAAACGTGTAAGTGTTCAAATTTGTTCATAACAATGACGAAATTGCGTCTAATTACAAATTATTTACGTGACAGATTAAACGTCAACAATTTAAGCGACGTAGGCAACCACGAAAATTAAATGTGACGAAAATTAAATAATCGAAATGAAAATATTTATGCAACACGTAAACATAACCTCATTGTCGCTTGACAGTTATTCACACGATTTACGTTCGTCGTTAAATTGTACGAAAAATTGTAATTACCTTGAAATATAACAACAGCGTTTTTCGTTTTTCTATGGGCGACGTGGCCCCCGCTTCGTTTGCTAATTTCATCTTCGCTCTACGTCCATGACAACATGTTACGTGCCCGTTCATTTTCATGTTTGTTTACGACTTCCATGGTAACGCACCCGAGATTCTAAAAAACTCCAGGAAGCGCTTTTCGTGACCGGTCGGGACCGAACGAATCGTCGAGGAAATTCGCCGACCGCACCGGGAGCGCCGCCTGCCGCCCGTCGCATAAATCTGCCGCCCCCTTCGACTTATCCCGAGACGGGCGGGCGCGCGCGAAGAACAAAAAGCCGCGTCCGTCTCCGTCTGGCGCAATCTCCCGTCGCACCCCGGCAGTATCTTTGCGCGAAATTAAGTCGGCGGCGGAACATGTTCGAAATGTTTATGCCGCGTTTAGATCTCGTGGCGGGGGTGGGGGGCGGGGGACGGGCGCGCACACGTTAAAGCACAAATATTTGTTTCGGATCACGCGGCGGATGTTATTGCGGATTTGGGGCGGTCGGATGGGTCGTACGTTCGCCGCCGTCCGGGATTTGCATACGCGAAGAAAGAGATTTCTGCGCGGAACGCGATCGGAAAAATATAAACAGGACGGCTGTTGGCGCGACGCGCGGATTACTCGCCTCGAGCTGTTACGTAAAGCACGGAGGACGTACATTGTTTGGATATTTCAGGGATTTTTTATTTGAATAAATAAATTTAAAAATTTTAAAACATTTTTTTTAACCGTTAAAGCAAATTTTTTAATTTTATTTATCGAATGACGTTACTCGTAAAATATATAAAATACGTAATATGAATAACTTTCGATAAAAGTACATTGATGTTAATAAATAAATAAAAATTAAGCGATTATGTCAAAATGTTATAGGTTATGTTATTGAGAAAATTTAAAAAATATTTTATGTTCATGTTTTTTTATTATTCATCATTTACTGTTACTTGCGAACGCGCATCGAGGAAACGAAATTCGTGTTCATCGAGTTTCTCCGAGTTCAAACAGAGCTGGTCTGTTTGCCCAATGGTTCACACTTAGCCGCGTACGTTCGTACCTTTTCCTGACAAATAAGCCGCGGAACAATCGCACAGACGTGCGACTTCGTCGATAATTTGCGCTTAACGACGCGAATCAAGGTTGGCCTCGCCGTTTAAATTAAATCGAAACGTGGTCAAGTCGGTCAACTTGACGGCTCGCCGCGTCACCTGTCAAAACGAAAAATCTCGAAAGCAAATCCCAACCTCGAAACGTCAAATTTTAATTCGCGATTTTAACGCGCAATCAACGTCGCGCCGCGTTCGCTTTAATCGCGGCTCCTGGATTAATTGTGCAAATATGTGTGCGCGCGGTATCTAAGAGCGTCGTAAAAAGTTCTACCGCTTCCGACCCGACTACTTTAATCTCCGATGATGAAAAGAAAAGAACGCCGCGGTGTCGTAAAATTTCGAAACGACGGCTTGCGTTAATTTTCGTGCAAATAAATGAATTAGTGGTTTTAGTAGATTGCGCTTATCGGGCGATTGGGGGAAAAGATTTCAAGTAGCGCGACGACCGATTCGATTGCGCATTGTCCCAATTTAACGTTGATCGAAGTTGTCGTTTTTATCGGTCGTTCATTAATTGCCCGATTAAGAAATTGGGAACGTCGCGCCGCTGGTATTGCCGTGCGAATGAATCGCAGGCACGGACGGTCGGACATAACCTAACTTTCGTGACTCGCCGGGGGGGGAAAAAAAAACAACGCAGAAGGGCATTTCAATTTACACCGTTTATACACTCGGTGCTAATAGCCAGCGACGTCGCCGGCGTGATTTCGACCGAGCGGGGGACGCGGCGAGAACTATGTGGAAGAAAAAAAACGCACTTACATAATTTCAAAACGCCTCGAACAGCTTCAGGCACAGCACTTGGTTCTTCGTCGGGTACATGTCGGGCGACGTATCGGGCACCGGCCCTCCTCGAGACGCGCACTTGAAGGTTAACCCATGCGAAAAAAATAAAATCGCACGAAAACCGTCGACGTCCGCGCGGCGACGAAAATCACGCGCGCCCGTCCGTCCCGCGTCGTCCGCACGCAAACATGTGCTCGCCGCAGTTTAAACGCACAATTTACAAATGTTTACATGTCACTTTTACTTTAACAAATGAGTGTCTGTCTAGACTCGAAGACGTATGTCAATATTCGTCAACGCCAAAATGGCTACGCCTATATTCATGCAGCAGCGACGTGCGTGGCGGCCGGCCGGCCGCTTCGTCGTCATAGCGCGCGCACCGCCCGTCCGGCGACGTACGTCTTGGCTGGTTTTCGCTAGAACACGCCCAATCTCGCGTCGGGCAGTTTCGGTTTGAATTTGACCGCGAAAGCGGGTACGCGGACGATTCGTTCCGTTTTCCGGCGAGATGTGAAACCGACGACGAGACGTGATCGAATCGAAATGAAAATGAAAATTTTCGTGGGCGTTATATGCACGTCGGCTCCAATAAATAAATAAATAAATAAATTAATTGACATCGATTGTTTGTTTCGCGATTGCTGCGATTACCGTCAATTAGTAGGTACGTGAAATTTTACGTTGTCCTAATAATAATAAATTACGTCCTGGTAATTGCGTTGGCCCCGCTTGGAATCGCAACGCGCTCTCGCGAAATACGTGCGAAGTAATAGAAGGAATCTGCGATGCCGATTTAATTCTATGAGACGGACGTAACGGAAACTAGTTAGTTTACGTCATTTGCGATGACATGCCAACGAATATTTGTATCCTTTAAGCGGTGACGTTTATTTTTAAGTTGTCGGTGACGAGTTATGACGTTTCAACCCAATTATTTTTGACGTACGACAGATTCCTAGCGGGACTTATAATTCTGCGGCCAAAAATATTCGATTCCAACGATTGCGTAACCGTCGCCCAATATCATATCATTGCACCATCAAGTGGCAATACTCGTTGCCAATTTGGTTTAAAATAATCTGATCAGCTGTTGCAAAACTGCTTCAAAATGCGAATCGTGACACACGTCATGTCCCGACTTATTTTCGTGATGTAACAATGCGCCGGTAAAGATTTCGAAACGATGCGATTTATCCGCAAATAAAAATCGCAATGGTCGTGAAACGACTGGTGCAGATCTTCAAGGGTGTTTACCTGTCGTCGAGGAACGTCTCCTTCAAGGCGACTTGGCAGAACGCCTTCGGAAAGCACTTGCTCCTGACCAACACCGGCACGTGCGGAATTTTGATGTTTGCAGGCGATATCTTCCAGCAAGAGCTCGAGTACCAGCGACACATGTTGCCCGAACGGTACGATTGGATACGGCTATGTACGACGGAAATTTGCGCGTCGACGTTTGTACGGATTTTATTTTTTAGTTCGGATGTCGCTCGTCGGGTTCGGTTACGGCCCGATGCACCACTACTTTTACATGGCGTTGGACAAGCGCTGGCCGATAAGGAACATCGCGTCGGTCACGAAGAAGATTCTAATGGATCAGTTTTTCATGTCGCCGGCGTGCATAGCGTATTTTTTCTACGTCGCCGGATTGTTAGAGCTCAAAAATTTGAAAGAGTGCACCGATGAGTTTTTAAAAAAGGGCTTGGAAGTGTACACGGTAAGAGTTTAAACGTGCGATTTTACGCGAAAGTAAAGTTCGTTTGGTTTAAGGTCGACTGGTGCGTTTGGCCGCCGACGCAGTTCATAAATTTCTACTTTTTGCCCGTGAAGTACCAGGTGCTGTACATCAACACGATCACCATGTTGTACAATGTGTTTCTGTCGTACGTGAAGCACAGGGAAGTAGCGCAAAATCACTTGAGTCAATATATAGAGAAACTCGAGACGGCGACGTAAAACGAAGAATTTAAAACAGCCGGTGTGCGCTCGTTTACGTTTGATTTTCGATTTCCTGGTTACAAATTTTTACTATTGGAATTATTAAAAAAAAAAGGCGTCGAGTTCGTCGATGCACGAAAGATAAGCTAAATGCGACTTTAAGTCAATGCAATTTTTTTTATCGTCCAACGATGAAACGACGATTTAGTATTTTGTTAGTAATTTATTGTGTAGTTCGTTGTTTTAATTCTTGCAAAAAGACTCTGAGCCCAAACTTACTTGAATTATATGGCCGGAATTTAATGAAATTAAATCGTGTCTATTAATCGATGTATTGCAGATAGGACGTCCGACTGACGAATGACCGACTTATTCGGCGGATTGGACTTTGGACCCGATTTATCTATTAGGATGCGTCGTTCTTACGTAACGTGCACGAAATTAGCGTTCCAAAGTTGACGAGATCGAACCAGTCGGTGCGAGATTCGGCGTTTTTGGTTTAAATTATCTACGTGCGAGATTCATTTTAAACGTATTGCGAAATAAAAACTTGATTGATCTAAATTGGTCGCTTTTTCCTGGCAACTGAGGGTCACGTTAATAGTCGCGACTCAAATCGACACTCGAGAGTTACTTGCAGGCGACGTGTTAAAACATTTTATCTTCGATTTGACGTTTCACTGTCCGACGCTTTCCAACTTGTTTACTGGTCTTCAGCTCGGCTCGTGTCAAGAAATTTGGACGAACGTGGGAATAATAAACCTTAAAATTTACAAGTTTGTTATTTTGTGGTTTTACAACGAAATATTTAATTAATACCTCGAAAAACGTCTCGTATGTATCGCTTGACTAATATGACTTACATTAATGGCGATGTCGTTTTCGTACAAATCTTGCACCATAATAGTCGAATTCATCGATGACTTTTACGGAGAGTTAATCGACGCCAGTTAAATCGTTATATTTTATTAATTTCACTATTTTTAAAAAATCGCGTAAAAATTTGACGTAAAATTTAATGAGTACCACTTCTACCAATTTAATTTATGACTGCCAACTTTTTAAACGTAATTATCTGTATCTGTTCCAAATCCAAATTTCGTCTAGGAAAAGTAAATATTCATTAAAGTTTTGATTTTCTCATAAAATTGTGTGACGTAACATATAACAGTAATTAATTAACGTTGTAGTTTATAAATTATTTGTTGGTGCGGAAAGGGAATTTTGGTGTTATAGTAAGTTTAGCGTCGATGTTGGCAGTGGTGAATAGTGAGATTTGTGTATGGTTCAGTGGTATTCATTGTCAAATGTCAACTACGTCTCCGCGTTTTGCCTCCCGGATTGTATAAAATATGAATGAATTAGATGTGTCTCTTCGGGTTCGTCACCATCTCCTCCATTAAACAGTAAGTAATCTAAATTTATATTTTTGTTTTTAAATCGATACTTTGAATTGAGTGCTTATTACAAAATAAATTAATGTGGGCAGAGTCGTAACATCAAAGAAGTATCGTTAACTGTCAACTTTGCATCTTCATGACGATATGAACCAAACCCGGTTCATTGTCAATATTTAATTTCATTCTCACCACAACGCGACACCACGTACTTGTCGTTTACAATAATGGAAACTGTTTGTTGGTTCGAGCGTCCTGGACCACCTTCACCGATAATTGATGTCAACTGGATTTCGATTTCGCATAGTTTGGTAAGCGAAGCCGAAATCGAATAAATCGATATTAAAATTCGTATTTTTCAGAACACCCGACGCCGCGAGGAGGAAATTACGAAAGTGCAAAGTTTCAAAGCGAGCCCGAAGTAACGACACATCGTTCCGTATCTCCTTTTAAAACTCTTGGTGCAAATATCGCGTATTTGCACCGGGAGTTTTAAAAGGAGATATGTTATGAGCCCCTTCACAGTATCGAAAGAAATCGCGCGAGTGTCGTATTCTTTGCGTAAAGAGTTTTAAAACTGCGGCAATGTCGACGATAATGCTTGATGTATGTCAACAATAAAAATTGATTTGTTGCAATAATTGTAATTTTTAATCAAATATCACGGTCGTCTTTGTTGGGGGAAGATTATGAAAGGTACGAGTTCTATTACTTTGAGAGTTTATTCCACGACAGGTCAGTGCGCAAAAAGACCTATTTGTTTTGGGACTTGTTTTATAAACTTTTAGTAAAATTATTTGCTGCCGAATAATAATTTTTTTACAAAAGTATATATTAGGACAACACAGGCGAAAGTTATAAAAAGTAAATTAATTCAATCCCTCGATTTTTAATTTTTTCTAATCGACAATTTGCGATTTAGTGGCGAGTGCAGTTGTAATTATGTCGTTGAAAAATCTTCTTTCTTGATTACAATGTCATTGGTCGGTAATTGCCATACGTTCACATTTTCCGCGGATTTAGACTCGTCTTTGATTGCAACGTGACTTTCATACGTTGACGATAATTTTGTTTCCATCGAATCTGCAACAAAAATTAATTTTATTAATAACTCAACGAGACGGTTAATTAAATTAATGTATCGCCGGGTTGGTGCTGGCGGCAAAGTTACTTTTATTGGTTTTCAAGGAACCCAACCCAACCCAACCAAACCCAATTCAACTTTAACTAAATTGACCGGCAATTTGCAATTCTTACCAACGTCAATCTCCAATTTTTCTTCCTTCACAAACTTGGCAATCTCCTCATTGATAAAAACCTTTTCAATCTCGCCAACGCCGCAAGGAAATTTTTCCTCCGCACTTTCTCCACCGTTTATTTCCTCGCAATCAACCGACGCTTTTCTTTCCTTTATTCCACCGGCGTGAGTTCTCATGTGTATCGTCAGATTCCTATCGGACTTGAAGCATTTCGTGCAAATTTCGCACTTGGAATTTCTCTCGGCGTTGTGCGTCTTCAAGTGCTGCAACAAATTCTGTTTTATCGTAAAGCTCTTAGTGCACACGTCGCACTTGTAATCCCTCTCGCCGCTGTGCAACTTCAAGTGCTGCAACAGATTCGCCTTCCTCGTGAAGTAATTGGTGCAGATTTCGCACTTGTAAGTCGCCTCGCCGGTGTGCTCCTTCACGTGAAGCGACAGGTTCTTTTTCGTGGTAAAAATCTTGCCGCAAATTTTGCACTTGCAGTTCTTCTCGCCGGTGTGCGTTTTCGTGTGCCGCAACAAATGTTCCTTTCGTATGAAGCGTTTGGCGCAGATTTGGCACTCGTGGTTCGCCTCGCCGGTGTGCGTCTTCATGTGCAGCGATAGATTTCGCTCGGACGTAAAACACTTGGTGCAAACGTCGCACTTGCGGTTTCGTTCGGCGGAGTGCGTCTTCATGTGTTGTAACAAATATTGCTTCCTCGAGAATCGCTTGGCGCAAATTTCGCATTTGTGATTTCTCTGGGTGGTGTGGGTCTTCATGTGCAAGAACAGATTTTTTTCCGTCGTGAAGCACTTGCCGCAGATCTTGCACTCGCAGTTCCTCCCGACCGTGTGTATCTTCATGTGGTCGAGCATCGTTTGCTTCCTCGAGAAGCTCTTTCCGCAAATCTCGCACTTTGAGTTTCTCTCGCCGGTGTGGGTTTTCATGTGGAGCAGGAGCTTCTTTTCCGTCGTGAAGCATTTCGTGCAAATCGTGCACTTGCAGTTTTTCTCGCTGATGTGCGATTTCATGTGTTGCAGTAAATTCTGTTTGATTGTGAAGCATTTGGTGCAAATTTCGCATTTGTAGTCTCTCTCGTCGGTGTGCAGCTTCATGTGCTGCAAAAGGAACGTCTTCCTGGTCAGGCATTTCCCGCAAACGTCGCACTTGTAGTTCCTCTCGCCCGTGTGCAATTTGACGTGTTGCAATAAATTGTACTTCGTGGTGAAGCGTTTCGCGCAAATTTCGCACTTGTAATTCCTCTCGCCGCTGTGCGTCTCCAGGTGTTCCAGTAAATTGTGCTTCCGTCGGAAGCGCTTCGTGCAGAGCTCGCACTTGTAGTTTCTCTCGCCGGTGTGCATTTTCGTGTGCTGCAGGAGATTTTGTTTGCTCGTGAAGCGTTTTGCGCAACTCTCGCATTTGTAGTTTCGATCCCCGGTGTGCGTCTTCACGTGTTGCACGAGCGTCTGCCTGCTCGTGAACCGTTTGGTGCAACTTTCGCATTTGAAGTTCCTCTCGCGCGTGTGTATTTTCGCGTGCTGCAAGAGATTTTGTTTCCTCGTGAAACATTTGGCGCAGGTTTCGCACTTGTAATTTTTCTCGCCGGTGTGCACGTTCATGTGTTGCATCAGATTTTGCTTTCGCGTGTAGCGTTTGGTGCAAGTTTCGCATTTGTATTTTTTTTCGCCGATCGACGTCTTAATCGATTCATCGTTGGTGGGATCCGATTTGATTTTCATGTCTGCAACGCGCGGTGAATCGTCGTCGAGTTTTATTTGCATCGTCGGTGCGTTGACATTTACGTATTGTTCTTCTTTTATCGTTAAATTTTCTGCATTTTGTGTCTTGACTTCGACGTGGGGGTATCCGTAAAAACAGTGCAATTTCGGGATGAACGTTGAGAATTCGGTCGCTTCGAGTTTCACCTCGGACGTTGCAAAATTGGAACTGTGAGTTTCCATTTCGGCCTAAAAAAAAAAATTGGTCGGATATAAAATATAAATACGAAATGTTTTAATGGACGTGACCGTGAAATTTGGTTAATTAGCCAGGCGCGAGTTCGTTATCGATGGTTCTTTGCTGGTTTCGTTTTACTAAATTATTTTACAACGAAAATAAAATTTTGTATTAATTACGTAAAAGTTTTCGTTTGTTAACTATTAAAGTTTTTATCATTGGATTAAATCGACGCACCAAACAAACGGTTACAAGCTCAAAATTACCTGTTTTTAATTATAAGTTACGTAGATGTAAAATTCGGGCTCTTTATGTGTTTAATTGAATACGATCGTATTTGACAGAAGATGCAAGTCAAGTCGACACAGAATTGCCAACCTTATAATATGTGTTGGGACCAAGGATGCCAGATTCTCATGGTTGTTAATGACATTGACATTGACATTGAACTACACTTTAAACATTTATTGACGAAATAGAAAATATATCTACAATCTATCATTTGAAACACTTTGTCTTATCACCGTCACACGACAAGCTCCAATTTCTAACATTCAATTTCACCGGGAGACTACTCGATTCTCAGTAATCGAAATTTCTTGTTTTATTTGGATAATCTCCGGCATAGCTATAAAACCGCCGATCACTAAATCAGCTGGTGCCTGGTGCAGACTTCACCTCTTTCGTTTCAACGAGCGTATCAAGGGGATCAGGTTCATTTTTTACTTCGAAAAATTCCGTAACTTCATCTTTCACCTCGACGAGGACGAAGCTGCCATCATCTGCATTTGCCGAGGGGTTTTTCGTCGTGTTGCCTATAACAAAGTAAGAATTACATTAAGTTGATAACATTTGCTGCGTAAATATTTATAGAAAACAAAAAAGGCGATTTTTGTACTTTGTGTAGTTTCTTCTCGGCCGTGTGCGACTTTGCGTGTCGCAATAGGTGGCATTTCGCGGCGAAGCGTTTGTCGCAAATTTCACATTTGTGATTTTTTTTCGTCGCTGGGCGTCTTCGTGTGTCTCGAGAGGTAGACTTTCGCTTTGAAACGTTTAGTGCAGACTTCACATTTGTGGGCGTAGAATTCTGCCGAGCAATTATGTTTCGATAAGTCCGTTTGTGTCAAAAATGATTTGTTGCAAATTTCGCAAATGGGGCGCATTCTCGATCCAATGACACTTTCACCGGCATTTTTGACATCGCGTGACTGATCGTTGATATACTTGATTGGTGTGTTGTTTGTGGTACTATTTGTGTCTTTGATCGTAAGTTTTACAAGATTGGCTTTCTTTATCGTGTTTACAGCATTTTCGTGGTTAATTTTAACGTCGGGGTATTTGCGGCGAGACTGTGGGTTCGGCGTTGAGGTTGATATTTCTGCTGGTTCAAGTTTTACTTTGGCGATAGCGAAGTTTGTATCATTTTTGAACGTCTTCATTTCGTCTCCGTTTAAATAAAACCTGGAGTTCATTGGAAACAAACTGAACAAACCATCGTCGTTTGAACGCGGAAATATAATCCTAAAAGAAAATACGAATTAAAATGGATTCGACGGAGGTGCGGAAATAAAATCCTCGGAATTTATATTTGAATCTTTGAATCTTCAACCACAGACGACGAATTTTCTTCTTTTACCACGGTGATATTTCCAGGTTCTGCTTTGCATGAACTTCCGGAATGGGACTTGATTTCAGTGGGCTCTACCTTCACTTCGAGGAATATCTGATTGCTTTCGGTTAAGTCCATTGTGGGACGATTTTCTATGTACGAAGTTAAAAATTAGATTTAAATTATGTCTAATTTCATATAAAATGCATTTAAAGTGATTTCAAAGACTTCAATTAACAATTCATTATTATTAGGTTAAGTGTGGTTTGACGATTCGGAGAAAGCGAAATTAAGATCATGACTCACTTGGATGTAGCGGTCGGAAAGTTTACTTCGCGTATTTTAAAATTCGATGTCTACGGTAATCAGACTTGAAAAGTTGCACCATTCAGAAATGTCACCGATGTGTGCGTTCAGATAATACCGCGCTTTCAATTTTATAAAGGCGTCATTGTGACATTTTTGAGGTTATAATTTATCGTTATCGGTATTTTCTTTTAGTCAAAATATGGCAAATATAATTATTTCATTTTTTAGGCGTCAATAATGGAAACGGACGTAAATAATTCAAGCTGCACAATCGACGGGGTAAAACTTGAATCGTTAGAATGCGCAACGTTCCCAAAAAAGTCTTTCTATGAATGTCGTTCTGAAATTGACGATGAGAAAAAATGTGCTGTTACCATAAAGGATGAAGAATGTGATGATCTTCCTGTGTCAGTCGCTAATGATGCTAAAGATATCAAAATTGAGTTAGATCTGAGCGACGACAATGACCCATTGAACGTTTACAAGCGAAATTTGATCAGTAACATAATTTTGAAATACAGGTCTGTCCGCGGCAACGAATACAAGTGCGAAATTTGTCCCAGACGTTGCAAAACGACAAAGATGTTATCGAAACATTCGAAATCGCACAGAGCGAAAAGAACTCCAGGTGAGACAGTTTGTTACTATTTCATTTGCTTAACGAGTGCAAATAAAATTCATCGACACTCTGTTATTAATTTTCTTAAGTCCAGGTGAAATTTTCGAACCGAGCGATTACACACAAACCCAAGACGGACATTACAAATGCGGCGTTTGCACGAAATCGTTCAAAACGAAGTTCGTCTTTTCGAGACACGCCGAAACACACACCGACGAAAGGAAATACAAGTGCGACGTCTGCGACAAATCCTTCAAGACGAGACACTACATGCTGCAGCACGTGAAGGACCACACGAGGGGACGAAAGCACAAGTGCGAGATCTGCGGCAAGTCGTTCATGACGAAACATTACATGCGGGAGCACGTGAAGGCGCACGCCGGCCGAACGGACCACAAATGCGACGTCTGCTCGAAATGCTTCACGTCGAGGCACAACCTCGCGGTGCACGCGACGACGCACACCGGCGAGAGAAACTTCAAGTGCGAAACCTGCCGGAAACGCTTCGCGACCAAACACCGCCTGCTGAAACACATCAAGACGCACGCCGGCGAGAGGAACTTCAAGTGCGAGATTTGCGGCAAGTCGTTCTCGACGAGGGATTACATGTCGGAGCACGTCAGGGCGCACTCCGACGAGAGAAGTTACAAGTGCGACGTGTGCGATAAGGGATTCGCCACGCGCAAGACTATGCTGGCGCACGTGAGGGCGCACGTGAGGAACCACGAGTGCCGAGTTTGCGGCAAGCGTTTCGCGACGAGACGAAGTATGGTGAGTCACGCGCAAACGCACACCGGGGATAGGAACTACGAGTGCGGGATTTGCGCTAATCGCTTCACCTCGAAGCACAACCTTGTCAAGCACGTCAAA
The DNA here is from genome assembly GCA_959613385.1 of Geotrupes spiniger. Lineage (NCBI taxonomy): Eukaryota > Metazoa > Arthropoda > Insecta > Coleoptera > Geotrupidae > Geotrupes > Geotrupes spiniger. The sequence continues at coordinate 481,114 of OY390740.1, forward strand.
GCGCACGCCGGCGAGAAAAGTTACGAGTGCGAGATTTGCAACAAACGCTTCACGACGAAGTATTACCAGTCGGAGCATCAGAAGGCGCACTCGGGGATAACCAAGTACAGGTGCGAGGTCTGCGGGAAATATTTCACGTCGAGACAAGGACTCACCGTACACGTGAAGATACACACCGGCGAGAGAAGTTACAAGTGCGAACATTGCGGCAAGTATTTCATAACGAAAGAGAATCTGATGAGTCACGTCAGAGTTCACAGGCGTAAAAAGAATCACTCGATGAAACGGCACTTATCGCAGCGCAGGGAGAGAAACTATAAATGTGAAATTTGTAACCGGCATTTTAGTAAAAGAAAAGCGTTGCTGGAACACGCGAAAGGACACGGTGAGGAAACCCAGGAAGAAAAAATTCCGACTACGACGGAAATTTATGAAGCGTTCGTTAAAGAAGAGGACGGTGTATTTCTAAAGGAAGACGATTTGGAGTCCACTTGTGACGGTAAGAATTACGTACACAACGACGATTTAACAATACCGGTTGTAACTTAAATGCCAATGACATTTTTATTTTGCAGATGTCATTGAAAAAAAAACGTCGACGTTTACGAATGAAATTGCTTTCAATGCTTCCATCGAGGAAGACGCGCCGAAATCAAAGTTGTGGCAAACGCTCCACGACGAAATCATAATCAAAGAAGAACCCACAATCGATGTCTGATTTTCGTGGACACAATAAAAAATTAACGTGAAATTTTGCGAATGTGTGCATTTTATTTTTATTGCCTTCGTCGATTTTACTCAATTTACATTTTGTGCACTCCGTAAATTAAAACTTCTCTAGCGTAAAATACGTCTAAACAAACTAATCTATTGAATTGAAATTAATTGGAACAAAATGAGAGCGAAGCCGAAGCAAACCCACTTCGCTTTTTTTGCTACTCATCACTTAGTCACGACCACCGCACTCTGACAGCCCTGGCTACTGGGCGTAGCCTAAGGCATCATATGCATATAATAAATCGTACTTTAATGAGATGATTTTTGCGCCAATTTATATGGGGGGGGGGGCTGCAATATACCGGTGCAATCAAACTATGCACTTTGTTACGGTCGCAGTTTTATCTCTTAATGGAACCGGGTTTCATCCTACGCACAAAATCATCGATAATTCCCTTTAAACTGATTTGCTCTTTTGCACAAGTTTTGGCAAATACGGAGCCATCGTGCCGATTATTTTCTTTCGGGTTGGGTCGGGTCGCTCACATTAGCTATTTCACTTAATTTCACAATAACATCAATTCTTCGAACTGCAAACAGTTCGACACGTGCGTTTATAGTTGGCGGAAAATTTTAATTTGGGGTTAAATATTCCTTCGCCCAATGTCCCCAAGCTCGCCGTTACATCGAAATGCAACTATCAAACGTCTGATTGGGGAATTCGCACGATTCAGCGTTCAACTGACTACAGGCGAAGGAACTGCTTCGTTCAAAGGAAAGATGGACGTAGAGAGCCGAACATTTAAACGGTTTTTAATTTATGTAAAAATATTCGATATCGATTCAATAAATGCAGAGTTTGTGAATTTCACTTCAATTGCTCTTGTTTTACTTTTCCTAGTTTTAAAATTGTTAATATTTGTAAATTTCTTGTGTTATCTTCAATTATTTCATCATCATCCGTTAGCAGCTACCTTTCCCCTTCTTTGACGATGATCTCACAGTTGAACGTTTGTCATAAATCGAAAATTTCTTTTGATTCGGGTCTCTCTTCCACGACACCATCGACAACATCGCGATTTGTAGCCGCTGACGATTCTTTTTCAACAACGTCTGTAAACCAACGAATAATTCCATTAACTTAGTAATTAGTTAGTAATTTTAATTACTTAACTCGAATAAAAAATTACTAAAATTCATTCTTACCGTCGACAATTTCCAATTTTTCATTTTTTACAAACACAAGGACTTCTTGCTCAATCTCCGGATTTATAATTGCACCGTTTTCTTCTTTCACAGGCGACAGTTTTCCAAAGGAAACTTTTACTTCATCGTGCACTTGTTCGTAATTTTCGTCGACGTGTAACTTAATATGTTCCAACGTATTTTCTCTCGTCGTGAAGGAATCGTCGCACACTTCACGCTTATAGTTCGTCTCCCCCTCGTGCATTTTCACATGTCTCGATCGATCGTCTTTCGTCGTGAATCGTTTGTCGCAAATTTCGCATTCGTAATTTTTTTCGCCGGTGTGCGTCTTCGTGTGGACCGTCATGTCTCCTTTTCTCGTGAAACGTTTCGAGCAAACGTCGCATTTATAATTCCTTTCGCCGGTGTGGGTTCTCATGTGGATCGACAAATTACCCTTCTCCGTAAAACACTTGGTGCAAATTCCGCATTTGTAATTTTTTTCGTCCGCGTGCGTTTTCACATGTCTGAGCATGTAAACTCTCGTCGTGAAACATTTCGAACAGATCTTGCACCTGTAGTTTTTTTCGTCGGTGTGCGTCTTCACGTGTCTCAATAAATTTTCCTTCGTCGTAAATCGCTTGGCGCAAATTTCGCATTTGTGGTTCTTGTCGCCCGAGTGCGTCTTCACGTGGATCGACATGTACCCCTTCCTCGTGAAACGCTTCGCGCAAATCCCGCACTCGTAGTTCCTTTCACCGGTGTGTATTTTCACGTGGTGCGAGAGATTCGTCGTCGTCGCGAACGATTTACCGCAAATTTCGCACCTGTGGCTTTCACTGCCGGCGTGGATCTTCGCGTGGACCAACATGTTTCGTTTTCTGGTGAAGCGTTTCGCGCAAAACTCGCACTCGTGGTTCCTCTCGCCGGCGTGAATTTTCGCGTGGTTGATCGCGCTCCTTTTGGCGGCGAAACGTTTCGCGCAAATTTCGCACTCGTGGTTTTTCTCGCCGGCGTGTCTTCTCAAATGGTTCGACAAATATGTTTTCGATGCGAATCGCTTGTCGCATAGTTGACATTCGTGGTTTTTCTCGCCGGCGTGCGCTTTTAAATGCGTCAATAGAATCGACTTCATCGAAAAGCATTTTGCGCATATCTCGCATTTGTTGTTTTCTTCCCCGCTGTGCACTTTCGCGTGTCGCGACAAACACGATTCAGTTACGAAACGTTTGTGAAACATCTCGTCGCTACCCAAAGACTTAATCGAATCATCACCGACATCCAATTTAACTTCGACGTCATTTTGAGCTGCACTGGAAATATCGATTGCGTTACATTGCACATCCGTCGTTGGCACAGATGCCTCCTCAACATAATTCTCTTCCTTTATTGCAATAGCATCTTCGACGTAGACGTGGTCGATATCAACATCTCGACGATAACCAACACAAGTCTCCGATTTTGGAGTTAAGGGAGTAAATTCCATCGGTTCGAGTTTCACGTCGGCGACGGTGAAGTTGGAATTAATCGTTTCCATTTGATCTGCGCAAGAAAACTTAATTAACTTTCGCAGTAGACGACGACTTATATTTTTGATTAACTGGTTTACTTGCCGTTATTATATATTGCGGTGAGTATAATTACAAATTAATACAAATATCGGTTTGTTCTTTAATCAAACATTAGTGACAGATTTAGAACCACCATGATCGAAAACTCGATTTATTCAAATGGCAGTGTAACAAATTAAGTTTTAATCTGTCGATTACTCATTATTTTCATATACAACAACAAATAATCTTGACATGGAATCGACTGTCATAAACGGTGACATTTAACAGAATTGCCAACTGGAACGGAATCAACTGTTACAAAACCGTCACATTTAACAGAATTGCCAACCTATTCAAAACACACCAAAAACATAAATATATCATTATTACAATTTTGTTAAATTCAAGATTAACTGAAATATAACTTAAATATGTTAGTGATTGCTCACACAACGATTATTCGTCTGAATAATCTTCGCGTAGACAAGCACCAATAATTTTTTTTTAGTGCAATTTAGTGCTTTGTGGTGGCCATGCTTTTGTAGCTATGTTTACTCCACATCTGTTTTATTAATCTGTCATTTGTATGACATTTTTGGTGTTTGGTCTCGTTATTGTGTTTTTGTATAAATGCGATGAGTAGAAACGGGTGTGTGTTATACGTCGGTGTTCTAATGGAACAAGGGTGAAAAAATTTGTACTTCAGTTATTATTTCAGGTCAAAACTTTGGTTGGTGGCTTGCAATCAAGAAAATTTTATTGGTAAACGAAAAATTGAATTATTTAATTGTATTATGTGCACTTTGTTTTAAGAGTAGAATGTAAACTGACGAGGAAAAACGATTGCTTCCAACTGCCGTTCCTACAGTTTTTGCTTTTGAAGGAAATGAATTTGAAGTTTGCCTTGCCGAAGGGAAATGTATTTTGACAGGTGAGACTTATAGATTGTTTGATTGTTTTGAAATAATCAAATAACAATGATTCATGTAATTATTGAATTTTTCTGTGCAGACGAAATGGATGATGAAATCACCGAAATCAAACTCGAGCCGACAGAAGTTGCAACTGCGACCCATGGATCTGACGTTGAAATCGATGACAAACGCGCCGTTACGATTAAGAAAGAGGAACACGTACCGACGAGAGAAATTAAATTCAACGCCGTCGGAGCGACGGCAAAATTTTCAAACGTGGGAATTGCACCGGACGACATCAAAATTGAATTGGATCTCGGCGACGACGATGCTTTCTCGAGCGATACGTGCGACGACGAGCCATGCGAACCAGAAAGTTCTGCGTCGAGATACTCCGTTTTCAAACACACGGACGGCAGCGAACGATACAAATGCCAAATGTGCTCTCGACTTTACAAGACCAAACAATTCGTATTGATACACACGAAGCTGCACGTCGAAGGAAAAATTCCGCAGTGTGAAACTTGCGGCAAATGCTTCAAGACTCGAGAATCGCTGTCTAGTCACACGAAGCTGCACGTCAAAGGAAAAATTCCCCTGTGTGAAACTTGCGGCAAATGCTTCAAGACGCGAGAATCGCTGTCGAATCACACGAAAACCCACGCCGCTCGAAGAAACTACGACTGCGAGAAGTGCGCGAAAAGCTTCATGTCCCGACGGAGCTTAGCGCGTCACATGAACGTCCACACCGCCAAAAGAGACTACAAATGTGAAATTTGCTCGGAATCTTTCACGACGCAAACGAAACTTTCGAAACACGCGCAAACGCACAACGCGGAAAAAAAGCACGAGTGCGAAGTCTGCACGAAACGCTTCACGTTGCGACAGAGCCTGTCGAACCACGCGAAGTTGCACGGCACCGAACGAAACCACGGTTGCGCGATCTGCGCCAAGCGTTTCGCGACGAAATCGGGGCTGCTGATGCACATGAACGTGCACAAGACCGAACGGAAGCACGAGTGCGAAACGTGCGGCAAGCGGTTCGTGACGAAATCGAATCTGACGAAGCACATGCTGGCCCACGTCACCGAGAGGAACTACAGGTGCGACGTCTGCGGGAAGACGTTCACGACGAAGGCGCTCCTGTCGAGTCACGTGTACATGCACAGCGGCGAGAGGAAGTACGAGTGCGAAGTTTGCGAGAGACGTTTCAAGACGAGATCGGCGGTGACGAACCACTTCAGCTTGCACAGCGCCGAACGAAATAATAAATGCGAGACGTGCGGCAAGCGCTTCAGGACGAAGCAGTTTCTGTCGAGGCACTCGAAGACGCACAGCACCGAAAGGAACCACGTGTGCGAAATGTGCGGGAAGTACTTCAAAACCAAACCGAACGTGTTGAAACACATGAGGTTGTGGTGCGGTGAGAGAAATTACAAATTTGAAAAACTTTAAATTTAAAAATTCAGCGAATAATTGTCCAATTTATTTGGCAATCGACGATGTTACGACTTATTAAATAAATCATACAAATATAACGGAAATTTTGATTTAACAATTGTTCAACATCAGACCGCTCAAGTATTTAAATCTTGTACTGATATTGAACTCATCGTTACTTATTAAGTAAAACAAAACGCAAGCAAGCATCTTGAACCCTTTGTAAATTCCTCTCTTTATCGGAAGTTAAAAAACAGGCCATAAGAAAAAGATGTTTATTTCACAAAATAGGTAGGTATGCATTCCGCATTGTCATAGTTACGTAGCTGTCGACGAAAAATATATTTTGACAAGTGTGCGAAACTGTTAAGATTTTTAATTTATCGATTCCGACTTAAAAATCGATCTAAGAGAACCAACAGTGGTTTCGGACAAAATCTCTATATGTTTACAGAGATTACCATATGTGGTAAATTTGTGATTGCCCGTAAGCAGGATATGGGTAGAGGTGCGAGGATTTCTAGCAACAACTAAGCTTGAGATTGTAATTTTTACAATTAACAGCAGTTTTTTTTCAAAGCTGGTGCCAATTGTGCTATGTTTGTTTCAGATTTAGGTTTCAGATGTTGGTGTGCGGATTCCTAGTTACTGGCGTGCAGATTGGATCCCTATGCTGTATGGATTTCTACAACTACGGCAACTCCCCTATATTGCACCGTTGAGATGAAAACGCTTATAATTGCAACGTCGTTTATTTGCAAAGCGAACCACTCTATGCACACGAATTGGTTTTAATACTTCTTTAAAATATATTTTTGTTGGTTGACACTGTTTTGTATATTGAAACCATTTAACTTTAATCCAATTTAGCGACTCCTCATCAGCTTACTTGTTTAAACGAAAGCGATGATCTTCATGATATACTCGTTTCAAATGATAAACGTGCACCCATTGCCAATGTGTTGACGGAATGTGCACCAGTGCAGGTAATTTTTAGCGTTTATTAAAAATTTGTTACAAATTTCACATTTCTTGCTCCAGTGTGCTTGTTGCTGTGCGACAACAGCCTAGACTGCGTCGTGAAGCCCTTCTTGCAAACTTCACAACTATAATTTTTTTCGCCCAAATGCACTTCACTAACGTGCCGCACCACAATATATTTAGTCGCGAAGCTCTTATCGCAAATGTCGCACTTGAAATTCTTCTCGGGCGATCTGTGCGATCCGAAATGTCTCGACAAATAGTCTTTCCTCGCAAAAGTCCTGTCGCAAGTGTCGCACTGATAGTTTTTCTCGCCGGTGTGGGTCTTCGCGTGCCGCGCCAGGCGACGTTTCGTCGGGAAGCGCGCGTCGCAAACCTCGCACTCGAAACTCTGCCCTCGGCTGTGCGTCTCGACGTGCTGTCGCAGATTTATTTTCAGCGTGAAGCGTTTCTCGCACGTCTCGCACTCGTGGTTCCTTTCGACGGTGTGTATTTTCTTGTGCTGCGACATTATGCCCTTGGTTTTGAAACGCCTGTTGCAAATTTCGCACTCGTGATTTTTCGCCAGGGTGTGCATCTTCGCGTGCTCGGCGAGAGTGCGTTTCTTTATGTAGCGCTTGCCGCACGTGTCGCATTTGAAATTTTTCACGCCGGCGTGCGTCTGCGCGTGGTCCGAGAGTTGCTGCTTCGTCACGAAGCGTCTGCCGCAAGGCTCGCACTCGAGGCCGTTTTCGTCGAAGTGCGCTTTTTCGTGCAGCCGCGCGTACGTCTTCGACGTGAAGCGTTTGTCGCAAACGCCGCACTTGTGACGACGGGGAATTACTTCGGATTTTACGTCGGGGCGTTTCGCTTCGTTGTTTTCGGCGTTTTTCGTGAAATCGATGATTGGTGGTTTTCGGTCGTTGCTGCAAGAGTTCGTCGAATCGTCGGCGTTGTCGTCGAGCTCCAATTTAATTCGGATGTCGTCGGGTGCGATTCCTCGATATGAAACATTTCGTGTTTTATCGACGGGGATCGATGTTTGAGCAGTTTCATGTGGCTCTTCTTTTATGGTAACGCCACATTTTGTGGTTGGAATCGCACATTGCAAAACATCACTGTCCATTTTGACTGGAAAAAATTTTATTTTTAATGTCTATATTAGTTGAAAACAACAATGATGATAATTAATAACCATAACATACGTAGTTATTAAAATGTGTTTTACTTCTTCTAGCGATTTTGTATTTGCAAAAAATCACGGGCCTAATATAAGTCGTCGATTTTATACACAACCAAGATGGCGAAGAAGATCGATAATGTTGCAGGTTGTCGGATAAAAATTTGTTGCGTTGAAATAACAAATGTTATTAAGGTTATAACTTATAACGCACAAGGCTGGAACACATGATCGGTGACAATTCGACGATAATCAACAAACGTCAATTAGCGACACTAACTCAAACTAAAGCGACCAATGAAATGCTTGCATCTGCGTGCCATCAACCAATAGCTTGCGCTTTACAGCCATTTGAAAATAATTACGCAGCTGTCATTGCAGTGTCATAACCTTGTATTTCGTCTTTTCGATTAATACGACTCGTGTGCGATTTTGCTTTAATATTTATAGTTCGGAGCACTCGTAGATGTTGTCTCTTGGTGCGTCATATCATAAATGAATAAATAATAAGACGTCGCATTGACGTACTCCAAATGATGGTACATTTTTGATCTGAAATACATCTCGCTTTTACGAATATACTTGTACGTCAGCATTTCCAGTTGTTTATGGGTTTGTTTATTTATTTATAATCTACCGATTGCATAAAATTAAAAATTAATAAAATAAACAAATCATTTCCATTGCATTATTCACATTTATATAAACTTATGAGTGACAATATGTACATTTTCAGGTCGACCGATAAATTCTCAGAAGAAATCCGACGCTTTCTGTCGCTTCGGAAGGTTGATCTTCAACAGGTCGTCGGTCAAATTGTCCGTGGACTTCTTGATGCCCAAATTCAGTTTCGGAGTGATCGCCCGTCTCGGCGTCCCGGGCGTTTTGTACCTCGACGAGGGACTCGGCGAATACGACGATCGCAGGGCGTTGTTCGACGGGGAATAGCGCAGCTGGAGCTTCGAAGTCGCCAGTCTGCGGGCGGCCGGCGACATGGTAGCCAGGCGCTCGATCGTCGATGAATTCGGCCTCGGCGACGGACTGCAAGAGATTAGTTTTTATTTTGAAAAAAATAAATTGCGCTGTTACTGACGATGTTAGGTGTCGCCGGGCGGCGTCCATCGCCTTCTTTTTTTCGTCGCGGTGTCTCACTCCGACTTTCTCGGCCAGCGCCAGTCCTATCTGTTCCCTTCGCGGAGGCTCGGCCATCTTAAACGACGGTCCTTGTGACCTAAATAAATAAATATGTCATTGATTGATTCTGGAGTTTGAAAGGTTTTTATAATAAGACTTAACCAACTTACCTTGGCAGAGGTGTATCGCCACCGTCCAACCTGAACGGCGTTCCTTCAATTTCACCCCACGTCATTAAGGGACTCTGTGCGACGCCGGGACACGGCGACGGCGATCTCATGAAGCTGTACCCGTTCAGTTTCGGCGAATCCGACTGCAAGATTTCTTTGCCGTCGACCCCGATCTTACCATCTAATACCTGAGAGAATCCGAGTGAATTTCTTACGACCCAAAGATTGCGTGAATTACCTTCGCTTGCGTTTTCGCCAACTCCGATATGGTCTCCTTGCTCTGGTGTTCGTTGAACGGATTCTGCATCAGCCGCGTGTTGTCGAACACGATTTTTTTCCTCTTCTTATGCAGTTCCAGTTCCTCCTCCGGAGTCATCGCGACACCGTCGGGCACGTACATGATGTAGTTCCTATTTTTGTAACCCCACGTGCCGACGTCTAGTTTTTTCTCGGGCAACGCGGCTTGTTCCGCGATGGACGGCAACGCCAGCAGTTTCTTCTGCTCCAGTTCGCTGTTCTCCTCCTCGTTGTAAAGGTACGAGTACTTCAAGCGGTGTTTCCTCTCGGACTCCACCATTATTTCTTCGAAACTCTGGTTGTCTTGCGACGTGTGCGAGTTCAAGAACTGATCGAGGCCGAGTCTCGGCCCGTCTATGCGTATCGTTTCTACGATCGGAGTCTGAGCGGGGTTCGGCACTTGCGAGTTGTGTATGTTCGCGGGCGTTTCGAACGTCGCCGGACTCGGTACTACAAAATTTGATTGTGGATCTATTATTTATCTATTTTATGGTAATGAATAAAATACGTACTTCTTTGGGTCGGTCGACGGGGTCCGCTGTACTTGGCGTACAGCTCGCGCAGCTTCGTGACGTCGTTCTTCTCGACGGCTTCCAGATATTCATTCTGCGCCTTCAACTTTTCCAGATCGGGGAAGAAGTCGCGCTCGATGATTTTGCCCAGTTCCTGTTTGTGCGAAACGAGCGCGTTATGGACGTTTTAAAATTTTAACGACCTACCTCAACGTATGTGTCTTCGTCCAGGACTTTTTGTTTACGTCTGCGTCTTGGTACGCCGATGGGTTTTTTGAATTCTATCGCTCTGTTTATTTCGTTCATGGCAACGATGGCCTGACGGCCGGGGGTATTTTCGACGGTTTCTCCCATTGTTTATAAAAATTTTAACAGTTTTAACATCAACACGGCGATTGTAGGTTATGGGTAACAAAACGCAATTTTGACGTCCGTGCACGTTGGTAATATAGTAAACTGTAAACGGTGACAAGGTGAACTATTTTTCGTTGCGTCATTTGACTAAGAAGCCTAACAAGTATCGATATTTATGTAATCAAGTTATTCAATAATATAAATAACCCAGGTTTAATACACGAGACAAATTAGATAAGACAATTTAATTATAGTGCATATCAATGTCAAAAATTTTTCATCGATATATGGTGGCAACACTGCAGACTGCATACATTTTTGACAGAATTGTCTATGTGACAGAAGTAGAAATGTTAGAATTTTCACGCTTAAAAAGCTAAGTAAGAGCGTCGAATGTCATGGAGAAACAAAAAACGCCGTGTTTCATAATGAGCGTAAACGAGAACGGTCAAAACGTCTACACGGACCAATCGGATCCGTCCAAAAGGTACAGATAAACCGCGCAACGCGTCATAACCTCACCTCGCTTTTCAGCTACATATTCGACGACGACGGCAACCTGGTCGATTTCCCGACGCAACGCGACCAAGACGCCGTCAAAATGGAGATCAGTCACGAGTTCAACGACAGCAGCAACGACGGAATGCTCGGGAACGACATCGACCACCTGGACGACCCCACGCACTTAGGTCAGACTCGATTGGCTCGCTTTTAAGACACCCCATCAAACAATCACTCGCGTTACATTTTTAGAGATGATGAACGGCCTCGACGGAGTCGACGGGTTCGAAAACTCCCTGCTGCAGGAGCTCGACTCCGACCTGATGAACATCGGCGCGGATCTGCACGACGGGCTCATCATGCAGCACATGGACATACGAGAGCCGCTCTCGAAGTTGAAGAAACTCCTCGAGAAAAAACTCGGCGTCGATCTACCCGGTTTCCTGTTCTATTTGCAAGGAACGCAGATCGTAAGTGACGGGTCAGTTTCGTCGAAATCAATTTGATTTTATCGCAGTTAGAGAACCACAAGAATTTGGTGGATCAGTGCGTCCAAGGCGAAGGTTTGGTGCAGATAAACGTGCAGATACAGCTCCACCTCAAGCGGATCAACATCATCGACGTGCTGAAGCCCGCCGAGGATTACATCAACACAGATGAGGATCGCAAGACGCCGGAGAAGCCGGACAAAAATGAACCGGAACCGCCGGACAAGACGAAGAACATCGTGCAGTGGCAGGTCGACATCGCCTTCAAAAAAGAACAGGAACGCCTCAAGATTCCCTCGAATCCGCAACAATGGTAAATTAATTTAATTTCGAGAATTGCACGTCATGTTAATCGTTTAGGAACATCCTGCAGGTCCGCCATTGGGTCCAGTGGGCCGTCAGGCAGTTCAACCTTCCCAACTTGAAGCTGTCCGATTGGTCGATGAACGGCGAAGATTTGTACAAACTGACGTTGCCGGAGTTTCAAAAATTGGTGCCCAACGACCCGGGCGACGTGTTTTGGACGCATCTGGAGTTGCTCAGGAAAATGGACGTCGTCGGTGACTAATTTTAATTATCGATTGAACTGATTTGACTCGAATGTGAATTTGCAGCGATAATACGGCATGAGCCGTGCGAGGACGGCGTGAAGAGGCAGCAACCGAAGCTCATGAAACAAAACAAGGTAAATTAAATAATTATGACGAACGTCGTTGTTCATAAAGTTTGACTTAGGTCAGCAGGATTATTACGAATTACACGTCGCCGGTCAGATACTTCGACACTATAGGAACGGCGGTGGGGACGAGGAACGGCAACAACGGACAAATACAACTCTGGCAGTTTTTGCTGGAGCTGTTGACGTGCAAGGAATACAAAAGTGTCATTCATTGGCTCGGTAAGCTGGGTTAGTCGCTGTTCATGATTTATTTACAATCTTCATTGCATGGGTGTGTTCTCACACGTGGTCTTAGACATGAAATTTAATGATTTAAAGCGAATTAGGACAACTGTGTGTATAAAATCGTCGCCTTGCAGGTGACGAGGGCGAGTTCAAGCTGAGCAACCCCGAGATCGTTGCGCAGTTGTGGGGCGAGCGAAAGAACAAACCGACGATGAATTACGAAAAGTTGTCGCGGGCGTTGCGGTACTACTACGACGGGGACATGATCTCCAAGGTTCACGGGAAACGCTTCGTTTACAAGTTTGTCTGCGATTTGAAACAGCTGTTGGGGTACAGCGCCGTCGAGCTGGCTAACTTGGTTAATTTCGGGAATCCAAAAAGGGAGGAATACTAGCCGAGCGAACTATCGCGAAAATGTGTGCGATTAAAGTTTTGTATTTTAAAAGTTTTTTATTCGTTCAGGTTGAAAATGTTGCCTCATTTAAAAATAGGGACATTTTATAAAATACCCGCGACTTTTAATGTGTTGGCTGCAATGGCGGGTTATGATAATCGCAAAATAGGGATTTTTATAAAATAATTGACATTTAATGTGTTGGCTGCAATGACTGTCACGATGACGCTTCGTGAAAATCGCAAGATAATTCGCAATCTCGAACTGATAATCTCGCGCGTTTGAATAACGTACGTAAGATGTTCGGCGATTCGACGGCGATAAAACATGATTCTTCGTCTGAGGTTGAGGTACAAATATCTGTGCGCCGTCGTCGTCTTCGTCGCGCTGTATTTGGTCCTGCTGGTGAGTTTTCCGCGCCTATTTTGCACGTTTCCTTCACGATCAAATTGCAGTTCGCCGATCGACTGGAAACGAAACGATGCGTCGAAGAGGAGCCCGTGGACGTCGTGTACACCTGGGTGAACGGCTCGGATCCCGCGTTTACGCGCGACTTGGAGAAATTCGTGGCCAAGAGGACCGGGTTAGGTGATCACGGCCGTTCCCGATACACCGACCGATACGAACTGAAATTTTCTTTGAGGTAAGTCCACTTTTCGTAGTTTGTGATGAATTAGTTATATAGTAATGAGATCGTTGATCTTGACGTCGTTAAAAAGTGACATGTGAGGTTATGTTGTACATGCGTATGGGACAAAAACGTCGCATGATTTTCCACGAAATCTCACGATTTTATATATGAATTAATTTTCAATTTGAAACAAAAAATTAAATTAAATAATGACAATAAATACTCCAAATTTTTTATTCCCAGATCGTTGGAGAAGTACGCGCCGTGGATAAGGAACGTCTACATCGTCACAAACGGGCAGATCCCCTACTGGCTGAACCTCGACAGCAGGCGGGTGTTCGTCGTCACCCACGCGGAAATTTTTCCGGATTCGAAGGACCTGCCGACGTTCTCGAGCCCGTCCATCGAGACGCATCTGCACAGGTACGCGCGCGCCTGTCGTCCTTCTCCGACGCCCGACCAACACCAAGTTTTTCTTTTCAGAATTCCGGGAATTTCCAAACGATTCTTGTATTTCAATGACGATGTTTATTTAGGTGCGCCGGTGTATCTCGATGATTTCGTGACGCCGAGCCGGGGGCACTTGCTCTACATGGAGTACCCCATGCAGAGCTGCGCCGAGGACTGCTTCTGGATTTACGTCCACGACGGTTATTGCGACGCGGAATGCAATAATGCGGATTGTCAGATGGACGGGGGAGATTGCGACTTAAATCAGGACGTAAGTTTGTTTAATTTTATTGTGTCACAAATTAAATTTCTTATACTCGCACACAAGAGTATTTATGCAATTGACTTTATCAACGTTGCAAAGAAATAATTGATTTTGTGTTAGAATTTTATAATTTTTTTTTCTTCAACACTTTATTATTTTTTTAGCTGCCGCTCAACACCGAACATCATTTAGTATTAAACAACAACCAAAGCGACTTCCAGCCATCGTACTTATACCTAACAAACTCTAGTCAAGCAAAACACGACTTACAACCGAAAAACGCGAGCGATCTCCTCTCCCGCCTCTCCGATCCCTTCGCCTCGAACCTGACCGCCATCGTCGAAAAGCACAACGAAGCGACCCTCAAGCTCGACAAGCTCAAACGCCGCAAAAAAAAGAAACCGGGCGCCCGGAATCTGCGATCGAAAACGAGCAAGTCGTTCGACGCCTACCAAGAGTCGCTGCGGCACACGAACCGAGTCTACAACACGCGGTTCGGTTTCGTGCCGCGCTACGTCCCTGCCCACATGCCGTTTCTGGTGGACGTCGAGATAATGCGCGAGCTCCAGGCGGAGTTCCCCGAAGAATTCGCGGCCACTTCGTCCAATCGCGTTCGTGCCAAGAACGACATGCAGTTCGCCTTCAGCTACTTCTACTACATTTACCACAAACGGGTTGAAGTTACCATTGGCGACATATTCGACGCGTTCGACACCGACAAATCCGGGTACGTTTGCGACCGTCGAAACGTCGAGCGTTAAAACGTCGTAATTTCAGGACGTGGTCCGATCGGGAGATTCGCACGTTGCTGACGAGAATATACGAACTGCCGCTTAACAACGTGAGCGTGGACGAGTTCGACGCGCTGTTGGGCGACTGCTCGAAGCGCGCGGTGTACCCGGAAGTTTCTACGCCGGAATATGAGAGGTACATTGACTCGACGCTTGTAAGTTCAAAAAATCACCTTGATCGTTTGGAACCTCGCCGGTTTGTATTTATCGGCGCTTTGTTTCCAGCCGACGATTTCCAAAGAGCTCGTGGTGAACTGCAACGACGTCCGTCACATCTTGCGCCGAAATTTCGGCTACAAACAAAAATACGACTTCGAGTTGATCAGGAACGTGACGAAGTACGTCACTTTCGAGATGATCCGGTCCGATGTGCAGCCGACGATCGCGAAGTTGGACAAAATTCGACGCAACCCGAAGTAAATCGAATTGTTCGGCGAGGCGGGGAGTTTGTCGTAATTGCGTTTCGTTGCAGGAAATTCGTCTGCTTGAACGACAACATGGTGCACAATAGGAACAGCTCGACGATCAACGCCATCTGGTACGATTTTTACCTGAGCGTGTTTCCGATTCCCAGCGAGTTCGAGCTGCCGACGGAGTACAGAAATCGATTCCTGCACGTGGACGACTTGAAGTTTTACCACACGAAGATGAAGCTGTTTGTTTATTTTTCTGTGATTGTCACGGTGTACGTGACCATCGCCGTCATGTGCAAGAACAACGTTTTTTTTGTTATACGGAATAAACTTTTTTGTTGACGAAATGTTTGGATTTAATTACGAGAAAGTCTCCATTTTTCCAGAGTCCACGGCCGGACAAACCATCCCAACCCAACCCAACCCAATCTTGTGAAAGTAATAATCTGTTGAACTAGCGAAAGGACTTACCGTAATATAAATCACCACTTTTTAAATTCCTGTAGATCACACGTTAACTAATGAATGAAATATATTTTTTTATTAGTTTGTTCTCAATTGACGACTGAAAAGTCGAAATTCATTAACAATAAAGGAAAGCGAGTATGTCACGTTTTCAATTGCTTCCAAATACATTTTTTTGCATAAATTAAATCATGTTTAGAATATAACTATTAACTGAATATTTCAATGTGACCTTAAATTCTGTAATAAAATTGTGTTTTGTTGTGTCGCACCAAAGATTGTTTTGTTGTGAAGCATTTGTCGCAAACTCCACATATGTAATTCTTTTCTCAATTGTGTGTTTTGGCGTGTTGTGCTAAATGCAGTTCTGTTACGAAACATTTGTTGCAAACTTCACATTTACAATTTCTTTCTCTGACGTGTATTTGGACATGTCTCGTTAAAACCTTTTTTCTTGTGAAACACTTGTCGCAAACTTCACATTTGTAATTTCTTTCTGCGCTGTGTATTTTGGCGTGATATACTAAACACCGTTTTGTTTTGAAGCATTTGTCGCAAACTTCACATTTGTGATTTCTTTCTTCGCTGTGTACTGCGATGTGTTCTACCAAACTCGCTTTTGTTGCTAAGCATTTGCCGCAAACTTCGCATTTGTGATTTCTTTCTTCGCTGTGTATTGCGGCGTGTTCTGCTAAATACCGTTTTGTTCTGAAGCATTTGTCGCAAACTTCGCATTTGTAATTTCTTTCTTCACTGTGTATTTCGACGTGTAGCGCCAAATTTCGTTTCGTTCTGAAACGTTTGTCGCACACTCCACATTTGTAATTTTTTTTTCCGCTGTGTGTTGTGGCGTGTTCTGCTAAACACCGTTTCGTTTTGAAGCGTTTGTCGCAAACTTCACATTTGTGATTTCTTTCTTCGCTGTGTATTCCGACGTGTAATTCCAAACGAGACTTTGTTCTGAAGCGTTTGTCGCAAACTTCGCATTTGTAGTTTTCTTCTCCGCTGTGTATTTTGACGTGTTTCACTAAACACCGTTTTGTTTTGAAACGTTTGTCGCAAACTTCACATTTGTGATTTATTTCTTCGCTGTGTATTCCGACGTGTAGCGCTAAGTCATACTTTGTTCTGAAGCACGTGTCGCAAACTTCACATTTGTGATTTCTTTCTTCGCTGTGTATTCCGACGTGTCTCGCCAAACGATACTTTGTTCTGAAGCGTTTGTCGCAAACTTCGCATTTGTAGTTTTCTTGTCCGCTGTGTATTTTGACGTGGTCTACTAAACACCGTTTTGTTTTGAAGCGTTTGTCGCAAACTTGACATTTGTGATTTATTTCTTCGCTGTGTAGTCCGACGTGTAGCGCTAAGTCATACTTTGTTGCGAAGCACTGGTCGCAAACTTCACATTTGTAGTTTCTTTCTCCGCCGTGTATTTTCGCGTGTACTACTAAATACCGTTTTATTTTGAAACGTTTGTCGCAAACTTCGCATTCGTAATTTCTTTCTCCGCTGTGTATTTTGAGGTGTCCCGATAGATACCGTTTCGATAAGAAGGATTTATCGCAAATTTCGCACTTGTGATTTCTTTCTTCGCTGTGTGTTTCGACGTGTCGTGCCAAATACAGTTTGGTTTTGAGGCGTTTGTCGCAAACTTTACATTTGTAATGAATTTTTCTGTTGTGCATTTTCATGTGTCTCTGAAGAAATTCCTCCGTCGAGAATGATTTCGTGCAAACGTCACATTCGTGGTTTCCTCCATCGCGCGTAAAATCTTCCGTTTGGAAAATCGCGGTACCGAGCTCACCTCGACTTTTTTCTACGGCGCGTAAATTCATTTCCTCCGACGCAAATTTTCTCGTTTCGGAATTCGACGGATCGTCATCGTCGAGGTCCAACTTAATCCTGATGTCATCGGCTGCGATTCCAACGTGTGAAACTTCGTATTTCTCTTCCTTGACGGTAGCGACACATTCCATTTTCTTTCGGTCAACATCGACGGGAGAATATAAAGGCCGCAGTTTTGGGAACAAAGTCGTACATTCTACCGGTTCGGATTTTACTTCGACAATCGAATTTAAATCGTTCACGTCAATCTCCTCCATTTTATCTGCGGAAAATATTTAAGTAAACGTACCTTTCTTAGCGTGCGAGCACAAATGTCGGATTAAGCGATCGTCAACAAAAAGCGACAGTTAATTAAGTGAGATTTCAGACCTTTTTTGGCTACCCTTTAACTTTTTTGAGACTGTTCCAATTACAGCTTTTTCACTCCCAATAAATTTTGTAAAAAGAAAGTGTTGCCTAGTGGACGTTTGTGCAGGATTACAAATACTTCTGTTACTAGTTGCATTGTTTACAAAAACCAGATTGCTTGGAAATATGAACTACAAAACTTTGAAATCAGTACAATGTACGTACCTATTAAAGTGTTTCCTAAACTGCACATTGCTTTAGCTCTATTCTATTTGTGGAAAATGGTAAACTTGGGCGAAGCTTCACTGCCATAGATACAGTAAGTGAATACAATGCAAATTACCAAGATGGCGGGTGAAAAAACAGAGCCTCTCGTGGCGACTGAGGCATTAACATTATACCACTTCTCCTATCTGATTGACTGCTTTAGTTCACGAACGTCACTGGCAGATGTCATCGCGGTCTGCAATTAACTACAATAGCTATTGGTTAAAGCAATCACGTGGTACTTTTCCGCCATGATGTTGCCAACATCTGCGTTGTTTACGTGTAATTGCGACGTATTTTAAATTGCGTTTTTTGCGTTTGTTGTTATTAGTTAATAAGAAGACAGTTCTTTTCGGAACGTTATTGCTAGATTAAAACTCATTTGGGTTGGGTTGATTCGTGGTTAGATACAAATTTATTTGAGTTAACCTCGTGAAGCAAAATAATTTAACCTAACCTAAAATTGTTTCAGTGTAATAAAACGCCAGGTTGTGCGTTGGAACAGAGCCGACAGAGGATTTCTCACGAAACGTTTTCCCAAAAATCCCTTACAAAGAAAGCAATGGGAAATTAAGGTGCGAGGGAAGGGTCGATTCCGTCGGACACCTCATGTCCTCGTGAAGTAAAAATTACATCAAACAAAAATAGCTAAAATTTTACATGTTGTCTTTTATTGGTTCATTTTAGCCTGACTCGTGGGAAAAAACTAGAGTGGATGGCGCACGGATATTGAAATATAATGCTGTTAACACCGTTTTGTAAAGAAAAATATAAACGCAAGGCACCGAAACATTGATCTTTGACATTTACGAAGCTTTACATTTTCCTTTAGTACGTCATCTGAAATACAATACAATTTTACATAAATACATAAAATTATTTACTCAAATATTGGGTTTTAATAACGTGGAGAATACGCTTACCTTTGCGATGATTTCTCAGACTACGGAGATGTCGAAAATTTTCGGCAACGCGCGCAATTTCTTCGCCTGCTCCCGCTTTATTATGTGCTCGACCATTTTGTTCATCCTTTTAGTTCATCACGGTAAAAAGAAGTGAATCGTTATCCCAAAGACACAGGTTTCGTTTTTATTATTTTAGTTGATGTTTCTTTAATTGTAGCCTTTAAGATACGGAATATTACAATTAAAATCGTTTAATTCAATTAACTACTTTGAAGGGATAAGAGACAAATTGAAAAATAAATTAATTAAACAATAATTGAGATAATTTAATAAAATTTCAATATGCAATTCTTACCATTGTCAATCTCCAATTTCTCTACTTTTACGAACGCAACAACCTCCTCCTTAATCAATCCTTTCTCAACGTCGCACGGACATTTTCGCAAACACACGTTTTCTTCCGAAAACTCATTTCCTTCTTCCTCGTGCATTCCGACGTGTTTCAAAAGATTCTGTTTCGACGCAAAGCGCTTCGCGCAAACCTCGCACTTGTAATTCCTCTCGCCCGAGTGCACTTTCGCGTGATCCGACAGATCGGGTATCGTCGCAAAGCGTCCGCCGCAAATTTCGCACTTGTAGTTCCTCTCGTCGGTGTGCTCCGTCATGTGAGTCCACAGACTGTTTTTCGTCGCAAAGCGTTTCGTGCACGATCCGCACTCGTAACTTCTCGCGCCCGTGTGCGTCTTCATGTGTCGCAGGAGGTTCTGCTTCGTTATGAAGCGCTTCGTGCAAACCTCGCACATGTAGTTTCTCTCGCCGGTGTGGATCTGCGTGTGCGTCGACAGTCTCTGCTTCGTCGTGAAGCGCTTCGCGCAAATCTCGCACTCGTGGTTTCGGTTGCCGCCGTGTATTTTCGCGTGGTACGACAGGTACTTTTCCGTCGTGAAGCGTTTCGCGCAGATCTCGCACTCGTGGTTCCTTTCGCCGGTGTGCAACTTCACGTGATTCGACAGTTCGTGTATCGTTATGAAGGATTTGGCGCAAATTTCGCATTTGTAATTTTTCTCGTGGACTTTCACGTGCGTCAATAAATTGCTTCGCGTTTTGAAACGTTTCGTGCAAATTTCGCAATTGAAGTTTCTTTCGCTGGTGTGTATTTGCAGGTGATTTAAAAGATTTTGTTTGGCGGTGAAACATTTCGAGCAAGTTGCGCATTGGTAGTTTTCGTCGCCCGTATGATTCGCTTCGCCGTTGTGCGCTCTTAAGTGCGTCGATAAAATAGTTTTCGTCTTGAAACACTTTGAGCACACTTCGCACTGGTAATTTCTTTCGTCGGTGTGCAGTCTTGCGTGAATCGACAAAATACTTCTCGTTTTAAACCGTTTCGTGCAAATCTCGCACTTGTAGTTTCTCTCGCTCGTGTGTATTTTCGTATGTCTCGATAGATCGCTTTTCGTCACAAAGCGTTTCAAGCAGACGTCGCACTTGTAGTTTCTTTCACCGGTGTGTATTTTCGCGTGGTTCCACAGACACTGCTTCGTGTTGAAGCGTTTCGGGCAGACCTGGCACCTGTAGCTCCGTTCGTTCGTGTGTATCCGCATGTGCGTCGTCAAATTGCCTTTTATCCTGAAACACTTCGTACAAATTTCACACCTGAAGTTCCTTTCACCCGTGTGCGTCATCGCATGTTCGAGCAACCCACGCTTCATTACAAAACATTTACCGCAGACTTTACACTTGTAATTTTTCACGCCCGTGTGTATCGTCGTGTGATACGACAGGTGTTGCTTCGTCGTGAAGCGTTTCGCGCAAAAATCGCACTTGTAATTGTAAGTCGATTCGCCGGCGTGCACTTGCAGGTGCGTCGACAGATACTGCTTCGTCGTGAAGCGTTTCGTGCAAACTTCGCATTTATAGTTACGCTCGCCGGTGTGTATTTTCGCGTGTGCCAGCAAATACTGTTTCGTGGCGAAGCGCTTCGCGCAAGTCTCGCACTCGTGGTTCCTTTCGGCGGTGTGCGTTTTCGCGTGGGCCGACAGGTATTTCTTCGTGGTGAAACGTTTCGCGCAAACTTCGCACGCGTGATTTCTCTCACCTGTGTGTATCTTCAGGTGTTTCGATAGGTGCTGCTTCGTTTTGAAGGACTTGCCGCAAATTTTGCACGAATTCGTCGATTTTTCTTCGATTAGTTCCTCGTTGCCACCTGACGGGTCATCGCTGAGATCGAACTTCATTTTTATGTCATCGCATCCGATTCCGACGCTTGAAATGGTTTGTGGTGTGTCGACGGTGTCGAGTTTTATTTCCTCCGTCGCGTCAGGACCATATTCCTCTTTTTTTATCGCAACGGCGTTTTCGACGTTTGGATATGCGTACGGAGATTCGAATTCTGTTGGTTCGAGTTTTACTTCGTTGATTGTGTAGTTGGAGTCGTATATGTCGGTCGCCATTTTTATTGTGTTACAGATGTCGGCTGAAAAAACAAACAATTAATCATCAATTAATCAAATAAAATTAGTTGCATTTTTGCCAATGCACAAGAATGGTGGAAAACAAACAAAAACGCGTTAAAAACATATACAGCGATATTTTCTTACCAAATTTTTGACAAGAACAGAGCAAATTCAAAAGACGACAATAAATGCAGTGTCGCCAATAACTTAACAACGACATTCCCTAAGCGTAAGATTTTTTTTCATTTAACTTATTTAATGTGAACAAACGTGTTTGTAATTCAAATTAAAAAATTGGGATATAAATAAAGTTAATATCTAATTCAACCTAACCTAACTAAACTATGCCATCATTCTAATATTATTGTTTATTTCATATTGCTTTCCTCAACAGTTGTCTAACCTGTTTTTTATGATTGTGTTGGCAATCGCCTAACGCAGCGATGAATATTACTCCCATGTATATTTCTGTGCAAATACATTGAACCTAACCTAATAGTAAATTTATTAGTAGATAGGTTTTACTAAAAATCTTTGAATTTATTGCACTTTTCTTTCAAAAATGTTAATGTTGTTTTATGACAGAGGAACAGCAACTTATTCTGCAATAATGTTATTGTGAGAGAAAGAAATTAAAGTTAAATTTTTCAACTTATCAAATAAAACCTTCACCTCCAACGGGTGTCCTGTACCAGTTCGATGAGTGCTTAACGCAGTTTTGAAAGCTCGAATTTGGTTGGCATTGTTTCAATTATGCACGTGAATTTTATATTGCGTAGGGTAAAAATAAACCCAACCCGACCCGACCCAACACAACCCAATCCAACCCAACCTGACCAGAACAGACCCCACCCAACCCAATCTGACCTGACCTGACCCAACACAACGGCAGTCGAATTAAAACAAACAACCACGTGAGCAAAAACGAAAAGAAAACGGAAAAACAAGCGTAAAAAAACCAAAAGCCAAATTACAATAAATTCATTGGTTTCATCAGAGTTTGGATCATTAACGGTGACATCTTTGGGTATTTTTTGCACATACTCGAGACGGTGAAACAAATCCAGTTTGAGACAAAGAAAACAAAATTTAACTATTAATCGCTGCAAAATATTTGCAATTTGGATTTAAGTTTGGGTTGGGTTTGGTTTGGTTTGGTTGGGTTGGGTTGATTTCTTCAAATTTTTTCTTGAAAAATATATGGTGTAACAGTATATTTTAATTGGGTTACGAACTAATCCAAAATCAACCCAATTACAACACTCACCGTAATTCACATTCTGCAAACGGTCGTTGTTTTGATTTCATTTGTTACAGTCGCCATCAGCAAGAATGGAAATAATAGTTCGTATTGAGGACAATTGATTTGGAAAGCCTCGTGACTAATATAAATATCTCGAGGGCTGCAAATGCTAACTAATACTTAGATATTATGTCGTCGTTTCGTCTTCCTTGATTATAATCTCACTGTTAAATTTTTGCCATAAATCAACAATTTCTGTTGATTTTGGTTTCTCCTCGGTAATATATCCATCATTTGTATCCGTCGACACTTCTCTTTCCACAGTACCTATAAACAAAAAAATTAAAAATGTAAAATCACTTATTTTATTGAAAAAGCTGAATTAACAGCTCACACTGATTAATTAACAATTATAATAATTGCAGCATTAAAAAGTTAAAGCGTACATAATGCGAAATGAAACAAAATCGATGCAACTCTCACCGTAATCGTCCTCCAACTTTTCAATTTTGACGAACGTAACAACCTCTTCCTTAACCAATCTTTCTTCAATCTTACCACGAACGTCATTAAATTTTTGTACATGTTCTTCTTGCCAGTGCGTAATTAATTCGTTTTCTTCAACGTGTATCTTCACATGTTCCAAAAAACTTTGTTTCGTTGCAAAGCACTTATTACAAACTTCACACACATTACGTTCATCGACGTGCATCTTCGAGTGATCCAACAAACCGCGTTTCCTTAAAAAACACTTTCCGCACACCTCACACTTGTGATTCGTCTCGCCGGTGTGCACCTTCACGTGATTCGACAGATCGCGTTTCGTTATGAAGCTTTTCGTGCAGACGTCGCACTTGTAGTTTCTCTCGCCGGTGTGCGTCTTCACGTGATTCGACAGATCACGTTTCACGACGAATCGTCTCGCGCAAACATCGCACTTGTAATTTCTTACGCCGGTGTGCACCGTCGTATGAGTCGAAAGATTGCTTTTCGTCGTAAACGATTTCGCGCAAATCTCGCACTTGTAATTCCTCTCGCCCGTGTGTATCCTCGCGTGAACCGACAGGTACTGTTTCGTCGTGAAGCGCTTCGCGCAAACTTCGCACTCGTGATTTTTCTCGCCGGTGTGTATCCGCGAGTGATTCGAAAGACTTTGCTTCGTCGTGAAACGCTTCGTGCAAATTTCACATTTGTAACGTGCCTCGTACGCACCCGCGTGAGCTTTCATATGATTCGTTAAATCGCTTTTCGTCACAAAATACTTAGCGCAAATTTCGCACGCGTGATTTTTTTCACCTCCGTGTACCGCCATGTGAGACGATAAATGTGCTTTCGCTTGGAAGCGCTTCGTGCAAATCTCGCACTTGTAATTACGTTCGCCGGTGTGCGTTTTCAAATGTTGCATAAGATTTTGTCTCGTTACAAAACGTTTCGTGCAAATTTCGCACACGTGACGTCTTTCGCCGCCGTGCATTTTTACGTGCCTCGATAGATCGCTTTTCGTTATGAAACGCTTCGCGCAAATCTCGCACTCGTGATTCCTCTCGCCCGTGTGTATCTTGACGTGATCCGAAAGGTGCTTCTTCGCCGTGAAACGTTTCGCGCAAACCTCGCACTTGTACTTTCTCTCGCCGGTGTGCGTCTGGACGTGGTTCGCCAGGTACTGCTTCGTCGTGAAGCTTTTCTCGCAAGCGCCGCACTTGTAGTTTCTTTCACCGGTGTGTATTTTCGCGTGGTTCCACAGACACTGTTTCGTGTTGAAGCTCTTCGTGCACGTTTGGCACTTGTAACTGCGTTCGTTGCTATGTATCCGCAAATGAGTCGACAAATTGCCTTTCACTCTAAAACATTTACCGCAAACGTCGCATTTGTAATTTCTCTCGCCGGTGTGACTCACCGCGTGCTTCAACAGTTCGCCTCTCGTTATGAAACGTTTCGTGCAAATCTCGCACCGGTGGTTCCTCTCGCCCGTGTGTATTTTGACGTGGTTCGACAGGTGCTGCTTCGTCGTGAAGCGTTTCGTGCAAACTCGGCACTCGTGATTGTAATTTCTTTCGCCGGCGTGTATTTGCGAGTGCGTCGACAAATACTGTCTGGTCGTGAAGCGTTTCTTGCAAATTTCGCACGCGTGCTTTTTAACACCCGCGTGTGTTTTCGCGTGGTTCGAAAGGTAGAGTTTCGTCGCGAAGCGTTTCGCGCAAATTTCGCACTCGAAGTTCCTCTCGTCGGTGTGTATTTGCAAGTGGGTCGATAGATACTGCTTGGTCGTGAAGCGCTTCGTGCAAATTTCGCATTCGTAGTTTCTTTCGCGGTTCGTTGGGTGTGGTTTGATTTCGTGTTTCAAGTCAATCGGTGACATTTCTTCATTACGGCGTGAATTTGACAAATTATCATCGCCGAGATCCAACTTAATTTTTATGTCACTACATCCACTTCCAATATTTGAGACATCTTTCGTCACACCAACGGCATCGACTTTTATTTCTGTCAGCAGATCGGAAACACATTCTTCTTTCTTTACGACAGCAGTTTCTATTGTTTTGCGAGGTTCATGGTGAAGCTGTGGTTTTGGAGTTAAAGTTGCAAATTTTGTCGGTTCAGGTTTTACTTCGCTGGCTGTGACGTTGAAATCGTAAATGTGGGTCGCCATTTCTTCTACGGAAAAATGTTATAATATTGTTTCCTTTTGACATTGAATTTTCAAATAAATATCATAACCAAGGATCCCATAACATTGGACAACTAATGTTTCAGATAGTTTAATCCCACTATATGCGAGTTTCGTTTAATATTAGTTTGCTCCTCTTCAAGGACGACATTAAGACTAGAGATAACTAATTGTTTCCATTATTTACAAACATAATTTACATTTGCTTCTACAAGCTGAAAAAACAAATATGTTAGATGACAGTACACAACATACATGAATGCAGCACCATTAACCATTTAACAATAAAATTCCCTATGCGAGCGCGAAATTCCCTAGTTTATTTCTTTAATTTAGTTCAAAATATTTTATTCGTTTACGAATTACTATACGCAAAAAGCTTTTTGATTATTTTAATTCATTGCCTATTAACCGTCGAAATTAAAATTTTTAGGCAAACATTTTTTAATCAAATCTTAAATTCCAAACAATCAACATAACCTACACTTACGTCTCGTTCCTTTTTCAAAGCAACCCATGATTTAATTAATCGCCGTTTCAGACGCAAAATCGATGGATACGTCAAATTTCGAGGTGATTTGCCGCACGTGCTTAAAACAGGGCGCGCTGAGATCGTTGTTCGTGGAGCACAAGCGATATTCGAAGAGATTTTCCGAGATGTTGGGTTACTGCGCGTCCTTGAAGGTAAGCGACTTCGACATCGTTCAATGAACGCACTAATCGCAGCCACGCAGGTCGACGCGGATGACGACTTACCGAAGAACATATGCAAACGTTGCGTCACGATCTTGACGACGTTGTACAAGTTCAAACAGAACATTCTGGACAACGACCGCAAATTGAGAAAAATCGCCGCAGGGACGAAAATACCCGTAGACGTAAAAAGCGAAGCGTTGGACGTCGATTACAAAAATTCCGAGCCGCAAGAATATTACGATAAGAAATACATACACTTTCTCGCAGATTGCGGTAACGAGGCGATAAATGCAAGTGGAGCTCAAGCCGAAGTTTCAGATCAAACAGGCGAACTCAAAGCCGCGAAGCAATCGGCGCAAAAAGACGAAATCGACGAACAATCACCCGACAGATCGAAAAATTCAATTGGTTTATACGACGACGCAAATCCTATATACGGGCAGCGTCAGAAATCACGTCTGTCGAAAAAGTACCAGTGCGAAGTGTGCGGGAAGATATTGAGCTGTCACAGCAATTTGGTGCAACACATTCGGCATCACACCGGCGAGAAGCCTTACGGTTGCGATTTGTGCGAAAAGAAATTCGCCAGAGCCGAACACCTCAACATACACCGAAGGATACACACAGGTGAGTTTCCGAACCGCTTTTTTAATAAAAAATTCACGTGCCCCCATTTGTCTCCAGGCGAGCGGCCGCACTCCTGCTCGATCTGTTCCAAACGCTTCGTCCAGTTCGCGGCGCTAAAGGCCCACCTCCGCGTCCACAGCGGCGAACGTCCGCACACGTGCACGATCTGCGGAAAATCCTTCGGCCAGTCGGTCAGTCTGACGTACCACACCCGCACGCACACCGGCGAGACTCCGTTCAAATGCTCCATCTGCGACAAGGGCTTCGCCCATTCGGGAAACTTGAACATTCACATGCGGTTCCACCTCAACGAGCGACCGTTCGCCTGCAACGTGTGTCCGCGGCGGTTCGTCACGAGTTCGCACCTCACCGTGCACGTCAAACAGCACAACGGCGACAAATCGCACAAGTGCAAGACGTGCGGGAAGGCCTTCGTTCGAGGGGAACACCTGAAAGATCACCTTGTCATACACACGGGGGAGAAGCCGCACGCGTGCCGGTTGTGTCCCAAACGATACACGCAGAGCAGCCACCTCAATCGACACATGAAGACTCACAGACGCGTTCCCGCTTTGCTTGCACTTTAATCGAGTTTTATTTAATAAAGTCGATCGATTTTACTAACTACGTTGTTTTCTGTTTAACACCAGTTGGATTCAAATGTGATTGGAAATTTTTTCGGCACTAACCAACCTCCAAATCTAAATTCAAAAAAAGACTTGCGTGAGCAGGATACACGAAAGTACATTAGCTACAAACCAATATTTTAATTAAATTTTCAACCTGAATTTGCAATGGATTCGATTTTTTTTCCTTGTTATTTACGTTCATCGACAATTCTAAAACTACAAAATAAATCGTTCAAACTTTGACAGTTTTTTCATACTCGGTGCCGATAAATTTAATTTTCTTAGGTTGCATCCCGATTCGCAAAAACGTGGACCAATCGCGAGTCGCCAACTAAAGTACGTTATCGTTCCCACAAGAGCTATTTTAAATGACAACGTGTAGTACAAATTCGATCACTTGAACGAAAACGGAGAATCCACAGCACAAATTTAGTCAGTATTCACTCAGGTAAACCAACGCGTATATTTACAACAGCTGTTGTTCACGACCCGCCGATAAAATAACCTAACTCGCGATTTTTCAGGTTATTATAATCCAATGGATCTACAAGTAGTTTTTCTAGTATGTTTCGCGTGTCTGGCGGCCGTGGAGGCCCTAAAACCGGGCGACTGCGAAGGTAAATTGCACCAATTAAAAAAAAAATAACCACCAATTAACCCAAATTGTTTCAGTTTGCATAAAAATATTAGATAAATTTTCCGCGACGCTGTCCGACGACGTTAAATCGAACCCGAAGAAGATCGAGGCGGCGTTCAAGGAATTCTGCAAAGGAGCGCGCAACAAAGACAACAGATTCGTAAGTACCCGCGTACCCGCTGTCCGTTTCCGATCGTTCAACCCGTCAAATTTTAGTGTTACTACCTGGGCGGACTGGAGGAGAGCGCGACGGGCATCCTCGGCGAGATATCCAAGCCGCTTTCGTGGTCGATGCCGTCGGAAAAAATCTGCGAGAAACTGAAGAAGCAGGACAGCCAAATCTGCGAGCTGCGCTACGACGTCGAGATCGACCTGAAGACCGTCGACCTCAAGAAGCTCAAGGTGAGGGACCTGAAGAAGATCATCAACGACTGGGGCGAGGACTGCCAGGGATGTCTCGAAAAGTCCGACTTCATCCAGCGAATAGAGGACCTGAAGAGCGTGCACACCGAACTGTAACTTTTCGATAAGTGTAGGTGCAATGGTTTTTTTCGGTCGCCGCGAAGTCGTCGATTGAAATTCTCATCCTGTGGGCATTTATTTTATCGTCGTCTATCCCCCCATTTTTGTGATTGCATGTGAATGATGCGTAGTTAATTGTTTATTATGGTATTTATAAATTACTAATAAAGATTTGTAATAAATTGTTGCGTATTTGACGTTTGAGAATTTACGATTTTTATCGTTGGCGACATCTACCGGCGGTAATAAATTGCCAGTGTAGTAGGCAACTACTTTATCTACATGAAAAGGTAAAGAAGTTACCTACCACATCGGTAATTTATCGTACTTCCTGTTATCGCCGGGAGATGTCGCCAAAAACTAATAATACGTGAATTGTGTCATCAATCAACAATATATCGCATTTTTGCGAGTTGTGTTAAATGTCAACAGATTATTTAGTTGTTATGTGGTACGTACCAATTATATTATTATTATTGTTATTGTTGTGCGACTGTCATCTTTGTTGGCAGATGTAGAAACAAACCCAATTACAAGTCAAGGTTAATTAGCGTGCGAAAAACATCGACGCCGTGGGTCGGAGCGTTAGCGCGTTGGCTTAATAAACCGAGCCTCGATACGACGATGGTTCGATCCCGACGGTCCGCCCGGACGAAAAAAAAACCCAAACAAATTTTATTTATTAGATGGTTTACGCCGCCAAAACGTTTATCAGATCGATCAAGCGTTTCAAATTATTTGCGAATACAAAATTCTTCCAAGAACAGCAAAAAACAAATAAATAAATTAAAAAAAAAATACCAAAGCAAAAATTTAAAATTAAATTAATTTATTTGAAACTGAAATCAAACAAAGTAACAAAAATCAGCGTTCAAACTCCGAATAGAATTAACACAAACACACAAGATTTCGTTCGTATCGGTTTTGCTTTTCTTCGTACAACAAACGATGCGTTTCGCAGCTCATGAGTCACTCACACCTGCAGCTCGGCGGGCCCCTGCAAATTAAACAAACGCCGCTTAATTAACCAAACGTTTCCCCGACGTCAATCAGCGTCACCGCAATCACCGAAATCATTCATCAAACAAACCAACGGCAATTGCAAACGACCAATTAGCGCCCGACCTTCGGACCAATTCTCCACATCTCTAAGTTCAATTTGCAATTAGCTTTGTTGCAGACAACGTCCGTACATAAAAAATACGGCCGCGCTCGTTTCGCGAGATGCGCGAGCCCGGGGCCTATTCCTTGATCGATCGATCTCAATGTCGTTTGAAATAATATTTATATTTAATTCATTACGACGCAAATCTATTTCGATTAAAAATTCACAATTAAATAATTAAACTATTTCACTATTTCAACAAAATTTTGTACTAATCTCAGTCCGCCGAATAGAAATCAAGAAGCCACGCCTCTCGAATTTACGAACGTCAACGTACAAATCAATAAAACCAGAGAAGGCAGTAATATGTTCCGAGATTCAGAAATAAATCTCGGAACCAATAAAACAAATTCTATCCAAACGAGGGCGGGGCTTATAAATTCGAGAGGCGTGGCTTCGAAACATATTCGCCGGACAAACTATAGCGACACACATCGACGACACCGTTTCATCGAGGGCGGGGCGAAACTACTAAAATCGCACATTCGTTGAAACGTCCCGTATTGTTATTCTTCTTCGTCGCGTGACATTGAATCGCAAACGTTTTCCCGAGACCTTTAACTTCCATTTCCGATGCCCTCGCGGTCAATTGATCGATCGTCCGGAGGTTTCGCGAACCTTCGACGGGCGAATCGCAACGCGATACGGTATTGCGATCGCACGCTGGGTCGCTTCGTTCCGACGAGCAGGAAAAAAACCGACGACGACTCGAGTTGAACAAACAGGAAGCCTGCGTGAGAACGCCTTGACCTTCTCGCGGTGTAAACGAACTTCCGGTGCGTGACGAACGTCCTCGGTTATGGTTATTTTCCTCCGCGCAAGTCACTTATTATTTAGTTAAATAAAATTGCGTCGATTTTTAATAATTTTTTTCTCGCCCGGTTGCTTTTAAATTCATTGAATGTGACAGTTACGGTCATGAATGGATTTACAAAGCGTTCGGCGTGTAATGGATCGCCTCCGAGTTACCGTCCCAGATCTTTCGAAAGTACGCGGGGGCACTCTAGATCAGTAGCCTCGCCCAAGTGACTTTCAAATAACCGCCTGCACGCGTTCGTCCGCGTGCGTGCATCGGCGGAAAGAAAAACGCGTTAATAACGCGTACTAATGCGATAGAAATTCACACCGGCGGTGACTGCGTCGTCTGCGGTTGGTCGCGTTATCTATCGCGAGTTCCGATCTCGACAGGCTTTGCTTTCGCTTTTCTCGAAACGAACGTCCATTTTTTTACCGGACGTCTCTAAAAATTCAAATTTGTTAGGATATCCGACCACAAACATGCGTTGCATGACAACGACAATACGAAGTTGTAATTTAATTTTATTCGTTATTTATCTCGTTGCGCGTAGAAACGCGGCTCAACTATTAACCAAAACTAAATTTCTATTCTCCTTCTTACGTTTACGAAACTAATTAAAGTGAAAGCGAGCTAAACCGTCGCAATTACGAACGAGCTTATTTTAAAGTCTAAACGAGATTTTGGAATTATAGTGAAACTAGAATTTTAGAATTTCGACGATTTATTTGAAATCTCGTCAATTTCGCTTCGATTACGTTGACGTTTAACTCGGCGATTCGAGGTTGCTATGCAATTGTAAGTCACACTGCTTGATTTAACAAGATTACTTATAAAATGCACTAAGACAGCTGTCAAAAACTGACAGTACTTCGAACTGGGATTCGTTTAATATATTTAATTATATTTGAGTTGGGATCGTTTAATATAACATATTGGTATGGACTTGATTAATTTTGTAAGTGTTTGTTTTTATTACAATATATATAAAAATTATATAAAAATATAATAAATTATTACTGGCTATAAACACTACATCGCGTGACCGACGGCGTGGGTCAGTGCGTTAGCGCGCTGGATTACAAATCCGAGTGTCGATACGGCCGAGGTTCAATCCCACCCCCCACCATCTCTCTTCAATCGGTTTTTTCAGATCGCAAGTGCTTCGGAATGCAACATTACGCCTAATCGCAACTTCAATCAAAATTTTCTAACCAGCTCTTTTTGTTGTAACTGATGTTATCTATTTATATCCGATAAACATCGCGTCAGCCTCGTTCGAACGAACACCGGCTTACTAATCACGACAATATTTACGTTTACCTCGCGAGTTAACTAACGGGAGCGAATATTCGGCGAATTTCGGCGACGCGCGTGCGCGCTCGGTTCGGAATTCTGGGGAATTCTCCGAACGTCAGAGACCATCCGAACGGCGGCGCCTAGACCCGGATTCGTCAGGCGTCTAGGTCGACCGGAGGCCGCATCTTTGGAATTCTTCGCGTTTTTGCGTCCAGCGCGGCGCGTTTCGCTAATTAAGATGCGCCGGGTTTTGCGTGCGAATTTTATCGGCACATGCACGCGTTACGTAAGCCGCGCTTCCGCGTGGGACCTTTTTCGCTTCGTTTATCGTTCGATTGGTTAAAATGGAAACCATCATTGAGACACATTTCACAACAACTAGTAACGTAAAAAAATACCGTAACGGGAAAATTGTGTAAGTTCGAGGTAAACACGCGCGTACTTTTATGGTACGCTCTAAAAATGCCCTAAAAAGGTGCTAATTGTTATGGTACGATGGCCTCCGGAGGTGTCAAATTATTAGTGGGTTTTCGGTGTAATTATCGCGAGTGATAATGTCTCCCGATTTGTTATCGTTACGTACGCAGGCGGATTCGCCAAGTTTGAACAACAAAACTGGTAAATAGCATTGTTTTATTTCGCGCAAAAAAAATTGTCGTTCGTGGCCAATCCGGAACGACAATATTTTTGATTTCGAAACAAATTTCTATTATTTTTCCAGCAGCTCGCGTTAAACGTCACTTTGACATTTCTAATCGACGCGATTTTCAATTATTTTCGCGTTAAACACCACGTCACTTTGACAGTTCGATTCGTCAATTTTTCCACAAGTCAAATTATCGTCGAATTTCGTTTAGTTATCACTTCCGACGTCAAACGTGACTTTGACAGGTGACACTTTGAGTTTCGTAAACAAATTTCTATTATTTTTGTTCGCCGCTAAACGTCACGCGTGACAGCTTTTATTCGTCCGTTTTTTTTTCAAACCAAATGTTTGGTAAATTTCGTTTAGTTTAGCTTGCGACGTCAAACGTCACTTTGACAGTTCTAATTGACGCGACTTTCGCAAACGAATTTCAATTATTTTCGCGTTAAACGCCACGTCACTTTGACAGTTCGATTCGTCAATTTTTCCACAAGTCAAATTATCGTCGAATTTCGTTTAGTTATCACTTCCGACGTCAAACGTCACTTTGACAGTGACACTTTGAGTTTCGTAAACAAATTTCTATTATTTTTGTTCGCCGCCAAACGTCACGCGTGACAGCTCTTATTCGTCCGTTTTTTTTTCAACCCAAATGTTTGGTAAATTTCGTTTAGTTTAGCTTGCGACGTCAAACGTCACTTTGACAGTTCTAATCGACGCGACTTTCGCAAACGAATTTCAATTATTTTCGCGTTAAACGCCACGTCTCTTTGACAGTTCGATTCGTCAATTTCTCCACAAGTCAAATTATCGTCGAATTTCGTTTAGTTATCACTTCCGACGTCAAACGTCACTTTGACGGTGACACTTTGAGTTTCGTAAACGAATTTCTATTATTTTTGTTCGCCGCTAAACGTCACGCGTGACAGCTCTTATTCGTCCGTTTTTTTTTCAAACCAAATGTTTGGTAAATTTCGTTTAGTTTAGCTAACGACGTCAAACGTCACTTTGACGGTTCTAATTGACGCGACCTTCGCAAACGAATTTCAATTATTTTCGCGTTAAACGCCATGTCTCTTTGACAGTTCGATTCGTCAATTTCTCCACAAATCAAATTATCGTCGAATTTCCTTTAGTTATCACTTCCGACGTCAAACGTCACTTTGACGGTGACACTTTGAGTTTCGTAAACAAATTTCTATTATTTTTGTTCGCCGCTAAACGTCACGTGTGACAGCTCTTATTCGTCCGTTTTTTTTTCAAACCAAATGTTTGGTAAATTTCGTTTAGTTTAGCTTACGACGTCAAACGTCACTTTGACAGTTCTAATTCGCGCGAGTCTCGTAAACAAATTTCTATTATTTTCACATAATTCGTTTTTGCTCGCCGTTTACGTTAAACGTCACTTTGACAGTTCCGTTCGTCCATTTTTCTACAAATCAAATTATCGGCAAGTTTCGTTTAGTTATCGTTTTTACGACGTCAAACGTCACCTTGACAGTACTAATTAATTTAGTTATCGTTTACGACGCCAGATGTCACCCAGTTATATATTAAACGAAACCGACAAATTAAAATTTCTATTTTGATTTCCACTTTTTTTTTATTAATTTTTGATATAATTTTTATAACCGAAATTAATTTTAAAAAAATAGTCCAACACCCGTCGTGTTCGAAGCAATTTTTTACAGCTAGACCCCAGCACTTAAAATAAAACCGACGTATTCTCGAATCCGCATGGACGATAATTGCCCGCGGAAAAAAAATCGCCCACGTTTTTGGGAAATCCCAGGCTAAAACGTTCGGCGTCGCCGTTCTTCGGCCCGGCCGGCGGTCATCCGAAATACTCGGCGGTCCGGCGGCGCCAGATCGTTTATCGTCGTTTAGGAATTCCGCGCGGACGGGTAAACACGCATTAGAGGACGCGGATTTGGCACCTCGGACTGTCTTTCGGCGAGAGGAAAAAAAAACGCGGCACAAAAAAACGCCGGTCAACATCGCGCTCGGACGTAAACAGAAAATTAGACGAGTCGTTAACTGCGCCGCGCTGTTACGAATTGCTTGCGCAAACAACGACCGAAAGGACGCCCGACAGTTTACGTCGGTCGATTAGCGCCCGCGTCCGCGTCCGCCTCGCACCGAGACAATTAACGGATTTCGACTAAACGATCGCGAACGTCGTCGGGCAATTAAAACGGACGATGTTCGTGTGATTTTCTCACGTGGCGGATAATAAATTACTTCCTCGTTCAATCATCGGAAGCCAAAAACTACATTGTTTCGGATACCAAGTTTCGTCTCCAATATTTTTTTTACGATTTTGCAATTTCTTGTAATTTTTTTATACATAAAATAATCACAACTTGAACATTTCTTCAACTCTAGACGATTTTATATTTATTGTAATTTTTTGCGATTTTTTTTAGTTTTAACAAATCCACACTTACGTACGTTATGCATATTCAAAGTGTCGACTAATCAATTTCGTTTACCATCTTTCGCGGGGCGCACAACGCGCCACCCGTCAAAGTGGGCCGTGTTTGTTTCGCTCCGCGCCAAAGTGATAAACGGCGTTCGCACGCCCGGCACTCGGGCGCCGAATTCTCGAGAAGGTCGACAGACGGCCTTCCCGTTCGCCCGGGCCGAAACCGCGGTCCGCTCTCGCGCGCGCATTTGCATTTTATCGCCCGAACCGCCGGCGCGGTCCGCGCCGCGTCGCCGCAAATCCGGCTCGCAAAAATGTATTGACGTCAACGGTCGCGCGAAACGACCACACTCCAAATCCACGACGACAGATTCGGCGGCGGCGCTTTCGCTGCGGCGCGGGGAGAATTTTATTCGTTTTCGTGTTTGTAATCGCATCGAGTCAATTCTACTAATAACGCTGTTATAACAAATAATTAACGTGGGACATTGTACGAAATAATTAAAGTACACCGAGAACACGTCGACAGATACAAATCAATTAGGTAATTAACGATCCTTGGCAACGTTAAGTTATTCGTTTAAAATGGTTGCCGTAGAAGCGATGAATTTCGATCGCCTGTCAAAAATGACAGATATGAATCGTTTTTCTTCGAGCATTCGAGTTTTACACACTAAGCTCATATTATGGAAGAAATCGCAATAATTTTTCGTTTGCATACGATTGTCCTTGACTTATCGAATTTTTGACAATGATACAACACAACAATCGACATTTACATGCAATTTTAACCAAACGTCAATGAACGCCCGACACAGTCGCGTACTAACTATGTACATTTGTGTCATTTTTATCGACATTTACAGATTTCTATTTTCTACAATTTTAAAGTCGTCTAAATCTTCTCGAATTTCATCCAAAAGCACGAGAAAAACGACTACGCGTTTTTCTCGTGCTTTCCTTTTTCACGTAAGTGCTCGTAGTCTCGCAAATCGCGAAAATGACGGCTCGTCAACATAACCCCAAACGTCGATATTTCGATGTATTTCCGTCCCGGCTTCGAAATCTCGCCCGAAACGTTCGTCGCGCGTCGAATTTAGATCCCGCGAAACTTTTCCCGTCCCGCACGATCGTGCACTCGACGAAATTTTTGCAACATCTGCATTAACGCCACGCACCGATGTCACATATTTTCGCGACCTACATCCGACCCAAACTTACGCCAATCGCATAATTACCAACCGAAATTTTCTCCTCAAATTTTCGAATTACGATTTTGATTATTTTCGTGTTAAAACTGGTCTAATCGACGCGAATTTCTCGCATCTCGTTAAATTTCATAATTCCGCATCGAATTGGATAAATCTCGTCCTTCCAATCAAATTCAATCGACTTTTTAGGTAAAATCTGACAGCTGTCAAACGCGTCATTTAAAGTTAAGTTTTCGTTGTCAAATTCATCGAAAATCCCAGATTGACCAATACGTGCGCGTCCGCCGTCATTTCCGGTTCATTTTCACGCATTTACGTCGACGAGCTCGCGTTTCCATGTCTACACGTTTTACGTCGTGCGTCGTACATGCACCGGCCACGTACGATCGCATTAAAATTAAGGCGACTCTTCCCAATTCCGCCCGATTCGCATTTCACTTTCGATCAGAAATTCAACCAACCTCGAACGCGCCGCCGGGCGAATTCGCGACCGACGCATTTCGTCGAATTCCGTCGCGTTCCGCGACCGCGCGCGCGCGAAGAAAGTAAATCGCGACGCGCCCCCCGTTCCCACAAATCTGGCGGCGCGGGTTTTTCCACGCGCGGGCAAAAAAAGGCGATCGCGGCGCGGACGTAAACAAAATCAACCTCGCGGAAAGTTTCGGCGTTTCTGTCGTCGGACGCGCACGCGACCGTCCGAATATCTGCTTTGAGTTATCGATCTGTTTACGAAAAACGCCGATCGGGATTCTTCTCTCGCTGACGCCACGTGTTTGTTCGCCAATCAGGGTCGATTATCGATCGCACAACACACACACGAGTGACATTTCGCGAGGACGAAATTTGTTTACCGGCATTTTTTTGTTAAATTTTCGTAATGTGTTGTTGTGAAATGTGAAATTTTAGATGTTGCGCATTTACTTTAGCAAATGCAGAGATACCAGTAGCAAAAAGTCGCGAAACATTTAACATTACGTATTTATTTACGTCAAGGTTAAGTTGGGTAAATGCAGAAATAAAATTAAGGGAAAATTACGTTCCTAGTTCGAAGCGATCGAATTGACGTACACACGAACGAACGTCACGAGACGTTTTTATTTATTTTCGCTCCATTTGTAAGTAATTTATGCGCGAAACAATGTTACGGCGACTGGATTGGTCGCGTGGGATCCAGTCGGCGAGGATTTATCGGCTTGCTATTAAGGCGACGCGCGTTTGTTATTCCCGGATTGGATTCAGAATCTCGGCGCCCGTGCATCTCATTTGATCGATTCCGTCGAAGTTTCCAAACAACAAAACGCACTTTTTCGCGGATAACGCGACGTTGACGTTCATTTCGATCGCTGGAGCAACGAGACCGACGGTCACCGACGAAACACGAAACGCACGTTTCATTTAACCCGCAGCCCGTGCGACGTGACTGTTAAATAAAATACGATAGCGCAAAAAGTAATTGTATTGGTTCGGTGTCCGTTGCCGAGTTACCGCACGAGCGCAGAAATGTTAAATCGAAACGATTTCATTAATCAAAAAATAATTACCAACAGTCAAACTGACGTTTACGCAAAATTAACGTTATTGGTTTAGTATTAGTTGCTAGGTTACGGCACGAGCACGGGAACGTCAAATCTGCCATAAGAAACGTATTCGTCGACGTAACACAGAAACGATTTCATTAATCGAAAAATAATTACCAACAGTCAAACTGACGTTTACGCAAAATTAACGTTATTGGTTTAGTATTCGTTGCTAGGTTACGGCACGAGCACAGGATCGTCAAATCTGCCATAAGAAACGTATTCGTCGATGCATCACACAAACGATTTCATTAATCAAAAAATAATTACCAACAGTCAAACTGACGTTTACGCAAAATTAACGTTATTGGTTTAGTATTCGTTGCTAGGTTACGGCACGAGCACAGGATCGTCAAATCTGCCATAAGAAACGTATTCGTCGATGCATCACACAAACGATTTCATTAATCAAAAAATAATTACCAACAGTCAAACTGACGTTTACGCAAAATTAACGTTATTGGTTTAGTATTCGTTGCTAGGTTACGGCACGAGCACAGGATCGTCAAATCTGCCATAAGAAACGTATTCGTCGATGCATCACACAAACGATTTCATTAATCAAAAAATAATTACCAACAGTCAAACTGACGTTTACGCAAAATTAACGTTATTGGTTTAGTATTCGTTGCTAGGTTACGGCACGAGCACAGGATCGTCAAATCTGCCATAAGAAACGTATTCGTCGATGCATCACACAAACGATTTCATTAATCAAAAAATAATTACCAACAGTCAAACTGACGTTTACGCAAAATTAACGTTATTGGTTTAGTATTCGTTGCTAGGTTACGGCACGAGCACAGGATCGTCAAATCTGCCATAAGAAACGTATTCGTCGATGCATCACACAAACGATTTCATTAATCAAAAAATAATTACCAACAGTCAAACTGACGTTTACGCAAAATTAATTGCATTGGTTTGGTATTCGTTGCTAAGTTACGACACGAGCAGAATAATGTCAAATTTGATACGAGAAAGATGTTCGTCGATGCATCACACAAACGAATTCACTAATCGAAAAATAATCACCAACCGTCAAACTGACATTTACACAAAATTACCGCAAACGATTTTTTTTTATCTTAAAATATTTAAAGTTCAAATAAAAAAAATATATTTTAATATTTTGATAATTTTCATGATTTTCAACAAATTTTACATTTTTCAGTTTAAATATCTTAGGACTCTAATTTTTTTATTGCGCCATTTTACTTTTTTTACTATTTAATATCTTCCGCGAAAATTAATTTCGACGAATTGCGTCGGAACCGTCTAAATCGAAACATTTCGACATTACTTCGAAATTTACGAAAATGCCGAGGTCGAACGCCGACACCGGGCACCCCTACGAACGCACAAACGTCTCCCGGCGGCCGTGACACACTTCCGACGTAAATAAACGTTGCATAACGACGGACTTCCAAAGACAAAATCGCGTCGCGCAATTGTAATAACGCGATCGCCGCGCAAAAAAAAAAAACCCGACGTCAACCGCCCAAAAGTCCGAGATGCCTCAGGAATGCAGTCGCGGGCAAAGTCGAAGATGGCACGTTTGACGTCATCGGCGCACTATAAAGCAAAATGCTACACGCGACGGCCGACAGAATCCATCCGACTTTCTAAACGCACGCACGCGTCTCGCGATCACGACAGATTTTAATTTTAACGTTTTGGGCGAGTGAACAAGTGACGAAGATGCACGGTTTTGCGCTGTTGAGTGTTTGTGCCCTGCTGGCGGCGGGACACGCGTACGGCTCCGCCATACCGATGTGGGAATTTCTGGGGAAAGACGAAAAGGTCAGTGTAAAAGACGGGCGATGTCGACGTTGGCGTTGCCACGACGAGCGGACAATTGCGCTTATAATTAAACGCTGACGCCAGCGCTCACCCATTTGCTTTCGCCGTTTCAGATGTCCTTCCTGTACAACATGTTCGAGAATCAAGTGCACGATTACTGCGAATCGATCGGCTGCAAACAAGAGCTTCTCAAGTACGGCCTCCGGCGACTCAAGGCCATGCCGGAAGAACACCTGGACAAGATGGACCCGTACCAACGAGGCTCCAACGACATAAGTAAGTGGCGCACGACTTGTTTACAATTTTGAATTTAATTCCCAACGTAAACACTACGCGTAGTCGCCCGACCTTGAAACAAAGTTTTACTTTAATTTTTTGCGGTTAGGATCCACTCAAGGTCGCCGCGGACAGCGAAAGCTGCGCCGAAAAAAACTCAACAATGTTTACGTTCAATTAATTTAGTTAGTCTTCGTTAACCATTTAAAGGTCGATCGCTCCTTCTAACGTGGGTTTGACCTGGAAACGAACGGGACGATTCTCGCTCGGTCCTTGTAACAGTTGGCGCGCGAAAAAAAAAAAACACCTCGCGCGGAACAATCGATTTTTAGCGTCCGTTCCGAAACGATCGATTGTGATCGGGGAGGCGCGCGACATTGACATTTGACCCTCGCGTGCAACCTTACGTTCGCTTCTTTGTCGCGTGGAAACGAAATTGAGAAATTCAGCGCGTAAGGAGGAGGGGGGGGGGATTAATTGCCGGCGGTAACGGGGGATTTAAATGCCGACGTTGATCGTTTCGTTGTATTTTATTGTGCACTCGACTAAAAATTATTGGCTGGCGTTAAAAGTTAAATTTTTTTTATGCTAAAATCAAATTCAAATCAGTCTACTAAACCACCGACGTTCTTTAAAAAAATGCGGGATAGTCGACGTGAATAAAAATTTGCATGTAATTTAAAAAAAGTTAATTCGGACGGGAAAAAATTCTTTTAAATCGATTCGTATTTGTTTTTTTTATCGTTTTCAAATTTTAACACTTTGTCATTGTTGGCAATATTTTATAATTTTAAACAGCTTCGTAAACACGTTGCGTTTAAAATCACATCATAATTTTTATTTAATACCGTAACTTCCGTAAATCATCACCTCGTAAATTACGTCCGGCGAACAGAAATCGAGAAGCCCCGCCCACAGACACGCCCAACATATTTAATAAACTTCGTCTATCGATGATCTAAATCGCAGAACACGCACAACTGCGAAATTTTAAACTAGCCACCCGTGACTGGTTGACGCCCATTGATTCGAGAGGCGTGGCTTATCGATTTTTTTGACAGTCGATAAAAACGTCAGCCGTTCGCTAATAAATTTATTTTTTCTTCCTTGCAGTTTGGGCTTCGATGATGGAAGGTCACGCCATGCTCCAAACGACCAAGAGCCCCAGACCCACCACCACCGCGAAACCCAACTCCTTCGACGACGAATCCTTCGGCGACGACTTCGGCTCGCAAGGCGCCGCCTCCGCCAAAATCGAAACCGTCTACAAGGTCGCGCCCCCGAAGGGCTTCGCGTACCCCCACCCCCAGCACGCGGACCCAAAGACGAACGCCTACCCGTCCACGAACGCCATCCAAGAACCGACCGGAAAAATCGAAACCATCGACACGTACGACGAGTACGTGTCGAACCCGCTGAGCGGGCCGTCGGTCGTTCGGGTGTACCCCGACGGGACGCCCGTGGAAGAAGAAGAGGTCGTGCCGCAGGACGAGGATCTGAGGCTGTACAGGCTGTCGCAGATGCAGCTGCCGAACCTGTGAGCGGACGGGGCCGCCGCCGGCGAAGGAGAATCTCGGGCACAAAAATCGGTTGTTCGGCCGTCGCAGCGCGAGCGGGCGTTCCGGCCAAAAAGACATTTCTGTGATACGCGAAACCTGTAAATATTACTTAAGACGGACGAATGGAGAGCGCGAATGGATTTTATTTATGTGTGGACGTGCGACCCTTTACTATGTGATCTTTCGCGTCGGAAGACGCACTTAATCTCCTAAAATGTTTATAAATTTGTGATTTGTATATTTATGATTATTTGCATTGATATTTAATGACCTAATTTTAATAAAATTCTGTAGCTATTAAATCTATTAAATAACGCAGACAAAATAATATCTAAGTAAACGATAAGAAATAATCAACACTAATTTTAAAACAACGCGTAAACGTCAGTTTGACAGCTTTTAATTATTTTTTGCTTAATTTAACCGTAATTAATAAGACGAATTCGTTTCTCACGTCAAATTTGACATTTCCGTCCTAAAAATAACGTAACTTCAAACGATCATTTATAGTAAATCTAAAAAAAATCTCTTAAATTCCATAAAAGAAAACGCAAACACGTCAAACATTTACATCGAAATTATCCAAACTGAATGCGTAAAAGCTAAATTAAATCATACGCCTCCGGTCGCGATCGCACGTATTCCCACATTACCGCCATCTATGGTCGAAGACAAACAACAAAAATCACTTACCATTCGAATTCCGTTCTCGGCACACGCGACTGCCACTATAGTCGACGATCAAATATTCGCCTGCTTCTATATTGGAATTACGATTTTCGAACACGATCATCACCGATTTAAAAATGAAAAATACGACGCCGGCACTACGTCACTGTCGGAACGTCATACGACGCAAACTTTTGACACACGAAAGTCACGACGAAATAACGAACAGCGCACCTTTCGATTCGTAAACGCGCACCAAGTTGTCGCCCGAATCGAACACAACTCGTCATCGCCGCACAACTCGCAACCTTTCAAACGCGTTTCGCGTTTTAAACGCACGCGATAGCGTCTCGACTCCAACGAGGACTCTAGTTACCGACATTGCGACATTACGCAGATACCGACAGGATGCTCCACTTTCGCCACCTGTTGACGATGGACGTAATTTTCAACAAACGCACCAATTGAAAAAATGTATGTTACGCCGGTACTGCGAACTGTCAGAATGTTACACGTACACGTACATACCTTTCGATTCACAAACGTGCGCCAAGTCATCGCCAGATCCTTATTCGAACACCTTATTCGTTATCACAGCACAACTCACAACCGCTCAAACGCGTTCCGTATTTTAAAATGTGCGCGATAGAAGCGTCCACAGTCGCGTTACCGACATTTTCGCACTATAATTCAGATATTTACCGACAGATGGCCAGGGACCGCTCAATTCCTTACAATAAACTAACATTAAAACAGCAATTTAAGAAAAACAACAAATTTATTACAAAACATTTACATAATATTCTCATATCACAAATAACTAACTGAATTTAATCGTCGCAATCGTACGACGACGTCTGGCTGCCGCTTCCTTCCGTATCTTCGCCTTCCTCGCCGTCTTCCTCTTTCGGAACCGCCTTGACGACTTGACAGGCCGATTTTTGATGGAACACAAACGATATAAACTTGGACATGTCCCAAATTTGCTTAAGAACCTATCAACATAAAACGTTGCATTAATTGTCTTTAGGAACAAAATATAAACGTTACCATGTCGGCGAGGCCCTTCTTATCCCAACAGTGGTACCAATTAGCGAGATCCGACGTGCAATCCGCATCGTCGGGGGGATTCTTAATCTGTATTTTATTTAAACACCTCGAGCACTTCAATTTATTGTGCGTGTCGGATTCGGTATCCTCCAACTTGAACAACTCGCGCAAATCGGAAGCCGTGAAGTGCCTCAGGGAATCTTCGTTGTCGACGACCGTCGAGCTAAGAGCCTTCTTGTGCGCCTGCCTCTGGAATATTTTCTCTTCGATCGAACCGGTCGTTAAAAACCTAGACGAAATTTCAATTAGATCAAGAATCAAAAACGAAACATTTTAACCGCACCTGTAGATGTAACAAGGTTTCTTTTGCCCGTCTCTCCAAACCCTCGCCATGGCCTGATCGTCGTTCGCCGGGTTCCAATCGGGATCGAACATCACCAACCGGTTCGCGCCG
The DNA here is from genome assembly GCA_959613385.1 of Geotrupes spiniger. Lineage (NCBI taxonomy): Eukaryota > Metazoa > Arthropoda > Insecta > Coleoptera > Geotrupidae > Geotrupes > Geotrupes spiniger. The sequence continues at coordinate 524,602 of OY390740.1, forward strand.
ATCAAGTTCAGTCCGCACCCGCCCGCCTTCGAGCTGAGCATGAAAATCCACTCGTCAGAGTCCGACTTGTTGAAGCTTTCGACGACCTTCGCCCGCTTCTTGATCGTCATCGACCCGTCCAGCCGAACGTACCGATACGTCCGCTTCCTCGCCAACTTCTCGAAGAGATCCAACGTTTGCGTGTAATTCGACACGAGGATGATCTTGTCCGTGTAGTTGCTCTTCAAGTTCGCGAGCAGACAATCGAGGAGCATCAATTTCCCCGACAGTTCCGGCCTGACGTCGGCGTCGTTGTATTTCGGGGGGAGGACGTTCCGCGCGTTCTCGAAACCCCCCTCGCCCCGCATTATCTTGTCGAGGACCAAATCGGGGTGATTGCAGAGTTTCTTCAGGTTCGTTATGCTGACGAGGGTGCTCAGTGATCCTGTGGCGCCTTTCACGGTGCTTCTGATCGCTTCCGAATTGATGTAGTTCAGATAAAGTTGTTTTTGTAAGGGCGAGAGTTGGCAACAGACGATCATTTCGAATTTGACCGGCAGGTATTTCGTTAACAAAGCGCTTGTCCGACGGATGAGACACTTGTTGACTATATTCGATAGTTGCAACAGACATTCCTGAGCGTGTTGTCGTTCTAACGGCGTCGCCAGCGAATCCTGACCTGGAACGGTTCGGAAAATAAACGAGTTATTGGCAATCGTCGGTTGTAAAGACCTTTAATGATGTAATTCTCAAATTTCTTTCGAAATTCCTGCGCGCTGCCCAGCAATCCTTCGTTGACGAAATGAATCAGACTGAAATATTCCGTCAGGTCGTTTTGAATCGGCGTGCCGCTCAGTAAGACCCGTCGCTTGGCTTTAAGACCCATCAACGCTCGGTAAGTTTGATTCTCGCAGTTTTTTAAGCGATGCCCTTCGTCGCACAACACGATGCCGATCTCCCTGCTGTGCAAAGTTTCGGCGTGCACCCTGAACGTCTCGTACGAAATGATCAAAAGCGGAATCGTCATGCGACCTTGCCCGTGCATGAACTGCGCCAATTTCTTTTTCACGTCGGGTCCCCCGTCCATTATCAACGACGGCAATCGACCACCGAGCCACTAAAATTAAAGAATTAAATACGTACACTCGACAATTTCTTTTCCATTTACTTTATTTATTTCGTTGCTCCAATTTTTCACCAACGAACTTGGACACACGATTATGGCTTTCTCGATGATCGGCTTGCACTCCGGTCCCTGCTTCAACAAACTCCAAAGCAACGTAATGCACTGCAACGTCTTCCCGAGGCCCATCTCGTCGGCCATGATGCATCCGAACGACCCGTCTATTTGCACCCCGGTCACGCAATCGTACATGAATTTCACGCCCTAAACCAACGTCGGTCAACAAAGACACGCAACGAAAAATCGCAATTACCTCCCGTTGATGCGGACGCAACACGTTGCTCAGAACCGGATCGACGACGATGTGCACCAAGACGTTGCTGCAACAATCGATTGAATCAAAGCGATTAGCGATTAGTTGCACTTACTCGTCGTTCTTGAGCTTGTCGTGTTCCGTCGTTTCCGGCGGGGCGTATAACACCAAGGCGTTTGGCGTGTTCGGATCGTACAGGGCTTTCCGCGGCCGACTGCGTCTCAAGCCCAAGTTTCTGGTCGAATTCGAGCCGACGTAGTTCGGCAAGGGGCACTTGAACGGCCTCGACAGCATCTTTATTATTTGTTCCTGCGACAAACTTCAATCGTAAACTGGTATAAGCAATGTGGTGATACGTACGTGATCGACGACGATGGGGACGTTGTTCGGGGGCTCGTCGATTTCCGACAGGACCTTGCGTTTCTTCGTGCATTCTCTTTTGCGTTTCTGCGGGTCGAGGAAAAGCGGGTTTGCCGCGACCGGCGTTCCGTTACGTTTGGCGACCTGACTTGGCGCCAAGCTCCTTCTCTAAAAAAAAAAATAAATTTCAAACTGACACGTGAAGTCTTCTATCGCAAGTTACCACGTAAATACAACTTACCATTTTATCTAATATATTAATATTATACGATATGCAAACCATAAACTTATGAGTTTATTAGAAGGTTAAAGTAAACATTTATTTCTTAGGTTAAAACATCGCTTCTGCGCACACGCGACGTGACGCTTGAATTAACTAAAATTATACATTTTTTTATGGTTGGTAGTGGTATTTTACGACAATCGAAATTGCCAAACTGTACGTCAACCTTGACGCCAAGTGGAAAATTGTGTTCGTGAATTTATTTCACATTGTTTACGTCGTAAGTTTGAAAGAATGAATGGATTTCGTTCGTTATTTAGCCTGGCCGCAAAAACTAATTAGATTTTTGTTATATATATTTTGTGTATTAAAATAAGTTAAAAGAGTGGGGTTGGGTTTCAGAATTTTATAAAATTTAAAAATTTTTGAATTTGTGCTAATAATAATTTAAACACTCGATGATTACTCCCCTCCCCCCTGAAATTCACAGATATCCTTATTTGGATGCAACGGTCACTTTTTACGCCAAAGAAGCGATTATCCAGTCGCCCGCGACTAACAATTGCGACTCGCTCATTGTTTGACGGCCGTTAGCAGTTAAACCTTATAGACGACAGGAATTAAAGTCGATATTTCTAGCGGGATATGTAACGACTAAAAAATTAAGTTGAATTTTAGTGGTGACGATCATTTGCGTGGCAAGATGAAGCAGAAATATGAGCAAGATTCGTGCTGAAGTGATCGACTTGATGGAGCCCATCCAAAGGAATTCCTGTGCCCTTGTGATATTTACTCAAAAAATTCTAAGACTCAGTACGTGGGAGAGAACGGAAGACATAACGGTTTAAATAAAAACAAATATTGTCCACTCGAAAGATTCATTGTCAAAGACAGTAAAAAGGTTATTGCTCATATCATATGATCGTAATATATAAAAAGGCATATAAATTACTTCGTATTTTCTTCTTCCTTGATTACAAAATCTTCGTTGAGTGTTTGCCATAAATTTAAGTTGTCTATTGATTTGGGTTTTTCTTCTATAATGCCCATATCAATGTTAGTATCTTTTATAGCCATTGATGGTTTTTTTTCCATTGCATCTGTAAACAAACAGGAAATAATCTTATAAACTTAAGAAACAATCTCTTAATGCTAAAGGTAAGTTAATAGCCGACTCTAATTTCACATAATAAACTTTTTTATATATCAACAGTACAAATAATCATCATGTCATCAATCATATGAGAGCAATAGGAGTGGATAATTGGGGACAACTGGTTGTGAAGTCTAAAAGAAAAGAAATTAAATGGAATTAAATATGCAATTCTTACCGTACTTAACATCTAATTCCTCTTCACTTGCGAACGTGTCTACCACATCGTGTGTTTCCAAGTGTTTCAACATCGACAGTTTCGTTTTGAAAGATACGTCGCACGTTTCACATTTGTGGCTTCTTTCGGCCGTGTGCGTCTTAACGTGTTCCAACATCAGTTGCTCCGTCGCGAAGCATCGATCGCAACATCTGCAGATTGTGTCACCGGCGTGTGTTTTCACGTGTCTCGACACGGATTGCTTCGTCGTGAAGCTCTTCGCGCAAACGTCGCATTCGTAGTTCCTGTCGCCTCTTGTGGAACTTGACGTGTTTCAGCATGACGTGCTTCGTCGAAAAGCGCTTTCCGCAGATCTCGCACTCGTTGTTCCGTTCGCCGGCGCATTCGTAACGTCCCGCGCCGTAATGGATCTTCACGTGCTTCGACAGGAACGTTTCCGTTCTGAAGCGTCTGGCGCAAATTTCACATTTGTAGTTTTTATCGGTGGCGTGCGTTTTGAAGTGTCACAGCAAGTCGTTCCTGTTGGTGAAGCGTTTCGTGCAAAGTTCGCATCTGCGGATTTCGTCGGAGTACCTCTGCATGTGCGTCGCCAGGTATCGTTTTATCGCGAAGCGTTTCGTGCACGTCTGACACTCGTTCGTTACGCCGGTGTGTGTTTTCAAACATGCGTTCGTCGCGAATTTCACTACGCCGATGGACCAATTTTTACTTTCATTTTCTCGTTCGAAAGTCTCGTCGTTGCAACACGGTGATATTTCCGGGTGGTGGTTCTGCTTTACACGCGCGCTTCCGGAATGGGACTTGATGTCAGTAGGTTCTACTTTCACTTCGAGGAATATCCGACTGCTTTCAGTTGCGTTCATTGTGGAACGATTTTCTATGTGCGAAGAAGAAAATTAAATTTAAATTATTTCTAAATATATACTCTATTTCCATATAAAATGCATTTAACGTACTAATGGATTTCGAATACTTCAATAAACAATTCAATTAACAATTCGTTATTAGTTAGGTTAATTGGAGTGTGACGTATTCCGTATAATTTTGCACCATGCGATTCGGAGAATATGAAATCAAGGCCATGGCTTACTTGGATGTAAGGGTCGGCAATATTACTTCGCGGATTTTAGAATTCGATGTCTACGGCAATCCGACTTGAAAAGTTGCACCATTCAGAAATGTCGACGATGTGTGCGTTCAGATAATGTAAAAAAATTTTAGTAGGATGTTAAAGTTAAATTCAAAGCTTTGATTCTGTTAAAATTAGTACGTCAGATTGCGTATCTTAAAATTTAACGATATTACAAATAATTTATAACATATCCTAATGAAAATGTAAATGTACACTTCAAATTTTCTCGGAAGTTTTCTGAATGTACTGGGGTGGTGTGGAAAAAAGCAAATGAAATAACTAAATCAAAAACTATAATAAATTCAAATATAGAGTACTTTTATATTTCAATTAAATTTAATAATATCCGAGTAGGGAATTAAATGAAATAAGGCGGGGCCATACGACAGTCGGCATTATTGGCATTTACTTGCCATTAGACACAAAAGTGTCATAACTTTGTTTGCGAATTTAACACCGAAGCAGACGTTTCCGAGAAATAATTTTCATACCGTTGGACTTGTAACGACTCCTACAAGATAATAAAACAGGTATTTAGCCGTTCCGTTACGATTTTTTGGCCATAAATGTTTATCTTTCGGGGGTCGTAATTCGCCGTGCCCCCGTGCCGACTGACAAAAAATTTCAACGGATTCTCATTTCTACACCTTTAATTACCCGCCAAACAAAAAATCATCAAAATCCATGACTGATTCGCTAATTCATTAATAAATTATTGCAAATTTTGTTCCGCAGTTAAAATTGAGATGGATTTGTGCGATTCAAAAAGCTGTATCGTCAAAATAAAATCGGAATACGTGGAGTACCCAAACTCAACACCACAGTCTTGCTTCGGCTATTCTCACGACGAAATTGAATGCGGCAAAGCGGAATGCGTCGTTGCCGTAAAGAAAGAGGAATACGACGATGCTTCGGTGCTCGATCCCATCGGTGCAGCACAAAATGTTTCAGACGGTGAAATCGCACATAACGACATCAAAATTAAGTTGGATTTCGGTGACGATTCATGTAATTCTTGTAGGGACGAAGAGCCAGGTGATATTTGCGGCAAACATCGCAAGAGGAGCAATAAATCGAAATGCGCGACAACACACCTTTCGCAAACCAGGGACTGCGAACGAAATTACGAATGTGAAACTTGCAACAAATGCTTCTCAAAAGAACGATATTTATCGCAACACGCCAAGACGCACGACACGTTGGATCACGACAAAACACACATCGACAAAACAAATTATAAATGCGAAATTTGCGACAAATCCTTCACGACGAACCGAAATTACTCGCGACACGTCAAAACGCACGCGGACGGAAAAAATCACAAATGCGAAATTTGCGACAAACGCTTCGCCGCGAGGAAGTACGTCCTGGACCACATGAAAGCGCACACCGGACAACGAAACTTCAAGTGCGAAACTTGCGACAAATCCTTCATTCGAAAGCACCACTTGACACAACACTCCAGGACTCACGACGGACAAAAAAACAAGTGCGAAATTTGCGACAAACGCTTTGCGACCGAACGATACCTGCTCGACCATTTGAGGGCGCACGCGGGCGAGCGTAACTTCAAATGCGACGTTTGCGAGAAATGCTTCGCGAGGAAGCAACACCTGTCGCAGCACGAGAAAACGCACGTCGGCGGGCGCGACTACGAGTGCGAGATCTGCGGCAAACGGTACACGGCGAAGCAGCACTTGTCGCAACACCACGACACGCACACCGACGAAAGGAACTACAAGTGCGACATCTGCGACAAGCGCTTCGCGATAAAACGGAACCTGTCGCGGCACGTCAAGACGCACGTCGGGGAACGGAACAAGTGCGAATTTTGCGACAAGACCTTCTCGAGGAGGCAGTACATGCTTGATCACGCGAACACGCACTCCGGGGAACGGCGTTACAAGTGCGACACTTGCGAGAAGTCGTTCACGACGAAGCACCATCTGCTGAAGCACTCCGAAATACACACCGACGAACGGAATTATAAATGCGAAATTTGCAATAAACGGTTCGCGACGCGGCAATATTTGTCGAGACATGTCAAGACGCACGGTGGGAAAAGAAACTTTAAATCTGTCGATCTTGAACTCTGGAAAAGGAAAGTGATGGAGGAAATGAAAAGGCACGGAGGAAGCGACGATGAAGAGACTGTTCGAAATTTTTCACGTGTATCCGGTAGTCCTTTTGGAATGGAAGTCGCGACCACGATGTCCTCGTCTGTCGTCGTCAAAAACAACTCCATAATAGAAGACAGCGAAAAATACTAACAAACAGACTTGAACCATAGTGCAACGAATCTACACAAATCCAACATACCCATCAGCACGTCCGACTCGATATTCACCGCGAGCAATCGACAAAACCGCACCACTTGAAAATGTTCGCCAGGACAAGGGAACACAAACGAACCAACGAAATAATTAAATCTTCATATATTTTATTACCATATTATTTATTTCATTTATTGATTGATTGAAACTAACATAATAATCACGAATTTCAATAAAGCAGCAGTGAAATGCGAATAAAATCGAAATAATTTCAAATAAGAATTTTGACATCCCACCGTTAACATTTTAATTCTGAACGTCTCGCTAGAGGGAGTCAACTACTATGACGTTCAACAGATCAGACAACTCCTCACTGAATAATTCAACGCGTTCATTGTCAATTATCCATTATTTTTTGGATTTAAACAACGTTAAGATTTACGGCGACCACATCGCTGTTGGAAATATGGAGTTTGAACTCCCGCTGTTGTGGTCGCTGCTGTTGGCAGACATGCATTTATTTCACGTATTTTCCGCAAGGTGCCTGCAAGTTATTCGCAACATGGCGGTTTATTGCGATTTATAAGAACCTGTCATTTATTACAACGTATTTTCATTGCTTCTATTTAATTTTATATAAATACGAAAGTTCCTCTGAAGAAGTGCAGATTGGAAAACATTCAATTTTAAGTACGTACCGTTATTATAGTTATATTGGTAATCATTTATAACAAACTTCAATTTTTTTGATAGTTTTTAGTTTAACGTGTTTCGAACAACAACAATTACGTAAACATTTTCCGCAGATAAAATGGAGATTAATACCAATGATGCGATTGAGGTAAAATCTGAATCGGTAGAATGTGCAACTTTGTTCCCGAAACTGCAATCCCGTTGTGGATATTCTCATATTGAAATCGACCAGAAAAACACATGCGCTGTTACTATAAAGGAAGAGAAATGTGACGATGACGTAAAAATTAAATTGGACCTTAACGATGACAATAACTCGTTGAACACCTGTAATAACGAGACGGATGAAACGCCAATGGGCTTAAAATATAAAAGTGAAAATGACCCCAAAAATTGCAAAATGAACAGGATCTCGAAATACACGACGAGAAGCGGCACGCAACGATACAAGTGCAAAATTTGCTCGAGACATTCCAAAACAAGGAGAGTCATTTTGAAACACGTGAAATGTCACACGGAGATTTATGAAACAAATTTCAAATGCGACGTTTGCGCGGAATTATTTGCGACGAAGTTGATCCTTCGTCGTCACACGGACGCAGCGCACGCCGACGTTAGAAACTACAAGTGCGAAATTTGCGAGAAATCGTTCGCGAAAAATCAGTACCTGTCGCGGCACGTCAAGACGCACACCGGCGAGAGAAACCACGAGTGCGAAGTTTGCGGCAGGCGCTTCGCGTTGAAATCGAACCTGTCGCGGCACGTCAAGACGCACACCGGCGAGAGAAACTACACGTGCGGCGTGTGCGACAAGGGCTTCATAGAAAAACGCAACCTGTCGAGACACGTCGAGGTGCACGCCGGCGAACGAAACGACAGGTGCGATATTTGCAACAAATGCTTCACAACGCGACACAATCTGTCGCTGCACATGAAGACGCACAGCGACGAGCGGAACTACCGGTGCGAGATTTGCGACAAGCGCTTCAGGACGAAACATCACGTGTCGCTGCACGTCAAGACGCACACCGAAGAAAAAAACCACAAGTGCGAAACTTGCGATAAACGCTTTTTGTTGAAGCAGAGTTTGTCGCGACATTGCAAGACGCACACGGGCGAAAGGAACCACGAATGTGGAATTTGCGGCAAGTCGTTCTCGACGAACCAGCATCTGTCGGATCACGCCAAGACGCACGGGGGAACGAGGGACTTTAAGTGCGAAATTTGCGATAAGTGTTTTTTATTGAAGCAAAGTCTGTCGATGCACGTCAAGACGCACGTCGGGGAGAGAAATTATCGATGCGAAATTTGCGGTAAGCGCTTCGCGATAAAGCACAGTCTGTCGCGTCACCTTAAAATACACACGAAAGAGACGAGCTATAAATGCAAAATTTGCAGTAAATCCTACACGACGAGACAAAACCTAACGCTGCACTTCAAGACGCACTCCAAAGTGAGAAATAAATGCGAAATTTGCAACCGACGTTGTAGAAAAAGGAAAGTGTTGTTGGAACATATGAAGAGACACACGGACGTAAGCAATGTGGAGGAGCATCCTCCAAATTTTCAGAGCGTCACAACGACAAAAATCTCTAAACTGCTCGTAAAGGAAGAGAATTTAAATTTATGTCAAACGCTCCACGATGAAATTACGATCAAGGAAGAAGGAGCGGAATGAATCGGCGGAAAATCTTGAATTTAATCAATCGATGTTCCGATTAAAAACATAGAATTTATTCTAATTAAATTTAGCGAGTTTGTAATCTTCCACGACCTGACACACACAATTCAGAACATTCGTCTGCTTCTTCATTTTACACAAATTTTTATTATTCGAACCATCGACGTGCGTACAAGTTTATCGACGTAAAATAAATTTAAAATTTAACCGAAGCAGATCTAAAATTAACGACGTTTCATTCGGGTTCCTGCTTGACGAAACACGAGATGTACGCCAGCGCGTCTTCCGACAATTCGTGCAGTAAATCGTTTGCGTTCGAAGCGTAGCTGTGGTCGTGCAGAACGTTCCGGCAATTTTTATTCTGCTCGAGCAAATGCGTCGGGTGATTCGAACCGCTTTCGACGTTGCCCCACTTCTTGACCGTGTTCGGGTGGGGGAGACAGGTATCGAAGACCCTTCGTAAATATGAGTATCCAGTCGGCGACAGGCAATACAACGTGACGGCGAAGTTGCGCAACTCTGGAGAGAACGTGATTGCTCCACCTAATGGAGCAAAATGTGTTAATCATTAAATATTAATAATTGTATCAAAGGCATTAATTTTAACGTTTCACTAGATTTGGCTGCATTTAGTGGATGACAACTTGAGTGAGTTATTTGTGGAACAAACCTCTTCATTTCTGTCTAATTCTTGAAAGTCAATTTTGTTACTCAACTTTGTTTGCGTGTGACCGACGCAAGTTAAGTTACAAATTATCCTGCGTGGTTGTCACGAAACAAAATCTACACCGACGTTACGTCAATCACTCGTCACCTTCCCCGCGCTCACCCTGTTTTCGTCTCAACTCGACCAAAGGAATCGGAATATCCACCAACCGACCGAGCTGCTCCTGCGTTATGAAATCCTTCCGTTTGAGAACCTTCAGCGCCGACGAAACTTTCACAATGCGCTTCTTGCTGCGACACTTGCAGCCCAGCAATGATTGAATCGTCAAGTTCTTCTCTCGGATGATCTGCTTGAGGTGTTCGTTTTCTCTCTGCAGCCGATCGTTGAGAAACGCGGCTTTGTCCCTCTCCCCGCAGAACTCGTCGGCGGTGTTCTGCAACGAAATAATTGTCAATGTTAAGGGCAAGAGCTGCACGAACGGTACCTTCTCGGGTGACGGGAATATCGTGGGAATTGCGTCTTGCGACAGCCGCGTCGTGTTCTTCTCGGTCTTGTACATGTAGTGCTCCTCGAAGTGGACCGAGCAGATGCGGGAGTTCGTGTTCGGGTGCCAGTCGTCGCGTCCTATTTGGTCCACCCATGCCTTGCACAAGTCGTTGCGCGGAAACCTGTGGAAATTGATCGCGAAACGCTCGCGTTTATGAGACTGTTTTGATTGTGCGTGTCATGTGTCATCGGCGGTGATTATGACAGCTGTTAATTGAAACGGTTCGGTGATTCGTGCAAAGCGATAAAATGATAACCTAAAAATGTGGTGTAAAAAACTTACCGAAAATAATGGACGTTTGCGATCTTTTTCTTTGTTGTATTGGAGCATCTGTAGACGACACAATGTACCATTTTAATACGCGACTGTTGGGGTTGATGGTGTCCTTGGACACCATTTGCAAGTTTGTTTACCGACAAAATTAGACTTGAATTGTTTTCGATAATGGTGTGGGGGGGGGGGGCTTGTGCACTACAATGTTGGCATTATTTGTTGTTGTAACCCCGGTCTAACCTGAAATTGTCAAATGTTGTTAATTAAGTGACATTTGAGTGCACGTACAAAATTGTGGCTCGTTCACAGTTGCAGCTACCTTAATCGTTTTAACCATGAAACGCAATTTTTTTTTAATTTAATCGGATATCAAAAATGTAACCAAAATAAATAAATACGTTAGCACTATATTAACTAGAACAGGGAAAATGTTTACTTTGACGTAAGATACGAAAATGGTGGACGAAACATCGACGTTGCCAGTTTGCAATGTACGTTTCTAAAGTCTGTATGAAGTTACCCAGAATATTCAACGTTTTTAAAATTGTTAAATACAATTTTTCACTTAATTTTAAGCAAGCGGAAATCTGATAATTTCGGCAACACTGTATAATTTCTTGACGTCACGTTCGCACTGCGTCGTGCAATGGCGTCCATTTGTTTTTTGTTCCTACAAATCCAACGGTGCGGATTAAAAACACAGTAAGTAGGTAACAACGAATTGTTCATATATCCAAGTCGGCAGTTTTGATTATAGTTATGGTTCTTTTATTTTTATAATGTGACATTTAAGTAAACATCTTCCGCAGATAAAATGGAGACGGATGTGAATTTCACGACGAGCGAAATAAAATCTGAAATAGAACGTGCGGCGATATTACCAGAAACGCAAGTTACGATAAAAGAAGAGGAAAACGATGCACCTGATGATATTGAAATTAAATTTGACGTCACCGAGGGTAATGGTTCGTTGAACTCCTGTAGCATCAACGAACGAGATAATGCAAGTCGAATTCATAAAAACCGTGCAAACAATTGTAACAAGAAAATCATTTTGAAATACATAAACGACGACGGAAGGTACGAGTGCGAAATTTGCTCCAAAAATTACGAAACGAAAAAAATCCTATTGGAACATTTGAAGTCGCACGACGAAGAAAACGTCCACGACGTCCGCACCGACTCGGTCAATCACAAATGCGACGTTTGCGCGAAATCGTTCCCGAAAAAAGCCCACTTTCAAGTGCACATGGAAATCCACGCGAACGTAAGGAAGCACCGGTGCGAAATTTGCGATAAATCCTTCACGGCGAAGCCGTACCTGGCGCGACACGTCAAGAGACACGCCGGCGAAAGAAACTACAAGTGCGAAACTTGCGACAAACGCTTCACGACGAAGCACCGTCTGACAGAACACGTCGACGGGCACACCGGCGAGAAAAACCACCGGTGCGAAACTTGCGGCCGACGTTTCGCAACGAGGCGCATTTTACTCCAACACGTGAGCACGCACGGCGCGGAAAGGAATTTCAAATGCGACGCTTGCGGCAAGTTTTTCACGAGGAAGCAAAATCTGCTGCAGCACGTCGAGACGCACGCCGTCGAGAGGAATCACAAATGTGAAATTTGCAACAAATGCTTCACGGCGCGGCATCACCTATCGAAACACGTCAAGACGCACAGCGGCGAACGAAATTACAAATGCGACGTCTGCGGCAAGGGGTTCTCGACGAAACAGCATCTCTCGAAGCACGTCAGGAGACATGCCGGGGAAAGGAACTACAAGTGCGAAATATGCGACAAGCGCTTCACGACGAAGCAGTATCAATCGCTGCACGTGAGGACGCACACCGAACAAAATCACAAGTGCGAAATTTGCGACAAGTGCTTTACGATGAAACAGCACCTGTCGAAACACGTTGAGCTGCACGCGAAACAAAATTTATCGACGCACCTCAAGGGACACATCGTAGAAGGAAATGGAAGCCGAAATTATGAAAAAGGAAAATGGGAAGACCATGTAAAGATTGAGACTGGAACGAACGTTAAAGAAGAGTCGACTACGATGGGAGAAGTTAATGAGATCAATGGACAATTTGTGAAGATGGAGAGTGACGCAGTGTTGAAGAACGAAAATTTGGAACCCGAATTTTTAAATTTATGCGAAACGCTCCACGATGAGGTCATAGTCAAGGAAGAGGAAGTTGACGCGAAACGAAGTGATTTAATCTCCAATGAAATTTTACTCTAATAAAATTCGAAAATTCATTTTTTTTGCATCTTATTATGGTCTGGGGTTCCGAGAAGCTATAACACCGAGGGAACGAACGATTGGCAGTTTGTTTGAGGTAAGTGAAAATAAAATTTTCAATGAAACAGTTTTTATTTATTTGGAATTTCCCCGACTGGCGTTAGATGGGAAACACTTTACGATTCAGTTTCCTCAAAACAGCACATCGCTGTTTTATAATTATAAGAAAATTATTCTATTGTACTTAGATTTTAATTTTTTTTTTGTTTTTAGTGGAAACGTGGCGATTGAGACGAAATTTTTCGACGACGACGTACTCATCAGTAAATCCAGAGTTCGGCTGTTTTATATTTGAGAAAGAATTGTGTAATTTATGTTATATTTAAGTTCTGTTTCGATATTTTGTATGTGATGTTGAATAAAGGAAATATTATTACGATTAATTACAATTACAATTAATTGAAACCTGAATTGAATTAAATAGAATATACTCGGGTCAATGATTCTGTACGAACGCTTCCTAAATACATTACTTTGAATTAACATTCATTTAAATTTTCTGGGATCCTTATCAGGATCACATGAACGCGAGGAGGTTGCCGATGTATCAGGGGTAAATTATTTGGCGCCAAAACAGAAATAAAAATTTGTAAGCGTTCGTTTCAATTTTGTGGAATCCGTATCAGGAGTACATGAACGCGAGGAGGTGGCGAAATATCCGGAGTAATTTGGCGCGAAAGCGAATAAAATTTTAAAGCGTTCGTTTCAATTTCGTGGAATCCGTATCAGGAGCACATGAACGCGAGGAGGTGGCGAAATATCAGGAGTAATTTGGCGCGAAAACAAATAAAATTTTAAAGCGTTCGTTTAAATTTTCTGGGACTCGTATCAGGAGCACATGAACGCGAGGAGGTGGCGAAATATCCGGAGTAATTTGGCGCGAAAACGAATAAAATTTTAAAGCGTTCGTTTAAATTTTGTGGGATCCGTATCAGGAGTACATGAACGCGAGGAGGTGGCGAAATATCAGGAGTAATTTGGCGCGAAAGCGAATAAAATTTTAAAGCGTTCGTTTAAATTTTGTGGAATCCGTACCAGGAGCACATGAACGCGAGGAGGTGGCGAAATATCCGGAGTAATTTGGCGCGAAAACAAATAAAATTTTAAAGCGTTCGTTTAAATTTCGTGGGATCCGTATCAGGAGCACATGAACGCGAGGAGGTGGCGAAATATCCGGAGTAATTTGGCGCGAAAGCGAATAAAATTTTAAAGCGTTCGTTTAAATTTTGTGGAATCCGTACCAGGAGCACATGAACGCGAGGAGGTGGCGAAATATCCGGAGTAATTTGGCGCGAAAACAAATAAAATTTTAAAGCGTTCCTCGACAATTATTTTGAGACCCAACCCAACCCAATCTGGCTCAACCCAACCCGCATATCAATTCCTCTTACGTTATTATAAACAACCATTCGTGTTTAATGTTTTTTTTTTTGGCTCCGTCTCTTTTTGATGTTATTGAAAATACTTAAGAGCTCGGTTTGTGAGCCTGTCATATCCATTTAATAGTTTGGAACTTCTGAGATTTCCACGGACTGACTCTATCACTTGCTCCATCTTCCAATGTCCTACCGCCCCTGCCTACAGAAACGATCGTTACTCTCGATAGAATTTCTTTTTATTTAAATTTAACAATTTAATTAAATTAAAATATTCGACACATTCAAAGAACGTGTACTATTGCGCGTCACTTAGGTGTTCTTCTTTGACCATAATCTCGGTGTGGAGTGATTTGGGGTCATCTTCCTTAACGGCAGGATCGATACGATTTTTATTCGTAACTGTTGACGGTTTTCTTTCAGCAGTATCTGTAAACCAAAAAGATGTGGTGTAAAATCAGCTAAGTTTGTTGTATGTGTTCAAATATATAATAACAATTATCGCAAGTTAATGATCTTTAATGTAACGCGAGATATTAAAAGAATTATTTTATTTAATAAAACTTGTAATAAATAGCATACACAACATGTCCCACCCTTAGTGTTCCTGTGTAAAAGAAATACCTGCGATAACGACAACAAATTCTTATCCGGAATGAGCTACCACTGACTGAATAATATCTGCATCAGTTTAAAGTGTTCGATGGGTTGTAAGCTCTTGGATTAGGTATTTCTGCTCCTCCTGAGATGAAAATTGAATTGCAGTGATTTAAATTGTTACAGACGTGAACGTGTATGTGACTTGTATTGTGCCTATGTCGGCTAGTTTCATAAATTACCAACGCACATCTAAGATTGTGGGTGTGGACGTATCCAATCTCTGGAAGAGCTTGCTCTTTACGAATAAGTTCATGTTCAAATATGTAAATATGAGCAAGTACAAAGCTTAATAAAAATTTAATCAATTTACAATGCTTACCGAAATTGTACTCCGAATTATCTTCATTCAGGAATGCACCAGCCTCTTTCTTAATGAACTGTTTATCAATGTCAATGCTTTCATGTGTCGCAGATGTCGGTACAATACATGGAAAACTTCGAAGAGGCTCCATCTTGCTATCTTCTATGTGTATTTCCACATGTTCCGTCACTTTTCTACAATGTACCTTGAGGTGTTGCGACAGACTTGGTTTCGTTATGAAGCGTTTGTCGCAAATTTCGCATTTATAACGTCTGTCTCCGGTGTGCGTTTTGACGTGGTACGATAGATGTTGTTTCATCGTGAAGCGTTTCTCGCAAATTTCACATTTGTAATTTCTTTCTTTACGATTTCTTTCTCTGGCGTGCGTCTTTATGTGGTGCAGTAGATTCGATTTGGTCTTGAAGCATTTGTTGCAGATTTCACATTTGTAATTTTTTTCTCCGCCGTGCGTTTCGGCGTGTCGCGATAGATTTTGTCTCGTCGTGAAGCGTTTCTCGCAAATTTCGCACTTGTAGTTTCTTTCTCTGGTGTGCGTCCTGACGTGATTCGATAAACAAGCTTTTGATGCGAAGCGTTTGTTGCAAATTTCGCATTTAGAATTTTTTTCTACGGCGTGCGTTTCGAGATGGTACGACAGACATTCTTTCGTCGACAAGTACTTGTCGCAAATTTCGCATTTCTGCCTTCTTTGTCCGGTGTGCGTCGCGACGTGTCGCGTCAGCGCTTGTTTGGTCGCGACGCGCCTGTCGCAAATTTCGCATTTGTAGTTCTTTTGTCCGGCGTGCGCTTTGACGTGCACCGACAGATTCGATTTCGTCGTGAGGCCTTTGCCGCAGATTTCGCACTTGTAATTTTTTTCCCTGGTGTGCGTTACTGCGTGCGCCAATAGACGTGCGTTTGTCGGGAAGCGTTTTCCGCAAATTTCGCATTCGTAATTTGTGGTGTGCGCTTTGACGTGTAGCTCTAGAACGAGTTTCATTGTGAAGTATCTGTCGCAAATGTCGCATTTGTGGTTTGTCTCGGCGTTGTGGTGCGTTTCGTTGTGATACGATCGGGCGTGTTTCGTTGTGAAGCACTTGTCGCAAACGTCGCATTTGTAAGTTCGTCCTCGCGTGTGCGTCTTGACGTGTCGCGATAGATTTGATTTCGTTGTTGCGGATTTGTTGCAAATTTCACATTCGTGGTTAGTTTTGACCGTTTGATTCTGAAAAATTTTCGTTGGTAATAATCTTGCGTTATTTTTTTCGTTGATGGAATTTCTGTGCGATTGATGATCTTCCAATTTAAACTCTCTTGTTTTTGAGTTCAATAAATCATCACCGACGTCACTGTTTGAAACTTCGTACTTCTCTTCCTTTACAGTAACACATTTAATTTTTTCGTCGTCAACGTCATTACAAGAATATCCATAGCAAGACTCCAGTTTTGGGAACAAAATTACAGAATCCATCGTTTCAGATTTGACTTCGATGACAGATTTGGAATCGTGCGCATCAATCTCCATTTTACCTACGGAAAATATTTAAATTAATGTGCTTTTAATGATAATTATCAACAATAACAATCGTATCGTTTGAGAGTCGAATTCAATGCATTGTTTAAACAGCATATTTATAAAACCATACTTGAAATATGAACCATAAAACATAGGGAATAGTACAGTAACGCTACGTACTTGTATTTTTATAATCTGCAGTAGTTTATTGTATCAAAATGGTAACGTTGAGCGATAAATTCAATAGTTCTAGAACTGACAATATGGAGGACTCCATTACAGACAACCAACTCCATTTGATTCAGCTGTTACCAACAGCTGAATTAAAAAATCACTAAATGAATATTTTTAAATCGCCCAAATTTACCGAATATCCAAAATAACCTTGGTCAAGGATGGTCATGGATTTTCGAGTGTCAAAATCTGCCAAGTCATTGTGACATTTCCAACAATTACTGTCAATTAGTTTTTCGTGTTAATAAAAACGTTATTAGTATTTCATTACTATTTCACAACTGAAATAAGTAACACATGTTACCGATGATGTCAGTGATGTGCTTGACAATGACAGAATTATTTCAAAAGGATGATTTAAGCTAAGACAACCGTTTTACATACATGGACAGCTAAATAAATAAAAATGAAGATGATTTGAAATGATTAGGCACGGGGGGGACGTTTGCTATCGCGAAGAGATGCTGTTAAACCGTGCAAACCGAAAATTACTCGTTACAGCCACGATTTAAATACACAGGTAATGGACAAACGATAAATACCTATAAAGTCTAATAAAGATGAAATAATAACGAATACACCAAAGATGAAGAGTGTTTTGCTTTACACGAATAATTGCGCGTCACTTAGGTGTTCTTCTTTGACTATAATCTCACTGTGGATTGATTTAGGGTCGTCTTCCTCAACGGCAGGATCAATACGATTTTCATTTGTAGCCGTCGATGGTTTTCTTTCTGCACTATCTGTGAACCAAAAGTCGTTAATCGGAAAATGAAGTCTCAAGAAGTTGTTTGCTTATTACCAGAGTTGTTCTCCGAATTATCTTCATTCATGAATGCACCAGGATCTTCCTTAATGAACTCTTTATCGATATCAATTTCTTCTCTTGTATACGGAAAGCTTTGTACAGCCTCTTCCTTCTTGTTTCCTTCGGTGTATACTTTCGCATGTTCCAACGACACTTTTCTCGAATGTATCTTGATGTGCTGCGACATACTCGGTTTTGTTATGAAGCGTTTGTCGCAAATTTCGCATTTATAGCGTCTGTCTCCTGTGTGCGTTTTGACGTGGTACGATAGATTTTGTTTCGTCGTGAAGCGTTTCTCGCAAATTTCACATTCGTAATTTCTTACGACGCCAGATTTGCAACTTCTCACTTTCGAGTGCGTTTTTACGTGGTGCGAAAGATTCGATTTTGTCACAAAGCGTTTGTCGCACGTTTCGCATTTGTGATTTCTTTCTCCGGCGTGCGTTTCCCCGTGGTGCGACAGAACTTGTTTCGTCGCGAAGTGTTTATTGCAAATTTCGCATTTGTGATTTTTTCCCCTGGTGTGTGTTTCGACGTGGTGCGACAGATTCGGTTTCGTTACGAAACGTTTGCCGCAAATTTCGCACTTGTAAGTTCTTTCTCCGGCGTGCGTCCTGACGTGGTGCGACAGATGCTGCTTCGTTATGAAGCGTTTGCCGCAAGTTTCGCACTTGTAGTTTCTTTCTCCGGTGTGCGTTTTTAAATGGTACGATAGGTGTTGCTTTCGTGTGAAGGATTTGTCGCAAACTTCGCATTTATAATTTCTTTCGGCGGTGTGCGTTTTGAAGTGGTACGACAGATGTTGTTTCGTCGTGAAGCGTTTCTCGCAAAGTTCGCATTTGTGATTCCTCCGTCTGGTGTGCGTGTCGACGTGCTGCGACAAATTTTGCCTCGTGGCGAAGCGTTTGTCGCAAATTTCACACTTGTGGTTCCTTTCGCCGGTGTGTATCTTGACGTGGTGCGAAAGATTCGATTTCGCCGCAAAGCGTTTGCCGCAAATTTCACACTCGTAACTTTTTTCCCCGTTGTGCGCCTTGACGTGTTCCGCCAGATTTTGGTTCCTCGTGAAGCGCTTGTTGCAAATTTCGCATTCGTAATTTTTCTCGCCGGTGTGCATCTTGACGTGCAGCGTCAGACCGAGTTTCCTAACGAAGCACTTGTTGCACGTTTCGCATTTATAGTTTTTTTCTCCGGTGTGCACCCTGACGTGTTCCGTTAGGTTCGACTTGGTCGTGAAACGCTTGTCGCAAGTTTCGCACTTGTAGTTTCGTTCTCCGGTGTGCGTCACGATGTGCTGGGACAGAACTTGTTTCGTTATGAAGTGCTTGTCGCAAATTTCGCATTTGTGATTTCTCCCTCTGGTGTGCGTCTTGACGTGGTGGGACAGAACCTGCCTCGTTCTGAAGACTTTCTTGCAAATTTCGCATTCGTGGTTTCTGTCGTCTGCGTGCGTTTTGACGTGGTGCGTTAGATTCGATTTCGTCACGAAGGATTTGGCGCAAATTTCACATTTGTGGTTTCTTTCTCTGGCGTGCGTTTCTGCGTGGTTGGACAGGCCGCGTTTCGTCGTCAAGTGTTTGCCGCAAATTTCGCACTTGTGATCTTTCTCGCCGGTGTGCGTTTTGACGTGTCGAGTTAGATTTGATTTCGTTACGAAACGGACGTTGCAAACGTCGCATTCGTAATTTTTTTCTCCGGTGTGCGTCTTGACGTGCACCGACAGATACAGTTTCCTCGTGAAGCGTTTGTGGCACGTTTCACATTCGTATTTAATTTTGTCAACGTGTGTCTTGTCACATTTGTAGTTTCCCTCGTCGATATCACCTTCGATTTTTTCTTCGGTGTGTAATTTATTATCTTCCAATGTAAATTCTCTTGTTTTCAAGTTCAATAAATCATTGCCGTCGCTGACGTCCAACTTAATTTTGATATCGTTCGGTGCTATGTCACTGTTTGAAACTTCGTACTTCTCTTCCTTTACAGTAACACCACATTTCATTTTTTCGTCGTCAACGTCATTACAAGAATATCCATAGCAAGACTCCACGGTTTCAGATTTTATTTCGATATCCGACTTGGTATCATTCACATCAACCTCCATTTTATCTGCGGAAAATATTAAAATAAATGTACTTGTATATGATACAAGCAAATATCAGTGTACATACAATTATTAACACTAACTGGCAAGCATTTGAATGAAATTTTGAGCTGGTATTTCGTTTTATTTTTTCAACAACATTGTCATTACTATTTATTATACCGACGATAGCGTGCATCGAATTCAATTCTCTTATTGTAAAACGAAAGTGTTGTCTAGTGGTTACTTGTGTAACAAATACACCTAATGTTACTAATTGTATGAATGGATGAGTTGTTTAAATACATATACAAAAACGTACTTGCTTGAAAATATGGACTGCGAAACTTAAAAATCAATACAATAACACCACCTACCTACTTTAAAGTGTTTTGTTAAACTGCACACCGCTTTTAGTCTATTCTATTTGGTAAAAATAGTAATGTTAAACGATTTTTTACTCTTTGACAACTGTAAAATATGGTGGACGCCGCGAGCCACGATATTTTAATAACTAGTGTTGCCAACAACTAAACTTAACTAGAATCGTCGCTCAATAGAAAAGACTTTGGAACAAGTCCGCGACATCTATCGGATTTTTGTAAAACTAGATTAATACATGGTTGCCAACGACAGACTTTAAAAAATCACTAGATGTAAATTTTTAAGATAACACAAAATTGATAATTGCGTAGGATAAAGTGGCATATTATTACCATGCACGTATAGGTTTGTACAATATTTTAACATTGTCATTTGTGACAAATAACGAGTCATTTTCATTATGATTTGCTTTACACGAACTATTGTATGTCACTTAATTGCTCTTCTTTAACGATGATCTCACTGTGAAGTGATTTAGGGTGAGCTTCCTTAACGGCAGGATCAAAACCATTTTCATTCGTACCCGTTGATGGTTTCGTTTCTGTAGTATCTGTGAACCAAAAAGTTTATTAATCAAAAAATAAGGTCTTTAAAGATTGCTGATTTAACATCTCAGTGACGTAGGTAAACATAACCCGACCCAACCCAATCTAATCCAACCCGACCCAACTCAACCCTAAAATTAATTTTGAAACAATTTAAATAAAATAAACCAACCCAACCCAACCCAACCCAACCCGACCCAATCCAATCCAAGAATTAATTTTGAAACAATTAAAATAAAATAAAAATTGATGCAATGATTCATAAATTTAGCGTTTTGTTAAAGTTGATACTTGAGTGACGTTTGAGTGTATGAACAAAATTGTGGTTCGTTCACAATTGCACGTTCATGGTCAACTTCGACGCCAAATTAAAAGATTATTGCATGGAACCAATTCTTACCCCTGTCGACGAACTCATTTTCTACGAACGTGGCAGGCTCTTCCTTAACGAACAGTTTCTCAATGTCGTTAATTTCTTCAGTTGTGTACGTCGTCGGCGCGATGCATGGAAAGATTCGAAGACAGTCTTCCCCGACGCTTTCTTCAATTTTCACGTCATGTTCCACGAAAGATGGTTTATAATTTTTTTCTCCGCCGTGCGTTTCGTTGTGCAGCAATAGATGTTGCTTCGTCGTGAAGCAAACATTGCAAATTTCGCATTTGTTTCTTTCGTCGCTGTGCGTCTTTAAATGCAGCGACAGGGAGTGTTTCCTCGTGAAGCGTTTCGCGCAAATCTCGCACTTGTAGTTCCTTTCGCCGGTGTGGGTTTTGACGTGGTGCGGCAGGTGCTGTTCGGTGAAGTATTTACTGCAAATTTCGCATTTGTGGTTCTTTTCTCCGGCGTGCGCTTTGACGTGTCGCAGTAGATGATGTTTCGTCGCAAAGCAGTTATTGCAAATTTCGCATTTATTTCTCTTGTCGGTGTGCGTTTTCAGATGCAGCGATAGGCAGTGTTTTCTGGTGAAGCGTTTATTGCAAATTTTGCATTTGTAGTATCGTTCGCCGGTGTGCGTCTTGACGTGCTGCGATAGATGTTGCTTCGTAAAATATCTATCGCATGTTTGACATTTGTAGTTCCGTTCGGCGGTGTGCGTTTTAATGTGCCGCATTAGGTGGTGCGTCGTTGTGAAGGACTTGTCGCAAACGTCGCATTTATAATTTCTTTCGGCGGCGTGCGTCCCGAAATGCAACGACAGACTTTGCTTCGTCGTGAAGCACTTTTTGCAAATCTCGCACTTGTAGTATCTTTCCGCGGTGTGCGTCCTTACGTGCAGCGAGAGGTGTTGTTTCGTTATGAAGCATTTGTCGCAAATTTCACATTTGAAGTTTCGTTCGCCCGTGTGCGTCTTGACGTGCAACGATAAATACTGCTTCGTCGTGAAGCATTTGTTGCAAATTTCACATTTGAAGTTTTTCTCGCCGCTGTGCGTCCTGACATGTTGCAGTAGATACTGTCTCGTCGTGAAACGCTTGTCGCAAGTTTTACACCCGTAATTCCTTTCTCCCGAATGCGTCGCGGCGTGCAACGACAGATGTTGTCGCGTCGTGAAGCACTTATTGCAAATCTCGCATTTGTAATATTTTTCCGTTGCGTGCGTCTCCACGTGCAGCGATAAATGCTGCTTCGTCGTGAAGAATCTGTCGCAAATCTCGCATTTGTGATTCCGTTCGCCGGTGTGCGTCTTCACGTGCAACGACAAATATTGCTTCGTCGTAAAACACTTATTGCAAACGTCGCACTTGTAATTTCTTTCGGCGTTGTGTATCTTGACGTGTCGCGATAAATACTGTCGTCTCGTGAATGATTTGTCGCAAACGTCGCATTTATGGTTTTTCTCGCTGGTGTGCGTCTTTAGGTGTCGCGATACGCATCGTTTCGTCGCAAAGCGTTTGTCGCAAATTTCGCACTTGTGATTTTTTTCTCCGGTGTGCGTTTCGGAATGTCGCGACAGACTCTGTTTCGTCGTGAAGCGTTTGCCGCAAACTTCGCAATTGTAGTTTCTCTCGCCGTGCGTCTCCACGTGGCTTCGAAGAATTCCCCTCGTCGCGAATAACTTCGCGCAAATGTCACACTTGTAATTTTTTTCATCGACGCACATTTCGCTTCTTTCCAACATCACGGTGAAAGCCGCAGCCGCAACTTTGTCTTCGATGTGCGATTTCGCATGATCGAGTATAGCTTTCATCGTTTTCGAATTTTTGAGGCAAATTTTGCACTTGTACCTTTCTTTGCCGAGTGCCGTCGTGAATTTTAAAATATGGCTCGTTTTAAAATTATTTAGTATTTCGATATCACCCGGCTTTGGAATTTCGCACGACGAGTAATTGCCGTCGCAGACGTCCGACTTAATTTTGACGTCACTTTCATTTTGCCCCGCACCGACGGAAGTATCGTCATCATATTCCTCCTTTATGACGACTCCATTTTTGTCATCAACTTCGATATGAGAATACCCGTAATCGAACAGAATCGTCGTATCTACAGGTTCAGATTTTACTCCAATGACCGCGTTAGACTTATCCACATCGATTTCCATATTACCTGTGGAAAATATTAAATAAATATCTCACGTGTAATAAAAGTTGTTGGAAATGTCAACCACTTTTGTTATAAATTTTAACGAAATCCGTACAATAGAATAAATAAGTACTTACTGTAAGTTTTTTATTCTAAACTTTGCTTCTAGCTCTTATATTTGTTGAAAATTGACAGGTTATTTAATTATTTACCAGCGATCATGGAAAATGGCCGACCATAATGTGACGTTTCTTGCGTCGCGAGCAGCTCAACTCATTCCAACAATTTTATTGTCGCTAGTAAACACAGCGATCATCCAAGCTAATTCGTTGATTTGCTGAAAAATCACTTTTATTACATACAATCAAATATAACACAGATCTTTAATTTTTTCTTTTGGATTTTTTTAAATAGGTTAGGAACACATTGCTATGTGGCGCCATCATCGGGAAAATCGCCAACTGATTAAAACCAAAAGATCAAATGCACACAGCAGGGATGCCAGATCTCACGATTTCGTTGCAAATCTCACGATTTTCTATTAATTCTACTAACAATAATTTAATTTAAAAAAATAATGTAACAAGAAATGATAAAATTGATTTTTCATTGCCAACATGAATTAAGCGGTCCGTGATGAATTTTATCATTTTCTGTATTATTGCTATTTGTAATATCTTCAAAAAATCTGACACAATGCAACCCAACCCAACCTAATCCAACTCAACCCAACCCAACCCAACCCGATTCAACCCAACCCAACCTGATCCAATCCAACCCAACCCAACCCAATTTAATCCAATCCAATCCAAAACCTCAGGTCTGCAACTGAAGTTAAACCACGAGAAACGTAGCAACGACTAAGCAACTGAAGTCTAAACAAGTCAAGTAAGAAGTCAATACATTAAAACTTCTTAAATGTTTTGCACGGAATTTAATAAATTATTTGTAGATAGTATACAAAAATAATACAAATTTATTCAAGTATCTAACATTGAATTTTTCTCACCTAAGAATTAGTTACTTTATCAAAACCAACTGTTTTAGGTGTCCATTATGTGTTCTTCCTTGATTGTAATCTCATCGTGGAGTGTTTCACATAAATTAAAAATGTTAGGTGACTTGGAGTCTTCCTTAACGGAAAAATCAACAAGATTTCCATTCGAAGCCATCGACGGTTTTATTTCTGAATCTGTAAAACATATTTTTTTTAGGATACTTCACGACGTAATTTCATGAATAAGTCAATAAGTTATTCTTACCATTGTCTATTTTCAACTTGTCTGTGTTTAAGAATACACCAATTTCTTTCTTAATAAACGGATTATCAATCGCGCCGTCTTCGATTGTAGCGGTTGGCGTGGTCCTTGGAAACTTTGATTCGTTGCTTTCTTTATTATGAGTTTTCATATGTTCCAGCAACGCTTTTATTTTTTTATAAGTCTGGTCGCAAATTTCACATTTATGATTTAAGTCCCCGTGTGCTTTAACGTGTCGCGATAAATGTTGTTTCCTTGCGAAGCATTTATCGCAAATGTCACATTTATAGTTCCTTTCTCCGGTGTGGGTCTTGACGTGGAGCGAAAGATATTGTCTCGTCGTGAAGGACTTGTCGCAAGCTTCACACTTGTAATTTCTCTCGCCTGTGTGCATTTCGACGTGAAGCGACAAATATTGTTTCGTCGCAAAGCATTTGTCGCAAATTTCACATTTAAACTTCCTTTCTCCGTCGTGCGTTTTGACGTGGAGCGACAGACTCTGTTTCGTTACAAACGACTTGCAACAAAGAAGACACTTGAAACTTTTCTCTCCGCCGTGCGTTTGAACGTGAAGCGACAAATGCTGTTTTCTCCTGAAGCGTTTCTCGCAGACCTCGCACTTATAATTCCTTTCTCCGGTGTGCGTCTTGACGTGTTCGAACAAACGTTGCCTGGTTCCAAAGCATTTATCGCAAGTCTCGCATTTGTAATCTTTCTCCGCGACGTGCATCTTGACGTGTTCGGTCAGCCGGTGTTTCGTCACAAATCGTTTTTCGCACGTCTCGCATTTGTGGTTCCTCTCCCCGGTGTGCGTCTCGACGTGTCGCGATAAACTCTGCTTCGTCGCGACGCGTCTGTCGCAAATCTTGCACTTGTAATTTTTTTCGCCGGTGTGCGTCTCGACGTGGAGCGTCAGATGTTGCCTCGTCCTAAAACATTTCCCGCAAGTCCCGCATTTGTGATTTCTTACCCCGGCGTGCGTCTTGACGTGCAGCGATAAATTTCGCTTCTTAGCAAACGACTTGTCGCAAAGTTCGCATTTGTGAGTCCTTTCTTTCGAAATTCGTTTATCCCCACCGTGCGTCTTGACGTGTTGCGTCAAATACGGCTTTCTCGCGAAACATTTGTCGCAAATTTCGCATTTGTGATTTTTTTCCGCGGTGTGCGTCTCGACGTGCAACGACAGATCTCGTTTCGTCAAGAAGCGCTTGTCGCAAACTTCGCATTTGTGGTTTCTTTGCGACGCGTGCGTCTTGACGTGTCGCAGCAGGCTTTGTTTCGTGACGAAGCGTCTGACGCAAACGTCGCATTCGTAGTTTCGCTCGCCGGTGTGCGTCTCGACGTGTTCCGACAGCCGGTGTTTCGTCCTGAAGCGTTTGTCGCAAGTTTCGCATTTGTGGTTTCTTTCGCCGGTGTGCGTCTTGACGTGTTGCGACAGGCTCTGTTTCGTCGTGAAGCGTTTGCCGCAAGTTTCGCACTTGTGGTTTTTTTCGCCGACGTGCGTCTTGAGGTGCCGCGATAGGCTCTGTTTCGTTGTGAAGGTTCGGGTGCATGTTTCGCATTTGTGGTTTCTCTCGCCGGTGTGCGTCTTGACGTGTTCGGATAGGTATTGTTTTCTTGCGAAGCGTTTGTTGCAAATTTCACATTTATGACTCGACCTATCTCGTTCGACGAGCTCGTCGTCGCCGCAAGATTTTAACAAACCAGTGACATCCAACTTGATATCATTACATATAATTTCAGTAACATTTCCTGCGTCATCCTGCGTCATCGGCACAAGATATTCCTCTTGTTTTATAATAACATCACATCGTTCTTCTTTATGGTCAATTTCATTACAATTGGAATATCCATCGACAGACATTTTTGGAAACAAAGTTGTACGTTCTAGCAATTCACCAACGTTCGTAAATTCGAAATCGCTCATCTTCTCCATTTTATCTGCAAAATGATTCAAAAACATAACCACATTCGTTTTATTAAAAAACAAATTAACTTACCTCGATAACACGTCGTTACAAAACTTATATTTCAAACAACGACACGCGCGTATTAAAAAAAATCGCCGCTTCTCGCTCCATTGCATTTGTAGTAAATAGTAATGAGCGAAGATTTAACGAACAATTTACTCACCAACGACCATCATGGCGGTCGAGAAAGTCAATAGTAAAATTCAGTGTAGCCACCATAAACTAATTTTAAGATAAATACAAATAAAACCAAAGTTACCGAATCTCACAGTGTTTCAAAACGATGCATTTGGAGTTTAAAAAAGTGATAATCATGACCTTCACCTGCAATTCGGACATGCGCCCCTTTTTGGTTTCTTCCATTCACTTAACATTCCTATTAAGGGCCCTGGAAACGATCAAATTTACGCTTTTGTCAAATTTTTTGATAGTATTCTTCACGATTCTGTCAAACA
The DNA here is from genome assembly GCA_959613385.1 of Geotrupes spiniger. NCBI lineage: Eukaryota > Metazoa > Arthropoda > Insecta > Coleoptera > Geotrupidae > Geotrupes > Geotrupes spiniger. The sequence goes on from OY390740.1 coordinate 551,614, forward strand.
ATCCACATTTTGTTACGATGAAAATGTAAAGTTTGACAATCAAATCTGTCACATTTATTTGATGGTTTCCAGGGCCCTTTACGTATTTAATGGCTTTGGATTAATTTGTCAGTCGAATAGACCAAATAAGTAATATATTTATTCGTCAAACATAAGTATATAAAAAAATAAATAACATTCTAAAACTAAAAATCCATAAAAATTTCCATAAAAACAAATATCATTCTAAAATTAACCTCATCGCAGAATTTCAATTATTTAATAGAAAACGTCTTTGCTGAAATCGACATTTTTACCGCGAAAATTGGGTCGGCCGTGAAAATTGTAGTACTTGCGATCGTTCCACCTTTTTCGTCGTTTGCTCTTGCCATTCCCGACACGGTCGACTTGGATCGCCAGACTTGCGTTTTGCTCCACCGGCCTATGGGATCTGTTCAAGAACGCCGCGTCGATCGCGACGTTGCCCGGCAATCGCATGTCGCACGCCAAACAAACGTGCGTCAAAATCAAATTGGCGACGTATCTCAGCGGCTTCGGTTCCCAGTGTATGCCGTCGGCGCTCCTCATGTCGATCAAGAACCTCATGTGATAGTGCAAATCGACGACGTCGTAACCGTAACTGTGCACGAGACACGCGGCGTAGTTATTCGCTTCGATCACGTGAAACGGCAGCAAATTTTTCATGAAATCGACGCCGGGCGTCAGAAAGCCGCCGCGCGACTTGAAACTCGGCGGAAGCGTCGTCGTCCAGACGACGCGCGTGCCCCGCGGGAGCTTCTCCCTGCACAAGTCCAAAGTCTTCGCCAGGTTTTTCTTAAACTCGTCGACGCCGTCGGCGCCCCAGCGCGTCAGGTCCCACAGGCAGCTGTTCAGCACGACCACGTCGGGGCGAACGGTCGGACTTTGCAGCGCGTCGATCAAGTTCGGCGCGAACAGCCGCGTCAGGAACTCGAAATGCAAGAACGCGCCGTGTCGATCGTAAACGCGGACCTCTTGATATCTCCGCGATTTCGTCAAGTTGCCGTCGGAGATCAAGACGTCTTTGGCGTGCGACGGTTCGTTTTTTTTACGCAGCGCGCTTGTAGGAATCAAAGTCGGCGATTCCAGCAGCCACACGATGTCCTTGTAAATTGCGCGCATGTTCGAATCGCCGAAAAGAAAAACGCTCTTGCCGCGCAAAATTCTGCGACAGTCCGACGTGTTGAACATGTCCGCCGCCATTTTCGTCACCTGCAGGGAGAAGTCGAATCATTTGGGTCGACGTGACGATTAGAAACGAACCAACTCGATTTGATTCAATGTAAATGAAAGAAGTTGGCATCACAGATAAAAAAAAACCGCAAGAAAAATGTCAATGACCCATATTCCGTAGCTATTTATCATTTACGAACTGTAGAAATTAATCAACGCGCCTCAGCTCAAACGTCTAAAATTAAACGAGCAAACGTCACTTAACGCGTTCCTAACCTTCAACTTACAACCAAATTTGACGTACAATAACGGGCGTTCCCGCTACTAGATTACTTTATTATTTTAATGAATTCATTCGTTCGTCGCTTCCGATTCGACGTCCAATGAACGTTACTATTTTTAACAACGTCGGCGTGTAAAATCTAACCTACCCCGATCTGTTCTTAAACGACGCGAACATTGCGTTCGCGAGTCCCAAATTCGCCAAATTCAACCGTTACTACGGAAACGTGCCGTGAATACGCCGTCGATCACGAAATGTCAAATACGCGTTAAAAATTAACATTTACGAAATTCCCGTTTCCACGGTTAACACAAATAATAAAACGCCACTTACCCCGTCTTCCCGTCTCGTCCACCAGTTCACCACAAAACGTTTTAAAATACGCCTAAACACAACACAACACAGACGCGAAGAAAAACTCACACCAGTTTTAGGTTATACGAAAACAATTTGAATCGCAAAAAATTAAAACTCGGTCGGCGTGTGCGTCCGGCACGCACACGCGTGCGCTTCGACATGAGCGCGAAAATTTAAAAAAAAAAAAAGTTTCTTTTCTGCACAAACGTGGTGCACGCCAAGATAAATAAAATAGCAACAAAAACGGCGAATTTGATTTCTTCGAACGTCGCAATTACGACGCCGGTGCCAACGTGACGTGTGGCGTTGCCAACGAAACATCCGCGCCGCGAGCGACATCTATAAAACCATAAAACTAAATCATTAATAAAAATCCGTTTGAAATCGTCTTCGGCGTTTCCAACAACCGTCAAAAATCGCCGTCGACGCGATTTTTCCCAAATTCACGATATCGTCCAAGGTCCGCGGTTGCAGTTTTTCCGGCCGGCGGTTCTGTTCCGAGATTTTGACGTTTGCGCGAGCCATGGACGAAACGCAAGATTTCGCGAGAACGGGCTCGCTGAATCCGGGCAAGAGCACCGTTTACGTCTCGAACCTGCCGTACGACCTGAAGCCGCCGGACATACAGAAGATATTCGAGCGGTTCGGAAGAATCGTCAGGTGAGTTTTTCCCGCGCGGCGTCGGGTCGAGTTTACCACAGTTCGTTTGCGCAGGGTGACGTTGCTGACGGTCAAGGAGACCAGGAAGAGCAAGGGGGTCGCGTTCATACTGTTCCACAGGCCCGAGGACGCCGAAATCTGCGTCTACGAGACGAACAACTCGGAGGTTCGAGCGAAACGTGCCCACCGCGCGATTTAAACCGGTCGTTTTTCAGATGCTGGGGAACGTGTTGAAGACGAGCATCGCGAGAGACAACGGGCGGAGACCCAATTTCAAGAACCAACAGCCGTCCAACTTCGGTCACGGTTACAACGCCGCCGCCGGTGAAGATTTCAACCACGACAACGGCGGCTACGATGACGGCCACAATTACGACAGCCCCGGCTTCGAAAACAGGCCGTTTCATTACAAGAATCCCTATTTGAATAACAAGCCGAATTACTACAACGCCTCGCATTCGAATTTCGAGGGCAACGTCAATTACAGACACAACCCCAACAGTTCTTGGAGCCCGTACAATTGAACTTGTTTATTTGAAGGAAAGTTATTAAATGTGACAAAGTTTAATCGAGTGGCGAGTAAAGGCAGCTGTTACAGTTCACGGAAGAGTAGTGCACACCAAGTTAAGTTTATAACTTCGCACGATTGACTTCAATCGCCATTCAAAGTGAACCGCAAGAGTTACCGTTATTTGCCGATTTAATTAATCAAAAAAAAAAAAATACTAGCCTTGTAGCTCTTGATTTCAATTACTTTAGAAATCAGTCTTACCAACAACGAAAAATTTGCAAAAGACGATGTAAGGTAATTTAAGATAATTTACTTTAAGATAACAACACGTACATAATATTTCATTTTAAACGTAAATCATTCGCTTTCTTCCTCATCACTAAAGTAACTGCTCTTCTTTATTTTCTTCCTATTTTCAACGGCATCACCGTCCAAACTCGAATAATCCCCAGTCGCGACTTTATATCGATATTTCTCCAGCTCGGTCTTTTCTTGCTGAAAAACTCGACATTCGTACCACGAAAAAAAGCACCGACTCGAAATTACCTCCAGCGCAATGGCCACGCTTAAAGTCTCGCAATCTTCGACGTTCTCATCGTCCGAATCGCAATATTCCTCCAACTGAAAAATTTCATCAAAACAAACCAAAGCGACGCGATTCAAATTACCGAGTCTTTGTTCGCGTGCGCCTTCTTCCTCTTGCGGATCTTTTTGGGCGGCGGCTCTCGCTCGCCCAACAAATTTCGCGAACATTTGTAGCTCAGATGGCCGAGCTCGCCGCACTCGTAGCACTGCTCCTTGTCCGGGTAATTCTGCAAAGCGCACGTTAGATTTAATCCTCGACGGTTGGCGATCGAACCTTTCGACGGATGAACTCCGTGCTGCGTCCGTTGTCCTTGGCTATGCTCGCCTTCAGCGTCCGACCGAAGAGCTGAAAATTAAATCTAGAACGACGAAAAGCTTTGCGAGAACGTCGAGCTCGGCTTACTTCTTTCATGTCGGTGTCGCCGACGCACTTTTTCGCATCTTCGCGGTCGAAGAACAATATGAAAGCGACGCCTTTGCTTTTGCGCGATTCCTTGTCTTTCAAAACGGTCACCCTGCAAGTTTCTCGCGCGATTATGGGAAACGCGTCCGATGGGAACTTACTTGATTATTCGGCCGTGTTTCTCGAATAACTTGTGTATGTCGTTGTTTTTCAGGTCGTAGGGGAGGTTGGAGACGTAAACGGTGCTTTTACTTGGCGCTAAACCGCCACTCATTGTTAGTAATTACTGCGACAATTTACGATTCGATGTTTATATTTTGACATATAAATTCCCTAGATATATCTAGGGACTTTGGTGACATAACGAAGACAGTGCCATCTATGACAACATTGAGTTCTTAGCCAATTGGTTTGATTGGCGGAAACAAAATAAAGGCAACGTTAAAATTTCACGCCAATCAGAACTCAACGGTTGGCAATTCCGATAAGTTAACTGCGTAGTTTTAATGAAGATGGCGCCAACGTCGCAAGTTTAAACTGTCTGTAATTTTATCGTTTGTGACGTAGACATATTTGATTGGCGCAAAAGTACGACAGCAATCGCCGAATATTTTTATTGACCAATGAAAACCACAAATCGTGTAGTTGCTGGACAACGACTTTCGATTATCAACAGTTATTATTAAATAAACACATTTGATTGGCCCAAACACCCAACAGTTGCCATAATTACCGTACACAAATAGAAAACGTTGCACATTAAAAAAAAATAATCCAATTAAAATTTATTAATTTCCATTCTCTTATCGCATTGCATTTTTGTCCGGCGATTTATTCGAAACAATTCCACCCGAGAATTTGCGTCGACCGCGCCGCGCGTTCGAGAAATTCATCTCGTCGAGTGCAACGATTAAAAGTGGCATAAATCGAGCCGTCCTCGCGATAGCACTTGTCTCCTGGCAAGATGTTTCTAAAAGGGGAACGGCCAGAAAAAACAATGGAGCGTGCAGCTGAACGCTTTTTTTTTTCACTCGCATTTCATATAAATACAATATTCTCGCGCGCCGTCTCTCTCTCGCCGCCGAGCGTTTCGCTTCGCGTTTTTTGCCGCCCCGTTTTTTTTCTCGACTCGGTGCACGTGTTCGAAGCGAGCCGTGCCGCGTAAAAAACGGTCGAATTATTTTTAAACAATTGCAGGAGGTAACTTCGCTACTATATTTGTAACTGGTGCGCGTTCGCGCGGTCACGTCGAACCCGTCGAATATCGGACGTTTTCGTGGCGACGCCGACTTGCAATTGCAGTGCGGCAAAGTCGTTTCACGTACAGGTTGTCACGTGGATTATATATAAAAAAAAAAAAAAAACAGTGGCGTAACTTGCATTGCATTGGATTTTGTTTTTTCAATGTCTCAGTAATTTGAATTTAATTAAAAATTATTTTCTGGATATTTTCACATTTTAAAAAATTGTTAAAAAATACGCAATTATTTCCAAAGTCTAACAATTGCTTTAACGAAAATGTTGTGAAATCACAAAAGCACAAAAAAACTAAAAAATCGCAAATTAAAGGGGCACAACTCCTTAGAGGTTTAAGACATCGTTTGCAGCGAAAATTTCAACAACGACCGTATTTCACTTTCACGCATTTTAAAAAATCGTAAAAATTACATAACCAAAGGGGCAACGATTATTTGCAAAGACTAACAATTGTTTTAAGCAAAATATTGACGAAATCACAAAATTCGCAATTTTAAGTACAAAAAAAAAATTAAAAAATCGCAAATTAAAGGGGCACGACTCCTTAGAGGTTTGGGACATCGTTCGCCGCGAAAATTTCAAAAACGTCAAAGTCGTCTCCGCCTCGTCCAACAACGCCCGCAATTCCAAAACAAACAATCGGTCCCGGGCTTCAGAAGCCGCCGCCGCGTTATCTCTGTTTACGTTACGCGAGCGACGTCGACTCGGAATATGCGCGCGTACCATCGATCTCGTTCATTTTTTTCCGCCGCATCGCTCGCCTCGTACACGACCATGCTACAGCACTTAGTATTAAATATCACGGAGGGTGTGACTTGGTTTTTTTCCCCGGCGTACACTCGTCGCGTAAAAAATCGTCCAGTAAAAACCATTAGGTCGTTTTCGAACGCGCGCACATGTGCGCCTTCGTACCGACTCGAGTTACAAACGATTTTTTTCCGCGTTCGGCGTTAAACGGTTCGGCCTCCGCGATCCGCGAGTTCGCTCGAAATCACGCAACGAAATCGAAAACAACGAAGTAACGAAAAAAACCGCATAATTGCGAAACGTCATCTCGAATCGTAACCTAAAAACCGAAAAAAAAACGACCCGTCGTTAATTTTTTCCAGCCTCCTACCGTTAAAAAGATTACACACCTATATTAACAGCTCCTCGGAGATATCGCGTTACTGAATGGAGCCGTTTTTTATACGCCGCGTTCCCATTGGCCAGACACGCGTGGCTACTCGTTGGCAAGGCGCCCTTTGAAACGCGACACCCATAACCTCAGCGACACTTGACTCGCGACGTAAACAGGCAGAGAGAGCGAGAGAGACCCGAGCAAAAAAAAACCCGTAGCAACCCTTTGAACGGACAGAGCTCGACTCGGTTTGTCATCGCCGCGCGCTGTCAGATGTGTTAGGATAAATGTCAACGATTCCCCGATGTTATTGTTGTCATGTGTGCGACTGCATTTTTACATAATTTAACGCAGCGTACACACACTAGGCATTAAAACTAATATTTTCTTGCTTGTGTAAATCGACGGGGCAAAAAGCCCGTACATATGTTAGTTACAAAAATAACAATTTCATTAATGTGTGTTATTACAGTTTTTTTTTGTCGAGACGCTGTGCGACAAAAAAAAAACAATCGAATGGATTTCGCTGCCGATGTCTTTTCCATTCGGATTCAATTTCGTGTGATTTATGTGCCGAAAAATGTTACCGCGTTATTTATTTTCATATCGTGTGTCACGACGTTCCGTGTGACATAAGAGAGCGCCCGTTCGGGAATTTGTTATCGCGACGCCGAAATAATTCCAAACACATGTCTGCTTCGATTCGAAAATTTACACCGTTTTCGGTTTGGGGAAAAAATGCGACGTCACGGGCGAGTTGGCGGCGGGATTTTTTTTCGCCGCGCGGACGATCGTCGTGTGTGTTGGGAGAAAAGTCGATGGGTGGCGCTCGGCGGGCCGCAAATATTGACAGGGGCGGAGTTGGCGCATCGACACCGAAATTGTTGCAATTAAGGGGTCCGATGGAAAAAAATCGATTTTTTTATTTTTCTCGAAAGTGTGCTTTTCAAGACGGCGACCACCGCAATTCAACAACCACTGGATGGATTTTGTTGAAATTTTTACTGGTTAGTGATACCATTGAAAACCGGTCTTTGATCGCGGGATTTTAATTTTGGTTGAAAATTACTATTTTTTCTTAACAATAAACTAGTAATTTTTTGGGTCAAAAGGCAGCAATTTTGTTAATTAAAAAAAAAGTAAAAGCTACGGCTAAGGACTAGATTTGTTGTTTGCCTAATCAGTTTTATGAAATGAACTTAATTACTATGAAAAAAAAATTATTGAAAAAACTCATTTTTTCGCGCATCTGACTGCATCTCGACCCTTAAGTAAATAAAAGTTTAAATGTATGTTTTTAATGTTATTTACGATTGAATAAAAAACATATTTGTGCAAAATAACGATCAAAATTATTTTATTATTTATTTTAATTATTAATTCAAATATTTTATGGTTCACCCAACCCAACCCAACTCGATACAACCCAACCCAACTCAACCCAACCCAACTCGATACAACCCAACCCAACCCAACCCAACCCAACCCAACTCGATACAACCCAACCCAACCCAATCCAACTCTATGCAGCCCAACCCAACTCGATACAAACCAACCCAACCCAACCCTTTTATGTAAAATATACCTTGGTCGTTGTGAGTCGAACATTTCATTTCATGGTCACGACCTTGACGTAAATTAATTGAAATAAATCAGCCAATTATCGTCGTTATTTGATTTATTGGATTGGCAAACCCTTGCGGTCTAAGTCGTCAAAAATCATTTTTTTTCCCAATTATTTAAATCAAAATGCAAAAGAATTAAAAATTGTTGAAAACTTTATTACAAAAAAAATTTCAAAATCGCTTAAATTGCCAATAATTTCAGAAATTCGTCAAATGACATTCGCAGTAACAATAACAAGAACCAAACAAATAAAGTCGTCGATAATAGCAATTTTTTTCACTTCAAATTTTTTATTGCTACGATTCGCATTTTTTCAATTTTTTAAAATTTTCATTTAAGTCAAAATAGAAACAAAACGAACTTAATTGTCATTTGCATACATTTTTCGATAATTTTAGGTTAACTTGCGACCGCAACTAATCAAACGTCAAAGTGTTTGCGTGCGACGACGACGACTGCGTTTAAAATCAAAGCCCGCTCGACGAGCTTTCCATGAATTTAAACGAAACGGCTTCGCACGCGTCAAGTCAAGTCAACGTCGCCGATGCTGCAGGCAAATTACGAACCCCCTACCAAAAAAAAATTAATAACCGATACGCCACGAGCAACTTTGCAATGAGCGTCTCTATTGTCTTCTTATAGAAGAATTTCGAGCGTCGACGAAGATAACCGATCCGATATTTTCGAAATGCTTGTGTCTTATGTGTCACATGTGTTGTGTGTATTTATTTCTAAAAAGCGCGCCGAGCAACTCGTACGGTCGCCGAGAATGTGTTAGTGTTGCGTGTTTGTGCGTTTGTCACCGCCGGTGTTTCTACAACTCCAGTTTTTTTTTACGGTAGTTACATTTTTATTGATTTGCGATTTTTATTGATTTTAATTAGATTCGTTTAAATTTGGTTATGTTGTAACTGTCATTAAATTTTATTTTTTGTTTGGATCGTTCACGTCGTTAATTTATTTTTATTATTGTTATTTTTCTCCGGTAGATGCTCCTGAACGATTTCAAAATGAACGCAGACGACGCCAACTTCCATACGAAACTCACCGAGACCCAGAGGGAGCTCGTGCAAAAATTCAACACCGCCTTCTACGAGGCGCAAAACAAAACGCCGCCGCACCAAACAAACGACGACGACGACGACGACAACATCCTCGACACCTTCGACGAAAAGTACTTCACCAACATCGAAAGCTACGAGGACGCGACCGTCGCCGACGGCGACGGCTGCTTCTTCGACCTGATCCTGCCCAAGGTCGCCGACTGTCCGAACCCGCCCAGCTTCGACTACGACGACTTCTCCGAAAAGTTCGAGCAACAAGTGCAAGACGCCGCCGCGCTCGACGACGCCTACGTGAACTTCGACGAGGCGTTCCGCGCGAAAAACCCGTCCGTCTCGACCGAAACCACCTCGACGAGTCGCAGCAACGAGTTCCTGTACGACGACAGGAACGCGTCGCCGTTTTTCGTGCCGCTGCCGTTCGAGACGGCGAAGACGGGCGACGGGCGGTTCGAAAATTTGGAACTGTCCGACATCGAGCTCAGCGAGAACCTGTCGAACGCGTCGCTGGACTTCGAACGGTTCGATTTTGACTGCGACGTCAAAGTGAGACTGCCGCCGGTCAACACGATCGTGAAGAACAACGTCGACTTCAACAACGTTTTGCGAACGTCGGCGCCGAACAGTTTAATTTTGGGACAGGTACGAAAAATAATCGAAAAATAATTACAGTGCGTGCCAACCTGTTCAAAAAATTCCATAAAATGACGTCGAACTTATTTTGTCTATTCTTCGCAGGAGAACGTCAAGTACAGCTCGTACGGACACTTGATCGGCGTCAAAAGCATAAACAACAACATCTCCACCAGTTACGTCATTGAGGATTTCAAAGACTCCGCGATTTCGAACAACCACAGCGTGATGCGACAAAGCGACGCCTTGATGTACGACGATCCGCTTTTGTGCTCGGGCAGCCTACTTCTACCGAAACGCATGAGGAAAAACACCGCCGACAGCCAAGATTCCGAACTGAGCACCGACTGCGAAGAAATCTACGTTACCGGCCAGTTGCAGTGCCAATGGGAAAATTGCTTTCAAATTTACGACAGCCAAGGCTCACTAGTGAGACACATCGAAAAATGCCACGTCGAATTAAAAAGAGGTGAGTCGGACAAATCTGTCAAATTTGACGTAAAAATCGCAACATTTTATTTCATCCCCAGGCGAAGAGTTCACGTGCTTCTGGCTGAACTGCCCGAGGAAGACGAAACCGTTCAACGCGAGGTACAAACTCCTCATACACATGCGGGTGCACAGCGGCGAAAAGCCCAACAAATGCCCGGTAATTCACTCCGAACTAAAAACTAACTTATCGCGCGCTTCGCGTAGACTAAATAACGGGCGTAAAAACGCGCACAAAAAACCGTCCAAGGCACTCACTAGGTTAGTAATGTTTCGTGTTTTGCTCCCAAAGAAAATAAACTCCCTAGGTGACACAAACGCGTTTTATTTGTGTATTCAAGTTCACGCACCATTAACACGATACGTCGATTTATTTGTCTAGCGACGTACGTTAACAAAACACGACAGGTGGTTGCTTTTTACGCGGCGGCGATTTTTTAACCAACTTCGTGTTTGTCGAGTCAAACGACACCTAACCTATTATAATAGATACGCACTTACCGCAAAATAACAAATAAAAACGAAAACACCCACTGGTAAACGACGAACGAATCGGTAAAATATCGGGAACCAATTTTCGAACAAACTGACAGCTCCGACAATTTCCACGTTGTAAATAAACTTTGCGACGTAAAAAAAACTGTCACCTAATTCGCGAGCGAATTCAATACCAATCAAATCGTCAAATTCCCCAACTCAAAAATATTTTGTTTTTTTTTTTTTTATGAACGCCATCTATTTCAGTTTAAAGGTTGCAAGAAGGCGTTTTCGAGGTTAGAAAATTTAAAAATCCACCAGAGAAGCCACACCGGCGAACGTCCGTACCTCTGCCAGTTTTCCAACTGCACCAAGAGCTTCTCGAACAGCTCCGACCGCGCGAAGCACCAGCGCACCCATTTCGACACGGTACGTGCTCATCCGTCGACGATCCGTGATCCGATCGGCCGCGTTATTAAATTGTCGCGTTTTTCGCAGAAACCGTACGCGTGCCAGGTGTCGGGTTGCACGAAGAAATACACCGATCCGAGCAGCCTGCGGAAGCACGTCAAGAACCACACGTACGAGGAGCAGGTCCAGCTGAAGAAGAAGGCGGAGTGCAGGCCGAAAGACGCCGCCTGCCCGGCGGGCCGAAAAATCGAAACCAAGCAGAAACTGCCGGCGCCGAACGGCGAGAAGTCGATCTTCGGACCGTTCTACACGACGCTGGACCACAGCTACTCGAACAGCTACGTCGGCAGCCAGTACATTTTGAGCGCCGCCGTCAAGCAGGATTTGAAAAACAAAATATCGGAGAAGATCAGCAAGGAGAAGCTGATCGTCATGTCGTAGCCGCGTCGTCCGTGTAAATAATTTATTTTCGTTTGTAAATAAGAAGGTATTTTTCTACTTTTGTATATATAATTCGTATAAAATGTCAAAAATTGTCAAGTTTGTTTATTCGCCACGGCGACGGTTATGACGCTTTCGCGAAAATCGTCCACAACATGCATCGAAAAATACAATCGTGTACTCACCCGAAACTCCTATATAATCCATCATCACGGTTCTTTGCACTTTATTATTAAAAACACAACACTATCCATCTCGTATTTAAATAAAAAGCACAAACACGAAATTAAAATTGAAAACTAGCACGACGCAGTTACACGTTGCGCCATCTATGTAACACTCGATCGATATGCTAGAGACCTGTTTTGAATTAATCGCGAAAATTACTACAAAATCGATCGAGATTTCTTCGTCGGTTATTTATGTGTTCAACATTGTCGATAATGACGAAACGATCAATAATTATTGCAAGTTATCTCGATTATATTAATTAAAATCGTTAAGTACATGTGCTGCGCCCTCGCGCCAACCCAATCCAACTAGTTCAATTTAACCGGACGCAAATGTCGCGAACGCCAACACCAAAACATAACCTCTAAATAAACGAACGTGAACGTAAGTACCGCTAGATTTCAATCCCGATCCGCGATAAAATGGCCGATGTCCTGGACATCAACGACGCCGTCGACTTCGACGTGGAGGACGAGGGCGAGCAGAGCGTCATGCGCCTCAAAGACAAGGTGACGAAGCGAAAGGGCCGCGGTTTCGGCGCCGGCACGACCAGGATCTCCGACAAGACCGAGTCGTACGACAGCATCGAGGCGGGCGACAGCGGCGACGCGCCGGGGCCGCAGAAGTCCGTCGAGGGCTGGATACTGTTCATCACGTCGGTGCACGAGGAGGCGTCCGAGGAGGACCTGACCGAGAAGTTCTCCGAGTACGGCGGCATCAAGAACATAAACCTGAACCTCGACCGGCGCACCGGCTTCCTGAAGGGATACGCGCTCGTCGAGTACGAGAGCTACGACGAGGCGGAGGCCGCCAGGCAGTCGCTCGACGGCAGCGAGATCTTGGGGCAGACGATCGGCGTCGACTGGTGCTTCGTCAAGGGCGCGAAGAAGAGCAGGCGACGGAGCAAGCGGCACTAGGTCGCGCGACGGCTGTTACCAAAAATGCACGACTGGTGAATCGCGTTGTCGTTTCGCCGCGGTTTTCGATCTTGCGGTTCGTTTGCTTGTATTTTAATACGAAATGATGAATATAGTATTTTCAGATTTGATTGAGTTTTTATTTGGTGTGTGTCGTCGTTAGGTTGAAATATCTGAAAATGTTTCAGTTCTGATTACAACCTACTGGTCGCTTTTTTAACAATATTTTAAGAAATTATTTTTATATTTTCAATTTTAATTGCTTTAAACAACAATGTTCGTAAAACTAGGTTCAAAATTTTTGATTACTACGTTGTTCTGTTAAATCACCTCTGACACAGTTTAATCTTAGTTTATTGTCAATATTTTTATTATCCACAACGTAAGTCCTCCGATGACTCGAGTTTAAAGTTAAAAGCTGCAAATGATGCAAAAGAGAAAAAATGCGGTTTCTGCGCTTTGTTTAACGACATAAACATCTAAATGCAACACTAATTGTTCGTTTCACATTTTTTGAAAGGTCACAAATCAATTACAATCATTTTTTTGCGAATCGATATTGACTTCGCATTATTCGTGGAAAGGGTATTCGATTTTGTTTTAGGTGAACAAAGGAAACGATTCAAGTGTTAAATAAAACGATTCCCAATCGTGATTAGCAAATCGACATTCACGATCATTTATTTAACAAAAAAAAAAAATAATCGTCGTAACACATAACCCGAAACGTCATTGCGCTCCACCCAGCGCTATCTTCTGCAACAACATAAAGGACCCCGTCCCCGTATTGCAAGGTTTACCGATCATTAAGCAACTGGAAGGGCTTTGCAATTGATCTTGTTTACCTGCAAAAACTTGCATTTGTCGACGATGTTGAAGAATATAAAAAAAAAAACGTAGCAAAACGTAAATTGTACCTGCGATCGTCGCAATTTTCAAAAACGCCAGCGACGCCTCAAACGACATCTGCTGGAGGGGAGAGGCGCTGCTCTCCATCCCCTTCCTACTCAGCGGCTCAAACGTCCCGTTGAACGTCATGTAATCCGCAATCAGCAGCAAATGCCTCGGGTCCACGGTTATCCCGTACACCTTGAACACGTCTTGCACCTCCTAAATCAAAAAAAAAAAACAGCCTCGACCACATTCGAAACCACACTTGAAACGCACCTTCACTATGACTTTGGCGGCAGCTTCGATCCCGTAATTTTCCTTGACCTTGTGTATGTCGTTCGAGTACAGCCGATTCAAGTCCAACAGCTCGTTGTACTTGAACATCTCCTAAGAAAGAAAAAAAATTAAAACACATGCAGACGAACGAACGGATTGAAACGCACGACGATGTTTATCCCGTCTGTTCGTAGCGTCAGACGATCGTCCTTCACGTAAGTTATGGCGCGCTTGATCATCGGCGTTTCCCACAAGATGGACTTGTCGGCGACTTCCCTGAGGACGCCGGTCATGTCGATTTTCTTGTAGTTCAACGGGAGCTGCGCACAAATATTTCAAGTTAATTTCGCTCTCGTTGGCGTCAGTCTTGACTCACCCCAAACGTCAATTCGCACCAGAGGTGGTTCCTGACGTCGTACTTGTAATTCTGCGCGTGTTGGTACGTGCCGACGACTTCGTTTTCCATCTCGTCCGATTCCTTCTCTTCCATTTCGTCGTTTTCTACAATAAATCGAGCATTTAAAAGACTACCATCGAATGATAATGTACTTAAAAAAAGGACAAAGTTCGTGAAAACACAGTGAGAATGATTTAATTAATGAGATTAGATTATTGCTATATTATGTTTACTTTTTAATTTATTTTTATCATCGAAATGTGTTTACTACTAAAATCGTTATCGTCGTTAATTATTCCAGTTACATTACAAATTCGAAACCGACCGTTCTCCGAGAATTTCTCCTCGTCGGCGTCCTCCGGCTCCTGATCGTCGTGCAACTTCTCAAACTTCCCGCCGGTTTTCGCGTCCTCCGGATCTTCGACCTCCTCGTCCGAGCTGTCCGTCTCGTCGTCGATCTTCTTGCTCGGCGGCGCCGCTTCTCCCGACTCGTCCGCGTCGTCATCCTGCGGTTTCTTCGACGCCTGCGATTTTCTTTCGTCCATCGAAACCCTGCCGCGAGAAACGGAATAAAATTCGGTTAGAATCCGAGCCGTCGTCGACGCGACGAAACTTACAGATTCGAATTGACTTTGGCGAAGCGCTTTATTATGGCGAACATCTGCCCGAAGAACTTCCTCTCCATGTAGCGCAGGATGTACTTGGGCTTGACGTGGTAGTCGGACTTGTAGAGTTCGTGCGGTAGAAAGTGGAACCTCAACGTGTACCTCTGCTGCCTGTGAATTGAAGTCGACGTTGATGAGTTATTTAAGTTTAAAGGTTTTTTACAGGGCAAGGAGATTATAATAATAAAGGATATTTTACGTCACACATTGTCACTTTACAGGGTAAACTAAAACCAGCCAATTTAAATTCAAATCGGCAGCAAAATTACAATTCAAATTTAATTGATTGCTGTTAAGATGTCTAAAATGATAGTTATATGAAAGTGTTGCTTACGAACGAGGACTTCATTTTAAAAATTGAGTTAATTTCATGCTTGATATTTGCATTTGGAAATACCGTACCTAATCGGGGACGCATCGAGTTGACTGGTGACGTGGATCTTCTCCAGGACGTCGGCGACGACGACGCGGGTGAGAACCTTTCGCAACTTGTGCGCCCGCTTTTCCAAATTGGTCACGTCCAAGAACGGGATTTCCATGCTGGGCGTCTTGATCGACTTGGAAGCCATCATTAATATCTCGCGAAGTCTCGGTATGCCCAGGGTGACGTTCATCTCGCCGCGCCCGGCGAAATGAAAGGTATTGAGCGTCATCTGAGTTGATGGTTCGCCCACCGACTGAAAAGTTTATTGCAATAAACTTTGATATTCAACAAATTAATGACACAAGTGACATTGAATTAATTATCTTATACAGCTAGCAGAGAGTAATCCATCGAGAATTTTTACGATAAGTGATCATTTTGTTATTGTATTATTATTATTAGTATTTTTAATGTTAGTGTTTAATGTACTGACTTGTGCGGCGAGGAGACCGACAGGTTCGCCGGGCGCGCACAACGACTGCATGGCCTTCAACTTTAGCATATTTTCAAACTGTTTCTTCTCCTTTTTCTTTTGGAATCCCTCGAAGTTGTCCATCAGCGACGAAAGTCGTTCGTTCAAAGACCCGAAGTAACAGTCCGCTTGATAAACAGAGTTGACGGGGTCTGGGCATTTTTCCCGCCGTTCCTCGAAGCTACAAAATTTAACGTTAGTTAATCAGTTAAAGAAACTAAGTAAGTAAATAAGAGTGTACGAGTTGTTAACCCAAACCAACGAAAAAAAAAAAAAAATATAGTAACTCTTATTATTTTATCTTAGCATGATTTTGATTTAAGCATCGCACCTTGACCTCCCATCCTATTGAGAAAAAAAATCTAAGACACAAGACAACCCAAACGACACCTTAACAACGATCAAACACTCAAACCCAATCATTAAGTAATCAACCCCATTCCCAGTCCAACCTAACGAATGATTCTAAATCATGGAAAAGAACACAATATTTTTTAAAAAAATTTTTTTGTTTCGATTCTAATCCTTGGAGTTATGCGACGACATCCACCAACCTGTTTTTTATGTCGTCGTCGGCCTCTCGCCACAATTTGACGATGCGTCTAGTTTTCTTATCTCTGCCGGTCTTTGCGTTGATTTTCGTCGCGTTTTCGATCTGCAATTTCGCGGCCATCGCCTCGGAGAACTTCGAGAAGGCGCTTTCGCGTTTCTTCGCCACCGGGTCGCCGAACGAGCCCTTCCACTTCTTAAACTGAAACACGACAAAAACATTAACGTTAATATTCTTGCAAATGGAAACATTTGAGTGCCAAGAAAAGTGGCTGGATACAAGGATTTTATTGAAATATTTAGAAGCCCGAAGGTCAACAAGAACAGCAATTGCATTGCAACGATAAGATCAAGAACAACAATTGCAATAACTTGTTGCATAACAGTTTCTACAAAATCAGTTGCTATTTTAGAAAGTTTTAATTCATCTGGAAAAAATGTCCGTTGATGAAAGTTCTGTTAATGAAAAACAGAAGTCAATGATATTTACAACGTTATCGAATCTGCTAATTTTGGCAAATTTTGCCAAACTCACATTCTTCGCGTATCTCTCCATTTGCTTGTAGTCCTCCGCAGACTTGAGATTGCCGATCGTGTCCTTGTCGACGATGGCGCCGCAATTCTCCGATAGGAACCGCAACTGCTGCGCGTTTAGAAACTGCGCCCTCGAAATGTCCATGCCGTCTTCCCCGTAGTAAAACTGAAAGGTTAGACGTTTCGTTAGACGTTTCGATCGGTCGATTATGGCAGACGAACCTGCACGACGCTTTTGTCGCTGTCGCGGACGGTCATGTCGTAGCCGACGGTTATGCCTTCGAGGTGCTTGATGAGACAGCGCTGAAGGTAACCGCTCCGGCTTGTTTTGACTGCCGTATCGATGAGACCCTACAACAAAAAAAAAAATAATAAATTAATTATTTGAATTGTTTTCGTTGGTGTGAATTAGAAAACTTGTACGAAAATATATACTGGTTCCAAAGAGAGGCGAATGGAAATCCAAAACAGCATTTTTATTTAACATTTTACTTGAAACTTACTTCACGCCCGGCCATGCAATGAAAGAAAAACTCCTGCGGTTGAATTCCGGTCATGAATCTCCCGTCGATGAACCCGCCGGCGCGCGGCGTGAACTCAAACGCGGGGAAGCTGGGCAGCGACTTCCCCGAGATCATCACCGGCGGTCGCTTCCCCTCGAGCTCGATCTGGCCGAGCAGGCACGATATCTGCATGGTGTTCACGGTGGAGCCCTTCGCCCCGGACTGCACCATCAGCTGGAGGTTGTTGTGCGGGAATTGGGAGATCAAACCGGCCGGCAGGCACACCCTAAAATCACGCGGGTTAATTCGAGTCGTCGATGTCAAGTCGTCGGACGGACTTGTTGATGTCGTTCGTGTACGAGTCGAGGTCCGATTTGTACTGGCGGTCGACCATGGCTCGGATTTTCGGGTTGGTGGCGCTTTGCTCCTCCATTTTCTCGACGATGGCGTCAGGCGAGCTGTCGTCGGGCAGGTCCAGCGCGGCGGTCATGGTTCGTCTGCCGATTTTGCGGGAGTCGTTTATGATCGTCGTTCGTTTGTCGTCGGCTTGTTTCGTGACGAGGATGTCGTGGACGCCCAGCGTGAAGCCCTCTCTTTGCAGGTAGCACGTGAATAACTTGGCGAGGGAGCTCAGCAATCTGGTGGCGTATTTGCCGCCGTACAACTAATTAAACGAAGAGAAAATAAAATTTTGGGAATTGATGATTTTTTAATTATTATCAGTTCTTCATTAATTTAGCACTTTTTACGAAACGATTCGATATTTAAGGCTTTTAGAATTTGTGCAATTTTTAATATTTTTTACTAATCAATCAAATCAATTTTTAGAACATTTTAGCAATTATTACAATATTCAAATTTTTAAAATCAATGTTTATGACTTGTCGATGATATTTACTATTTTCAACAATTGTTTGGGGATTTTAACTGAGTTTTACAATTTTCAAAATTTTTTTACCATTTTCAACGATTTTTTATAATTTCCATCAATTTTACCAACTTTTTGCCACCTTTAAAGCCTCTAACATTTTTTACCTCGTAAATGCAATGTATGAAACCGTACGGAGTAGCACCGTAATGAGTCTTATCGAGAACTCCGACGAGGAGTTCACCGTTTCGTATGATGACTTGGGCTTCGCTCATCTCGTTCTCGTTACCAAACGGAGTCCCTCCGTATCTCCAGGGCCTCGGTTTGACGTTCACCCAAGACTGGAAATCAAAAAATGCGACTAAATACGTTTAAAACAACAAATCAGTGGTTGAACTAATGTGAAAGTCGTTAAGTGACTAAAAACACATTACAAATTATGTCAATTCTGATATTTTTATGTTAACTAAGTTTTTCAGTTCCCAATCAATTAGTGCATAATTTTTTCGTTATAATTTAAGTGAACATGTGATACGTATTCTAAATGTAATAGACAAAGTCTTTGAAAATAAGCTCCTTAAACACTAGATCACCTTCGAGGAAATTTTTGAACTCGACGTCAAATTAATCAACCCGGTGTCCTTGGGTATGATGTTGATGAACACCGTCGACAAGACCTGCTTCCCGGACCACAAACACTGCGGCTTTATTATCGCCGGCTTCAACAGCTTAATCTCCGACGTTTTGTACGCCACCGCTTGGAAAACCAACTGCTGATAATCGGCCCTGCAAGCATTTAATTTTTTTTTTTATTTAATCATTTTGCCCGATCATTTCTCGCTCACTTATCGAAGAATTTCCCTCGAAGCGACAGCCGGACGCCGGACACCATGTGATCCTGAATGAGGCCGCTCAGAGGCGTGCCGTCCTTCGGCACCAAGTAATGGTTGGAAACGTTTGCTGAAAACGACCGTCGCAATCACTCAGCCACAGAAACGCCCCCACCAACCTAACGTGTATCCCTCGCTGCGCGCCAGCTCGTTCTGCGGAAAGTGGGCGTTCATCTCGTCCCCGTCGAAGTCGGCGTTGTACGCCTTGCAGTTGGCGTAGTGGAGTCGCAAAGTCTTCTCGCCTTTCAGAATTCGAGCCGTGTGGGCCATGATCGACGGCCTGTGCAGCGTCGGCTGCCGATTCAACAGCAAGATGTCGCCGTTGCACAAATGTCGATGCACCTGCGCGATAAAATTTTAGAAGCAAATCGCGCGATTGTCGGTTACCGACCAATTTGACGCCCTTGAAGCCTTTCCCGCCGTCGTCGGGCGTCAACAGCCGCTTCAAGATGGCCTCCTGGTGCAGCGGTTTGTCGGCGTTTATGCGGTTTATGCTGCCGTCCTCGAACTCCACCATGACGGCGCTGTGAAAATTTATTCAAGTTATCTTGCAGAGGTTGCGAGTTGATCGCACGTACCCGGGATGCACGTTGGGGCCGTTCAGGATCATTTTTCTCAGTTCTTCGACGTTCCACGTCGTAACCGGGACCGGATAGGTTAAGTGTTTGGCGAAAGCTTCGGGGACGCCGATCTCGTCGACGTTTAAATTCGGGTCGGGAGTGATGACGGAACGGGCGGCGAAGTTGACTCGTTTTCCCATCATGTGCATTCGTATTATGCCGGCTTTTTTCTCAATTATCTAAAAATCAAACAGTGAAAATATTTAGTACAAATTGATCAATTACTACCAATTATGATTGATTGTCTAAACTACCTGTTTTAAGCCAATCTCCCCAGCCGCCGAGTTGGCCTCATGGTCGAGAATATTATCGACGACACTCTGCAAAGCGTCCCAGGCCATGTACAACTTCTCGATCGGCGACGCGCCCTTCGCGACCGCATACGCACCCTAAACACAAAACGACCGTCATCTCGAAACCCAAATCACGCAAATCACCTTCGCGACTTCGGGTAAAATTTCGACGTCGCCTTTCGACTTCACCACCTGTATGACGGTCCTCAGCAGCATCGCGCCGTGAAGAATCGACTTGTACATTTGCGTCTGCGTGCTTTCCGACAGCCTCCCGTTGACAAAGTTGACCTGAAACGTTCCGCTTTAGTTCAACGACGCGACTCCTTGCGGGCGACTCACCGGCCGCACGTTGGACGGCGGCACGGGGATCACCTCGAAAAAGAAAACGTCGGTCGGGTGCTCGCACGTCACGTCTTTCAGCACCGGCACCAACTGCAAAATCAGCTCCTTGTCGAACTCCCAAATCGAACGCAAGTACTTCCTTCAATTCAAATCGATTAATAAAAATTCGTTAGCTAACAAAAAAAAAACGTACCTCATTTCCTCGGGGTTTAAGTGACGCGATTCAAACGCCGACACTTTCCCCGTCGACCCCGGCCTGAAATCACGCCGTTAAGAGTCCAATTGACTAAAGAAATTCACTCACGTGATCTTTCGTTTCGATAAAATCAGTTTGTTCTTCAACGACGTCAATTTCTCGAAGGGTTTCTTGCAATGCATGCAAATTTTTCGCGGCTTGAGCCCCTTGAACACCCTGCCCATGAACTGGTTCTTCAGCGACTCGATGTTCTTGTTCGTGATGATCTCTTCACCTAAACAGCCCCGCGGATTATCGCGTCACGCAAATATTCGAATTACCTCGATTTTCGGTCAGATCTTCGTATTTTTGTATCGACGCGGCTTCTTCTTCGGGAATGTTCTCGAACGTCTCGTATTGCTCGAGCAGTTCCTCGAGCTTGGTCTGGATTTCGATCCCTTCGGTCAGCAAGCCGCAATTCGCCAATTTTAATTGCAGGGTCAACGATTTCGTTATGTTAACTGGAAGTTGAGTCAGTGACGATTGGACGGGTGCCAACGCGGTGCGCTTACCGGGAATTTGAGTGCGATAACAGTTGAGACACGTTAATTTCAATATCGTGGTGATCGTGTTGTAAAATAACGGATTGACGACGGGCAGCGGCAAGTCGATGTAGCCGAAGTGTCCGGGGCAGGTGTATATGTTCTGGTAGCACGTCCCGCAAGGATCGGACTTTTCCGACAGCGGTCCCATGGCTTTGTCGTACAATCCGCCGGGCAGCGGGTACCCCAAAGCGTCGAAAGTCAACGGGCTGCACACCTTCACGACGCACATTTTTTTGAATTCTTCGGCCGTCAGCAACGAAAACGCCACATTGTCCGGGTTCAAGTGCTTCGGGCGCATGGAATCGTTGCGTTTTTGCTGCGACCTGTACATCTTGCAAAATTAAAACGCACGCGACCAATAACCTATAAATCAACCCTTTAATAAACCATATACATCACGACGCAATTAACATGATTATTTACACACAGTTTCTACGATTAAATTATTACGATCGATCACATACACGACGTAAACGGACGAATTTAAATAAATATTTAGAAATTCGAATGATGCGCGACTGCTCAAACATCCGCTTTTGCACGGCGGCGCCACCAGTTCTCGCATCGACGCACCGGGAGGTTTGAATTAATACAAAAGATTCGCGGACTTATTTTTTTTTATAATGAATTATATGAAACAATATACAAGTGGAGTTCAGTGACTGAACCAAATAATTTACGCAAAGCTATTTCACGGTTAGCGGGTAACGGATTTTCGTCTACGTGCAGAAAACGCGGAGCCGTCGAACGACTCGATGTGGCAAAGTTGGCAACCCTTTTCTTTGACCAGTCAAACGTTAATTTAAAAACGTCAATTAAATTCGTTAAATTTGTGTTTAAATGTTTGCTTCGTAAATTATAACAGATTTTAATGTAATCTATTCGTAATTTACTCTATAAGAGGATAGTGTTGCAGTGTATGGATAAGCCGAATATCTTTTACGTCATCTCGTTCGTAGATTACCTCGATTTTGACTGAAAATCATACAGGTGAGTGAATGCG
This sequence comes from Geotrupes spiniger, assembly GCA_959613385.1. NCBI lineage: Eukaryota > Metazoa > Arthropoda > Insecta > Coleoptera > Geotrupidae > Geotrupes > Geotrupes spiniger. The sequence goes on from OY390740.1 coordinate 573,774, forward strand.
AATTGTTAATTGTAATGCGTTTATTGTTTTAAATTGTCGTACTAGAGTATTATTATTATTATTATTAGATATTTAATGAATTAAAAGTATATTTTTAATATTTTAATATAATCCGTTTGTAATGTCATTATCACTAATCGGCATTAAGCTGGCGTCCTTGGTGAGTTTCGAGTAACAGCAAAGGACTGTCGATTTGCAGAATGTAATTGACATCGACTTTCATTTCTCTACCGTAAAAAAATTTCATTTAATATTAAAACAAACCAAATAAATTACTCGTAATTAAATCAATATATTTTCTATAGTAGAAATAATATGATAATATACAATATAAACAATAACTATACAGCCTTTTTTATCAGTTTTTTGCGTTCTCTTCCTTCGCTTGAGATTTCTTCTTTTCTGCAACAAGAAACGTTTTATTTAGTAAACAATGACAGTAATGACAGTAAAACAATGCAGACTTTTAAAAAAATGATTCTGTATTAATATAGTTTTACTAGTGTTTATAAAAAGTTAGAATTTCATGTAACATTTAATTGGCCATTGACTTTACCTGCGAAATTACCCATGTACTCAAGCTGTTGCTTGCGATGGGTCTCCATCAGAGCATTCAGTTCAGCCTTTTGCCTGTTCAACATCTCTTCGAAAGTTTCATCCTGCAAAAACACCAAAACGACGCTCAAAATCGTTTGTCGCCGAAAAACACCGCAAGATCCATTCAGCGCAACACAAGCGGCAAGTACAGGTTATTTCGAACGAAAGGGACAAATAATAGCAGCTAAAGCGACTCTCTCTTAATACTCAACCGACACCAGACCCAAGCGGCGTCGTTCTCTTACCATTCTCATATAATACGTTTCCAAATACTGTTGTATTGGCACCACCGGACGATCGCGGAAACTAGTGCATCGTTTCATGTCCTCGAGCAAGCAGTCGTAGTCGTACTGCGTCTCTTTCGAAGCGAGCGGTTTGTACCGGCACTCCTTGATCGCGTCGTAGTCGTACTGCGTCTCTTTCGAAGCGAACGGCTCGCACTCGAAATCCGAATCACTGTGCAGACATTCGATCGAGCCGCAGCTGGCAAACGCCGCCCCTTCGCCGATGCACCTCCAGCTAATCTTAGGGGTGCATTTAAACTCGGCCGTACCGTGTATAGTGTGGTAGTTATCGCACGCGTTGAGCTTCGCCGCCGGCGGCCACGACACGTTATGCATCGAAATCCACTGCTTCTGCTTATTTTTCAACAACGCGGAAGGCTCGTCGCTCCTCTTTTCGTGTCGCTTTCGTTCGACGCTCAAATTCTGATGCGACGACGACAAGAACACGTCGCGAGACTTCGACTGGAGCGAGAATTTCCGTTTGGTCGCGGCGGGATCTTTCGGCGGTTTTATCGGGTACTTGCGCTTCCTGCGCGCCCGCTTGACAAGTCTCGATTTATCAACGTTCAGACCGCCGGCGCTGAAATAAACGGGCTTCGCCACGTCCGCGTCGGAGTCGTCGTGTTCGGAATAGAACTTGACGTCGTTGTTCTTCGCCTGGCGGAAGTACGCCGGGATGTCCGGCAGACTCTTCGTGATGTCCTCCGGGGGATTCACGACGATTTCGGGGACGGTCGCGGAAAGCAAGGCGAGGGATTTGCGCTCGGGTCCTCTCAGGATCTTCTCGAGCGTGTTTGAGAATTCCTCGAAGGATCTGATCTTATTGACGGTGTCGGGTTTGCCGTCGGCCAAGTCGAGGGCGTTCTGTTTGGACAGTTTGCCCCTTTGGAGGGGGGCGGTGTTTGTTTCGAAGGATGCACGTTTCGGATCGTATCGGCCGTCGGTGGTGCCAATCTCTACGAGTTTGCTGTCGACGGCATGCTGCTACAAGAAAAATAATCTAGCTACCAACACAAAAAAATATCAAAACAAATAGAAAAACTGTTGTTAAAAAACAAAGAGGAATTACTCGATCGAAGATTTATGGAGAATGCGAGCTAAAATAATAAAAAGATAGCAAAACAGTTATTAATCGCTTGTTCAATTATTTCGAGATTCAATTAAATTAAACATCCAATTACATAATTGAAGGTAAAGGAAAAATATTTCATAACACGACGACTTAGCAGTGATTCAAATATTAAAATAATAGTTTACTACACATTTTTATAACAAATGGACCAAGTATATCAATTTTCTTTCTTTATAGATGAATTAAAATATTTTCTCCAACATCACCCATCATTCCCCATAAAACTCCGTAAATGAACATAAGCCAAAAATTAACTATAAAAAAAAAATGTTAAACAGCCTGTGTATTAGTAACAACATTTAACAGTTCCCATTACTGAACGCAATCCGAATCCTTACCAAAAGAGTAGAATCTCTAGTTATGGGATCTGAAACACGAAATTTCGATTAAACCGCCCCAATCGACCTACGAACGTACCTTTAGGAGGGTAAGCAGTCGTTATCATGCTCTCCAAAGTCTCGTAAGTATTATTAATGACTTCGCAAATGTTCTTCTTGGGCTCGCCGCCTTGGCAGACGCCGTCGCCGACATTCTGTTCCAAAACAGTCTCGGCCCCGAACTTCTCCGGCACGACCAGCTTGCTGGCGTCCGGTTCGTTCACGACGCTGACCTTAAACCGCGATATGCGCCGCTCCTTCGCGTCCGAGTTCTCGTTGCTTCGCGGGGGCATCAACGCGGCGTTCGGGGATCCACCTCTCGGTTCCGCTTTGTCGCCTTTCGCCGGCGACTCGACGGGCCTCTCCGTCTCCAGACTCTCCCTGCGTTGGTTGATCTTCGCGATCTCGTTGTTCAAGTCCGAGAGCTGCTTGGCCTTGCCGGAGAATTGCGCGCTTTCGACCTCGAGAACCGGCGACGAGGGCACCTCGGTCGACGGCAGGGAACTCGAAAGGCTGCAGGATTCCCGCGAGGTCTTGGCGACGAGGTTCGAGTCGGTCGCTGTTTTGCCGATGTCGAGCGTCGCCAAGGTGGTCTGCGGGCTGAGGGGACCCTGAAACGACGAGATGTATTCGAGTTATTTGTGCAGACGTGGCACGTACGGATAACATTGGGTCTTTACGATGGAGAAGTGACAGGGTAATCAAATATTTCGACGGGGTCGTCGTGGAAATGATTCGAGGTTTATTTCTATGGGACGAGTTAGATGTCGCTGTGTTTGTAAAGGAAAAATAAGAGAGCTGTCTCTAATTGATTATTATTTTACAATTTTGTAATTTTCTAACATCATTTTTTAAATTTTGTCAATCAAACTTCTACTAAGCAAACCAACGCTTGAAGTACTTTAAGAAGCAAAGTTTCACCAACCATAACTTGTCCGGTCATCGTGATCGACGAAAGTCTCTGCTGCAGGAACTGCATGTGAGCGTTGTACTTCGCGTCGGGATTCTGCACGCCGCCGGGACTGGAACTAAAACCAAACAAAGTCATCAAATCGCACCGACCAGACTGCCTACACCAACCTATCGATAACAAGCTTCAGGTTCGGCGCAACCTTCTTACTATCCTTAACTAGATCGTCTGGCATCTTCGGCATTTCGACGCCGGGCAGATACGTCACAGGAACGGCCAACGGCGCCTGTGCAGGCGAAACAATCGCGCTCGCCACGGACTGGTTCTGTTGGGCGGCGGGTTGGGGCACGATTTGAAACGGCACGTTCATCGGCTGCTGGACCGGCGGGCTCGGCTGCTTCATCAGCTGGGTCGGCTGCGCCGACTGGCAGACCTGCTGCAACGACGAAGATTGGGGAACGCCGACGTGCTGGGGCTGCATTTCCATGACGAGCGGCGGCGGATTCAAGTTATTCTGCGCGGCCGGTTGGGTTACACTTGCGATGGGCTGGGCTACGGGAATCGGTTGTGATAACTGGCTCGGAAGCTGCGGGAGGTTCGATTGTGGCAAGTTTGAGTTCTGGGCGAGTTGAGAGCTTTGGGGCATCGTCGGCAACGGCTGGTTCGGCATGGCTAGAGTCGCGAGCGATTGGCTCGCCTGGGGTAACGAGGAAATCGACAGGCCATGCGGGGGATTGGGCTGAGACATTGGCGGCATCGCCTGGTTGGGTTGACACAACGTCGGGAGCACCTGATTGGGTTGGGGTAAGCTCGCAAGCGGCTGATTATTCTGGGGCAGTGCTCCTAAACCTTGTTGCGATAATGTCGGAAGCTGCCCTTGCGGCAAAGTCGACAGTAACGGATTCGTTTGGGGCAAACCGGTTAACGGTTGATTAGATTGGGGAATCCCAGCCAACGACTGCTTCGGCTGAGACAAACTCGCCAACGTTTGTTGCGATAAATTGGACAACGGTTGCGAGTACGGCAAATTCTGTTGATACATTTGATTAGGCGCGACGTTGGGAACCATCGGCGTGGCCGCTTGCTGAGATATATTCAAAGAAATCGTCGACACCTGGTTTTGTGGGGTTTGCACGTGAGGAGGCACGGGGGTCGTGGCTTGAGTCTTTTGGGGTTTCAAATCGTGAACGATCGCTTCCCTCGGGCCACTATGTTTTAAGTTATCTAAACTAATTTTAAGTTGTTCGAGGGTGATCATCTCCGGGCCGCAAACCGGACCATCGGCCTCTTTGGGGCCAACTTCAAGTGTAACCTCTTGCCCGCGTTCGACCTCAGCGATCGGTTTTATCTCCAACGGTATGGAATCTTTTCGTTGCAATTCGATCTTCGGCGGCTCCGCATCTAAAGTTTCCAACTTGGAAATTTCCGGTTTCACCTCGACGGGGACTCCACTGTCGACCATCGTCTGCCCGTAATCTTTGTCCTTCGGCATGTCCAAAGCCGACAGAACGGGGCTGACCAAAAATCGCGAGATTTTTCGCTGAGGAACCTTCAATTTCGCTTCGGCTTCCGACCTACTCTTCTCCTTTAGCTGATCCGCGTCCGCTTCGTTCTTGACGCCGCCGACGTCCGTCACGTTCGAATCCCTCCGCAAGAGCACGATTTTAACGTCGACTTTCGCTCCCGGTTTCAACTCCGAAACACCGAGATCGTCCTCGTTGCTTTCGTGCTGGCTCGCCTTTTCGGTGGCGCTCATGCAGCTCTCCGTGGCGTAAATCACACTCGGCTGGTCGAACAACTGCGCCTTGGTGTCGCGGGTGAAGGTGTGCTCGGGGGTGTAATCGCTGGCGGTGCTCGTCTTCCTCGACACCGTCCCGCAGCTGTTCAGGCTCTCGCGGCTCTGCAGCAGCGTGATTTTCTCCGCCAACGTGGTCTTCAGGCCTTGCACCGTCGAATCGTCCAATTTAGCAAAATCGGCGTTCTGGAAGGCCTGCTCGTTCTTCAAGTTGATGACCTGGTCGTTGTTGGCGTCGTCTCTCTGTTTCAAAAACGAAAAATAATAAACGGTTCAAAAGAGCAACGTTAAGGCGACTTCGCCAGCGAAAATTGGTCGAATCTAATTTGCAAACAAAACGTAAATGAAAAAAGAACGAGAAACGTTTTCGAATTTTAACTTACGGACTTGTGCCTCCGGTGAGTTTTCCTTTGCGAATGTCTCGTCAAAGATGCGTGTCGCACCTTTGATACAGCGGCATGCAAACACAACCCAATATTAGATCATAGACTCTAACGTTTCGGGTAATTCTCGACGAGCGATTTAGATCAAGAAACGCAACCACGCAGTTTTAAACTGAACCGAATGTCGAATTGACGAAGACTGACGTTTTCAAATTGCGAAAAAATTTGTGAATGATAACTCCGAGAATGCCATTGAAATTTTTATATCAAAATTAACGAAGACATTACAACATTCCCTTACACAAGAAAAGACAAGTTTAGTACTTCTAGCTAAGGTTCTACACCTTAGCTAGAAGTACAAACTTTAACTTTTTCATTTTTAGATTCTACTGAAAATGGAAACATAGTGGAGAAGCGGTTTTTTTTTTAAATTTTATAGATTTACATATTTTAAACATTTTCACTATTTTTCAAAAAAGTGTCATTATGCTTGTCTTCATTTAACAATTACCCAACTCACCTTCTGGACATATCTCGGACACTCGGGCACTTTATCGGGATTATCTTGCAACTGTCGCAAAATATCCGTCAATTGCTGCGTGAGCGTTTTATGCGAGCGATCTTTCAGATAACTCTGCGTGATCAGGCCGTCGATGATATCTTTCGGCTGCGTGTCGAACCTGTTGAACTTAAAACTAATCGTCTTTTGTTTGCAAAGTAGCTGACATTCGACCGTGCCGTCGGCGTGCACCGCCTGGACGGTGAACTGCTTCGACGAGTGTTTCGTCTTTTGCTGCGATTGCTCGCTGTTCGACGTGGTGTTCTCACTTACTTGCTCCGACGTGGAGGCGTCGCCTTCGTTCTGGTTCGTTTTCGCGTCCCCGTCGAAATCGAGCTGGTTTTCGGACTCGACGAAGTCGAAGTCGCTCTTGCTCGGTTGGACGTTCTGCTCGGCGATCGGGTGCAAGTTGGGGTGCTGCAGCACGCTCTGCGTCTGCTGCAGGAACTGCTGCTGCGAGTGGTCCTTCTGCAGTTCGTAATCGGGCGGTTGCAAAGCGGCGTCGTGCATGAACTGCGGCTGGATGTAGTCCGTGGGACAGGAGGGTTGCGACACCGTCGACATCCTTCGCGGCTCGTTCAATTGATTTTCGAAGCTCGGCAGCGGAGGCAAAGAAACCGTCGATAATCGGTGTGGGTCTTTAACGTGTTGCGGTTGCAAAACCATCGTGACGTGGTGCTCCAATTCGGTTAAGTTTACGGGCGCCGTGGACTTTAAATCCGGCTGTTGGGATTGCATTTGGTTCGGCGGTACTGTCGGTGGTTGCTGAGTCTGTTGAGACAATTGTTGAGTAAATTGGTGTTGGCCGTACTGGCCTTGATGCTGACCTAACTGGGGAACCTGTTGGCCCAGCTGCGGCAAAACGCTTTGCGACTGAACCATTTGTTGGATCGTCGCCTGCGATTGCTGTTGCATTCCCAACTGTTGGGGAATTTGCGATTGCTGCTGCCCCATCATCTGAGGTGGCATGATTTGGGATTGTTGGGGAATCTGCTGGCTCGTTTGCGTCGGTTGGGCAATTTGGGATTGAGATTGTTGGTGTGGAATTTGCGGTGGCAGTTGCGACTGCAGAATGTTCGGTTGATGCTGCAACGGTTGCCCTTGTTGGGACAGATGTTGAGGGATTTGTTGATGTGAAATCTGATGATTTAAGGATTGCTGCTGCCCCATAGATTGTTGGGGAATCGACTGTTGAGTCACAGACTGTTGAGAAATTTGTTGTTGATTCGTTGATTGCTGAATTACACTTTGCTCGCCTATAGGTAGCTGTTGAGGCATTTGTTGATTAATCGATTGCTGCTGTGAAATTTGTTGGGGAATCTGAGTCTGCTGTGACATCTGCGATTGTGGTGACATCTGGGATTGTAACATTTGCTGCTGCTGTGACATCTGCGGTTGTTGCGACATCTGTTGTTGGGGAATTTGCGTCTGCTGTGCCATTTGAGGTTGCTGTGTCAATTGGGGTTGCTGCGCCATCTGCGTTTGCTGCTGCATTTGGGGTTGCTGTTGCATTTGAGGTTGTTGTGGAATCTGCGACTGTGGCATCTGAAGTTGTTGGGTAATCTGAGGTTGCTGGGGCATCTGAGTTTGTTGGGGCAACGTGGCTTGCCGCGTCATCTGATGTTGGGGCATTTGCGATTGCTGAGGCTGCTGCGGCGCCTGCGACATTTGCAATTGTGAAATTTGCTGTTGATTCATGCCGGATTGCTGCTGCTGGGGAATCGCCTGTTGCTGGGACATGTGCTGTTGCGGTATCAGAGATTGTTGAGGAATTTGCTGCTGGTTCATCGGAATGTGTTGCTGTTGGGTCATTTGATGTTGGGGTAATTGGCCCTGTTGTTGCTGGGGTATCTGAGATTGCTGTTGAATTTGCGGTTGTTGTTGGATCTGCGGCTGCTGTTGAATCTGCGGTTGTTGTTGAATTTGAGGGGGTTGCTGATGTTGTATCTGAGATTGCTGAGGTATAGGAACTTGCTGTTGCATTTGATTCTGCTGTGGTTGCTGTTGTATTTGCGGCTGCTGTTGCATCTGAGGTTGTTGTTGAATCTGAGGTTGCTGTTGCATCTGAGGTTGTTGTTGAATCTGAGGTTGCTGTTGCATCTGAGGTTGTTGTTGAATCTGAGGTTGCTGTTGAATCTGAGGTTGTTGTTGAATCTGAGGTTGCTGTTGAATCTGAGGTTGCTGTTGAATCTGGGGTTGCTGTTGTATTTGGGGTTGCTGTTGAATCTGAGGCTGCTGTTGTATTTGGGGTTGCTGTTGTATCTGAGATTGTGGTTGTAGCTGCACCTGTTGAATCTGTCCCGGCTGTTGTTGTTGTTGCTGCTGCTGCAATGGTTGCATCTGAATTTGTTGCTGGATTATCTGCGGCTGTGGCTGTGGCTGGCCGTGTTCCAAAATTTGTTGCAGAGACGGTCTAGATGTCGTGGACAGTCGATGTTGTTGTTGTTGAATCGTTTCTTGAGATTGCTGCCTTGTCAACTCTTGCGGTTGCCCGCTTGCTTGAACCTGTTGTAAGTGCAATAAGTCTTGAACAGTTGGCGGTTGAGTTATCGAATTTCTATGCTCGTTTGAGATCTGCTGCATTAATTGACCGACGGGCGGCTGTTGTAGTTGCTGTTGTTGTTGTTGTTGAATTTGTTGAATCTGCTGAAGTTCTTGCATCGACGATTGCGAATAATTCAATCTGTGCTGTTCCTGTAACACTTGTTGGTTTTGCAGGTCCATTTGACTGTCAATGCTCAAACGGTGTTCTTGAGCAGGGGCCGGCGTTTGTAACATATCCGGTTGTGACATCGTCGATAGTCGATGTCGCTCCTGTTGCAGCTGCAAAAATTCAGCCTGTTGCGGCTGCTGCAAATTTTGTTGGATATACTGCTGCTGGATTTGTTGCTTGTGGATAATGGGCTGTTGCTGAACGGGTTCAATCGACGGCTGTCTTTGCATCGGCGGCGGTTGCTGCACTTGATCGATGGACACCTGTTGCATGGGCATCGTCTGCTGCTGTTGATAAACCTGCTGCTGGATGTGCTGCTCCGTCGACATGATATTCTGCTGCTGCACGATGTTCGGCTGCGTCGGATACGCCTGCATCTGCTCCTGGTTGTACTGGATCTGATTCGTCGGGTAACTCGGCTGCTGGTAGCTCTGCGGGGCCGGCTGGGCCCCGCCCTGGTAGTTGGGCACGTTCCCCTGCACAGGTTGGGTCTGCTGGTGCGGCATCCCGACCATCTGCTGCGGCTGCTGTTGAACACTCGGCTGCTGGTTCTGTTGGACGAAATTCTGCTGCGCCTGCTGCTCGGCCAGCTGCTGCTGCTGCAAGTACTGCAGGTACTGAAGTTTCTGGGCCTCTTTGATCTTTTCTTGTTCGATTTTTTCCTTGGTTATTTGCGTTATGTGGGTTTTCAGGAGCTTGCCCACTGTTTTCGCGTCTTCTTCAAAGATGATGCCCGACTTGGCCTGAAAACAAATTGCGTAGATGACAAAATCAATTTGTCTAGGTATGTTTGTTTATTTCGAGTACATGATAAGAAACACAACTTAATTAATTGTTATTTACTATTTTATAATTTCAGCTTAGATTCCTTGATTTATATATTTCAATGTCACTCCATTCGATTTAATTTATTATTGTTAAAAGTTAATAATAAAAAAAAAAAACAAGTTACCGTGTTTGTACTGAATTGTCATTAGGATGGACTGTCAAATATTAATTAATGAGTTAATGGGCAGTGAAATGTGTTTCAGTAAAGGCATACTAGTTAATAAAATGAGAAGAAGAATACAGGAAAACATTGATGTGTATAATGTCAAAGTTTAATATGGATGGGGGGTCTTTAAATTGTATTTCTGCAATGACAAGAAAGAGGGTACGTGAACTGCAATACATTTAAAAGTTTGCACTGCAAGTTGAACAATTGCATTCATCGAAAACACATCGACAGCGGCGAATCTCACCATCTCTTCGGCGATCCTATCGAACCGATCAGTCTCGATGTCAAACTCGAACTGTATGGCCTCGTTCTCCTTGTGCTTGTGGGTGCGCTTCTTGGGATCGATGACCCTCAATCGGAAAATAACCTTGCTGTTCCCCTGCGAAACAAAGTCGATCTTCAAACCGACGTCCTCCTCGAAAAACGGGTGCACGAGCAGGTCCTTGACCTGCGGCCTGTCCTCCTTCCGCGGCTTGATGCAGCTCTCGATCACGTCCTTCACCTCCAAACTCTCGACCTTGTCGAAACTGGCCGGTTTGACGCCCTGCGAGAATCAAATCAGATGACGATCAAACGTCGAACGCGCGACGCCTCACCGATATGACTTTCTTGTAGATCTGCGCGGGGCCGGAGCATTCCGAGTACGGGTACTCGGACGTGGCCATCTCCAACATGCACATGCCGAAGGCGTACACGTCGACGCCCTCGTCGTAGTGCTCTTCGTACATCTCCGGAGCCATGAACTCCGGCGTGCCGATCACCTGAAAAGGACCGTTCGTAAGGACTTTGTTTTGCGACGAGGAGGTGGTCGACGAGTTACAGATTTGGCGAAGCTCCTGTTTTTGAGGGTCGCAAGGCCGAGATCGCCTATTTTGACCGAGCCGGTCGTGCCGGTGATGAAGATGTTGTCGCATTTCAGGTCCCTGTGTATTATGGGCGGTGCACGCGAGTGCAAGAATGCGAGACCTTTTAAGATCTGGCGGCACCATGATTTCAAGACTTTCGGGTTGATTTTCTTAAATCTTCGCAGGTAGCTGCAAACGATTACAATAAAAATATTATTGGTGAAAGCTAATAAGAAAAGTATAGTGTAGGGTTATTATTATAATGCTGGGCAAACTTTATAAAATCTCACACTCTATCTAAAGAGAATGGGAATTGAGGGTGAACTATAAATAGTTTCGAGCCACAATAGATCTTTGCGGTTGCAGTGGAGGGGCGATTAAACTAACTAACTAACTATTATTATAAAATACAACTTACGTCTTCAATGTCCCACTCAACATTAGCTCCGTCACCAAAACAATATTCTTCTTCTTACCAGTGACGCCCTCCCAATAATTATAAAACCTAACAATGTTCGGATGCTGCAGCTTTTTAAGCATCTCGGCCTCTTCCCTAAACCGCTGCCGTTCAGTGCGATTGAGCTTCTTCTCCTGCAACTCACACCAGGCTACAGCGACGCCGGTTTGCGTATCCAAACCCCTGTACACCGTCTTGAAAGAACCACGCCCAATCTCCTCTTCGTATTTAAAGAACCGCGCGCAAGGACTGACCGCAATCGGCTTGTACACGTCATCCTCATCCTCGATCGTGTGCTCCGCCGCGTCCTTATCCTTAAAAACGATAATCGACTGCTCCAGATTGAGATTGTTCTCGGTTATCTCGACGTTCTGGTGCAATATGTCGATGTTCTGATCGGTGATCTCCACCATCTCGGCGTTATTCATCTTAAAGATGTTCTTCGGCAGGTTGTACTTGGCATCGTACGGAACCAACTGCATCTCGCTCTGCGGAAAATCGGAGTCGTCGTCGGCATTCGAGTCGGTCTCGACGGGGATGCAGCGCGTCACCCCTCCGTGCTTCACAGTCTTGTCTTTCTTCCTCTTATTCTTGCCGCGATCGTTCAGGATCTTATCGACGTTCTCGGTGATTTCAGTGAGGACCTCCCCGGCGATTAGGTGCGAATCGGGCATCTCCTGGTACTCCTCGTATTCCTCGACGAAGTTCATCGCGTCGAGCAAATTATCGCTGGGGTACTGGTTGATCTTGGGCATGTACAGCACGGGGAGCAGGTTCGGCGTGTCGCAGTTCATCGACGACGACGACGCGCACTCGACTGTCTCCGCCGCCTTCTCCCCCAGATCGCTCAGTTTTATATACTTCAGTCGGTTGTACGTTATGATGCGCGTCGCCGAGTCCAGGATGTCGTTGATGAACGCCGAGGCGAAGCTCTGCAGCCCCTTCTCGGACATGTCGTAGACTTCCCTGCGGTCTTTCGGCTTTTTCAGAGGCACCTTGGTCTCGATGGGCAGCAGGGACAGGTTCTCGTCGTGGCAGAAGTGGACGTTGTCGAAGCTCTTGCGGAACACGGCCAGGTTGTCGATGATGTCGTCGTACGGGATCGACGAGCAGCTCTGCGTGCGGGATTTCTTCTCTGGTTTCGAGTCGTCCTCCGGTGGGAGCTTCATGAACGTGTAACGGTTGAGGCTGGTGGTCGTCGTCGTGTACTTGGTCGATTCGACGTCGGTCCTCGTCGACTTTACGGAAATGTCTTTCTTTAATTTCGAGTTGATGACGTCCTCCGGGGAGCTCGAGTCCGTTGTGAAGTTTCCTGTGGATTTATTCGATTTAATTTTTATTATTTCGTACGATTTTAAACGAACCTGATCCACGTAGGGCCGTGTCGGTCATCTTTCCCTTCTCCTTTCGGTATTTCTTTTTGGCGGTTGTGGGTTTTCCGCGACCTTTGGTCTTCTGCTTCAGTTTGTTGCCGGTGCTCTCATCTTCGGTGCTGTTCGTGCTCACTTTGTGCGTCCTGCACGGTTTCTTGTCGCCGGCGATCTTGGGCGCGGCGCTCTTGTCGATGGTGATGTAGCCCTTGCTCGTGTTGCCCTCGACGGTCTCGGAGGAGGCCGCCTGATCGATGAAGTCGATGCTGTCGAGGCGAGATTGGACGTCGGTCACCACCGGCTGCTCCCGTCTGTTGACATCCTTGACGTCGGGGGGCTGGGTCTGCTTCGGGTGCGGCGGGTCCTTCTTCAGCGAGTCTTTCCTGGACACGTGGAACCGTTCGCCGCGCTCCTGTTTCTTGTTCTCCTTGTCATTGTGTTTGGGAAGCGTCGCGATCGTTTTGGGCTTTCTTTGCTGAAACGGCGGGGGTTTTAGATTCGATCGAAATTTCATTTCTTTTTTAATTTATAAAAAAATTAAAAATATATTTGTTTATTAAATCAAATTCCCCCTTCCCCCACATTGCGACGGAAGACAAATATTTTTGAAAAATATTTGTGATAAATAAAATTGTTCAATCTTCGAGTCTATGGACAGAACGCCATTGCCCCCCCCCCCATCTCCGACTTACAAATTATTTGTGGAAATAAAATTGTAATAATTTCTTCGAAAGATTAGGTTATCATCGACAGGAAAATGATTAAAAGGGAATTTCGATTTTTTTAATTTTTTATGAAAAAAAAATGCTGCATTGTTCCATTTGCTTAATTGCGGCTCCCGCCCCCTCCATACAACGCCCGCACCGATTTATTAAAAAAAAAAATTTAAAAATACAATAACTTAAACTATTAAAAAAATATATAAAAATAAATCGCTATTTTCTCGTTCCCCTATCGGAAATTTAAAAGCAATTTTGGCAAAGCCCACAAAAACAAATTAAAATTCCTACGGACGGAACAGGAAAAAATTCTCCGAGAGCAAACCGAAATATTAATAACCCCGCGTATCCATCCGACTTACGATTAAAAGTCACTACCACCGAACCAGGAACGTTCGTCGCCAACTGAACTGAACGATCGTACTGCACCGGCCTTCTTGCGTTTATCAAAGTATTTGACCCAGGCTCGACAACGAACGCATATTCCTTCGTATCTGCGCTAATCGCCCAGATGAATCATTTGTTGTAATGTTTACGACGCACACTATACTATGCCCCGGCGGCGAGCGCGTATATCTCCTGTCAATTTGCTCAGGCCCAGTCGGCCGTGGCAGCCGCCGTCGCCGCCGCCGCGATAAGCGCCCGCGTAGACAAAACACGCGGACCGATCGCGAAAATCAAAAATTGCGTTCTTGTAACGGGATACGGCGGGATTGGGTTTCGCCGCGGTTCGCCGACGCCCCGCCAGAGGGAAACACCGATCGGAAAGTAAAATCGCGCGTCCTACCTCGTTTTGCTTGGCGATGGGGGAGGACGGTCCGGAGGTCACCTCCTGAACGACGTCCTCCCCGGTCTCATACGACCTCCCGGAGGATGTGGAAACGGCCCGTTTCTGTGACGCCGCCTTCGCCGACGGTTCGATCAAGCTCTTCCGGTACACATAGCTCCTTATGCTGCTCTTGCTGCTGGTGCTGCTGGCTACGCTACCCTTTCGTGGAATTGTCGGGCTATTTCCTCTGCAAAAGCGAGTCGTCAGGAAGCGCAACAGGAGTTCGCCGGGACGCATAACCTAACTTTCGCCCCGTTTCGAATCACGCAAATCGATCGTTTAAATTGCGATCAGTCGACCCGACCGGCGTTCTCGACACGAACGGGAAAAATCACAACCAGGATTTTAGAATACGTCACGTTGCTTCGATTTTAGTGTTAGTTTTACTTTGAATTTTGACAAGTGTATTGAGATCCGACTTGAAATGTCCGTTGCGCGTCAACCGTCAGAAAGCGAAGTGAAGTGCCGAATTAATTTTGACGAAAATCGCATCGGAACGTTGTCGTGTTCGTTAGGATGGGGTGTCGGGTCAGATTGGATTTCCACGCTTATCATGTCGAGTTGCGACAAAGTTTCGTCCGATGTCACAAACGTCAAATTATAAACACGAAGACGCCAACTAAAACGTCAAAGCATCTAAACCGGAACGGCTTTAATAAACAAATATCAGGGACGTCGCAATTTCAATTTGATCTTGACGTTTACGTCGTGTCATCTGTCAAAGTAATGTAAGGAACGTCGCTAGGTCTGATCACAAATCGATGGCAAATTCAAATAGAGCCGCTTGATTGGTCCAAACTTAAAACATGTTTGTTACGTTGGTCCAATCAGTTTAGCGGTTCAATTAGTTTATTTACATAACCGACACCTTTGGTTTCTCGTTGTCATAGCAATGAATCTAAATATAGGTATTTTCAACAATTTGTATCTGAAACGTTGGCTAACTTGCTTTATTGACAACAAGCAAGATCGGTCATAACTTACTGGGTAAACACAAATATTGATTCGTCGATAAAAGTTTAAAACAACGACCGGTTATCATGACAAACACGCCGCGTCCGATTTCAATCGCCGATTACCTGGACAAATTTACTTAAAGTGAAAGTGAAAGTTTCGAGTTTCGAGCGTTGTGGTGGTACTCACACTCCCTGTTCGAATTTAGGGCAAGTCTGCCCCGTTTTTCTTACTACTTCGGGGTGGCAACCCTGACAGCGGCTGTTCCTCACGGCACGTAAACTGTCTGATCTCTGATGAACGACATCGTGCGCGACGAAAGTCGGATACCTCTTGTAATCCTCAAATTCCAGTATGGAACGCTCTCCGACGCACGGACGCGGACCGCACCGGCGCTAAACCAACGACCCGAACGAGAAAGAAGAAAAAAAAACAACCCGGCCAGACGAAAAAACCTCCGCCTCCCACCGCCGAACCCGCTCCGCGAATCTTTAAATAGATCGGGTCTCTTATTTTCAAAACATAACCCCGAACGAGGACGTTCCGACGCACGCACGCACGCCACTGGCGACAAATATGTCGGAAATTTCGCGATCGTCGGGGGGCCTCCGACGGCGACGGGGACGGTCGCGAAACGGCGATCCGGAGGAGTCCGAGGGCACAGATGGTTATTTTTAGGTCCGCACCGCACGCACTACGTCCGAAACCGTCGGGGTCTTGGACGGCGTTGAAACGACGCGTGGACAACTCACCGACGGACGGTGGGGCTCCGCACGGGCGCCGGGTTCGCAATTAAGAAGCAACGCGCATGATTTAACGTTTATTTCGCGTTAAAAGCACATTTATTGGCGAATTTGACAACACCCTGCTTACGACGATGACGTTACGACTTGCGACACCAGATGGCGCAACTGCCTGTCAAAAAATAACCAACAATGTACATACAGTCCGTCCACGATTAACTTGCATTTTTGTCACAACGTCACAACTCGCAACTAAAATCGTCGTTTGAATAGTCTGCCGGGGCACGTGATTTTTTTAAAAATAGGCGATGAAGACGCCAACTACTAAGTTGATTGGCCGAAATTTAGAACGTCGTTAATTTGGCCCAATCGACATCTCTAGTTAGCACATTTATATACAAGTCTAATCGGTGAGGAAGAGTTCTTTTTTATCGACGTCGGTGCGTTAATTTTAGTTGTTGTGTATTTTCGAAATGCGATCGAAAGTTAATTTGCAAATTACAATTAAAATTGTAAGTTATGAATCAAGAACCAGGCAATACCTGAAGTGGACGTAAATTACGATGAATGCGTCGTCGCATCAACGAAATATTCGCAACAACATTTTTGACGTTTACGCACTTTTCTTGTTTGTTGTCATAATAATTGTGTTTAAAGTTGAATTAAGTAGTTTCCAAAGATATCAAACGCGAAGCTGAGCCAATTCGATTCACACGAGAAATAAAGATCGCCGCAGTGATGGGTTTGGACTTCGATATATTGGAGCACTGCAAGAAAGTCCGCAGCGACCACGGGCCTCCGTACACGTGCCCCGTCGACAAGTGCGGGCGAACGTACAAATCCGTCTGCGGGCTGCAGTACCACTTGAAGAGCTACGACCACGACAATCCCGTCCCGCAAACGCCACAACCCATCGCGCCGAAAAACAAAAAAGGTACCCTCCCGGTCCAATTGCACCAATCCGCCAGTTAATTTACCTCGCATGCAGGTCGTTCCCGAGCCACTCCGGCCAAGAACAACGTCACGCCCGCCCCGACCGTCCCCGAACAACTGTCGTACGACGAAGCCCAAAAAACGGTCCTGTTGGAAGTCGACGGCGCCACGCTGCGCATGAACATCAACGACTCGTTGGAGGTGATGTCGTTGAACGACTTTCCGCAGGACGCGAAGCCCGCCGAGGAAAAAATCGAGAAAATCGGTCCGTTAAAGTTTACGTTTGTTTTCGTCGTCGTCACGTCGTTTTTTCCGCAGAGTTGCCGATGCAGCTGCCCGAGGCGAGCTTCAAGGAGCTGGAGAATTACAACATTTGCGACGCGCCGCCCCGGCCGAACGCCTACATACGTTTCATTGAGAAAAGCGCCGAGGAATTGGACGGCGAGGTGGAGTACGACGTGGACGAGGAGGACACGGCGTGGCTGTCGATAATGAACGAGAGACGCGAGGCGCAGGGCCTGGCGCCGGTGTCCGTCGATTCGTTGGAGCTTTTGATGGATCGACTGGAGAAGGAGTCATATTTTCAGGTTTGCGCGTAAACGGTTGGGTGCGACGAGTTTTGTTTTTTTTTTTGTTGTTTCAGGCTGCCGTGAACGGACATACGGGGTCTGTGGTGGACGACGACGCTGTTTGTTGTATTTGCATGGACGGCGAGTGCCAGAATACGAATGTTATTTTGTTCTGCGATATGTGCAATCTGGCCGTTCATCAGGATTGTTATGGGGTGCCTTATATTCCCGAAGGGCAATGGCTTTGTCGTAGGTGTTTGCAGTCGCCGAGTAGGGCTGTTGATTGCGTTCTGTGTCCTAATCAAGGGGGTGCCTTCAAGCAGACCGATCGTAGTCACTGGGCACACGTAGTTTGTGCTTTGTGGATTCCAGAGGTATCCACAAACCTCCTTAATTATGACGATAATAATTAGTTTATTAACATGTGTACAAAAAAAGAAACAAACAAAGTATTTGTGAATTAGATTTACAAAAAGTTACTGTGAAATTAATTCCTCAACTGTCACAGGTTCGTTTCGCAAACACAGTTTTCTTGGAACCTATTGACTCCATTGAGACGATCCCGCCGGCCCGTTGGAAGCTCACGTGTTACGTGTGCAAGCAAAAGGGTGTCGGTGCCTGCATCCAGTGCCACAAAACCAACTGCTACTCTGCGTTTCACGTCACTTGCGCCCAACAAGCGGGACTGTACATGAAGATGGACACCGTCAAAGACAGCGGCGATTCACAACCAGTTCTGGTACAAAAGATCGCGTACTGCGATGTCCACGCACCACCAGATTTCAGTGAGTTTATCCTCGCCGACCAACAAAATTAATTAATTTCGATTAAGTTAGAATCTTTTCGATTCGCAATTACGTTATTGTGAGATTTAACTGCAATTGTTGTAGTTATTGTGCATGATTTAGATGACACCAAAAAGGAGGATTCCAAACAGAAAATGAAACAGGCGCGTAAGCTCCTGGCGAAAAAACGCGGCACGGTCCCCATCATCCTGATCCCGACGATCCCGCCCGAACGCATCCAAGAAATCGGCTCGCTGGTGAACATACAGAAGAAGTCTCAGTTCATACAGCGCCTCATCGCCTACTGGACGTTGAAGAGGCAGTTCAGGAACGGCGTTCCGCTTCTTCGACGGTTGCAGAGCGCCCAAGGTAACGACTTAAAAAACTTCAGCGGTGCCAAACTCCGCGTTAACGTAGACGTGAACAACTGTTATCCAGGCGGCGGCGGCGGGGTCCCCAGGGACTCGACGACGATCAACGTCGACACCATGGAACTGATCAGGCAGCTGAAGTACTGGCAGTGCCTCCGGCAGGACCTGGAACGCGCCCGGCTGCTCTGCGAGCTCGTGCGCAAACGCGAGAAACTGAAAGTCGAACTGACGAAGCAGAAGGAGCGGTGCCTCAACGTCGAGCTCAAGCCGTTCGAGGCGAGTCTCCGCAAAGTCCTGGATTTGATAGCGGCGAGGGACACGAACGAAATATTCAGCGAGCCGGTCGACATTGAAGAGGTGCGTGCGTCGGATTTGGTAGCGACGTGTGAGTGCGTTTCGGTGTTTTAGGTGCCCGATTACACGACTGTTGTTACCGAGCCGATGGATCTGAGTACGATGCGGAAGAAGCTCGATTCTGGCGAATACCCCAATTTGACTTCGATGGAGAAGGATTTCGAGCTGATGATCGCGAATTGTCTCGCTTACAATAACAAAGACACGGTTTTCTACAGGTATTAATTTTTTACAGGTTGATTTGGGACGTGTGAGATTATGTGGTTTTGCAGGGCGGGGATTAAGATGAGGGATCAGTGCGGGTTGATATTGAGACAGGCCAGGAAGGAATTGGAGGCGGTGGGGCTGTTGAACGAGAAGAAGGACGAGTGCAAGCCGCCGGCTCCGATCGTCGAAGAAACAGTCGCGTCTGACATAGACAAAGAATTGGAAAGTTTGAAGGTTTGGAGGATTCACTAAAAATCATTTTTGCTTTGTTTCTTCGATTGTTATTTTTTTAATGGATTACACAAAGTGTGCAAGACGTCGATTAGCCACATTAACCCAATTTGTGCGATTTGTTTTAAAGAAATGTTAACTTCACAATTTCAGGGCAAAACTGGACAAGAGGTCATCGCAAAATTAAAGGAACTGCTCGCGAAGAGTCACTCGCTGCGGCACGGAACGACGAGGATCAAACGGGTCAAGATGGTCAAGAGCGAGCTGATCAGGGCCAGGCGGACGTTGACGGCAACCGATTCGTCCCAGTCGGACGTGGAGAGCGAGGCGACGGACGTGAAGAGCTCCCCGCAGAACTTGGGATCCTCGCCGACCGGCATCAATCGGCGCACGGCCGTGCTGTTCACGAGGAAGGCACAGGCGGCGCTCAAGAAACCGAACGAGGAGAAGGAGGAGAAAGAACCGCCGCCGGCGACCAAAATGTAAAATTCGAATCGACGTCGTTTTTATTGCCTCGATGTCTTTATTGCTGACGCAAAGTCAATTTAGTTAATTTGTATATAATTATGAATAGTCTTCCTTGCAGTTACTTCTTGAAAATTTAAGATTGTACGTGCGAATGATTTGGAACAATAAATTTTGGTTAAAAAAAATTGGGAGTAGGAAAATTTTTCTTGCAAAACTTGGACTTATTTTTAAAGTTGCTGCAAATCTGAAATCAAAGTTTTCGTATTTTTCACCTTTTGAGTGAGTTATAACATAAGACAATAAGATATAACCAATTTCTAAAATTAATTTAAATTAAAATTTAAAATTAAAATTCTTATATATAATTATTAGAGACTTAGATTTCCCTAATCAATAATGGCCCTATCTCTCGATTTAATAAATTTTATCGAATTTCTTTTTGTAGTAAAAAGAAGGGTCGGCCGAGAAGAACGGCGGAAGCGGCGCCGGCCGCCGAAGAGGCCAAGCCGGCGCCCGCGGTCCCCGACAGTTTTCGTACGTACCGGGTGGGTCAGCAGCCGTCGGAGGACGACAACAGCGACAGCGGAACGAGCCTGTCGACGTGTTACTCGCACGATCTGTCCGAAATAGAATCGGACGAGGATTCGGACAGTTCCACGAGCGTCAATTGCTCCGGGTTGGAAAACGCCGACACCGCCGCCGAAAAATTAGAACTGAAGCCGCTGCAGCTGGTTTGGGCCAAGTGTCGCGGGTATCCCTGGTACCCGGCTTTGATCATCGACCCATCGATACCAAAAGGTGTTGAATTATGCTTTTGATCTTAAAAAAAAAAAACCTAAGAAAACATTGAAATTTTAAAGTCTTTAGTCTTTTAATCTTAAAAAAACTGACTAGAGTCAACGTGGGTTATATGCAATGGTATTTCCAAATGTTGTTTCCTCCTATATCTATTCCTGAAGTTATGGAATATCTACATAGTTTACTTCTTAAGAACCTGGACCAGGAATCGATGAAAATGACAATCGACTTATTCTTTAAAATCATGGTAATTTTTTAAGCAATTGCATAATTTAGTTTGGGTTAAGTTAACCACCAGAAAACAAAGATCAACAAGATCACCAACGTACTCAGTCCCCCAGGTTCTTTACATTTCACATTTATTTTCTCTAAAATGGCGATGAAAATTTATATTTCGTAGGTTATATGCACAATGGTGTTCCTATTCCATCTCCACCTCCCGACGTCTTAGCGTTGGGCTTGAATTACTCGGAAGAGGTTTTTTTGGTGTTGTTCTTCGATGCGAAGCGCACCTGGCAATGGTTACCGGCGGAAAAATTAGAGCTGTTGGGTCTCAACACCGACCGCGATCAGGCCAAGGTTTGTTTTTAATTCGCTCGCGTTAAAAATTACAATAATTCGTTTCATTTTAGGTAAACGAGCCGAGGAAGCCGACCGATCGAAAGGCAGTGAAAAGGGCTTATCAAAATGCCCTGCAGCACCAGTCGCAGATCACCGAAGTCGACGAGGAAAACTAATTGTACGAATTTAAATGATAAATGTAATAAAGTTATTACAAAATAAATGGTAGTCGTTGGATAAAAAAAAATTAAAAATAATTGTAATTAATATATTTGTCTTTGGTGGCAAGTAGAGATATTTCCTATTTTACAATAACTTGAAGAAATCAATTGGATCTCAATAATAATTTCAGAACGAATTTAAGTAATTTTAATCTATTATAGGGATGTGATCATACAGCTAAAAAAAAACAACAATGTAATCTAGGTTTATATTTAACGACTGCATATAGATAATCATTTACACAATACTAGTACATTCACAATAAAAGTTCCCAAAAAACATTATTAGAAAAAGAAACACTAATGCGCATGCTTCTGTAAGAAAAAGTACGTTACTACATAGATGGTGTTCAAGAAACCTCCCCCCCGTTAAAATCCCCCCTTCCCGCCCCGTAATAAGACTTAAAAACTCGTAATAGATTAAGCACAATTTCATTGTGAAGTCGCCGAGAGAAAGAATCACGAAATGGTAACACGACGCCTTAAAGTTTAACCTATCGGGTAACAAATCGAATAAAAAAATTGGCCTAGACTTAAGAATACGAACGAATGCTTCACAATTGGCAAGTACGGACTTGGTTTTGCGTAACCCCCCCCCGCGACCGACGTTTAATTAATTCGCCTTCGACACGTTAAAAAAATAATTCATTCAGAAATTGACTTTTTCACTTAACACTACGCCGCTAATAACAATAGTAACTAAACCCCTCTTTCGACTGTGGGGGGGAACGTCGAATCGATTTAATCGACAATTTTAATAACTTCAAGTTATGTGGGATTTTTTTTTTTTTATTAAATGTCGAGGTTAAGCCAAAAAAATACAGTGTGAATCTCAAATAAATAACAGAAAAAATCGATGGCGTCGTTCCCCGCCGTTACAAAAAAAAAATGATACACCCTAAACAAAAAAAATCACCAGACTCCGTCGAAAACCCCATTTCGACTCGGACCGTTCCACACATGACTAGACAATCGCTCGTTATCACCGGAAATATTGTCTGCGAATACGTGATCCCAATTTTTCAATTACAACAGCACGCGCGGTCAAAATGGCCTCGGACGACCCGTTCGATTTGTTCATCGAACGGATGCACCTTTTTAGAGAAACGCTTAGAGCAAGAACGCAAGAACTCGCGTTGCCGTACTAATGAACACTAGACGAGCCAACCCTGTCGTGTCTTCGACGTATCATCGGTTTTAAATGCTAAGAGCGCGCGTACAAAGCCGCCCGAACCTAGGGGTGTGGGTTATTGCTAGCCGGGCGCCCGGACGACGCGCCGAACGGCCCCGGAAAAACAACGTGAATCGTCGTCCACTGCGGAAACGTGTACTTGTCGAGAATTAGCTACGACACAGCCACCCTGAACTAAGTACTTGTAATACTGAAACTCGGCTCCCATTAAATGGATTTAAACGCAGACAACTCGAATTAATCTTTTTATTTTCGCCTTCGTACACTTAAAAGAAAAAAGAAATAAACGTCGATATGTTACAATAAAAAGGACACGGTCGCAAGATCGACGCGCGATCAACGGCTTGTATAGTTCAGAGCAGCTACGTTTGGGTTTTTTTTTTATCAACAATCGTAAATTAATATTTATGTATGTTTGTGTTTATGTCTAAGGTTGCTTTTAATCCGTGTCGGCGCGCATGCCTCGCACTTCGCCTTTTTTCCGAAGAGCTTCCAGCTCGACTTTCGTCTTGTCCTCGATTGCTCGGATGTCTTCCATCGTTAGGCCGTACCACCGGTCCATCCAGCAGAACACTTGCCTGTGGAAGTTGGTGAAGAGCCGCCGCTCCGATTTTTGAATGAACGTTTCCACTCGGTTCTGCGGGAAGTAAAACTTATAAATTATTGCAATGTATGTAAAAGTTCTGGTCAATTTCAAATTACAAATTATCAGCATCAAAATTATTTTCTGATGCATTTTAATGCAAGTTCTTAAACATCGTTACCTGCAAACCAAACCATTTAAATTCGACGGTAACCAATTTGTAGCACGTCATCACAGGATTGACCTTGTCCTTCCAGTCCCGACCGACGAGCGGCCCCCGTCCGGTCTTCGTCGACTT
Organism: Geotrupes spiniger; assembly: GCA_959613385.1. Classification (NCBI taxonomy): domain Eukaryota; kingdom Metazoa; phylum Arthropoda; class Insecta; order Coleoptera; family Geotrupidae; genus Geotrupes; species Geotrupes spiniger. The sequence goes on from OY390740.1 coordinate 597,009, forward strand.
GAACTTAATCGGATCCTCGTCCTCCTTGTAATCGTTCGAGGTGACCGGATCGTTGGCTATATCGATGTGCACGACCTCGCGCAACTTAAGTTTCTCCGCCGACAGCTCGTGCACCTACGACAGAAACACCTCAGCCGTGCGTCCGCGCAACCGACGCGTCGAAACCGACGAGGCACTTACGTTGTCCTGGTGCCCCTTGTCGCCCACGTGCAAGCTCTCGATGCAGATAACAAAGTTCTCCTTCATGTAACCGGGGTTCTGCGCCCCACCGAAAAGAAAATCAAAACGTTAATACTCACGTTGTCGCTAAATCCGTTGTCGGCGGCGTGCAACGAGTCGACGACGATTTTAAACTTCTCTTTCATGTAGGGAGGGTTCTGCAAGGACGGGGGATGTGATGGATTTGGGGGGTCGGTGGGTGGGTCGCTTTTATCGAGTCTTACCGATATGACGGTTTTGCAGTAGGGGTACGCGTTCCAGGCCTCCTCGTGCACCTCGAGGCTGCCTTTGGGCGCGAGAAGTCGGATGAACGCCGGCACTTTACTCGCCAGGTGGTAAATCTTGTAGGTGTACTGCCCGGCGTTGTACTGCCCGCCGAGGAGCGGGTAACCAGTGAACGGTTCATTTTTTAAGACTTCGATCCCTTCGCCGCCTCCGGTGTTGTCTTTCGACGCCTCTGCCACGCTGTACAACTGAGCAACTTGATACTGCAACGAAAATCGAAGTGCGCGTCACGCGTCAATTCTTCACCGTCGTTAAACGAATCCTTCGAGATTTCGAGATTATCTCAGTAATTACACTCAATTAAAACCAAAGAAACAAACGACCGAATCATCGAAATTAAATAAAGTGCGTGCGTTAAATGACAGGTAATCAAATTGCGAAATTGCCTCGACCTTACATGAAAAAAAAAACCCAATCCCATTATATCCACGCGACGCAAAAAATCGTATCTGCGGCTTAAATTTACAACGAGCAGATAACAATTTCGATAAACGCCAATAAACCAATAAATCGCGATCGTAAGTTTTTAACCTCGAATCGCCGACTCACACGAAAAATTTTATCAATGATGCAATCGAAATCCTCGATAACGAGTTTCGAACGCGACGACGAGATAAGATTACGTCGCGGGCGGAAAAAAAATCAACACGCGACGTTTTCGAAACGGGCACCAAGACCAGGACTCGAAATGCCGGTCGGTCGGCGCCAATCGTCGGTTTGCTTACCTCTTCGACGGTGAGCGGCAGGGTAACTCGACTGAAAACCAACAAACACCAATTAAAAAGACGTCACTGGCGAGAGCATCTGGACGGGGCAAAATTGATAGATTCAAGGTTGGAAACGCCGCCCGCGAACATCGCCGGCGATCAATCGAAAACCTTGACCGACATTCGCGATCGGGTCCGAAATTCGCCACCGAACGGGGTGAAATCGGTGTGCGATTTTGACAGACGCGGCCGTCGGCGGACGACCGACCGGCCGGCCGTCTGCGGCGGGGATTGAATGGAACGTGGCGGCGAAAACGCGAACGTCGCTTCGAAAACTTACTATTCTTTGATTAACATCTTGTGTTGCGTTGTCTGAACTAGTTTTCACATGTGAGCGTCAGCCGATGTGCGGAACTTCCACGGACTGAATCAGCGAGGCAGGTTTGCGGTTGCGCGTGCGCACTGACGCTCGCGGTGACGTCAATAAATTTACATTTGATTGGAAAAAACGCAATTTTTTCGTTGACGCACGCACGAGAATTAAAACTAGACGGTCACTTCCGACTTCACGATTAATTTACGTCCGATTTCAATGCAAACTGAGAAAATGGAATGGGAACATACTGACAAGCAACGTCGGCAACTTCACGATGGTTTTTGTCTAAACTTCAAAATATACGAACGATTTTATGTCATCATGCGCATTGAATGGTTTTTTTGAACGGTCACGTTTAAGAAGTAAAAGTAAAACGTTACCTTGAGAGCATACATCTAACGATTGCATTAAGACCATTCAAAACGTTGGTTATCTTAATCAAGTGTCTTTTCAATAAAATTACTAAATCAATGTCATCGTCTTGTCATAAATGACATAACATTTTCGTTATAACGATCAAGTACTGGTCAACTAGTGTGATCAATTAAAATGTTTCTGTAAATAGATTTATTTCTTGCTCATTCAGTCAATAAAATCAACGATTATTCTACGTAATAAGCTTTTATTTCTATATATTTACAAGGTATGATTCATCAGAAAACGAAAGAGAGAAAAGAAAACAATTAACAATAGGTACGTCACTATTTACAATGTCTCCTTTATATACTATGTACACAATAAAATTAAAAAAGGCTTAAAAACGATCGCCTGTGCACAAATCCACTCGGTCGACTCCCTCCATCGCGCCATCGACTAATAAATATTGAATTAAGCTACACAACAGCACGCAGACACACTGACACGAATTACTCAGACGGCGGTGGCGTTCGAAACGCAACAGTAAATCCCACACAATCAACAAATGCCATAAAAATAACTTGATTTAAAAAGTCTGCACCGCAACCAACCACATAAAAAAAATCCTAGTTGAGGGTGCCGCGGCAACCGGCGGCGCCGCACAGGCACGGGATCTTCTCGTCCTCGATCGGGAACTTGTAATCGTACGTTATCTCCTCGTTGACGTCTATGCTCTGCTTCGAGTAAATGACGATCTTCTTCTGCGACTCGATCGTTATGACTTTCGCGTAGCAATTCGGCTGCGGGGAAAACTTTAATGATTAGCGAGCGGGCGAAAATCGAAGGGACTTACGTTGCAACTGTGGTTGATGAACCGCGCGAGATTCCCGCACTTCGTCGCGTCGATGATCATCTCCAGGTCTATCCTGAACAGGTAAGAAGAACCGATGCCCGTCGCTTCGTATTTGGTCTCGCGGAGGTCGGCCACCGACGGCCGGACCATTTGGCCGACGTACTCGATCACCATTTCGTCGGCGGCTATGGGTTC